>CM037884.1:3600000-4200000 GCA_021292165.1 Shinisaurus crocodilurus | reverse complement strand
TGTTGTGGCTGTGGGATTAGCCCTAGAACTTGTGGAGTAATAAAGTGTGTGCAAAGTTCTTTTCTGTCATTAATCAAATCTCCTTTTTACTGCATGTCAAATCGAGGGGGACGAGGTTTCAGAACAGTCCTGGTTCCTCTCTCTTCTTAGCAATGGAAATATTTCAAAACAAAGGTTCATTTCTATTTAACACCGCCTAGTTCCTCTTCCCACTAATGGCAAACCTTATGTGAGGAGAGAAGGTCATTCTTGAGTTGCAAGACTTCCTGTCTCGTAGTTTTTGGAGTCGCACCCCAAAGCAGCCAAGAAGGTAATCTCCTGCCGATTCTCACGTCCCACGGATTCCATCCCTGATCACAACCTGCCTTGAGTCTAGAGCCTGGTTCTAAGGATCTGCAGAAAACATCTTCAGAGTGTGGAGATGGATTGATCAACGAAGCAGCTGTGTGACACAGGAAAAATCAGGCCGTGGGGGCAGGGATCAAGTTGCAGCATTGGTATCTGAGCAAAGGTGCTGACTTTCACCACAGATGCAGAGCTGGAATTAGGTTGCACCCTTGGCAACGACAACTAGGCAGCCTCTAGAATGCCTGGCTCAGACCATCTTGTCCCTGTGTGAAACAAGGGAATATAGCTCAAGTCACGACTAGGATTTGAAGGCAATGTTTAGGATGGGCATAAAAATAACCACTCACCCATGGTGAGTAATAGGTGCTTCCAGGCAAGCAAGCACAGAATCTTTTGGGAACTGGAGCAGCTTATTCTGCTTTCAGGCTGGCCAGCATCCTTTGTAGGGTTATTGCAAGGTTGACTTAAGGCATCTCCGTACATTTGTGAGAGCCAGTGCAGAGGCTGGTCTCCCATGAGGCAAGGTGGGGCCTCCCCCGTTGGCAGCAGCTTTTCAGTGAGACAGGAAAACCTGAGTATGCCATGCAGCACTAAGGGATGTCTCTTCTGCAAGCTTCATTGAAACGAGCAGGATCTGTGTAAGAGCATGGCAGTGCATGCACTTTATTTGTGAACCTGGTGGATCATGGGTTGAGCACATTACCCATCTCTGCCAGTCTCCCCCACCCCTTGGCAAGCCCTGCACTCTTTCAGAGGAACAACCGGCGCAATCAGGTGGCAGCTTCCCCCACACAAATGCTTCCTTCATCTCCTCCATCCCTTCTTTGTAACTTTCTTCCTCTGAGTTTATCCTGTGGACCACAGGCTGCATTCCTAAGCACGACTAAGAGAGAGTAAGCCCCATTGAACACAGAATGATTTATTCCTAAGTAAATGTGTACAGGTCACCATGTCTCTTCCTTTCAGCTCCCTCAAAAACCATCTGGGAGATGCTACCTGTGGCTCATTGACTTTGGAACTTCTCTCTCCACTGTGTCTGCACGAGAGCTCGGCCCTCTTGTGACGACCCCAGAGATGAACGTTCAAATTTGAACAATACTACTCCGGTGTGCTAGTAGCATTAAATCAGCACTGCAGGAACCCAAAATTGAAGATGTGATATGGTGCTGGAGGACCCCAAGTCAACACTGCACCTTGAGCTCGCAGAAAGCCGGGACTTGCTATAATCCCCACCTGGACAAAAAACCCAGTGTTAATGCTGAGGATGGGGAAATATCGTTGGTCTTGAGATAAAGATTAGGATAACTGATTGGGTTGGGATCATTGTTATTCCTAAATGTTCTTCCTGGCAAACCACCCCATTTTTACATGCAGGACCCACAACAAAATGTTGCAGTGTATCCTCCTCCCCTCCTAGCAGGCGTGCTCCTGTTCAGGGTTCCTGTTAGGCAGCCAAGCCCTCCTCTAGGATATGATAAGCTGTAAGGAGCTCGAGCAGGGTGTTCCACTACCCCTCCCACAATTGAAACTCCACATTCCATGGCTCATGAGCATGCTCAATCCTCATGAGGCTGTTTTTAGTGGTGCTGCTTATCTCTTTGTGACACACTTGTGTTTATTGGTACCTCACTTGAAGTGGTACAGTCCAGAAACAGGATTACCATGTTTCCAAAGACCGCCCCCCAAAGAACCTCAAAAGTAAAGGCAAAGGAGTTGGAATTAGATGCTGAAAGCAATGTAGAGAGCTGTAGGCAATTGGACACGGTCACTGCAGCTACTGAAGTGGTACGTGTAATATACCTCTTTCGCAAAGGCCCATGAACTATCATCAAGATCAAGCTGGTTTGGTGGCAGTCCATTCTCACAGGGCTCCATACACTGGTGACAGAGGCAGGGTGTCGAGATGGGGCTGGGGTTTTCCTGAAGCTTGCTGGGAGAAGAGCAGGCACGGGTGACGTGCAAGCCCGGCAGTGGCTCTTGGTCATCGTAGAAAAGGAGAGGTGATAATCCAACCTGGGAAAAGCAAGAGAGACTCAAACTAACAAGTTTGTGAGCAAATCTAACAGAACGTTCTCAATACATCAGTATCTAGGCTATTCATTTTACCCCTTTTTATAGAATCACGGAAGGGAACCAATTAAACCGTTCATCCAACCCACCTTGGCCCAAGACAGAATATCCAAAGCATCCATATCTACACAACAACATTTGAATCAGTTTTATACTGGTTTAACTGTCATGGCTACCCACAAAGGATTCTGGATTTTGTAGTTTAATGGAAGGGCTGAGAATTCTCTGTAATCCCTGTTTCCCGCCCCATGATTTGCAGCTCCCTGCGGAAAGAGAGTACCATTAAATCAGTTTGTCTGTAGTACATATATGCCCATAGGATCCCACCACCCATGCCCCTTAGTGTTCCCCAGTTCTAAAGCTGGTGCATATTACCAAATCGTAGAACTTGCTGCCTTCTGCATCGATGAGCAACAGAGTCACCCGAATGTTATCTGCTCGGATCTTCAACACCACCTCCTGGTGGTCAAGATCTTCAGTGCTGTCACCATTTACGGCCAGGAGGTGGTCGCCGTCTCTCATCCCAGCCTTCTCAGCTGGCATCCCAGCATCCACCTCCCTCAAAAATTGGCCTGCAAAGTCACAGATGGGTAAGACAATGGAGGCTGCATTTGCACAAGATGATTGCAGAGGACGTGCCTTACGGCCTTTACGTCATGCACAAACTATAGGAGGAGAACTCGCAGGGTACTCCTCCTCTCTACTTACTAGAGAACAAGGTCTTTTCCCCACCATTATGTGTAGGGAAAGAAAATATTTGAGAAGAAGTGGAGAAGGACAAGGACATACTCTGGTCCTGTTCACATGAAGAAACAGTTCCGGAGTAGAACTGCCTACTATTCCCTTTTAATTATTATCACTCACTTAAGTGAGGGACGCAGTAGAGTGGACAGACTATCTTGTGAACCATCAAGTAATTGCCTGGCAATCACAGCCTAGCACTATCCTCAGCCCTCCAATTTAGATCAAGGTTGGGGAACTTCTGGCCCGCTCCGCTAGATGTTTTCGCCTATAACTCCCATCATCCTTCACCATTGGCTAGGCAGGCTAGGACTGATGGGAGTTGCAGGCCAAAACACAAGTGGCCCACCCCTTACGTAGATTGAACCAGGGGATAGGTGAGGCATTGGGGGGGGGGGTCAGTCCAGAAAAGCCAGAAGGCTAAAATGGCAACAGTAGCCGGAAACGGGAATAGAGTGGTCAGCATGCTCAAACCAACATGCATACCTGACCTGGAAGTGTTTACAAGGGTCAGAGAGCGTCACTTAACCCACCCACTCTACCCTGTTATTGTCAAGAGGCTCTGCGTGGACTTTACTGTTCCTCAGAATGCCACGCCCACTTGGTGGTTTCCTGGCTGTTATGCACCGTCCCATTTGAAAAGGTTGAAATGCCTGTTTGAAATGCCTGTCTTAAAAGCTTAGTTATTGGTAGGAAAAACGTCAAGCTAAAATAGGTTAGTAGTTCAGCCCCACCCCTTTTCCCTTTGCCCGCCCCCACTGGAATGAAGCCCCCCCCCCAGCTTCTCCACAACGGAATTTGGCCCTCAAGCAGAAAGAGGTTCCACACCCCTGCTTTAAATCATCTCTCCCAAATGCAGGGAGAAAAGATGTGGCTCACGCTGGCTCAGCTTGTCCGAGTGTGGAAAGCTAAGCAGGGTCAGGCCTGGTTGTTACTTGGATGGGAGACCCCTCCTCTAGTTTCCTGCATTGAGCAGCGGGTTGGACTCGATAGCCTTGTAGGCTCCTTCCAACTCAATGATCTATGAAGATATCAGGTCCCTATCCTTTCCTCTTCAGCGAGAAAAGCATCTGGCAGATGGGGGAATTTTGCATGGACAGAAAGCGAAAGGGCTGAGCAGCCTCTCTTCACACCAGCCCTCCACTTTTCCTCAGGTCACCTGCTCTGTAGCTTTGTATAGGGGAGCCTATAGTAGAGCTACACACACGATGTGTAGCTTGGGTCTTTCACAGGTGTAACCCTGTGGGATGCCTTACCACTCTTTCCGGAGCCGCGTTTCTCTTCTTTCAGCAAGAATCCGTAGCCATCTGGCCCTTTCACTATTTGGAGCTTCCGCACTTCGAAAGGAATCCAAGAGGCATCGGCCATGGCAGCTGTGACTTTAATGCCGCGCTCTCGGTAAAACGCCTCCGACTCTGCGTCGATCGCCAACAGTCCCACGGTGTTGCTGCTGTGTTTGAGCTGGAATCCGAGTCCGGCGCACAAACAGAGGGAGCGGAGGGGAAAAAAGAACAACAACACAGGGAGCTTGATCTTAGAGCCAGCACCAGGTCACCAAACACCCTGTTTGACTCTCTGCGGAGCAATTTCATAGATCATAGAGTTGGAAGGAGCCTACAAGGCCATCGAGTCCAACCCCCCTGCTCAGTGCAGGAAACTAGAGGAGGGGTCTCCCATCCAAGTAATAACCAGGCCTGACCCTGCTTAGCTTTCCACGCTCAGACAAGCTGAGCCAGCAGTGAGCCACAGGCCTGTAATTGAAGCAGGGGAGGAGAAGCAGCACGCAATGGCTGGCAGGAGCCCGATTCTGCAGGGAAACAGGGCATGTAAGGGGCGTCAGACAGCTGTTTGATGGGCTGCTTCTGCTGGGGGGGGGGAGGGTTCATGGGCTGACTTTCCTTGCATACCCTATCAGTGGTGGCAGCAGCACAAGGGGAGGGAATTAGGTGGCAGGACACCCACAGCCGGCCATACAAGCAATCTCCACGGGCCGCATGCAGACCGTGGGCCATGTGTTGCTCACCCCCATGCCCTAGGCATGCACAACAGCGCCCACCCTCTGCCTTCTTGGGCATCTCTCCTACAAAGCCATCCTCACCCACAACGGTGGAACCTTCTGACCTAGACCTGGGATGTATAGGATGCATGGGTTCTCTTTTTGAGGACCGTGATAAGAGCTATATTCCTCTGTCACACTCCCCCGCCCCCCCTGCCCCAAATTCTATGCTTGGAATGAAGTAGGCAAGTTTGGGAAGAGAAATTCCTCAGCAAGTCCTGGGCAGCCAGTGGGAACCCTACTCAACAGGCCTCTTTCTGTCCAGACAAAGGGCAGAGAGGGCATCTAAAAGGATACTCTGGGCAATGGAATGGGCAGTTGGGATAAGAATGTATACTTGGAGATGCAGCCCCCTGTGTAATCGTTTATGTAGGGCTCTTAATTGGCAACGGTCTTGATCATCAGCCACATCATGTACCACTTCTGCAAGCTAAGTTACTATTATTATCCTCATTGTGCCCTTGGGGAAATGGAGGCTGCAGAATGGTGACTCCTAAGGGCCCTTCCCCAAGTCCAGGTCATGGAATGATTTGGAGGGCTTTAAAAGGGGATTGAACAAATTCATGGAGGAGGAGGCCATCAATGGCTACTAGTCCTGATTGGCTATATGCTTCCTCCAGTATCAGAGGCAGTATGCCTATGTACTCCAGTTGCTGGGGAACATGGGCGGGAAGGTGCTGTTGCACTCATGTATTGTTTGTGGGTTTCCCGTGGGCAGCTGGTTGGCCACTGTGTGAACAGAATGCTGGACTAGATGGACCCTCGGTCTGATCCAGCAGGGCTCTTCTTATGTCCTTATGTTCTAATGGCACCTTAAAGCGATTTGAAAACAATTCCCAGAATTCCTGACCGTTAGCCCTGCTGGCTGGGACTGATAGGAGTTGGAGGCCAAAACATCTGGAGGGCACCAGGATAGGGAAGGCTCCAGTAAAATATGACTGTTTTCTAAAACATCAGTTTTTCTGTCGAAAAGCTGTGGATCTTCTCATGAAAATTTAATCGGGGGGGGATGACTCAAACACTCGACTAAAAGCCTGATGATGATGAATTGGTTGGCATTTTCTTTGAGCGAGTCACAGCCCAAGTACCTTTTTGTTAAGCCGGGCAGGGGTCCAGCTCTCCACGCTGACGCCATTGAGTTCCAGAAGCCAGGAACCCTCCGGCACTCCCGCCTTATGAGCCGGCCCATCCGTTGCCACACACAGTCGGAATGTCCCCTTCACACCTGGAAAAGAAGAACAGGGGCAACCGGAGCAGACACCTCGAGACACAAGAGTTTGGACACCGCTGCCACACTCAGAAGCACAGTGGTACATGTTGAAGGTGCAGACGCTCATCGCGACAGTCCCCGTAGCCACGGGCTCGAGGAGAGTCCAAAATGCAGGCAGCTGTGATGATCCGTGTGCGCGCACCTCTGTGTATACACCCCACACCCCAGCCCAGCCCAGCCCAAAGAGCAGTAGCATTGGCATCGCATAGTGCCCAATTTAGTAGGATCAGCTGGACAGTCATAGGGCCTGTTCGCACGTCACGACAGCCCACCGTGGCTTGATTTACCCATGGGGCCTAGTCCTGTTGTACTGGGTGTCCATGACATGTGAACCCAGGTGGGAGGAGTTGATTGAGGGTTAGACAACCCTCAAATAACCCTAAAACAAGCCATGAGTTAACCACCGGGTTGTTTAGCCCCGAGACATCCCAGCGCTCCAGGTTCGGATGACACACTCCACAACCTACGAAAGAGCCATTCATGGCTTGCTGAGTAGAAGCGGAAGTGGCAGGGCAGGCAGGCTGCAGGTAGTGCGTCCAGCTCAGTCTCCCGCTCATGCACGACAGTCCATGGGGTTGTCATTAGCGTGTGAACCAGCCCTAAAAGTCCTTCCCTCTCTCCAGGGAGAACCCCGGGGGACAGAGATCTCTAGCAGAGGATTCACAAGATCCTTGAAAAATGACAACCATGTCCAGGATTCTTGGAGTTGAAGCCATGGTTGTTTATATGATATAAAACTGATTATCCGTTGTGCAGATACATGCTTTGAGATGGGTCTGGGCATTGTCTCTGGTGGCTACCTACTTTCACACCGATCACTCCACTCTCTCTTCATTCTTCCATGTCCCCTTACGATCCCATCCCTTGCAATAAATGCATTTCAAACTTGAATCTGGGAAGCAGAATACATTATGCAAAAAAATAAGCCAACTCATGCAAGCATCCTTGATATGCATAATATATTCTGATCTCCGAATTCTGACTCTCCTCGTGGAAGAATTTGGTTTATTTTTCTAGGTGAAAAATGCAAACCTCCAGGGGTGGATGGTGGCGCATGGAGATGACATTCTCTGCTACCAGGCAGGGGGGGGGGGGCGTTGCTACACCTGGGCCCATGGGGACCCAGCCCTGAACGTATTTCCCAGGACTCCGGATCTGAGTGTCCATTGATGCCAGTGGAAGATGTCTTTCTTAGCTTAATTGCCACACGGGGCAATTTTCAAGCGGCATTGCAGTGGCAGAGGGAAGGGTTAGCCCTCCCCACATGATGGACCCCCCCCCCAACATTCACACCTGACATGGCAATTAAACTTAGAAAAAATAACTGCCATTAGTGTCAATGAAAACTTTTTTTCTAAGCTTAATTGCCTGAGCAGGGGGCAACTTTCCTCCAGGAAAGGGGAGAGAGAAGTCGGGGAAGGGATAGCGAGGCGGCTTTGTCGTCTGTGACATTTAAATAAATCCTAGTAACTATTTCTAAATTCAAATATATGGCTATAAATTAGCATATGCAAATTTTATGCAGATCTGTGTCCTATCTTTTAAGTGCCTGGCAACGGCCCTCTCTGCTACCTTCTGGAGCCGAAACACTGAAGCCGAAGCCACTTTGGTCCTTGGTGACGCGGCATAGCCGTGGCCTGTTGTGACGAGGCAAGAGCGGGGCAAGGTCCCGGTTGAGGGCCTTTGCCAACTCGTAGGCGTTCCCGTCCAGAGCGGTGAGCGATATCTGCTTCCCACTGTGCTTGATCTTCCAAACCACCTGTAAGAGAGAGAGCCAGGGCTGCACTCTAGAGCAGGGGTGCAGAACCTCAGATCCAAGGGCAAAAGCTGGCCCGCTTAAGCTCCCAGTCCGGTTCCCAGAGGTTCTCCAGATGGCCCCACCTCCTTTCCACCTACCACTGATCCTTTGGTGGTTTCCCAGCTTTTGTGCATTGTTTTCCCCATTCTAAACAGTTGAAATGCCTCTCCTAAGGATACGTTATTGGCAGTAAGAGCTTTAAGCTAAAATAAGCTGCCATTTTGAGCCTCGCCCCTTTTTCTTCTGCCTTTGACTGGAATGTGGCCACCAAGAGCTTCTGCAAAATTGAATTTGGCCCTCGGGCTAAAAGAGGTTCTGCACCCCTGCTTTAAAAGTGATAACCAGCACTCTGAATTGGGTTTGAAAATGTACTGGAAGCGAAGAGTAAGAGAGCTGCATTTTAGATTTTAGATAAGAACATAAGAAGAGCCATGCAGAATCAGAGCAAAAGCCTATCTAGTCCAACATTCTGTTCACCCAGCGGTGAACCTGCTGCCTATAGATGTTTATGCTTATGAGTTTATTTTTTCAAGGCCGTAAATATTGTTTTCACCAGTTCCACCTGTTTTTAAGTTGTCTTCTTTGTGTGAGCTGTGTTATAAGGTGGCACATAAATCAAATAATAAATAGTGACAGAGTCACATGCTCCAAATAGTGGAACCCCCATCAGCATCATTCTGCATGAGTGGGCGTTTCCAAGCACTTTGCAGAGGAGGTCCGAGCATGTTGCAATGGAGTAATGATACTGATCTACCTCACAGGGTCGCTGTAAAGATTACGAAGCAGATGTTACGAGCAGCTGTTTGAGCATTTGTGTGGGGGGGCCCCGGACGAGTCCTATATAAATACCTGATTTTATGTTTTAGACTTAGTGCTCGAATTACGGGAGGGAGGATGGAGAAGGACCCCAGAACCTTTATGCTTTGTCGCAGCCCATTAATTACTGTTTTTAGTAAGCTACTGGGGGGGAGGCATGATTTGGCTAACATTGGGGGAAGTTAGGGGAAGGGGCATGCAGATTTCATTAACTCCCCTACTTAATAATCTTAATAATCTTAATACTTAATAATCTAAACTCTAGACTAGAAGGTTTCGGGGTGGGGGTGGAGTCCACAACAAATGGGCAGCAAACGACCAGGCGTAGCCTCCGTCCCTCCCAAGCCTTACCCGAAAATGCTCCATGCCTTCAACATACACGCCGTTCACCTCGAGGATCCGGTCGCCGTTCCGCAGGCCTCTACGGTAGGCCAGCCCCCCCGGCGTCACCTGCCGCACGATGTGCCCGCTCTTGCCCACCTCCTGGCGCAGCCAGAACCCAAAGCTCTCGCCGTCTTCTTTCTTCAGAAAGCAGAAGCGTAGCTGCGAAGCTCCCTCCGGCTCTGCAGAGGACAGGATTGGAGATCCTGTAGCCAGATTAAAAGATGCCAGGCCCCTGCAAAGCCCCCCCCGCCGCCTGCCCCGCCTTTGCAGCTCTCAGCAGGCTTTGCCATCAAATCTAAGGCCACCTTGCCTTTGTTGTCTTGATCTAGGGCCGGCGTCAAGGGCAGGCACGGTTGGGCATTTGCTGAGAGTCCACACCCCAGCGGGGGCCCACTGACAAGAGCCACCGGGAGTTCGCTCCTCCCCTTCACCATTGCAACCTGCTTGTTCACCTGCCTCACGTTCTGGCCCAGACAACGGTGGTGGTGAGAAGGAGGAGCAGGAGAGGCCACGGCCCTCCTTGCTCCCTGGCTCTCTGCCTGTCAAGCGGGCAAGTGGTGGCCATGATGAGGAAGAGGATGAGGAGCAAGAGCAGCTGCTGACGATGGTGGTGAGAAGGGAGACTCACGGAGGGTGTCTTGCCCGAGGGCCCTCAAGAAGCTGGAGCCGGCACTGGCTTGATCTTGCCTGCCGCAGCACCACGCCACCAAGACCTCGGGCGTTGGGCGCCATTATCAAGAGTGGCAGAGTAGGGAATGGAAAGAACTGACCCAACGTATTAGCAATAATCCACCAGGAGGTTCTCCTTCACAAGTCCTCCTTTCAGCCGGGTTTGCATGGGAGCATGTTCAGTGGATCGTGCCCCATGTTCATAGAGGGAAGGAGGGAGCCAGGCCTGCTCTCCCCTCCTCATTGGAAAAAAACCTGGATAAGTAGGAGGCACGCTTCGGTATTATACCTAGAAAGGTTTACTTCTAGAGGGATGGGGTAGCATAGTCGTTAGAGGACATGGGCGAAGATGGGGAAGACCTGGGTTCAAATCCCTGCTGATTATGGGATAGTCATTGCCTCAGCCTAATCTACCTCACAGGGTTGTTAGGTTGGCCAGGAGGAGAACAAATTGCCCTCAAGGGAACCTGATTCTCTATATTTCTGCACGAGTCACTGTTCTGGTGTGACTCCTCATTAGAAAGAGGCAAGCCCACAAATGGTGACTGACTCATAGAGGGGACACAACGGGGATACCTCTTCTAAAGGGCACATCACTCTGTGGGGTCTTTGTATTGTGAGTGACTGAATGATGAGAGACGGGGCAGGCTGAGTGAAAAGGAAGCAAGGCCAGAGCAGTAAATTCATGCAGAGATGCAACAGGCAGGCTCCTCTGACGACATCGGAGTCTGCACTGGTATTGATTGAATGGCTGGATCTCATCTGATGCAGAGACCAGGGGAATTACATTTCCCCAGAACAGTGACTCATGCAGAACCCCCATGGGCAGCCTCCTCTGTACACAGCTTCTTTCAGCTGGAGGATTAATTCATTTCCTTATTTCTTGTGTCACTCTAGCACTTGTCTCATGACACTCACAAGGTGCTCTGTATAAGCCTGCCCTGATCTGACCCAGGAAGGGAGGAGAGTGGAGCCAGGATCACCCCTGTGTAGGACAAGGTACGCAGTCAGCCAGCCGTGCGGAAGGAAGTGTAACCCCCGCTCTTTGCAAACACCACAAGGGAAGCAGCTGGTCCGTCCTTTCCCACCCACGCAGCCACAGCCTTCCCTCCTGTTACCAGAATCCTCCGCCAGAGACAGGGCTGGGTTATCGATCCCATCTTTGGGGTTAAATTCAAATTTCCTGCAACATCAAGAAGAGGGAAGTATCAGTCACCAATTTGCTAGGAAGCAGTCAAGGGGTTTGGGCCTCCCAAACGGGCTTCATTATTCCAAAGGCAAACAATTCAGGCTGCCGACCTATTTGTCATGTCTTTCTACCATTTCATCAGTGGATTTAAATTTTAACAGTGTGTGTGTGTGTGTGAGTGTGACCCAACCCTCAATACAGGAGCCGTGGTGTCCTGGAGCAGGGATGCAGCGCCAGCCCCAGGACCTTTCCGTTAGCAGGGACGCTGACGTCATCTGCTGCCAGCCTCAGGATTCCCTGGTCCCTCTGAGCTTAGCTGCAATCCACACAGTACCCGGGGGCAGGGGGGGGGGAATGAATGTCCCCAGAGATTATATATTGTTCCCTGTTGCGATGCAAAGAGTATTTTGGGGTGGCTTGGTCTGGAATGGGCCATTCAGGACCCATTTGCTTTATAAAAGACCTGCTGGTGGTGGAGATGAAAACGGCTAGAACAGGTTTGTTGATATGGATCCACACAGCTGCCTTGCCTGGATTTTTGGACTTCTCCTTGGCGGTGTGTGTGTGTGTGTGTGTGTGTGTGTGTGTGTGTGTATGGCTACAGAGACTGTCATGATGAGTGCCTGCACTTTCAAATTTACCACTACGCCACTGTATAGGAGCACTTGGTCACGTGCTTAACTATCAACCCGCTGTGCCACTCTGATTCTGCCCGCGCATCTGTGCTCTGTGTATGTACATGCATGTGCGCGCACTGCCAGATGCCCAATGGAAGCAAGCAACTGGAAGAGAAAGAAAGGATCTCTCACGCCCATTCGTTCTCAGTGCAGTAACCCAGCTTGGCACTTACATGGTTAATTCTGTGATGTACTGGAGCTCTGCAAAAAGAAAAGACCCCCCCCCCCCCCAGGTCAGTGAAGATCATGCACACACCCCACTCCCAAGAGGTAGAGACCCTCTCTCATTTCGAAAGCACTTGCACCCCCTCCCCATCTATGAAAGCACCTCTGTTTTATTTCTAACTGAGACTCAGCAATATCTATCCAGCTACCAGGACCCATGGCTATTCACATTTCCCTGGGAGTAAGTAGATATGCATAGCTAATCTGCAAACTCAGATGCATTGGGAGGAAGCCTCAAATTTGCTTCAAAGCTTTGTCCCCCACTATCCCAGCCTCAAAGCTTGGCTAAGCTTCCACATTATGGGGAGGGAAATGTACTCTGCATATGTCTGTAGGCCACTGGAGTATCCAGACAGCTTGCAGATCTATGGGAAGCAACAGACAGGGGAGAGGCTCCAGGGAAGAGCGCATGCTTTGTACGGCCAAGGTGCTGGGGTTGAGTCACCAACGTCTCCAGTTCAAGACCTTTCCTTAAGAGTTGCCAGCAGTCAAAGCAGACTGTACCGGGCCAGCCCACAAGTTCACAGTTCTCACACTACCCAGCTAGTGATACGGGGCCAAACCAGATAGGACACTGAACACGTTGCTGGAAATCATCTCAATTACAGGCAGTCCCCAGGTTATGAACAAGTTCCGTTCTTAAGAATGTCTTTAAGTCGAATCTGTATGTAAGTCGGAACAGCATAGTGTTTACGTTAAAACTGGCATTTACGCAAATTGCGTAGTATACTACGCTATGTACTCTACGTAAATGACGTCATGCTGGGGAACCCAGAAGTCCGTTCTTAAGTATGGGTGGTCTGTAAGTCGGACGTTCGTAACTCGGGGACTGCCTGTATTTATATATATATTTTAAAAATTAACAGCGGGCAGGAGCTGGGTGATTTTCATTGGGACCATCGTGGGAAGAAAAGGGTTTTTAAAAAGCCCTTCCTGCCCAGGTCCTGAAGAAAACCACCACTCCCCATTAATTAATTATTATCTTTTAAACACATGATTCTCAGCTCTGCATCTAGTGTCTCATCTAATTTGGTCCACCATCAACAGGAATCCCTCATCGTCTTTTTGCACCCCAACACATCTGGAGACCACCAGGTCGAGGAAGGCTGACGATCTATCTCTGAATAATACCAGAAGCTGAGGATTAATACCGAGGTGGGTCCCTGCACTCCCATGCTTTACCCGACATGACATCTTCCCATGAGGGGATCTGGCTGAGCATGCTTGGAAGATGGCGTCCGATGGCAAGCAGGCAACACCAGTTTGGCTTAACCGACCCCATTCCACCCAGTGACCCCTTCCCGAGTTCTCGGTTTAGAACCCAGCGAGCTGCAGCCAAAGCGGCCACCTCCGGGTTGGCTCTCTTCGAGCTGCCCGGGTTAATCCAGTACTCATTACCTACTTCATCTTGGGCCCAGCCAGAGCAGAGAAGGAGACGGCGGCGTGGCAGCCAGGGAAGAAAGTTGACTTGCCTTTGGGGCCAGCTGGGGGAGTGGATTTTAAGGCGGACACTTTCGTATTACCGAAAAAGAGGAAATGCATCGCCTCTCCCCCACCCCCCCAAAAGAGGACACAGATTTGCATAAGCTAATTTATATGCCTAGATGCAAATTTGGAAATAACTAGTGTAATTTAAATAGAAATAAATATACGACTCATCGTAGTGAGGAAGACCCACGTGAGTAGGTGGGCTGTGTGCCTGCTCAGTCTGCTGTCACTGTTGCTGATGGGCAACTCCAAGGCTCCATCCTGCTCTCCCTTCTTAGGGTTATCTTTAAACAGGACTTGGACTGGAGGGCTCTTCAAAGAGAGATGTGTTCAAACAGCAGACAGTCCCCTGACAGCTCTTCAAATAGAAGACGGTCCTCTTTGAAGTAGGACACATGGCCACCCTAGATCGTCACGATTTTGGCCTTTACAGCTGCTGGTTCCAGTCCCCACTGGGGACTTCTTTCCAGAAGGGAAGGGGAGGCTGGGTTCACACAACATGACAAACAATACCCAAGGTTGAGTATGGGTTGTCATTGAACCGTGGGTTGCTGTGTTGTGTGAACCCAGTCGGTCTAACAAACCATGAGCAACCCACAGTTCACAACCAAACAGAAAACCGCGGGTTCTCTTCTTGGGTAGTTTGTGGTTAGCAAACCATGGTTTAAGATGTCAATGAGCTGGGTGTAGAGTGGCCTTTCTCAACCTGGTGTAGTCCAATACACATGCAGGAGAACTCCAGCTGGGAATGCTGAGAGTTGTAGTTCAATTTCCTTTCATTTATTATGTTTCTCTACTGCCCAACAATAGCTCTCTGGGCAGTTTACAAAGACCTTAAAAATACAGTGTTATGCATAATATAAAAACAATTTAGCTACAAACATATAAACAGAGCAGACACACATACATATCCAAACAATATCCCATGACCTGATTAAAAACCTATCATAATGCTGCCAAATGCCTGGAAGGTCTTAACCTGCCACAGAAAAGATAACCATGTTGGCAACTTGGCACCAGGCAGGCCTCGCTGGGGAGTTAATTCCATAATTGGGGGCCACCACCAAGAAGGCCCTCTCTCTTGTTGCCGCCTTCTGAGCCTCCCTTGGAGGAGGCACCTGGAGGCGGGCCTTAGATGATGAACATAGTGCACAGGTAGGTTCATCCTGGCAGAGAAGCTTCATCAAGTATTGCAGTCCCGAGCTGCATAAGGTCAAAACCAGCACCTTTAATCAGGCTCAGAAGAAACATACAGGCAGCCAGTGCAAGTGAGCCAGAATCGGTGTTATATGTTCGGACCTTCTGGTCCCTGTTATCAATCTGGCTGCTGCATTTTGCACAAGCGGCAGCTTCTGAACCATCTTCAAGGACAGCCGCATGTAGAGCGCATTGGAGTAATCTAGCTCTCTCTCTCTCTATTTGTGGTTCACTTTTAATGAAAAGCAGGGGGTGGGAGGTGGGGTTGGTTTAAAGCCAGAACTTGCTCACTGGGTTTGATTCACCCACCCCAGCAGAGCTCCTGTGCCTTTAACAGCTGTACCACAGAGAAAAGTCAACAGCCCCAGCCTTCCTTGGGCTGGGGCTGTAGTGAAGAGGGATGCGCCAGCTGTGGAACTTCTGTCTCTCCTGCAGCTGTGAAAAGCGTAGGAGCCCTGCTAGAAGAAAAGGTGGCTACCTACCTCTGCAGTTGCTTTCTCCAACCTGGTGCCCTCCACATTCATAGATTTCAGAGATCATAAGAGTTGGAAGGAGCCTACAAGGCTATCGAGTCCAACCCCCTGCTCAATGCAGGAAACTAGAGGAGGGGTCTCCCATCCAAGTAATAACCAGGCTTGACCCTGCTTAGCTTTCCATGCTCAGACAATTCTGCGGACTTCAACTCTCAGTAGCCCTGGCCAGCATGGCCAGTGGTCAGAGATGATGGGTGTTGTAGTCCAAAACACCTGGAGGGCAACAGGTTGTTGGGGAAGGCTGCTCTGCAGCTTCAAGGCAAGCTAAGAATTGTAGTGAGAAGGACCACACAGTCATACCTCTGTAAATTTTGCTCAGTGCCGAATTGTCATAGGTGCGTCATCAAAAATGATCATTATTAAGGCCCAAGAAATCCAAGCATACCCCTTTGGGGGTGGCTGAGAAACTTACCTTCCTTCTGCTTCTCGGCTGCTTGAGTGCGTGAAGTCCAAGGTCCAATATGAAGAGGCAGCTTCACCCGGGGACCCCGCCTTTTTAAAGAGATCTTGGAAGTTTAATATTTAAACGGGGCAGGAATCCTCAGAGCAAGTGTTTCCTTCTTCCTGTCTGGAGAGCTGATCAAGGAAAAGAAAATTATGCCTTTGTTCTTGGCAGGGGAGAATGGCCAGTGACGGCACACAAGCTCCTAAAAAAATATGAGAGCCAGTGTGGCGTAGTGGTGAGAGTGCTGGATTGGGACTCGGGAGATCCAGGTTCTAGTCCCCACTTGGCCATGAAACTCACTGTGTGACTTTGGGCCAGTCACTGACTCTCAGCCTAACCTACCTCACAGGGCTGTTGTGAGGATAAAATGGAGAGGAGGGGGAGGATTATGTAAGCCACCTTGGGTTCCTTGCAGGAAAAAAGGCGGGATATAAATATAATAAATAAAATAAATAAATAAAGAGGCACTGAGCTCCCGTCCCATTGAAGCAAACACCTTTGGCTCTGTGAGCCAGATATGTGGCAGAGGAAGTACAGATCGCACATGCTCAGAGGCCCTGGTTTTGTTTATTTGACTATTACATGCTTATCATATGTCAGCCAGTGCATTTTTTTTATAGAAATGTGATTAACAATTTTGATAAATAAAATAATACGAACAATTAACATGGCCTGGGGCTGAACCCCAGTATCAAAAATAGGTTCTGGGGCTAGCTAGAGTGGACATCTCCCCCCCCCTTTTCTTTTTAAATTCCTATGCAAATTTTCAGCACTTTAATTTAAAAGACATTATAGCATATCTTTCCATTTAGCTATCTTAAAAAAACAACAACTGCAACAGGGGATAAAAAAATAAGCATAAAAGTAAACAATGCAACATAATGGATTATAATGTAATTCAGGTTGAATGAACTTTATTTTAATGGCCTTTAAAAAAAAGTTTTTATTTGCTACATGCTGGAGTCCAACAGGTGTGTGTGAGAGAGAGAAAGAAAGAGAGAGAGAGATTTAAACAAATAAGGCTGCAATCATATGCCCACTTACCTAGGAGTAAGTCCCATTGAACACAATAGAGCTTACTTCTGAGTACACATGCACAAGATTGCACTGTAGGACTACAAATGTTATGCACACTTACATGAAATTAAGTCTCACTGAACATTCTTCCAAGTAAACATGCATGTGAGCACACTGCACAAGAACAACCCTGCAGAACTGCCGCTCAGCCTTTCCCAACCTAGTGTAATCCAGGTGTCTTGGACTACAACTCCCAGCATCCTGCAGCCACCATAGTCCAGCACACCTGCGGGGCACCAGGTTGAAGAAGGCTGGTCTAGCTAACCCCGTATACTGCTTCCTGCAGTGGCCAGCCAGATGTTTCCTAGAAACCTATAAGCCAGTGTTCTCCAACCTTCGGTCCCCAGATGTTTCTGGCCTACAACTCCCAGCATGCCCCAGCCAGCTAGAACACTGCTATAAGCAATACATTAAGGTGGGCAACTTGCAGCCCCAGGGCCATAGGCAGCCCTTGGGGGCCCAATTTCAAAAGCCCTTTGCGTGCAGTCAGTTCAGACCTCAAGACAAGAGCGACCTGCCCCTTCCCTGGCAGCCGGCTGGGTGTGAAGGATGATGGAGGGAGAGAAAAGGATCTGGCAGAAAGAGAAAAGGGGTGGTCCGCCCACTTTGGGCTCTGGCCCCGCCCACTGCCAACATGCGGCCCCCTGCTAGTGAATGCGGCCCTCGACAGAAAAAAGGTTGCCCACTTCTGTGATACATGAAGGCATTGGTATTCCAAGATAAAGCTGCCTCTGGACTTCCATGGCGGTTGCACAGCTAAGAGTAGTCGATCCTATTTGCCATGAGTTTATCTACCCCTTAAAAACACACACACACACACACACACACACTGGAGCTAGTAGCCATTGCCGCGTCTTGCAGGTATCGAATTCCGTCAGTTCATTATGTGCTGTGTGAGACAGAACTTCCTTTCATCTGTTCCTCCAGCTCTCACCCTGTAACAGCTGGACTCCATATACACATATAACACACACACACCCCTTTTAAGAATATTTTTTCTGACAGTAAAAGAACGATGCACAGGAACCAGATGTGTTCAGTTAAAAGAAAGTGCTTTTAATTTTGCAGAGGCACGACGGCAGAACGATCCCCACCCCACCAACACCCCCTCCCTCCTTTTTATTACGCTGTTTCCGTCCCCCACGGGCTTGATTCGAACCCGTCTAGAAATGCGGCATGAGGGGAGGGCCATGCCTCACACCACCCTATTATTCCTCTGCGCTTTTTCAAGAGAATCCAATCGACCACTCAACCACCCGGGGGACTGGGGAATGAGATTCATACTGCATAGATAGAGGTTGCCAGCACAGGACAAGCAACCCCAGCAGGGCTAATAGCCCATCAAGTTCTACATGCTGCTAGTCCTCAGAGATATAAACAAACTGTTTTACTCTTTGGCTCAAAACGTATCCACAAGATCCATCACGCCACGATTATATGCATCTTTAAAAAGCTGGGAAGATATCATAGCGTTGTGGGGCTTAAGGCATAGCTTGTGAGGTATTTGTGTTTGGAATTGAGAGCAGGAGTGATAGAGAACAGTGCCATGGGGTCGGGGAGCAGCTGAAGTTCCTCACAGCAACACAAAAAGCAGACCTGAGGAGCACCCTTCAACTTCATTGGGCCAATCCTCGGCCTTGACAAGAGCTAGGCCTTTCCCCAAACTTAAATCGGTACCTCATGTTCATACCAAGTGAGGATGCTGAGAATAATGACATATATCTACATACTGGGGGTACATTTTTGATCAGCGTCAATCCTCTTTGCTGATTCGTCAAATAAGAGCTAGCTTAGCAGTCCCTGCAAGGCCCGACATGACCACAAGCAAGACATTATTTGTGTGGTGGGACCACTTTGGAACTGCATCCACTGCTTGTTGCTCAAATAAACAACTTTCTCCGGGAAAATTGTGGGTCTGTGTGAAGTTCTGTGGGTCGTTAGCAGCAACTGTGCACAGCACAGAGTGGCAAGCACTGTGGTGTTTTAAACCCCCACCCCCACCCACCTCCCCGGAGCAGTTTTTCGGCTTTTAAAAATGGTTTGTTTTTAAATTTTAAAAAAAATAATACACCAAATGAACATGGAAAGCATAGATAAGAGATGGGGAAAAAAATGGCAACCCATCTGAAACATGGCAGATGGGGCAGGACTGAAACATGAATCTCTCTTTGAATCACTGGTATGTCTGCCTGTCTTCTATATTGTGTGGATTGGAAGAAGCCAGGCTTATAAGAATGTAAGAAGAGCCATGCTGGATCAGACCAAAGGCCTATGTAGTCGAGCATCTGTTTCCCACAGTGGCCAACCAGATGCCCCAATGGGAAGCCCACAAGCAGGACAGGAAGGCAACAGTACACCCCCGTGGGAGAAAAATCTGATTCGACAACAGCTTTAACGGCCGTCTGTATGCACCCTCCGTGGCTCATGATCTCTCCGCCGCGACTGCCTTTTCCCCGAACCGGCATTGGCCTAATGCCGTTTCCGGAAGGCTCCGGGGAGCGGGCCGTTAGAGAGCCCCCTGCTGAAGCCTTCCCAGCATCCTCTTGACCTCGTTCTCCACGCGGAGGAACTTGGCCTTCTTCCAAGGGTTGGCGGTCTGGCGGCGGCTGCACTGCAAGTCCTCCAGCAGCAGGCCGAGGTGCTGCTGCACCCGCTTGCGGTCCCAGACGGGCAGGTTCTTCTGGACCACGTTCAGGATGATGGCCCAGTAGTCCGAGACGTCGGCCCCCATCGTCAAGAAGATGAGCACCTTGATGCCGCCGCGCTCTTTTCGCATCTCGTGCAGGGCCTGCTTCCCTCCCTCGCTGATCTCGTTGAAATACAAGCTGGAGGAGAGGGAGAGAGAAGGAAGCTTCAGGAGGCAGTCGAGGCCTTGGGAACAGACGAGGCTGCCTCACACTGAGTCAGAGGCTGGGTTCAGACAACACGATGACCCCCACTCAAGGGTTGTGTATGGGTTGAGCGTGGGTTGTCAGTTGAACCGTGGGTTGTTGATGAAACATGGGTTATCATGTCGTCTGAACCCAGCTGCTCTGACAAACCTTGGTTGGTTAATCACAAACAACCCATGAAGAGGACCCATGGCTTGTTGTTGGGCTGTGAACTGCAGGTTGTTCGTGGCTATAGCTCAGGGGTAGAACACATGCTTTGTATGCAGAACGGCCCAGGTTCGATCCTGGTGTCTCCGCTTAAAAGGATCAGGTAGCAGGTGTAGGGATGCAGGTGATGGAAGATCTTTCTCTGCCCGAATGTCCTGGAAAGCCACTGGCCGGTATGGCTAGACCAGGCATGTCAAAATCTCCACACTGGAATATGGAGCAGTACATAAATCTTGGAAATGAATAAAAATGTCGAACCCTTAGGCCTGTGGTCCATATATCTGACCCTCCTTGGACCTTAGGATGGCTCCCCGGGCTTCCCTGGATGGCCGTGCACCTTTCTCCTCGTCCCACCTCCTTTTCCATGACTGCCAATCGTTTGGTGGCTTCCCAGCTTTTGGCGTATTCCCTCCCCCCATTCTAAAAAGTTGAAATGCCTCTCCTGAGGGCTAAACTACTGGCAGTAAGAACCTTTAGCTAAAATATGCTGGCATTTTCCGGCCCCGGCCCCTTTTGCCTTCGGCCCTGCCCACTGCTGGAATGTGCCCGCCCCCCCAAGAGCGTCTCCGAAACTGAATTTGGCCCTTGCGCTGAAAGAGGTTCAGCACCCCCGGACTAGACCACTGAAAAATATGCCCCCTGCAACCGCCCCTGGTTAGCCAAGGGCGCACCGTAGCCACGGCCCTCTGGAGCGGCGCCTGCGCACGTGCCGGCCGTCCAGCCAGGAGGCTGCTGGGGGGGGAGGCGACACTCACTGCACCGTCTCCAGCGCTGCGTGCCTCTTGGCCTCCTCCACCAGGGCCAGCGCGGCCTCGTCGGTCACCGAGTTGTAGGCCACGTCCAGTTCCCGCAGGTGCTGGTTCTGTGCCAAGTGCTGGGTGATCACCTCCACGCCCCGGTCCCCCAGCGAGGTGTGCAACAGCGACAGGTGGCTCAGGGAGCAGGTTGCCGGCAAGGCCTTCAGCGAGATGGAGGGCGCCCTGCTCCGCCACGGGGTTGTCCGCGAGCCTGGGGGAAGACGGTGGAAAAGGAGGGCAGGCCGTGAAAATCGGGCTGAGCAAGGACATGAGCCTTCCTGCAGTCCAGCCCTCCCCACTCTGGTGGCCTCTGGAGGTGTCGGACTACAATTCCCATTATCCCCACCCAGTAGGAGCTGTAGTCTGATGCCTCTGGAGGGCGCCAAGGTGGGGAAGGCTGACACAGTCCAAGCGCTCAGTTGTTTGCTGCCGATCATTTATTGCTATATTTCTTACCCATCTTTTGTCCAAAAAACCCAGTTGTTTTCAAAGTGTGATTGGGTTCATACCACACAATAAGCCATGTTGGTTTATAAGCCATGTTCGTTTCAGAGTGGCTTGTTGTCGTGTTGCCTGAACCTGGCCAGAGTGGCTTGTGTGTGGTTAACAAACCATGCTGCTGGGTTCAGACGATAAGACAAGCTGCTCTGAAACAAACATGGCTTATGATGAGCCACTGTGGCTTATCGTGTTGTGTGAACCCAGTCTGTGTAACAGTCTGGCTGCAGCATTCTGGACCAGCTGAAGTTTCTGAACAGTTTTCAAAGGCAGCCTGACGCACAGTGGGTTACAGCAGTGTAACCAATCATCAGATATTCTTCCCCAGTTTACCTGTTTCCCCACCCCCAACATCACTGTTGTTTCCCCAGCACTGAATTTTAGATTGTAAGCACCCCGGAGCAGGGACCTGCTGAACTCTATAAAGTGCCGTAATCAACAACAATCGGCTTCCCTGAATACCGGTTGCCTACCACTGCCAACCTCCCCCTGAAACATGCAGCTGCAGGGGAGGGTTGGACATGTTCCTTTAAGGGTCTATTCTCGGTTCGCACAGGTTTACCGCACCTGAAAAAAAGGACATTCGTTGAGTTGGGAAAAGGGCAGAAAAGGGCAACTAAAATGATCAAGGGGTTGGAGCAGCTCCCCTGTTAGGAAAGGTTAAAACAGCTGGGATGGTTTAGCTTAGAAAAAGGTGAATAAGGGGAGACATTGATAGAGGTGTACAGAAACTATGCATGGTGGGGAGAAAGTGGACAGGGAGACATTTTTCTCCCTCTCTCATAATACTAGAACCCAAAGGGGTCATCCCCTGAAGCTGATTGGTGAGAGGTTCAGGACAGATAAAGGAATTACTTCTTCACACAGCATGTAGTTAAACTATGGAATTCACTTGCACAAGATGTAGTGATGATGGCCACCAATCTGGATGGATGGCTTTAAAAGGGGATCAAAGAAATTCATGGAGGAGAAGGCTACCAATGGCTACCATTCATAGCTATATGCTACCTCCAGTATCAGAGGAAATATGCTTATGTACACCAGTTGCTGGGGAACATGGGCGGGAGGGTGCTGTTGCACTCCTGTCCTGCTTGTGGGATCCTGTGGGCAGCTGGTTGGCCACTGTGTGAACAGAATGCTGGCCTAGATGGACCCTTGGCCTGATCCAGCTCAGGGCTCTTCTTATGTTCTTATGTTTACAGTGCAGCCCAAGATCTTATGCATGACACACCAGCAGGAACTCTTTGGCAGAAAAATCAACGTGGTTTCCTCATAATTAGACAAGATTGAACATTGCAGTTCTAAAGCACAGATCCACGGCTGGTTACAAATTAACAAAAGAAAAGCCAATACCAAATGAAAACTGCCATAAAACGTTATAAAAGTTGCATCTCTTCAAGAACTGACCATAAGACCAAAACAGCCCCATTTAAAGAGTTTAAGGCTGCAATCTCGGGCACACTCACTGGAGAGTAAACCCTGCTGATCTTTGTGGCAATTACGTTTGAGTCAACGTGATAGGATTGTGCCGTAAATCACGTTGCACTTTAAAGAAGGCTATAAAAATATGTTTGATCCAGAATTGGTTTGGTCTCCATAGGTTGTTACCATGGCAAGATTGGAGGTTTCTGGTTGCAAGGTTTCGTTACTTATTGGAAAGCTGATGCAGCACAGTGGCTAACAGGACAGTGCTAGGGCATGCCCACTTAAAAGTAAGCCCCACTCAGTCCAATGGGATTTAATCCCAGGAACGTGTGTATGTGAGAAAGTCACCGGGACTGCCTGCACAAATTAATCAGAGAGCCTTAGGCAAGCGACGCGTCCCTCAGCTCTCCCCCACCCGACAGGGTCATCTGCAACAGGGTGATAAGGAAACAGGCCTCCCTTACAGGGATCTTGTAATGGTTACTGAGATAACTTATGTAAAGCCAGCTACGTCAATGATAAACACTATCATTAGTTTTTTGGGGTAGAAGTCTGACCTTGAGTCCAAAGGGCCACAGTCGACTAGACATGTGATGCATGAGATCAGGAGCAGTGCTAGGTATCGAAAAGATTCAGGGATCAGGCCCACAGGACCACAAAAAAAAGGGGGGGGAAGCACAAATTTGCATATGCTAATTTACATATGTTCTAAAGTCTGTCTGTGTGTGTCTTTAAAGGACCCCATCTCCCAAGGACACCCCTATTTGTAAAAAGGGATGTATAGACAGAGGAGAGGAGGGCATTTGATTTCAGGGGAAAAAAACCTCAGGCAGAAAGATTCGGGGAGGGGGCAGCAGGAGGTGAAGCATATGTGTGCAAAAAGCCAGCTACTCCAGGGGGATCAGATGCAACAGAGATCCTCAGGGTTCCTGTACCTTTCTTTCAGCAAGTGCCCATGGACAGCAGGGTAGTGGGGCAGAGGGCCTCCCAGAGATTTGGGGCATGCCGGGAGCTGTAGGCCTTTTTTCTGTCTAAACGTGCATAGGATTGTGCCTTTAATCTCCTGGCCGAATCCTTTCCCAATACTTAATGAACAGCCTCCAGCTAATATATATTGCCCGAGTGGACTTTATTCTCCGCTTCTGTAACAGCTTATAGCCTGTTATTTTATTCACCACCATAAAGGTCCACATCTTCTTTTTCCACTGTGCAAAGGACAATGTAGATGCTGTTCACTGAACTTTTGCTATGTGAATCTTTGCAGCTATTAATATACCGTATAACTCACCATCACCACTAAGGTCTGGTTCACTCATAACGACAACCCAGAGCAGTGATGGCGAACCTTTTTGAGCCCGAGTGCCCAAACTGCAACACAAAACCAACTTATTTATTTCAAAGTGCCAACACTGCAATTAAACCTGAATACCGAGGTTTTAGTTTTAGAAAAACAACTCATACAGTTGTCTGAACTAATTAACATCTTTTGTCTTAAAAGAAAAACACAATAACAGAGCTTTCAATGATACAAACAGTTTTTTTGTTGAAAAAAAAATCAACTCAAAAAATTAATATAGTACTACGTTGTACACATAGCCTGAAGGGAATGTATACAAACTTTTTAAATAATTAGGCACATGTACGTATTTTTGGATAAGGGATTCTCAACTTGTAATATGATTATATGCCAGACTGAAATTGTATGGGGCAAGCTTTACTCCGGGTCCTTTCCCTGCTTCTATAGGTGTTGGATTAGTAAAAGTAAAAGTCAACCTGTACTAGGATGAGCAAGATAAACAAGAAAACTAAACGTGCTTAACACATTTTAAACACTTTATGTCTTGGACTGCAAACACTGCATTAGGTAAAAGTTTGCTTTGGGTATGCTTTTGCACAATTAATGTGATTTTTGCTATTGCATGCATGCTGATAATTTGTCAAACCTTGGCTCATACTCCGTTAGTTTGAGAGCAACACATGCAGCACTCAGGTCAACTGTTAGAGCTTTACATCCAAGCCATGCTCTGTGCATCATTCTTCAACATCTTTTAAATGTGATAACAATGTAGAAAAGAATTCTGTAACAGGAATTCTAGAATAAAATCATTCTGTTCCACACTGTGAGAAAGAACAAGATCATTAGTGTTTTGCAGAAGGGGACGGTCTTTTCGCGATCTGGTGACCAATGGCTCGAGTGCCCACAGAGAGGTCCCTGCGTGCCAGCTGTGGCACCCGTGCCATAGGTTCGCCATCCCTGACCCAGAGTATGGGCTGAGTACGGATTGTCGACTGAATTCTGGGTTGTCGTTACGTGCGAACCCTGCACTCTAATTTAACTATGGGTTGTTAACCACGGACAACCCAGGAAGAGAACCCATGGTTTGTTGTAAGGTTGTGAACTGTGGGTTGTTCATGGTTAACAACCCATAGTGAGACCATAGCGCAGGGCTCGCACGTAATGACAATGCACGATTCAGCAACAGCCCATGATTCAACGACAACCCATACTCCACCCGTGCTCTGCAAACCAGGTCACAGTGTCTAGGGATGGATCTAGCCACCCTTTTAGGATGCTTCCAGACAAGACTTTTATTGAGCCATCAGCCAGCCCCATTCATGGAAGTTCATGCAGGATGTAGACAGTGTCATCTTCCTCTTGTAACCCTGCTGAGTTTCCCTGCTTCTTCTTCCATTTTTTTCTCTTATCGCAGAAAATCCATCAAGCAGAAAAACGCAGAATGGCTGTATGATGCTTTCTAATTGGTAGAGCTAGGAGCCCTCCCCATCTGGAGGCACCCTTAATTTCCCCACTGTGCCCCTAACCTCGCATTGCTCGGGAGCACTGCAGAAAATCGAAAGGGGGGGGGTAGCTTGAAGGGCTGTTATTATGACAGCCAAGAAAGACTACCAGGAACCACTGACAGAGGGCCACCAGAGGACATTTTGCCCAGGGCTCCTTCAAAGCGAGCCAGTGTGGCATAGTGGTTAGAGTGTTGGACTGGGACTCGGGAGATCCAGGTTCTAGTCCCCGTTCAGCCATGAAACTCACTGGGTGACTTTGGGCCAGTCACTGACTCTCAGCCTGACCTACCTCACAGGGTTGTTGTGAGGATAAGATGGAGAGGAGGAGGATTATGTAAGCTGCCTTGGGTTCCTTGCAGGAAAAATGGTGGGATAGAAATGTAATAAAGAAATAATAATAAATAATAAAAGTTGGAAGCAGCCCTAGAAATCACACCCACACCCTAACTATATGCCCCACAGGGGAAAATGTTCAGGTACCCCGCCAGGAAAACAGCATGGGGGAATCAACCCCTTCCCCAGCAACTTGATCCCAATCCGATTAATCTCCCCTACCTTGCAGTTGCTATTGAACTTAAAACAGGGGAGTTTTTGAGCATGGATCTCCCATGTTGCAACAGAGTTCATCCGAAAGACTGCATTTCCCAGGAGAAGGACCAGAGCTCAGTAGTAGAGCATGTGTCTTGCATGCAGAAATGCATCCACTTAAAGGATCTGGTGGTAGAAAATACCCTTTTCTGCATGAGCCCCTGGAGAACTGCCCACACTCCGAGTTGACAATACTGACGGCAACAAGAACAAAGAGTATGGCCCAGGATAAGCCCACTTCCTATTTCTCAGCCTCCCGCCAGGAACCGCACCCTTCACTTGGGGAAGAAATGTTTCCTCAATCGGTTTTGGTGTCTCTCACTGCAGAATCCTTCCTTTGGATTCTGCTTCTTATGTTTGGACGAGGTTCCCGTTCGATTTACTCTGCCAAAGGAGGAGAAGCCATTTAGGGTACCTTCCAGAAAGATGCCTCCTAGCGCCACCAATCCGAAGACACTGTGTCGCTATTCCATCTGAGGGAGGCAGGGTTGTTGCATGATGAAAGCCTTACCTGGAAGCCCCCCCCGCCCCCGCAAGGCATAGAAAATACACCGCTCTCTAGCCACACACACGTGGGAGGCGCGGCTCCCCCAGGCTACGCCCCTTTCACACTCACCGTAAGGTGCTAACCATGCATTTCTCATGCAAGAGCAGGTCTCTGATCAACTTGCACGCCTCTGGCCCCAGACTGTTGAGCTGCAGGCTGAACAAGAGAAACAGAAGAGCATTTTGGTACAGAGCTGGACACCCAATGCTGAGCATTCTCTCTCCTGATCATCGTTTGCCACCCTCTGGTGAAAGGCAAGACTGCAATCTATGGGACACTGAAAAATATACACTGCAAGTGATTTTACCAAATTACCGTATTACATTGCCATAAATTGGTTATAGGAAGTGTTATCATTGCTGGAAACAGACCTCTCTGGGATACGGGAACTTCTAAAAAGCAAGCAAATTAATTTATTGCATCCATTTTCTAAAGAAAAACAATAACCCCAAAATCAATGTTCCTGATTATTACAAAATTTGGGCTAACAGTTTTATAGAATTTTTAAAGGGAAATTTGGATTCCTCAAATGAGCGATTCAAAAGGATCTTATTTCTTGATTAATTATTACTTGGGAACACAGGAGGCTGCTTTGTACTGAGTCAGACCCCTGGTCCATCTAGCCCAGTATTATTATTATTATTATTATTATTATTATTATTATTATTATTATTATTATTATTAACATTTATTAATCGCCCATCTGGCCGGCAACAGTATTGTCAACACTGGCTGGCAGCAGTGGCTGTCTGGGATTCAAGGCAGGATCCTTTCCTATCCCTTCCTGGAGATGCCGGGGAATCGAACCTGAGACCTTCTGCATGCAAAGCAGGTGCTCTAACACTGAGCCACGGCCAATGGCCATGCCGTCTGGGAATGATGGGAGTTGTAGTCCAACCCAGCCAACAGGTGCCAGGTTGGGAGAGGCTGCTCTAGCTTAACTCTGCCCCCATTAGGTACCAACACTCACTGGAGCCTTTGGCATCGCAGCAAGACCGGGAAGAGAATCCTCAGACAGTTGACGTCCAGGTGGCAAGAGGCCAGGTTCAGTTCCTCCACCTCATGATTCGTGGTACCCACCACCGATGCCAGGACGGAGCATTTGAGGGGGGTCATCTTGACAGAGGAGAGGTTGATGGTCCTCAAGGACTGGATGGCCTCGGCCGTGAAGCGCTCGTTCTGGAACTCGTGCAGAAAGAAGAGGTAGTCCAGGAGCTCAGAGGGCGGCAGGCCCTTGCGGCTGTTGCGAATGACGGTCTTCTTCATGGCCTTGGCGATCTCAAAGGCGGCCAGGTTCTTGATGGGACAGCCCAGCTGGTCCAAGATGGCCCGGTTGCGCCGCGACAGGAGCCCGCCCATGAAGATGGGGAAGAGTTCAAAGACCTCGTCGTCGGACGCCTCGTCCGGGTGACGCATGGGGCCCTCCACCCCAAGGATGCTGAAGTTGATCTGGTCCAAGACGTCATCGTTGAAGTAGTCTTCCTCCTTGAACATCTCCACCGCCATGGTGTGGGCGATGGTGTCGCGGTCCTTGCTGCTGAAGCGGCTGAAGTAGCGGGGGAAGATCTTGACCAGGCTGAAGATGACCGGCAGGATGCGCAGCGGCAGGACTTTGGAGACGATGCTCAGGACCACGGCCACGTCTTCGCTCACCTTGCCAATGATCTCGGAGACCTCTTTGCCCACCCGCTGCGCTAGGGTCTTCTTCTCGCCTAGGACCACGTAGAGGGCTGCCAGGTACTCCTGCATGGCAGGAATGGTGAAGACGAAGGTGTGCTCCTTGCCCGACTGCACGCAGGGCGTCAGGAAGAAGCTGAAGACGTCACTCCGGAAGACGTTCAGCAGGTTGAGCTCGCTCTCCGTTTTCATCTCCACCTCAAAGCAGCGGCGCAGGTCCTCCTCCGAGAACGAGGTCTGCCTGGACATCACCCCTTCGTAGGCCAGCTTGCCCACCATTTTGGCCACGTACTTCATCGTGGAGATGTTGGAGGAGTCCGTGCTGTCCAGCACCTCCCCGCTGAAGTTGAGCCGCAGGAAGCTGGTGTAGATCCCAGTGAGGGTCTGAGCGGGCGGCACCTGACTTGGTGAAATAAAGGAAGTGCAAGGTGGTGCACACCAGCCAGCAGTAGGAGGGCAGGAAGCAGGCGGCCGCGATCTGGTTGTGTCGCTCCAGGTTCCTTCGAAAGCATCTCCACCAGGTTGTCCTGCTCGCTCGCCTCCTCCGCCGTGGGAGGGCCAGAGGATCCAGTGCACTCAGGCTGGCGCAGGCGCATCTGGAAGTAGAGCTTCTGGAGGTTGATGTCGGAGAAACCGCAGACCTCCACGTAGCGGCCTACAAACTTGCTGGGGATCCGGCGCACTGCAGAGGGCCGTGTGGTGACGATGATGCTCGCCTGGAAGAACAGAAGCACACACACACATGCATAAGGTAGGCCAGTGGCAGCCCAGGTAAGAGCATTTCATTTTCAATTTGTCACAATGGGGGGGGGGGAGATGCAGCTTTTTACTGAATACATCCCTAATGGATCCCTAGGCAACATCAGGGCCCTCTCCAGTTGGACTGCTCCCCCCTCTTCCAACAGGACATCAACAGCCCTGTGGGAAGGAAGATGGAGCGAGGGAGACAGGAGGAGGCATAAGGAACATGAGGGTGTGCTCCAGTTGGATTGTTCCCCCACCCTGCCCCCGGGAGATGAGAGACTAAGCAAGGCCATTCCACCAGCCCTGCTGAAAGCCTACTAAAACATTTTCCTCTTCCCTCCCTATCCCTTTTTCCTTGTGTGTCATGCCCTTTTTAGACTGTAAGCCTGAGGGCAGGGGCTGTCTTGTTTACTGACTGTAAGCCACTCTGGGACTGTTTTTTGGCTGAGGAGCAGGATATAAATCCTTTAAATAAATGATAAATAAATAATCCAGCTTGATTTGATTAGTAAACATTTTTTTGGGTAATGGTTTTCAGATATGATGCATGATGATGATGATGATGATGATGATGATGATGATGATGATGATGATGATGAGCCACTCTGGAAAGTGGCATAAAAATTAAATAAAATATCACAAACAAACTACCCCTATGACTAGTGGCCCTCGCTACAATATAATAACCGGTGAGTTTTACCAGCGCAAAAGGGATTCCTGTCACCAACTGATCCTGTGCCCCCAACATCTTAATCCAGGGGTCCCCAACCTTTTTGGATCCGTGTGGGCACATTTGGGAAGTTGAGAAACTGCTGTGGGCACCACCACAAAATGACTCCCATGGAGGATGCGGCTAGGCACAGAATGGCTGCCGTGGCCCGTGGGGGCCTGGCTAGTCAAAAGAGGTGGCAGGAGAGAAATAGCGAGGCTAAAGGCTGGGAGGGAGGGGAAAGTAGCAAGGCAGAGGGGCAGAGGGGAGAGAAAGAGCAAGGCTAGAGGCTAGAAGGGGGAGAAACAGTGGGGTACATAGGTACAGGGGGAGAAATACTGAGGCTAGAGGCTGGGAGTGGAGAGAAACAGCAAGATAACACGGTGAGTGGGAGAAAAAGGGCAAGGCTAGGGGCTAGGAAGAGAATGAAGGCGGCTAAAGATGGGGAAGGGAGAGAAAGAGCACGGCTGTGTATAATTGCTAAAAAGTTGTATTTTCATATACAGTATAGGCATTTCATATGTATTCATTGCTGTGGATATATGCAAATCCAAGTATGTATATTTTTTAAAATGGGAATATTTTTTTTTTAAAGCCTTTGCTGCGGGTGCCACGTTGGGGACCCCTTCACGGGCGTCATTCACTCCGTATCATCAAAGTTGGTATCACTAAAAGAAGGGTGTGCTTGTACAGCCTTTCCCAACCTGGTTCCCTCTGCATGTGTTCAGCAACAACTTCCATCATCCCCAGCCAGCAGGGCCCTGCTGGCTGGGGATGATGGGAGTTGTGCCCTCCAGGTGTGCTGGACAACCAGGTTGGGAACGGCTGGCCTAGCAGAAAGCTACAGGCGCCAGCAAACTGGGGCCCATCAAATGACTAAGCAAAAGCAGCTGCTCAAGAAAGCTGTCCCTGGGCGTCTGTTTTGGGAGATTAAAGTTTTCCGTTAATACTTGGTCACACGAAGAGCAAAAACGCCAGTTCATCACAAGTTACACGCATAACACATCCTGTGTGCTGTGGTTTTTAAGGTAGGTGGGTGTTGTTGTTTTTTTAAAAAATATCTGACTGTGTTTTTATTTAGTTTCGGTTTTTTATTTTCTGAACATTCTGTAAACCGCCTTGGCTGCCTTCAGAAAGGCGATGTAGAGATACTGTAAATAAATAACGCAAGTAAGAACTGAGTTTTAAAAGTGCTTTCTTCTTCTTCCTCCTCCTCCTCCTCCCTCTCAATCCTTTTTTCCTTTTGTGTCGTGTCTTTCAGATTGCAAATTTCTCTGGGAGCCTTTCTGGACTGAAAAGCAGGTTAAAATGCTGCAGATAAATAAACAGCCCTCTCAGCAGTGTGGAATGAGGAGGCAGGTGCAAGGAGAACCAAGGGCCACTGGGAGGCTTCACCCCCTGCCTCTCAGGATTAACATCATGACAAGGGGGAGACCAACCTGACCCCATACATCAGCCAGAGAGGGAGCAGCTGTAGGGAGCTCGCTTTCACCCCTCCCTGCCTGAAGGGAGACACAGCTCCAACTGACAGTTCCCTAGGGACTGCGGAACTCTGGCCTCATCCATCGGCCAGAGAACCGAGGGCCACTGGGAGGCTGCACCCCCTGCCTCCCAAGATAAACATCATGGCAAGGGTGAGACCAACCTAGTCCCCATACATTGGCCAAAGAAGGAACAGCTGCAGGTAGCTTGTTTTGCCCTTCCCTACCACAAAGGGGGGGGGGGAATATCTAAGAAGGTGAAGGCAGCAAAAAAGAATTTCTATGCTGCCTCCATTGCATCTGCGGAGTGCTGCCCCAGGAGGCTGTTCCAAGTGGTCCGGAGTCTGGTCGGTCCAGTTGCTCCGGACCCACTGGAACAGTCTAAAGCCTCCTGTGAGGCTTTAGCGAAGCACTTCGCAGATAAAATCGATCGGATTAGGAGTGGGATATCGTACGTCGTGGACACAGGGAGTGAGCGAGAGGAGGCCAATGGCAGACCGGTTTTGTGGGATCGGTTTCGGCTTCTTCCTTCTGATGAAGTGGACAAGGTGCTTTCATCTGTGAGGCCGACCACCTGCTTGCTTGATCCTTGCCCGTCCTGGCTCCTAATGAGCTGCAGGGAGAGACTGGGTGAGGGGATCAAGGCGGTGGTGAATGCCTCCCTCGAGGAGGCAGTGATGCCATCAGCCCTCAAGGAGGCAGTAATAAGACCGCTTCTAAAGAAGCCCTCCTTGGATCCCCAGGATTTAAACAACTTTCGCCCAGTCTCCAATTTACCATTTCTGGGCAAGGTGATCGAGCGGGTGGTGGGTGCTCAGTTGAAGGCACACTTGGATGAAGCCGATTATTTAGATCCATGCCAGTCGGGCTTCAGGTCTGGACATGGGACGGAGACGGCCTTGGTCGCCTTGGTGGATGATATGAGGAGGGCTTTGGATAGGGGCGAATGCTCCTTTCTAGTCCTCCTCGATCTCTCGGCGGCTTTTGATACTGTTGACCACGGTATCCTCCTGGACCGCCTGGAGGGGTTGGGCTTGGGAGGCACTGTATTGCAGTGGTTCCGGTCCTTCCTCTCTGGAAGGTATCAGAGGGTAGTTCTCGGGGAGGAGGCTTCGGACCCTCGGCTGCTCACTTGTGGAGTGCCGCAGGGTTCCATCCTCTCCCCGATGTTATTCAACATCGACCTCAAGCCGCTGGGAGCTATCATCAGGAGGTTTGGGGTACGGTGTCATCAGTATGCGGATGACACACAGCTCTACCTCTGTTTCAAGTCCTCACCGAGGTTGGCCGTTGAGACCCTGTCCAAGTGCCTGGAGTCAGTGGCTGGCTGGATGGGAAGGAACATGCTGAAACTGAACCCCGACAAGACCGAGGTACTTCTGGTGGGGGACAAGGGGAGGTTAGGGGATGTTGACCTGGTGCTGAATGGGGTTCATCTACCCCTGAAGGACCAGGTCCGCAGCTTGGGGGTCATTTTAGGATGTTTTAAAGATGTTTTAAAGATGTTTTAAGATGTTTTTAGGATGTTTTAAGATGTTTAATAGTATATATTGTGTTGTTTTAGTTTAGGTATTTTATATTTTCTGTTGTTCCCCGCCTCGATCTAGATGGAGAGGCGGGTAATAAATAAATTATTATTATTATTATTATTATATTCTAGACTCCCAGCTGTCCATGGAGGCTCAGGTGTCAGCTGTGAGCTGGGCGGCGCTGTATCAACTCGATCTGATACGGCAGCTGCGCCCCTACCTTCCTAATTACCTGCTCCCATCAGTGGTTCATGCCTTGGTCTCCTCTCGCCTAGACTACTGTAATGCGCTCTACGTGGGGTTACCCTTGAAGACGGTTCGGAAGCTTCAGCTGGTACAGAACGCAGCGGCTCGCCTGATTAAGGGCAGCTGCTGGCGTGATCACATCATGCCAGTGCTTAATGAGTTGCACTGGCTACCAGTTGCTTGCCGAGCTGAATTCAAGGTGTTGGTTTTGACCTTTAAAACCCTATACGGCTCCGGTCCAGTCTATCTCAAGGAGCGTCTCCAGCAACACCAATTGGGCCGCTCAACAAGATCTGCCACGGATGGCCTTCTCCTTGTCCCTTCAGCCAGAGCAGCTAGACTGGTGGAGACAAGGAAGAGGGCCTTCTCTGTGGCGGCCCCCGTACTGTGGAACTCTCTCCCGAGTAACCTCCGTCATGCCCCCTCTCTGCTGAGCTTCCGTCGCTCATTAAAAACCTGGTTGTTCAGGTGGGAATATGGGGTGGGTTAAGATTTTAAAATTTTTATATTGTTTTAAATGTATTTTATTGTTTTTATTCTATGTACATCGCCCAGGGTGGCCGGTTGCCGGCCAGATGGGCGATAAATAAATATAAATAATAATAATAATAATAAGAACCTTTTTAACTAAGAACCGGTGCCTGAGTTTTGCATTCTTCCTCCTCCCTCCCAATCCCTTTTCCTTTTGTGTCATGTCTTTTAGATTGTAAGCCTGAGGACAGGGACTGTCTAATATTAATCTGTGTAAGCCATCTGGCCCTTGGGCTGAAAGAGGTTCAACTCTAATAAAAAGCCTGGGGCTTTGCTCCTGAAGGAGACAGGAAGTCCCGAGTCCACCGGGAAGCAACCGTAACTTGTGAATCTCAGGGGTAATACCCAGGTTGCCTCTTGGGTGCCAAGGGGGAAGGATGGGCACAGTGGAGGGAGGCGAGGAAGGGCGTGACACCATCATCCACCAGGCGGCCCCTGCGCCCCCATTGGCAACACCCACCTCCGGCAACAGGTACTTCCTCAGCAGGTTGACCACGATGGCAGACGGAAGGACAGGCTCATTGGGGTCACAGCAGAGTTCGGTGCGGGCGAGGCGGAAGTCCAGGTTGAGGTGGTCAAGGCCGTTGAGGATGAAGAGCACCTTGAGGTTGGTCGAGCCCAACGCCGGCACCACCTCCCGCAGGTGGAGGTACTTCTTGGTGATCATGCGCCGCAAAGAGATGGGCGCATTGCCTTGGGAGAGGTCCTCGCAGGAGAAGGGGATGAGCAGCTCGAAGCGGGGCAGGCGCTGGTGGCACCAGTCCATCACCATCTTCTTGATGAGAGTGCTCTTGCCGGTGCCCACCGTCCCGTACAGCACCACGTTCTTCACCTGGTGCCCGCAGGCATCCACGTCAAAGAGGTTCTGGAGGCCGATGGTGCGGCTGCAGGAGGCCTGGAGCTGGTTCTGGATGGTCATCTCGGGAGCGGGCTTCAGGATCTCCTCCAGCGAGCTCTCCCGGATCACGGGGTCGACGTGTGTCGTGTCCAGCGAGAAGGATGGGCCAAACTGCCTCTCCTCGTTGGGCTGCTGGCGGAACCAATCAGCCAAACATTTCCGGTGCTTCTGGATGGCTTCTGAAGAGGAGCAGGAGGAGGAAGATGAGAGATGAAGGTACATTCCTGCGCTACCGTCCCAATCCAGCTGAGCGCAAAGGCTCCCTGAGTCAGGGAGTGCTGGCTCGGCTGGCTGTAGTGAGGGTTGCTCTAGTATTCCTTTTAAAAGCCAGCAACCATGTTTCTAGCCCTTTAGGAGGTGAAGGGATGTGAGCGACGCCTGGTGGAATCTCAAGAGGCCATCAGGGTGGTTGGATAAGATTCCCAATGAGCGGAGGGAAAAGTTCCCTTGGCCTCTGGAGCACCTGCCTACCTCCTGCAAATACCGCTAGCCAAATCGGAATAAAATAATTTATGCAAAATAGGGAGAAACCATGTACATTTTCTTTTTCCAAATTTGGAAAGAGAGAGAGAGAGAGATGTCTGCTCCAAGAACAGCTCAATTCTGCAACCGATATAAATTATGCAAATTATTGGGAAACTTACCCAGGCTCCCAAATTGACACAATTTCTTCTTACCTTGCATAATTGATCCTATATTTTAAAAAAAAACTGTTTTGCACTACTTACTCTAGTTTTGGTAGTTGTGGGGAGTAGCCTGGAGTTCCAACACAGTCTGGAACTGTCCCCCTCTGAGCACTGGAAATCTTACCCAGCTATCCCTTTCAGCTTCTTGAAACTCCAGCGGGCATTGTCTAACCCTCACAAGCCTGGCTTCACAATCATGAGATCTAGAAACTTGCTTTTATTGTTGTTATTGTTATATTTTTAACTTAAAAGCTGCTCACTACTGCATCAAACTGCATGCTTGGGTGGAATGGCAGAATGACAAACATCTCTGCACACAAGTTATGAAAGCATAGTGGGATTTGGCCCAAGCCCGAATTACAACATTGGATATGGGGCCCCTGGCCAATCTAGTTGCCACTCATCTGGACCAAGAAATGCAACACAGCCACCCCTTCAAGGCCCACAGCTTTACCAGAAGTGGCCACGTTCTTCAGTGTCATCTGGCTTGGCCTGGGGGAGGTAGGCTGAGACTGGTGCCCCGGGGTAGCCTCCCTGATGACGGATGAAGCCCCTGAAAGAGAAAAAATGAAGACACGAGGAAACTGATGGGGCTGGCTGAATGGCAGGAGGGCGAGGGAGATATCTGGCAATCAAGCTTAGGAACATGGACAATACGGCCAGGCTGGCAAGACCAATCCATACTAGTAGAGATGGAATGAACGAGCGATGTGCGAACTTGCCCGGATTCTCTGAACATCGGTTCACTGCTAGCCTCGCACCCGATTTACGTTTGCGCTTGCGATCGCTGCTCCTTTTGTGGCAAGGGGGAAACTGTGCAGAACAGCAACTGAATGTGAAAGTTGCACAAGTTTCCCCCCTAGAGTAATGCAGGGCTGATTTAGAAGTCGAAGGGGGAAAGGTATGCAAATTGAATGCGAGCAGATGTTCAGGAATTTGCGAACATTTTCGCCGGAAGCATTCTCGTGCTCAGGGTTGCGAACAGGGCAGGAACACAGAAGCAAAATCCTCGTACGTCCCTAACGTGAGACTGAATGGCCTCACACACGTATGGTAGCCCCTCCTCATTCGGCTTTAGATATCGGCTGTGGTTCTGCACCAGATACAGTTCTAAGGGGATGTTGACCTGGTGCTGAATGGAGTACATTTGCCCCTGAAGGATCAGGTCCGCAGCTTGGGGGTCATTCTAGACTCCCAGCTGTCCATGGATGCTCAGGTGTCAGCTGTGAGCCGGGCGGTGCTGTATCAGCTCCATCTGATACGGCAGCTGCGCCCCTACCTTCCTAATCACCTGCTCCCATCGGTGGTGGGGTTTTAAATGTGATTTTAACATTAATATTTTAATGAGATTTTAATATTTATATGTAAACTGCTTAGGGATTTTATTATACGGCAGCATTTAAATGCAGTAATACCTTGGATTGCAAGTAACTTGGTCTGAGAGCGTTTTGCAAGACAAGCAATTTTTTTTATAAATTTTGACTTGATAAACAAGCTACGTCTTGCAAGACAAGTCGTAGGGATGTAACCGCTTGCCTCGAGCAGGCGTAGCGGGCTGAAATCGGCCCCACTCACGCCAGCCAGAGACTTGCTTTGATATAAGAGTGTTTTGGACTACAAGCACGGTTCCAGAACGAATTATGCTTGCAATCCAAGGTATTACTGTACTACAAATGAATGAATGAATAAATAAATAAATAAATATTAGCATGCTTAGCCTGATTTTTTCCACCCAAATGCCTTCAAAGCTGCTTATATCAGGAACCTATTTCAGTCCGATGTGGAATTCAATTTTGGAGGGGAAATCTCAGGGGCCACATTCCAGGGGTGGGCGGGGCCGAAGCCAAATGGAGCTGGGGCCAATGGCCATGTTGTCCGGGAATGATGGGAGTTGTAGTCCAACACACCCAGAGGGCCCCAGGTTGGGGGAGCCTGCCTTGAACCTGGCTCGCTCACTTGCCTGCCGCCCACCCACCACGTCCCCCCCCATCGGGTCCTGCAGCTCAGCATCCCAATGGCGCATCATTACCTGAGGGGTGATGTTGAGGAGCACAGAGTGTGGTCCACATGCAAGATCCTCTTGGAGACGAGGCTGCTCCCTGCACCTCAGGGAAGGAAGCCCAGCAGGAAGATGATTATTATAAAGCCTTCTATTTATTTTATACTATCACCATTATTTACGTACTATTAATTATTATTTTTATTTATTATATTTATATCCTGCCTTTTCCCTCCTGTAAGGAACCCAAGGCAGCTTACATAATCCTCCTCCTCTCCATTTTATGCTCGCAACAACCCTGCGAGGTAGGTTAGGCCGTGAGTCCGTGACTGGCCCAAAGTCACCCAGTGAGCTTTGAGGCTGAGAGGGGACTAGAACCCGGATTTCCTGAGTCCCAGTCCAGCACTCTCACCACCACGCCGCACTGGCTCTCTTATTTACATATTACTGATATAGTGCCAAGTCAAGTTCATTATGCATTAGCCAACCGGGCTTTAGCGCACAGCCATAAAAAAAACAAGTCGAACACACAATAAAACGATAATTGAAGTAGAGTGGAATACTCTGCAAGTTGATATTACTGATTACTGCAAACGTACTATAGAACTGATCACTGTTAATTAAAATAACTCTAATAAATAATTAAAATAACTCTAGTGTCATCATAGTAAGGTAGTGTCATCAACATCACTTTAAATATATATATTGCAAAAGTACACATAGGGGTGGATCCTGATTCGAGCGCAATCCTACCACCCCCCCACGTCAATGGCTGGTGAGGGTTAGGAGTGTGTGTTGGCGGCCCGCTGCCAGCCACCATCAGTGGAGAAGAGCAGCACTGGTGAAGGCCCTGCTATGCCAGGCTACCAAGTCAGGGTGCTCTGGGAGCAAGGCAGAGACAGGTGCATTCTCCCGGATGAGCCTGGTTTGGGCCTGTCGGCTATGCCAGCTCTAGAGCTGGTGTAGCTAACCTCCCCTCGCAACATTGCTGCCAATGGGGGAGGGGGGGACTGATCCGATGGTGTCCCTGGATCTTCTGGTGGCTGCAGTGGCAAGCAGTGCATTTGCACAATTGTGTTCGGTGTGCCAGCTGCAACCCTTCCTGGGTCGGTCTGACTTGGCAACAGTTATCGTAGCCTTGATGACATTCTTTCCCCATCTCGTTCCATTTGCATGCCGCTTCCCCACAAAATGTGCCAGAAGCAGGCTCACCCAAATCACGACTAATGTGTACCATCGATTTCAATGGGACCCAAGTTCAACTAATTTGCAGCGTAATAATGTGCACGTTTACTCAGAGGTAGGTCCCTCTGTGTTCAATGGTGCTGACTCCCAGGTAAGTGTGCGCAGGATTACAGCCTTAGTCTAGAGCCCAAGCCGTAACGTGTAGTTCCAGACATCATCACTGAACACAATCCTTCTGGTGGGAAAATTTATTCCTCATAAATGTACGACGCTTGGCATCTCCATGAAGAGAAGTCCAAGCTTTGTGGGGGCAACTCCTGCCAGTGATTCCTGAAGGGACCACCAATGTCCAGAGATCATTCTGCTTTTTTAATATGTTGACTTTTGTATCTTGTTTTTTTGTTTTTGTATTTTAAATAGTAAACTCTCTTGAATGCAAGATCAGAAAGATGGTATATAAATGCAGAAAGAAAGAGAGAGAGAGAAGAAGAAGAAGAGAGAATGTTTCTTAAAAGCAAGTTTTTAGTTCTTATGGATGTGAAATAAAGGTCTCTGCCCTGAGGAGCATGTACTTGGGCTTAATTTCAGTACTTGGGGGTAAGGGGATAACCCAAAGACTTCACAGAATAGGTGGGGTTTGGGGAGGATCTTGAAAGAAAAGTAAGAGGACTTGAGGAAAGGTGTTTCTGTAGTAAGGGGGCCAGGAAGGGCAAATGCTCCAGACAGGATGTGCTGCACAGAAAAAAGTGACATGCTCAGGGGCACTCTCTCTTTACTCAGGGGAGGCCAGTGACTCCTAGGTCAGTGGGGTTCCTCATCCATGGCAGCTTTTATTCTGAGCTTTATAGGAGCTGCCCATGGTGCTGAACTCCACCCCCCAAAATAGATTCACCACCAGGGAGCACCATGGATTGCTCCCATAAAGTTCAGAATAAAAGCTGCAACGGATAAGGAGCCCCACTGACATAGGAGTCACCTGCCTCCACTGTCATTACTTCAACCATTTCCAGGACGTTTGACACCCAAAACAGGCCCCTGGGACAGACAGGACTCGGCCTCACCTAGCACGAAGTCCAAGTGCATCATCGAAGCTACAACGCTTCCGCCTTCCTGCTTTGAGCCCCTTCGCTTCAGCCTGCTCCAGCTGGTCCCCGCCTGGGGTAGCCATCTCCTGCTGAGCTGCATGGCGGCACGATCCTGCCCTTTACCTGAAATGCATGCAGCAAGGTTAGTTAGAAAGCCAAGCTGGTTCTTCATTTTCCTGTAGACCCCCTGCCCCCCCCACCTTCCCAAAACCACAATGTGCCAGCTGGGATCCCCACCTGTAAAAATCTGCTGGCCTTGGCATAGGTAGTGTGTTTTCCCCACTGGCTCCTCTTAAGTAGGTGTATCTCATGCCTTTATTTATGTATTTACTTTTTTATCCCACTTTTTAGACAAATATTGCCTCCCAAAGTGGCTCATGTCAATAAAACAGAGGGGCTCAGCGGTAGAGCCCTTGCCTTGCGTGCAGAAGGTCCCCGGTTCGATCCCTGGCGTAGGATGGACCAAGGACCGACTCACTATATGGCAGCTTCCTATATTCCTATGAGAGAAAGGCGCTGCCTCAGGCTTCAAAAGTGAGGCAGGCAACCTGGCTCCTTCCAGATATTTGTACTACAACTACAGGCCTGTGGCTCACGCTGGCTCAGCTTGTCTGAGCGTGGAAAGCTAAGCGGGGTCAGGCCTGGTTGTTACTTGGATGGGAGACCCCTCCTCTAGTTTCCTGCATTGAGCAGGGAGGTTGGACTCGATGGCCTTGTAGGCCCCCCCTTCCAGCTCTATGATCTATGAAACTCTTATGATGATTATGATGATGCTTCCCATATCGAGAGGTCTCTCCAAGAGGCTTAGGGTGCAATCCTATGGACTGTGCCCTCGCTGCTCGGAAGCCTCCGAACTTGGGGAGGCTTTCAAGATGCCAGTGCCCTGCCAGGCTGAAGCTGTCAGGGCGGGAGGAGCGGCGGAAGGCGATCTTTGCCTCCCCGTCCTGCGAGTTTTTTGCTAGACGGGCTTTCCAGCCCATCTGGCGAGGGCGTCTCGGAGGGTGAGGGAAGGAGGCTGGAGGAGGCGCAGGATAAATCATGTCCTGGCCTCTCTGGTCTCCTCCCCTCCCTGCCCAGCGGAACACCCCCTTTTCTCCCCTCTTCAAGGTTGATTTTCCAACCTCGGAGAGGCAGCTGGCGTGGTTCTCTCAGCGCCAGCTGCAAGAGATTGGGGGGAGTCAGATCTCCAACTCCCCCTTCGGAGGTTTGGAGCACAGCCTCTGACCTCAGAAGAGGATCTCATGGTCTGCGGGACGCTTGTCCCAGGGACCATAGGATTGCTCTCTAACAGAAAACAGATTAAAATACATAATTACAAATATGAAAACTCATCAAGTTAAAGGTTTAAATTGTTTAAAATATTTAAAACCAAAGCTGAAAGCACAATAATTACGAAGCAGACTAGTAGGGCAGCACGATCATTCAGGGAAGGCTTGAGTAAAGAAATGCCTCATTAACAGGTGCCTAAAAATAATGCCTGACCATTAGTAAATAATGCTGGCTTGGTCTGATGGGAATTTTGGTCTGTAAATCTGAAGGGCACCAGATTGGACTGAGATACACTCTAGGACTGGGGTAGCTGATAAAATTTCACAAAGTGGTATATACACAGTGTATTGAATTTTTGGGTTGTCGTTACATGCAAACCCAGAACTATGGGTTAACTATGGGTTGTTAATCACAAGCAAGCCAGGAAGAGAACCCATGGTTATTTGTAATACACAAATAAATAGATAGAACTGTGAGAGCTGGACTGACCCGGGTTCAAAAGCTCCCCTAGCCAATGACCCTCAGTCCCAGTCACGCAGGCGGAAGGAGGAGATAACAGCAGTTAATAAAGATTAAAGAGTTTATTTGTAAGACCCAATTACATGGGATTAAGGCAATCAATGCATCTCTACTCACTACATCATTGCAGACTCAAATCCTATACCCCAGTGGTAAGGCTAGATGAAGTGAAGTCCAAGAACAATACACATGTCGTGTCGAGACGAGCAAGCAGCAGAGAAGAGAGGAGAGGAAGAGGAAGTGAAGCTATCAGCAACTGTGTTAGCTTTTATACCACAGACCCTGCACTTATAAATAGGATATTACTCACCCAGTTGTATAACCTATTCATCAACATGTTGATCTGCTAAAACCTGTTCAAGGTTGCTGAGTCACATCACCTCGAGACTATGTCTCGTGACCAAAGACCTTGTAGTACTTGAACTCAAGTGACACCCACCAGGTCAGGTGATAATCTCGATGTCAGGTGGTAATCTCGTTCTGCCTATGCAAAACCCAACAAGAACACCTGGAGGGTAGTGGGCTGCCTCGAATAAGGAGACAAAACTTCCAACTCTGTGATTCCATGAAAACACACACGGGAAAAGGAAGGTGAGCGGAGTGAAAAGGAAGATGGGGGAGAGCCATTCGATAAATGGATACCCTGCTTCTCCACAAGGATCCGAGTCCTGGAGCAGCTTACAAAAATGAAAGAATGCCAGAACAAGTGTTAAGTTGTAAACAGGCGATTATTATTGCCACTTGGGGCCAAGCTGCTCTTCCCTTGCTTGGATACAGGAGCTGCAATGGACCCAGCTGCTCTTTTTCGTCTGGGTGGTGACGGAGGCGGCCAGGGCATACTTCCCGTCACTCTTGGGCAGTCCGAGGACAACCAGCGCTTGGAGCGGAGGGTTCTTTCCGGCAAACTCCTTGCCTGCGGCAGCTGCTCCTTCACTGGCTGATGGACGGGGCCAGGCCGCGCTCCCCCTTGCCACAACATCCTTGGTCCCCTGGCCAACAGAGGAGGCCCGAGCATTTGGCCCTTCAGCTCTGTGGTGCCGGTTGGAGCCACGAGTTTTCGGAGCAACCACAAAACTTCATACACTGCAGCGGAGAAGGCAGCATCCTGCATTGACACATCCATGTTCCCATCTGCAGCGCTTTGGTTTTGGAACGTATCGGGTGTGTGTGTGTGTTTTCAAATCAGCAATACTTCACTCGCACATAAAATGTTTCCTTTTTGTGCGCTTCTGGTCGGCCGTTGGTTTATTTAATTAATTTATTTTATCACATTTCTGTACTGCCCAATAGCCGAAGTTCTCTGGGTGATTCACAACAATTAAAACCATAAAATACTCCATGATAAAATACAATATAAAAGTCTAAAACTACAGTATAGAATAAAAATAATGACCGAACAGAACCTAGCAGCAGGGCAAAGATTTAAAATACAGGAAGGGCGCAATCCAATGTGGATGCCCATAAGCTTTTGAACTCAGAGGATTACGGGCATCCTATGCAGAGCGGGAGGAACATGGAGGTGAAGATCGCCTCCGTGCTCCTCCCGCCTTGCAAATCAGCTAGATGGCCAATTTCGGCCATCTAGCTGCGGCGTGTCAGACGGGGAGTGAAGGAGGCTGGAACGCCACCAGGACACATCGTATCCTGGCGGACCCGGTCTCCTTCCCTCCCCAACCCTGGAATGTCCTCTTTACCCCTTCTCCGAGGTCGCTCTTACGACCTCAGAGAAGCAGCTGGCAAGGTTCTTTCCATGCTGGCTTCGAGGGTGTGTGTGTGCCACAGCAGAAAAGGCCCTCTTCTTAGTGGCCACCCACCTCACTTCCCTTGGCAGGGGCTCCTGGAGAAGGACCGCTGAAGGACCATCTGTTTTTGTTGGACAGGTGTTTTGAGAGGAGAGCGGAAGGGGAGGGGGGGAGAGATCAAACACCCCGCTCCCCGAAAAAGGCTCAAATCCTGTTTTACTGCAGCAACTACCACACCATCCACACCCCTCCTTCACCTCTGAATTGGCAATCTGGGGGCCAAGCATCAACCCAGGCCAGGGTGTGCCAGACCAGTTGCCAATTCCCTGCAGTTCAGTAGGAATTATGTTACTGGTGTTGCTGTTGTTTTCTGCGGGGATTTATTTATTTATTGCATTAAATTAATACCCTGGTTCCCCACAAAGATCCGTGACCAAAACGGCTTACGAAAATTAAAGAAACAGAACGCCAATCGGAAAAAGCACAATCACAACATTACAATTGAAACTATAAAACAGTGACCTGGTTTGCACATACCAACAACCCGAAGTATGGGTTGTTGCCTTACCCATGATTTGTCTGCCAGACGACTGCGCAAAGCGCAAGTTGTTTTTTCAATTCCTGGGTTGTTTGATTCTCTCCTCCTTCACCCATTCCCTCCCTGTATCTTAAATACCTTTGCCGTGCTGTAGTACTGGCACGAATAGCGGCTGAATTTTTTTTTACCTCTCTTGCCCGCCACCTCTGCAACCTGGCAAAACAACCCATGAATAATCCATGGTTCTGGGTTTGCACATAACGACAACCCATGGTTAAACAACTCAGAGTTCACAACCCAACAACAATTCAGGATTCAACAACCCATGCGAACCAGGTCTAGAGACAGGAACAACAGATTAAAACACCATCTTAATAATTCTGCAGATAATTAAGGTTCAAATACCTGTCTGTACAAAGATGTTTTCAAGACCCACCTAGACACAGGCAGGAGGGACTGTGGGATCATACTGAAGAAGGCATTTCAAAGTTTCGGTGCTAACACCAAAAAGGCCCTGTCTCATACAGCTTGCCTGTCAAACCTCCAATGGCGACACAGAACAGAGTGCAGCCATGCCTCTGAAGCTGATCTCAGGGCTCAGACAGGTTCATACAATGAAAACTGGTTCTTTCCACCTACCAGCTATCCCAGCCTCCCCTTCCGCTGAGGAGAAAGGGTGATGCTATCTCTAGAAAAGGGGGGAAAAACCTTATTTTTTACAGGATGGAAATCTGTAAAAGAAAAATAGCCAGCACGTTTAGAGCCAGCACAAAGGGCTCATCTTCAGGACATCCTATGCGTGCTTACCTGAGAATAAGTCACATTGACCTTACTTTTGAGTAAACACACAACAGGCCAAGCTACAGATTGCATGAAGAAATGGGGTCTCCCTAAAGCTGCAATCTGTTAAGACGGGATAAGCTTCAGCTGTTGATTTCTGCCCATCACAGACAACACGGTCTACAAAAGTGTAACGGTCACCCGGCTGCTGCCAACAAGGAAACCCGGAGCTCTGAGAGCAGCGAAGGCAAGAGTAAAGCAGAGGATTGAAGGGAGGAAGGAGAAAGAAGGAGAAGGGAACCAGTTGTGGGTGGAAAGGAGGGAGATTAAAAAAAAAAAAAATGCAGGAGGACGAGCCATTTTGCAAAATTCACACACAGACACCCGGATACCTCTTGGGCCAAAGTTGTTTTTCCAGGATTGCCTTTCCTCTGTCTGACATCCAGAGCCGGGAAGGACAAACCAGGGTCTGTTTCACCCAGCTGGGCAAAGCAGGGGGTGTTCTCTAGCCTGTGCCAGCTTCATTCTCCTCTGTCTGCAGCGGCTGCAGCTCATTGCGATGCCAGCTGCTGGTGGGGGGGGGGCTCAGTGCTCTCAGCCTGCTGCTCCTTTCTGCTGCCCCCTGAAGTCACAGCAGTGTGAAAATAATCCAGGCCTCCAACCCTCCTCGGCTTAAAGGAGCAGGCCAGGAAAGGGCTTGCAAGCAAGCAAGCGTGACACATTTATTACACCCAGTTTTGTCGCAGAGGCTGGCCTGGAGCACACCAGGCTGGGCATGAAACAACTCTTCTTAGCAGCAGTCCCCAATACCAGGCGGCATGGGTGTGTGTGTGTGTGTGTGTGTCACAAACGCTGTGCTGATTGGAGGCAAAATAAATGACTAATAAAATTTCAGGTTCTTCTGAGCCAAAGCAGCTTCAGCGCGGCGTTCAGAAGAACGAATGAGTCATGCAAACCGATGCCATGGCTCCCGCAACTCATTTTTGCAGATGTTTTGTGCTGAAAGGCAACACCTGGAAAATACACAACCTGCCATCCCTCCAGATGTGTCGGACCACACACCCCATCATCCCCAGCCAGCTGGCTGGGGATGATGGGGTGTGTGGTCTGACACATCTGGAGGGTGGCAGGTTGGGGAAGGCTGGCCTATAGAGAAGACTGCAGTGGGGCAGTGATTTTGTATCATCATCATCATCATCATCATCATCATCATCATCATATCATCATCATCATCCCTTCACACCACAAAAAGCCATCTCAAAGTGACACACACACACACACACACACACACACAGAGAAGAATACAGAAATCTGTAATTAATCTAACAGGAAAAAAAACCCAAATCAATATACATCAGCACAATAATGTGAATAAAAAAATAAGCACCATAACAAACGTAATATAAAAAAATGCAATACAAAACGCGTTCATTGATGCTGCACAAACTCTCCTGCTGCAGCCCAGGTCAAAGCCTAGAATGAACACCACAAAAGCGCCCCACAACAACCGAGCCATAACTAAAGTTCGGTCTTAGAGCAGCCTCCCTAAACCTGTTGCCCTCCAGTTGTGTGTTGGACTACAACTTCCAACATCCCCAGTCGGTCATGACTCCGGGACTGCTGCCAAGCGTTCGCAGCACTCCGGATCCTGCTTACATAGAGCTGCTCCTTTTGACGTGATGAATATAAAGGGATTTATTCATATGCCAGCATTCAACATGTGTGTCACTTTACACAGTACAAAAGGGCAGCTCCCTGCCCTGAGGAGCTACCAATTTAAAACGGCAGAGGGAAGGGAAGGAGATGGAGGCAGCGCAGCGGTGTAGTCGGTCTCTCAGGGAGAATTCAGCTGTAGAGCCAACACGTGTGCTAGAATTTCTTACTCAGATGTTAACCTCGCACAGGCCTGTGGCTCACGCTGGCTCAGCTTGTCTGAGCATGGAAAGCTAAGCAGGGTCAGGCCTGGTTCTTACTTGGATGGGAGACACCCCTCCTCTAGTTCCCTGCATTGAGCAGGGGGTTGGACTTGTAGGCCCCTTCCAACTCTACGATACGATCCTACGCTAGTCTTCTACAAGTAACATTCACAGCGGTTGCCCTATCTCTGCGCTTGTGGGCGGGGGAAACATTTGCACTGTACTTTATGCCTCTTAGAACTTCCTTCTCCACATCTGGAGGGTACCAGAGTGGGGGATGCTGCCTTAAGATAAGAGCTCAGCCACTGCTGGTCCGAGGGCAAAATCCAGCCCTAGGTGGTGTTTGTTCACACACACACACACACACACACACCGCACAGCGGCCAACGGAGAGATGTGAGGAGCGGCTTGGATGATGAGGGCATGGGACCTGAATGGCCAACTTCCACCCCCTCCTCAAAATTGCCCCTCCTGCCAGGCAGCCTAGTTGCCGATCAGGACATTATGATATTCGTGGTATTTCTTACCGGAAACCCAGGAGCGGTGTCTATTATACCTCTGTAAGCAGAAAGGCTAGAAGTATATGGTAACTTTCTTTTAAATCGGGGATGGGAAACGCCGACCCACAGATCGGAGGTTCTCTATCTGGCCTGCGGCCCCATCCTGCTCCCTCCACAAGCCTCCGTCCCCTGCAGGCTATTGGAGAGAGGAATCCTGGCTGAGACCTCCAGTAACAATAACAGACTTCTGCACATAGTTACCGTTAAAAGCGGGTCAGTGAGCGGTGCGCTAAGGGGAATCTCCGCTGTTATCTCCAGTCACTGACTGGAGATAACAGCTGGGATTCCCTTTAGTGCGCTGCTCACTGTTCCAGTTGGGAAGGCAAGTCGCGTGCCAAGTACTTTGCTTGCCCCACATTCTCCCCAGTGGGGCTTAAAATGTAAAAGAAAGCTTAAAATGGAGGGAAGAGGCCTGGAATATCTAAGGCAGTGTTCTCCAACCGTGGGTCCCCAGATGTTTTTGGCCTATAACTCCCAGCATGCCCCAGCCAGCTATGCTGGCTGGGGCATGCTGGGAGTTGTAGGCCAAAAACATCTGGGGACCCACGGTTGGAGAACACTGATCTAAGGGGAGAGGGAAGGCAGGTCTGCTGCAGTAGCACATTCCTTCTCTCCCAACATGCTGGCGTTTGCAGCTGAACAGAGATAAATCAGCTTGGCCTTCTCTTGCGCTTTTAGCGGTAACTAGGTGCACGGCGATACACAATCCAATGGCCTGCACATCGAACGCAGCTACAACGGCCGCCTGAGAAGCTGGCAACCCGACGCGCCGCGTGCGGCCCTGTGCTTATCGCTCTGGTGTCTGGATGGGAAGAGCATCCCAGAGTCTGCCGGGTTCCGTCTGTGCATCCTGGCCAGCCTTCCCCAACCCAGGAGCCTCTGGATGTGTCGGACTACAACTCCCACCATCCCCAGCCGGGGAGGATGGGAGTTGTAGTCCAACAGGTCCGGAGGGCACCAGGTTGAGGGACGAGGTGCAGAGTCTGGAATTCTGGCTAAAGTTAAGGCGGCGGCAGCATCCTCGGGGAGCAGACAGCAAAGCGTTAAGGGGAGAGAATCCTGAGCAATTAGTAGGTGTGTGCCTGTACAGGCCTGTCATTACCTGTAAATCCAGGCTGGTTTCTAAGGAACTGTGCCTGCTGCTGTTCACTGGCTTTCTTCAGTTCCCTTGTTTTGAAACCAGACAATGAGCTGAGAAATTCACAGTCATTTTAGTCTCTGGACTTAATGGTCTTATGCCTCCCACACCCACACCCACACCCACACACACACACCGCCTTTAGATGGCTCTGTGTATCCGGGCGGAAAGAAGTCCTACAACTCCCAGCATTCCCCAGCCAGACTTTTTTCTGTCTAAACATGCAGAGCATTGCGCCCTTACTTCAATGACTTCAAAACGTGGTTAAGAGCCTACTGCAGTGTTCTCCAACCTTGGGTCCCCAAGATGTTTTTGGCCTACAACTCCCAGCATGCCCCAGGAGTTGTAGGTCAAAAACATCTGGGGACCCAAGGTTGGAGAACACTGGGTTAACCGAATGCTGGATAAGCTATTGGCATTTTTGAATTGAACAAAAACTTATCAGTATCATAATGCTCCTTATGTAGCAACCGAAGAAGTTTCACAGAAACCAGCTGCTTAACAACCAAAGTTTACATTGAAAGGACTAAATGGGAGTTGTAGGCCAGAAACATCTGGGGACCCAAGGTTGGAGAACACTGGCCTACTGGCTCCAGGCTTTGGAGGGCCCTTGGGCAATGCACCCCACATGGGCCCCCTCCCTCAACGACCAGCTGCACTTGCTCCTCATCTTCTTTCTTATCATTGCTCCCACTTGCTTGCTTGACAGGCAGAGAGCCAGGGAGCAAACGGGCCTGGCATCCGCTCCTCCTGCTCCTCCTTCTTACCACCACCATTGTCTGGGCCGGAGTGAGAGGCAGGTGAACAAGCAGGTTGCCATGGTGAAGAGGAGGAGCAAGTCCAGTGGGCTTTTGTCAGTGGGCCCCCGCTGGGGTGTGGGCCCCTGACAAGTGCCCGACCATGCCTACCTTTGACACCAGCCCTGCCTCCTGCTCATTTTGCTAAGTGGGGCCTTGGACCTCTGCCCCAAAGTCTTCCCCTGTGAATGCTCGCACCGCTCGCACCCTCCATTTTGGGAGTTTTCACAAGATGCTGCCACCTCGGGAACATTCAAAATTAGTGGGGAGGCATGCCCCCCCCCCAATCCCGAGGATCCTGCTGCTAAGGGTGTTACCTTAGCCAGTGTGGCGTAGTGGTGAGAGTGTTGGACTGGGACTCGGGAGATCCGGGTTCTAGTCCCCGCTCGGCCATGAAACTCACTGGGTGACTTTGGGCCAGTCACTGACTCTCAGCCTAACCTACCTCACAGGGTTGTTGTGAGGATAACATGGAGAGGAGGAGGAGGATTATGTAAGCCGCCTTGGGTTCCTTGAAGGAAAAAAGGCGGGGTATAAATATTATTATTATTTTTTATTTATTTATTTTTTAAGCCCCCCCCTTTTTACACTGCACTCTCTAGAGTGGGTTTGGAGGGGGCTACAAAGTTTCTTTTTGGCAAGGACATAGACATTGGAAGACATTGGATCCCCCTGTAAAATGAATGGGGAGGACTGAAGGCGTTCTCCTCAGGGGCCACTTGTCTTTCCCTGCATATATTTTGAAACTATTCAAAATAGTTTGAAACAGAGAAGTTACAGCAAGATTTTCCAAAAGACCAGCGGGCCCCTGAGGATGGAAACGCCTTTCCGCAACGCATCAGGCTTATTAAAGCGCTTTTCAGGCACTTGAGAACATCTCCTGTTCCTGTGACACAATGTGTGCCTCCCCCCAACCCTTGTTGTAGTTTTTAACTATAAAAAGCCTCGTCTGGAAGCAGATGAGTTTAGGCTATGTTTTTAGTGCATGAAGATGGACATGAACTCTGTGCATGCTCAGAAGCCCTCGTTTCAAATACTGAAGCCTAACGGTAATAGTGGATTCTGCAGCTTAGGCCTGGTCGAGTCCTCCTATCTCACATTCAGCCCAGCCTCAAGCCCGCCCCCCGCCCCCGGAACTGAATCAAAGCGCCCAAAGTCACCAAGACAGGTGGACAAAAATTAAGTTTGAATGCCCAAGTGCTCTTCTCAGATGTCCACTTTAAGACAACAGCAACAACAAAAACCCTCACATCCACAGCTCACTCACCCCGAAATTTTTAAGACAGACAAGACAAAATATTTACATCCTTCTATAATTGTAAACGTTGTGATCTGCCTGTACAAACTGTAACCAATTCACAGTTGAAACAAAAACAGCAGCATAGTCCTTTATGCCCTGGAAGCAAGCGGTCAGTCAGTCAATCTCTCTCCCCCCCCCCCCACTTGGGAATGAATGAAGTCTGGTCATTCAAAGGCAGCAGAAAAAAAGGTCTTACTACAGCATGTCTGGAAAGGGTTCAAGCTGAGACTCTGGCGAGTCTCCGGGGGTAGGGAATAGCCCCACACAGCTATGGGACTGTGATCCAAGGCTGCCTTTCCACATATTCTTGCATTATTTGATGATTTGATCTGAACACCGCCTTTCCACCAAGAAAAATGGCACTCCAGGCGGCCATTATGCACTTGGGGACACGGCTAGTATAGCCAAGAAGTTCATCTGGTCTTACAAATCACAATGGGAGGAACCGTCCCATTGGAGGGGGGGGGGGGCTGGGTGATTTATCTGCCGCGCTCCCTCCTGCGCACCTAGCCTAGGACTCAAAATCGAAGAAAACGGGGGACAGCCCCGAGAGCGCTTCCCCACTTCCGCCGCTCACCCGCCGCCAACACGGCTTTCTGTTCCCTCCCCGCCGCTGGCACACTCTCAATACAGGAACGGTTCCTTCCTTCCGTGCACGTTTTGCCCGAAAGTTGCGCGTTCTTTCCACTGCTCCAAACAACCCGGCGTGCTGTAGGGTCACTAGCGCAACCAGATCTTTCCAAGATGCGACCTCCACCAAGAGAAGAGAGAGCCCTCTGGGGATGCGACCCCCCCTTAACCCTGAAGGGTTACCTATGCTGAAGCTCCTTCCCAGCTGATGTTCGGAGGAGCGCCTCTGCCCCTTGCTCCATTCGGGGGTCGCTCTTGTCCGCTGCGTGCCTGTGGGGTTGCTTGTTTTTTTTATAGCCCTCTCAAGCCTCTGGTAGGGTCGCTCTGCATTTACAAGCTTCTCTTCCTCGCTCCAGTGGTTTTATTTCTGCCCCTGCGAAGGCTTCTCTGCCAGGCTCTGACGGCTTCTCTGCTACCGTAACTTCCTGCAAGTTTGGCCCTTCCCACTCAGACTGACAACTGGCTCTCTCACACAGCTGGCATTGCAACGGCTTCCCAAAAAACCACACACACACAGCCAAGCAGGGAGGGGACGAACGATGAGCGGAGCAGAACAAGAGCAAGAGCGATTTATTCCGGCACACGCACACAACAGCTTCCTGTCCCACGGAACTGGCTTCAGATGGAGCCTTTGCAAATTGCAGAGAATGTAAACATGGTGTCCTTCCTAGGCTTCTTTCCCTGGGACACGGCACCTGTAGGTTTAAACAGCTGGAGAAGAGGCAGGAATTCAACAGGGGCTGCACTGCCGTGCAAGGAAACGGGTGTGGAGGTTGCGTTTCCACCTCGTGCAGAAATATTTTTTAGGAATCATGGAGCTGGAAGGGACGTTGGAGATCATCCTAGCGTCCAACTCCATAATGCAGGGTGTGCAGCTGCAGCATCCCTGACGGATGGCTGTCCAGCCTGTGCTTAAAATACCTCTGGCGAAAGAAAGCCCGCCACCTCCCGAGGCCGTCTATTCCACTGCTGAACAACTCTTACCATTAGGAAATTTCTCCTAATATTGATCTGAAATCTGCTTCCCTGGAACTTCCAACCGCTGGTTCTAGTCCTGCCCGCTGGGGCAACAGAGCAACATTTCCTCTGCATCACAGCCTTTCAGATATTTGAAGACCACTGTTTTGTTTATTAGGTTTACCTTGTGCTGTGGCAGGGGGCTCCCAGTAGACCCCGTCCAAGGGACGGACATAGGAAGCTGCCCTGTATTGAGTCAGACCATGGCTCCATCTAGCCCAGTATTGTCAACACTGACTGGCAGCAGCTCTCCAGGGTTTCAGGCGGGGATTCTTTCCTAGCCTTACCTAGAGATGCTGCGGATCGAACCTGGGACTTTCCACATGCAAAGCAAGGCCCTCCACTGACCAACAGCCCTTCCCAGTTTCCTTCCTGTGTTGGGGCCGTGCCTTGACCTAAAGAGCCTGGACCACCAGCACTCCAAACACAAGAAGTAACCTGTTGGATGAGACCAAAAGTCAGACAGCCCATTTCCTCACCCAGGCTTTCCCCGAGTGAACATCCTGCCCAGTCTGTTTGTTCCTTAATTATGGTGTTGTCTTGGTTTTAATTGATTTTAATGTTTTATATAAACCTTTAAGCAATGTTTATGCACTTTAATTGCACTTTAATGTATATTATAATGTACTTTGAGATACTTGGGATTTTGAACTGCTTAGAGATATTTTAAAATATGTTCAGAAGTATGTTAATCTATTAGGGCGGAATCCTATGCAAGTTTAGACAGAAAAAAGGCCTACACCTCCCAGCATGCCCCAGCCAGCTGGCTGGGGCATGCTGGGAAGTGCTGGGAGGTTTAGACTTTTCTGTCTAAACTTTTTTCTGTCTAAACTTGCGTAGGATTGCGTCTTTAAATTATAGTAACTCTCTGCTTCCAGCTGTGGTCAGACAGAAGCTCCAAGGAAGCTCATAAGCAAGATATGCCAGGGACAGGTGCCCTTGCTGTTTGTCCTCACAGTATGGACGCTGATTTCTAAAGCCCTACACGGCTTAGGACCCCATTACCTGATGGAGCACCTTCTCCTTAGGTACCTGTCTTGATACGAAGATCGAGGGAGCAGGCCCTCTCGATGGTGCTGTACTTTCCTCAGTTTCCTGGAGTTCGATAAGCAGCAACCCGAGAGAGGACATTCTCCATACAGGCTGTGGAACTACCGTCCCCCACATATCCAGCCAGTGCCAAGCCTTACTAGCTTTTGGCACTGGCTGAAGACCTATTAGTTTACCCAGGTTTTGGATTAAATTTTCCTCTTTCTTCTTTTGCTGCATCATGTAGACTGTTATTTATCTGTTTCTAGACTCCCCAGTTTGATTATGGGGTTTGTTTGTTTTTGTCAACGTGGTATTATTTTACTGTGTTTTATCGCTTGTACTCTACTTTGGGATTATTTCATCATGAAAAGCAGGTGAGAAATTATTTAATGAATAAACATCTAGTTCTGAATGGTAGAATAGATTTCCCATGAATATGGAGGTCCCGCTCTTAGTCATTATGGGTAAATGGGCTCTGGCTTATTGAGTAAACTGAATGGATGCTGCTGCTGCTGCTTTGGTTTAATTGATTGTGCTTTTATGTGCTGTGAACCACTCAGAAAAATTGGTTGTTGAAAGGCAAATGCAGTTAATAAAGAAACAATATCCGCGGAGGCTGAGAGTGGGCACCATGTGCTTTGCAGAGACTGGAAGGACACACAGGTTCTGGGTTCACATGACAGGCCACGGTGGGTTGTCATGTCGTGCAAACCTGGACCGCTTACCACAGGGTGGCTTGTTTGTGGGCAACAAGTCCACCCTGCCAACCCATGGCTTGTTGTAGAGGTTGTTGTACCCATGATGGGCTGTCGTATGCCATCCACACCTGGGTGACGATCCCATTGTGGGTACAGGGAAGTGTGAGCAAGCCACTTGGCAAGAGTGGCAAAAAACCCTTGTCGCTCTTGCCATGCTCAACCAGGCCACCGCCAGTGATGGCCGCTTCAGCAAGTGCCCAAGCGGCACTTTGGCGCAACCGTCACTGGCTCGGTCTCCCTCTTGCTGTCCACAAGCCCTTTTGCGCTCACTACGGCTTCTCCTGCTTTCCCCCCCTATCTCTTTTTGCCATCTTTGAAGTGACAGCTGCTGACTCGAGGTGCTGGGGAAAGTGGAGATGTGTGAGCCACCCCATTTATGGGAGCTGTCAAAACTCAGGCTTCCTTTTAAAATGCAGTTTTTGTCAGGGCTAATCAGGGTTTTTTGACAGGGACACATGCATATACATATGTATATGTCCCTAACAAAAAAACCAAACTTGAATGACCCTGTCAAAAACCCCGTTTTAAAAGGAAGCCTGAATTTTGACAGCTAGCTGTCAAAACTCCATGCTCCCATAAAATGGGTGGCTTGCACTTTTCCACGTTCCTGAGCAGCGAGTCTCGGGAAAGTGTGGAAAATATGCAGGGCACTCAGAACAGTCAAGGTCCCATATTAAAAACTAGAGGACCTTGCTGAGAACGGGGTGATCTACTGGCCACCCCCTTTTGCCTGTTGTCTTAAAGTGGACATCTGAGAAGAGCATGGCTTTGCTTTTGTTTGACAGCTGTCAGGGGAAAGCAAAGCAACAAATCAACCTCTTTGTAGCTTTGTTTCATCAGTGTTCCCAGATGGTGCCTCCTGCACTTTGACAGGAGACACTTCCCAGGGCATTGACAAGGCAAGGCTTTTCATTTTGGTTGCCCAAAATTACGCAAGTGCACACTTGTGAAAGAACATTTTTATTTTTTATTTTTTAAAGGATCAAGATATTTGTGCAAATTTCGGGTGCAAAAAAACCCAAAAAACAAAACAGGTGGCAAACCAGCGACAGCCACTCCAATGTGCTCCTTGGGCACTTTGGAGGGACTGTCACTTTGGAGATCACAAAAAGCGATAGTGATCTCCCACCCAAAAGGAGGGGGAAATAAGCCATGGCGAGCACAAAAGGATCATCTGCCGGGCGCACTATGGGTTGTTTTATGAACAACCCACATTGCATAGCTTATTCGCAGGGTGGGTTGTCGTGACATCATGCGAACACGCCCATGGCAAAGAGACTGTCATCTGCACTGTTGGTTTCTTGATGATGTGATCTGGCACATCAGTTTCAGCCCAGCACCCCACTCTATCTCACCTCATCACCCATATGCCTGGCTGGAGTTTACAGTGCTCTAAAGTTGCAAAACTACTCCTGGTGAAATCAGTTCTTCAGAAATGATTGTGTTCCAGCTGTTCCGGTTTGGTCCGTAATTAAGGCTGGCTTGATCAACAACGGAGTTGACTATCAACAGGAAGGGAAGGGCTCCAGATGCTAAGGTCAACTGGGGTGAGGTGGAATAAGGAATTAATGTGATTCCTAAAAGATCATCGCACAAAGCAGCCCAGCAGTGGGCTTTCGCCTATCAAGAATGTGCCTGCAAAATGCAATCAAATGTATATGACATACGCAAGCAGAATCATTGCTGCTTTCTCTAAAAAGTGAAATATGAATAAGATTGAATTTCATTAAAGTTTTGCAAGGACCTTTGGGAAGGCCAGGTGAAGTTGCTCTGGGGTTGGATTTGACCCATGGTGGGCAACACCAATTTTATGCACATGTTGGTATGTTTGCTAGATTTACTTGGCATACCCAAATTGCTTTTTAAAAGTAACCTTGTATTGATTCACCACTTAAAAAAAAAACCAAGTGAATCACTCTAGAATTTGCAAGAAGTGGCCTTATTCTCCACCCCAGTCTTTTCCCCTCTTCTCCTGCATTTCCTCTCTCGGCAACAGAACACACAAGCAGTGTTGTATCTTGGTCTGAAGGGAGGGAATCTCACTGAGAAGTGACTAAGCCGAGCTTTTCCAGCTCTTCCTGTTCCTGTGGACCTGTACGAAGGAAAGAAGGGAGGAATAGGGCCAATCCAACAGCCAATCCATCTTTTGTACTAGGTACATTTTTATACAATTCTCTGCCACTAGCGCCCTCTTCCCGCCAGAGAGAGAGAGAGAGAGATGGTTTCATTTTGCTATTATTCTTACAGCAATGACTCTTATTGAGTCATTATGATGATGATGATGCTAGGATACCAGTATTTAAAGCCAGACCTCCCATGAGGATCATAAGCAGACTAATTAAAGGCATTTCAGGGCCTTTACTAACTAAACTTCACTAACTTAAATAGTTCCTCTTAGTGCTTTTAACCCACTGTATAGTTTAGCTCTCTCGTTGATTGATTGTGCTTTTAAATGCTGTTTATTGTCCCTGGTTTTTATTGACTGATAATTTGTTATATTGCGTGGGGCAGACATTTAAGAATAAATAAATAATCCCTCCCACCCCTGAATGGGAAGCTGTAAAAGGGAGCAGGGGGTGCAAAGAGGCCACAGGATGGCTCTGAAAACTTTGAGTAGTGCTTTGCCCATCCGTATGAAGCAGGGCGGTGCTGCAGTAGCATTTTATTGCCCCCTCCCTAGCCCACCCCCTCAAACCGGGCCAGAGAAAACATGGTCAGAAGAGCACACAGAAAAAAGTGGAAGACAAAGATTGGGCAGTGATGACTTTTCCTATTCCCCCATGCTTAGCGCGGGTCTCTGTAAATAAACAACAACAAAAATGCAATACATCTCCAGTCATATCTTCTCCTAGGGAAAAACGGACCCTGTAAAAGGCAGTTACTGTGAAACTGTATAAAGTGGCCCTTTTTTCCAAACTGAAAAGCCTCAAATACTTTAGCCTTCCCACATAGCTTAGGCCAGGCTTCCCAAACCTGATGCCTGCCAGATGTGTTGGACTACAATACCCAGCTCTGGCTGGGGGATGCTGGGAGTTGTATTCCAACACATCTGGAGAACACCAGGTTGGGGAAGGCCTATTTGGATGCAAATAATGGATCCAAGAACGTAGGGTGGCCACATGTCCTACTTTACAGAGGGCAGTTCTCCATTTAAAGGGTTATCAGAGGACAGTCCTCTGTTTTGAAGTGCTGTCCGTTCCAAGTGCGGTTTAAAGATGAAGAACCATCGGAAGGAAGTGCTGAAGTTGCCCCATTAACAACATCCAGACAGCAGACTGAACAGGCAGACACACAGGTCACAGTCTCCCCACTATGGCGAGATTTACTATATTTCTGTTTAAGTTATAACAATTATTTCCAAATTTGGTCTCTGCACATATAAATTAGCCCATGCACATTGTGTCTCTTTTGTCCTCTTTTTTGGTGATGCATATAAGCGGCCACCCGATCCAGGAGACCTTCTTCTGTCCTCATGCAGTTTTCACAGGTCACCAGACACACAAGAGAGAGAGCGAGAGAGCGCTACAGTATAAATATAGGTTTTATTAATGTGTGAAATCCAACAGTATACAGCAGGCAGGCCTCGCATGAACACTTGAAATGAACAGCAAAGACCAGCCACACTGGCAGCTCTCGCAGGCTGCTCCAGCCCAACATTAAAAACCTACCGTGCCAGGCCGAGGAAATTGAGAGGTTCTCAACCCAGCCGCCTGTTTCAGAGTCCCCTGAAAGGATCCCAGCTTCCTCCCCCAACCGTGCGTGATCATGGAAAGCTCTCAAAGCAAAGAGAGATTGGCTTTTTCCATATTGTGGTTTTTCTTTTTCTTTCAAAATAATAATAATAATAATAATAATAATAAGACAGACACCGAAGGAATTTAAGAGCCCTTTGACCCAATTTAGCAGCTTCAGTTGAATTAGGCTCAAAATGAAAAATGGCAAACCCTCCAACGCTTGTGGGTGTGCGTGTGTAAGCGATCGAGAGGCACCCAAGGGTGCCAGGCAGAGCTGTGAAAAAATATGAAGGTGCAGTCTTAAGCATGCTTACTCCAGAGTAATCCCACTGATCTCACTGGGTAGGGCTGGGGAGCCTATGGCTCTCGAGATGTTTAACTCCAACTCCCACCAGCCCCAGGTTTTCCAGAACTGCAACTTATTTCTGTGTAAACTTGTTCAGGATCGTGCAGTAAAAGGATGCAATCCCAGGTACACTCACTTAAGACACAATCCTATGCAAGTTTGGACAGAAAAAAGACCTACAGCTCCCAACATACCCCAGTCAGCATAGCTAGGGCATGCTGGGAGTTGTGGGCCTTTTTTCTGTCTAAACTTGCAAAGGATTGCACCCTTAGGGAGTCAACCCCATTAACACAGTGGGACTTCCTTCTGAGTAAGCATGCCTAGGATATTGTGCAGTTAACGTACCTCTCGCTTCCAATTTTGACATGGGGTGCCTGCTTAACAACAAAAAATAATGGCAAAATCTCTTGCTATCAAGGAATCACTCAAATGGATTACGGCTTTTTCGTTCCGATGCTGTAAAAGTCGTACACGCACGCGCGCGCGCACAGCGCCCCAATGTGGTTCCCACCCACAGATATAAACACCAAGAACTGAGGAGCAGGAAAAGCAGAAACTGGCTATGCTGATTTCCAGACATGCACAGCTGAGCTAGGCTAGTGGCATGAATGATGGATGTGAGGTGTACAGCGGTTGGGATTTCTAGGAAGACACACCCCTTGCAAAGCAGCAGAACTGTGCCGATCTGGTTTACACAGAATGGAAAAGAAAATCCTTTTTTTATTGCCTGACTTTGGAGCTGCAGCAGGGGGGCGGGGGGGAACGGGTGGCCAACCTGGCCTCACTCCCCACTTGCATTCCGACTTCCTCAGTCTTAGCACCAATAGTTAGGATTGAAAATCCGCTTCTTGTGTATGTGGAAGGAGGGGTGACCACCACAGGGGGATTGCATCTCGCATGGATGTATTCACTTGCTCTTGGGGCAGGAGAAGGTCATCACGAGGACGGCTCTCTATAGCAGTGTTCTCCAAGCTTGGGTCCCCAGATGTTTTTGGCCTACAACTCCCAGCATGCCCCAGCCAGCGTAGCTGGCTGGGGCATGCTGGGAGTTGTAGGCCAAAAACATCTGGGGACCCAAGCTTGGAGAACACTGCTTATAGGAACCTCCTGCACTTAATTCCACATTTAATATCTTCTCAACAGGCCTGGGGGACAAATCCCCCCCATAGCCATGGATTTCCTCCCCAAACAAGTCTCTCAGGACACAGACTACCCCTCAGCAGCACCTTGCTACCACGGCTTTGGGCTACATCGCTTTTCTCCTGACCGCATTTGTAGCTTTTCCACTATCTTTGGTTCACATCTCAGCACCAATACTTATAAGGGCGTACCCACAATCAGGGAGGTTAAAAGGTAAGGGCATCCTTCCCTAACCTGGCAGCCTCCAGATGGGTCGGACTACAAATACCATCATCCCCCGGCCGCACATGATGGGAGCTGTAGTCCGACGTCCAGAGGGCACACGGCTGGGGTAGGGTTCCCCCCCCCCATCTAAGCATTCATAAGAATTGACTTGCTGGATTGGACCCATGGTCCATCCTAGTCCAGCACCCTATTGGCTCCAGCCCCGGCAGAGAATGCAGGTTTGAAATCTCTCTCAGCGGGCTAATATTTCTAGATTCATTTACGCGGGACACACTGGTGCATATATGACTTTAGTTTCCAGATCTGTAAAATGGGAACAATAGTAACCTGCCAGGAGGACAAACAAATAGAGAGGAGGAAGAGGATTATGTAAGCCGCCTTGAGTTCCTTGCAGGAAAAAAGGCGGGGTATAAATATAATAAATAATAATAATAAAAAAACAAGACCAGGAAACGACGCTCACCCACCCTGTGCCTTAGCGAGAGGGCAGGTCTATTAATCTCTATTAAAAATGGAAATCATTCTTGTCCCTCTCTCCTTCTATGGAAATGGAAAGCTACCATTTCCCAGTGCTAGGAGAATGGATACAGAATGTCCCCTCCGCTGCGAGGCTGGACAGTATTCATGAAGGAGACATTGTCCCAATGGATGCTTCAGCAAGTTGCAAAACCCTAAGCTGCTAAGCTCCTGCTTCCAAGCCCACCCCCTCCTCCAAAGTCTACCTTACAAAATAGAAAGGATTCTTTTCCAGCAGCCTGAAGAAATTAAAAGTGCAGTTTGGGAACTCACCCTCTTCTTCCCCCTTTCAAAAAAGAGGCTCGTTTAAAGTGCATTGCAACGGCCCCCTCCTGATCTGGAGTAGAAAACACCGCTTTGAGAGGCCTTGTTGGCCCAGGGGCCTGCTCTCTTTAGTTCATGTCCCACCACCAAAGAGCGGAACCCAAAGGTTTGGTGGCCTTTTGTCACAGGGCAGACACTTATGGGGGAAGAGATACTGGCTGAGGGGTTCAGCCAGGGTTGCATCAGAGAAGGGCAGGGGCTGTTATTGCTACGACAATGACTTCCGTCCTTCCTCACCAAGAGAAACACAGGTGAGGTGGGAGAGGCACAGGTTAGAGGCATCCCCTTGAGAAGGGTCTTCCGTCTTCCCAAGTGCAAGAGGTAGAGAAGGAAGGAAGGGAGCCCCCAAAGGCGCTGCATCATCCCTTCGTCCCACCGAAAGTAAAAGCATCGTCGGTCCATCAATATTTCATGGTGCACTAGCAGCACAGAACCAAACAGCCAGGACAAGCCAAACAATATTGGGTAAATGTTGATAATACTGGATGCAAGCTTGCGAGTCACACTGGGCTCTTCCACAGCATTGCCTTGTAAGAATGTAAAAAGAGCCGTGCTGGATTGGATCAAAGGTTCAACTAGTCCAGCACCCTGTTCCCCCACAGTGGCCAGTCAGATGCCTTCAGCAAGCTCGCAAACAAGCAAGTGGGGCTCGAAGGCAACAGCTACTCCAGCAGCTGGTATGCAGCGGCACACTACCTCCAAAGACGAGGGCTCCATCTCTCCATCCTAATTAATAGCCAACAGACAGACCTCAACAGCTTGCCTTTTAAACACTAGTTGGCCCAGATAGAAGTATTGTCTCGTTTGCTCTGTGCATCGCAAGGCAGGCACAATCAGATGAAAAACTACATTTCCCAGAAGTCTGCAAGAAAGTGTCCCTCTCCCTCTTTCTCTCGCTCTCCAACACACACACACACACACACAGAGAGCAAACCAGCAGTTAGTAGTTTCCTGTACTCGCTGGGGTACCTACTTATAGCAGCCAACAGACTTGCAATCCTGTTGGCTTTTCAGATATATCTATTGCCATGAAGTCCCTAGACCTGGGGGTGGGGGGAAGCAGGGAGGGATCTGGAAACCCTGGAACCAGGGATGAAGCATTTTAAGCCTGTATTAGATTTTTCACCCGAGTGCTGGGCTCTTGAAAGGAACTAACAATTCTCAGATCGCCAATAGATTTCTTTGGAGAGGTAGCCAAGGAGCTGAGTTCAGAGTTTACAGTTTGCTGTGCACCTACTGTATAGCCTTAGGTAAGCATCTCTCCACCTCAGTTCCTTCTACCTATAAAATGGGAACAACTGCAGCCTACCTCCTCACAGGGTTGTTGCCAAGGCCAGCACACACACACACACACACAAGGATTGTACAGTGCTTTTGCAAATTTTAAATAGTAATGGCACACTATTGATTGTCTCAGTACTTGAAGGTAGTATCCCAGTAAAAGGAGAGTGAAGGACCTCAGCTGCAGCTTGGCATCATCATGCCAAATGTGGAAACCCAGCAAGGATTGAGAACACTCAAAAGATTTAAACCAGCACCTCTTCTTCCTCTGCAGAAAGTTGATGGATTTCCCAGTGAGTGTAAACTGGTATGACAGAGCCATCATTGCTTGCGGTGTGTACACTCGCTCATCTCTCACAATTTCCTCTGGTCACACAAGCTGTTCAGGTTTATAGAGTGCTTCAAAAACCTGCAAAACCTGTTTGATGAGAGACTAGAGCAGGGACAAAAAAAGGAAGGGTGCACAGAAGACCGATGGTGACTCTATGGCACTCGTGTCCATTCTCACTATGGTCTGACTCCGGCCGAAGAGCGTGCCAAGGCTTGGCATGTCCCAATCCTATGCCTGCTTACTCAGAAATAAGATCCACTCAGTTCACTGGGGTACCAGGTAAATTCATCACCAGGTAAAAGCTGAATTCTACAGCCTTCGTACAGTAAGGTCCAATTGCTCAATTTGCATATTTTTCTTACTTTGCATAATTTATTTGGCAATTCTCACTATTTTATATGGTTTATTCTGGTTTTGATCATCATGGAGAGGGTTAAAAGAGCTGGGTGGGACACTCGCTCCCCATCTGCACCCCCCCGACACACACACACACACCCGAAAGCTGAGGTTCACCGGGAACCAGATTCTGCGCCCAAGACAACATTCTGTGCTCCAGCAAAATCATGGAATAAACACAGCCCTCCTGATTATCTCTGGCCCAACAGAAGCGGCAGGTTTCCCAACAGAAGCGGCAGGTTTTCCAAGTGCTGGTATGACGTTTAAGTCCTGCCCCATCCTACGAACAAGGCCTGCCATCCCTACGGAATAATCTCAGGGCTGATCTTTCTGTTCTCCGCTTCCATTCCTGCCCAGAACTCTTGCAATAACAACAAAAACGCTCATGGATTCGCATTCGGTTTCTTTAAAGAACCACATGAAAAAGAGATCTCGGGAGGAGGGATGGGGGAAGAGGGAAAAATACAAAAATCCCCATTGCTACGGTTATGGTAAACATTTAAAGCCTTGTGCAGCACACGCTCCTAATAGGTCTTCCAGTTTCTTAATATTGATACACATGCTACAGTTATGTCCGCAAGCGAGCAAGTCAAAAACGGCACGGAAAACAACGGCGCTACAAAACTGTGCTTTGCAGAGGACACCTTTGTCTGTTGCAAACCCCTTGCGCTCCCCACCCTCAACCCTCGCTTCCCCACCCACCCCGGGCCCTGCCCAAATTGATTGTACCAGTATCTCTGGTCCACCCTCCCACTTCCCCAGTGGATCAGAAACCAGGCTGCCTCCACTTGTTCCGCTTGGTAGACAGTGTCGCCCAAGCGATCAGGTTTGTGAGGAGGGACGAGATGTGTGAACGAGGACAAGTTCCCTCTGACAGATACCGCTCCAGGAAGAGAGTATGACACATTCCAGAATTATACAAAAAGAGAGGAGAGACCATGTTGCAATGAAGAGAACTGCTTGTAAAGGTTAAAACAGTTCCGAGACATCCATCAACACTTCTCGACTGAGCTGACTCTGGTCACCAGCTACCCGATACCACCCTCTTTGGTCTGTGGGCCCGCAGAGTTTGTGTCCTTAGAGAAATGGTTGTGGCACAGCCGATAGTGTCCGCCAAAGGGCATCGGGATCGTGCCTGAGGCCCCTTTTTATCTTTCGGACTTCACCTTGTACTTGAGGGTGAGGTAGGCCAGCAGTCGGAGGATGATGAAGAAAATACCCAGGACAATGAAGTCCAGATAGAGTTTGGCTTCTTCCACGTCCAGTTCCTTGAGTATCTTGATGGGATCCTTGAAGGGGCAGTCGGGCACCTTACACTCCAGCTCTCCACGTTCCAAGGAGTAGATGGTGAGGATGACACCTTCAAAGCCGTACCTGAGCCAGTGCAAAAAAGAGGGCTATTACCTGGGTGGCAAAATAATATATAGCACCTCTCAGAGGTTTGCCTGAATGGTTAGGGTCCTTCTCTTCGACTTAGAAAGTTTAAATTCGGTACACACAAGGGGCAGTATCCAATACTGCTGCTGCACTCCTGTTCATTCTGTTGTGCCAGTGGGACCCATGACTAACACAATGGGGAGTTAGCATTTCCTAAAGTAACCCTGGAAACAAGTGAAAACGGTCGTTTCTGGCTTTGGACAGGTCAGTAGAGCTCCCTTCTGTGAGCTCCACTCACCTGCCCCATTCCAGAAAGGAGTGTGTCTACTTGTTTCCACTTGTCTTGCGAACCACTACCTTCCCAGTGCACTAGCAGTGGGTTCCTGCTGATGTGCAGGGGCAGCATAGGATACTACCCATGGTCCAAAGATACTCTGATAAGTTATAAAATCCAAAAATAGGATATTTGTACATCTCTCTGCCTCCGAAGAAGAGCCCTGCTGGATCAGATCAAAGGCCTATCTAGTGCATCCTCCTGTTTCCAAGGGCTTTTCTACACAAGGCATTTATACTGTGTGCTCGTGATTCCTTACTCATGGTTGTTTACGGGCTCTTTAGACAATGTCGTGATCCTCCAGTTTTGCTTCTGTTTTATCAGAGCACTTTCCCAGGGTTTTTGTTGGAACAGGGAGAATGAGCTATTAAATTACAATGGGGAAAACGGCACTCTATCTCCGGGTGTATTTGCACTACACTGCTATAGCACGGCTCCACCTAGAGGCTATGTAGCAGAAAATCAGGAAAGGAAGAGCTCTTTGTGCGGAGCTCAGATCTCAACGCTGCCATGAAACCGAAAGCAGATACAGTGATTAACAGTGCAATAAATGCCTCGTGTAGAAAAGACCCAAGATTTCCCAATGGGAAGCCGACAAGCATGGGTGCAACAGCATCCTCCCGCTTATGTTCCCCAGCAACTGGTATTGAGAGGCCCACTGCCTCTGATCCTGGAGATAATTAATATATAATTATGAGGACTCGTAGCCATTGATAGCCTTCTCCTTCATGAATTTGTCTAATCCCCCTTTAAAGCTGTCCAAGTTGGTGGCCAGCACTACATCCTGTGGAGGCGAGTTCCACAGTTTAATTATGTCCTGCGTGAAGAGCTCTTCTGATGTTCCTACATGGCTTTGAAAGGGGATTGGACAAATTCATGGAGGAGGTGAGGTCCACTTAGCCATGATATTAGCCATCATGGTTAAGTGGACCTCCAGCACGTGCCACTGAACACCAATTGCGGGGAAGGGGACAGCAGTGGTGGGGACAGATTTATTTGGACTATTCTTTAGCCACTTTATAGAGGCTTTAGCCACTCTTGGCACAATGACAGCTCCACTAGTGCTGTAGTGGAGCCAAGGCTCACAGGGTCAAAATACAGGGACTTTTTTGATTAGCAGGGACGGTGGGACAGTGATGTTCATCTGCCACCCCACAATTCCCTCTGAGATTAGCTGCAATCCCCACAGTAGCTGGTGGGAAATGGATTTTCCCAGCAACAAAGAGCTTCTCTACACGAGGCTTTTAACCCACTACTTTACCAAGCCTTCTGCTTCCAGATTCTTTGCAGGATTAAGATCGGCTCCTTTACGTGTGCTTTTTTTCCCTGGGGTGTGTGTGTCTTTCTCTGCCTTCCTAAATGTTCCACTACACAGTCACAAGGTGGCGCTGTAGTATAGCACAATTGCAGAAATACGGGTGTTTGTTTTAGCACCGTTTAGCATGATAGCCAAATAATAGCTCACTTTCCTAGCTCTAAAAAAAAGCATGGAAATGGCTAGAAAGTACAGGCGAGGCCCTTTACACGATGTTGTGTAAAGCACCCGCAATCTACTGTGAGTAAGGGATCATGAGCACCTTCTGTAGAGAAGCCCAAAATATTGTTTGAGCGATGGCAGTATTTCGGGGTGCCTTGGCCTTGAACGGGTCATTAAAACTCGTCAGCTTTACAAAAGTCCTACAACAGACATAAATAAACCTGCATTTTGGGGACTTTCCTAAAGGGTACGGGGGCGGTCATCATGAGTGCCAGCAATTCGAAAGTTACCAATATGCTACTGCCCTGTAACACAACACAATTCAGGTGGGTGTTGGGATGCAGACACTTGGATTGACACTTAGGTTACCGAGAAGCCCCACCTGACGTAAGAGACATAGGAACTCCACTGCAAGTAGGTAGGGATTGTCTTGAAGCTGACGAAGAAGCCAGAGAAGAGGAGGACTGGAATGGCTGTGACGGGACCCACAAACGTGGCCACCTGGGAGGCAAATGCAGAGAGAGAGAGAGAGAGTTAAAATCACAGTGCAAAAGGTCAAGATCAGCCTTCCCCAACCTGCCTCCCGATGTGTGGGATTACAAACCCCATCTTCCCCAGGCTGGCTGGGGGTGATGGTGTGTGTAGTCCCACACATTGGGAGGGGGTGTACCAGGTTGGGGAAAGGCTAGTTTACATGGCCTCTGAAACCACGGACTCTCACATCTGACTATTAAATATTTTAGATCACAAATTCAAGAAAATCCAGAGTCAAAAGATTCTGGAGATGACATTGGACCATGAGATTTTGATGGAGGAATGTACATATTATGTATAGAAGTGAACGGTAGTAACAAAAGTCTCAAGCAAGGTGGACATTTAATTCTCCCACACTCCAGGTCAGTTTGTCTGTTTTGACATTCTGACCACATGCCCTCGATAGGACCGACATATTGAAGGACTGCCCACTCCCATACAAACCTGCCTGGCCCCAAGATCAGCCTCACAGACCTTGCTTGTAGGCCCACCAGCAAGATTAATTCGATCGACAGGCATTAGGGACAGGGCCTTTTTGCTGGTGACCCCATGTTTGCAGAACTCCTTCCCAAGGGATATGCATCTGGGTCCTTCTTTACCACCTTTTTACCACAGGCCTTGAAAACCTTTCCATTCCACTCTGCTTTTCGTTCAGATGCTTAGCTGGGTATTTTAATTTTTAGACTGATGCTTGTCTCTGTTTTTAAATGTTCTACCTGTTTCATCTGATCTGTTATGCTGGCCAGTGTGGAGTGACTTCTAGACTGCTGTTTTTAGTTGTGTAATCTTGAAAATACATTTTTAGTTGCATTTTATGTTTTTTAAGTGGGAGCAGCATTGGGAGGGCTTGCCCTGAAACTCTAGAACAGAAACACTTGTATAGGAACACTAGAAATAAAACAAACAAAGAGATTTGTTATTTCTTTCTCCACACCTGATAGGCAATACTAATTTTTGAGCATGCGAAGATTTTGAATCAAACCATTTCTAATCTGGGGTCATTTAATTTGGTGCGAAATTTCATTCACACAATTTGAAAGAAGGAAGCAGCAGTTTCCCTTCACACCCTTGCTTGCAAACTTCCGGGGGGGGGGGGCTCTCACTGTCCACTCCTGGAAACAGAATGCTGGGCCTCACAGATCTTGGCTGGATCCAGCAAGCCAGTTCTCGTATCCCTATAGAATTTAATCCCTGTGCTGAAACGGACGCATGCCCAGGACCTGCTTGCCCCCGCCTTACCTGTAAGGAGGTGGATGCTGCCCCTATCACGAGTCCCAGCGACTGAGCCACCAGGGCGGTGGAGGTGGCCAGGGCAGAGAAGAGCAGGAAGCGGGTGGCTTCGGGGGGCTGGCCCGTCATCCAGTAGACGATGCTGCAGTAGGTGATGGGGCAAATTACCTGCCGGAGGGGGCAGATTAGATTAGCACTCCTTTTAAAGGGTGAGGTGTCTCCCCCACCCATACAATTGATAGGGATACGTCTGGCCACGGTGATGCCTTGGAAACCTCAAGGCTGGATTACTGCAACGTGCTCCATGTGGGGCTTTACTCGAGACTGGTCCAGAAACTGCAGCTCGTGCAGAATTCGGCAGTTGGGTTCGCTGAGCGAGGCAGCCCCCTGTGAGCTTGTTATACCTTTGTTCAGAGAACTGCACTGGCTGTCGATATATTACCGGCAGTGGTTGGAGGATGGTGACGCTGATGTCAGCGGGGCTGCATATCCACTCCAAATTTTATTTTGAGCTTCAAAGGAGCTATCCATGGTGCTGAACCATAACCCCCCCAAAAACAAAATAGGTACAGCACCATGGAAAGGTCCTTAAAAGTTTGGAGTAAAATCCGGAGTGGATATGCAGCCCTGCTGACATTGGAGTCACTAACCTCCACTGATTACCGGGCCAGGTTCCAGATGATGTTATTGACATATGAGGCCCCAAACACCTTGGGACCAGGGCGGGATCTACACTAGGGCCCCTTCCATCTATCAGGGAGTGCTGTTGCATTATTTATGCAAAATGCATTTACCACGGATGGGGAACATGAATACAGCACAGTTCCCATTGTGTTGAAAACGTGATCTTGTGTCTCACACAAATGTGGGAGAAGTAGGAGGAGTTGGAAAGGTGGTGCGTGCAGGGAAATGTGTGGCCTTTTAAGTTTCTTTTGTAGATCCACTATGCGCACCTTCGCTGGTACGAAGGAGTGGAGATTTAAACAAGAAGCAATGCACAGCTTCTTCCCGAAAGCCAAAGCAACCCCCCCTCTCCCCCCCCCGTGCTGACTTTTGCAGGAATAAGCGCCATTGAGGGCAATGCGATTTACTTCTGAGTAGACATGAATATTGGGGCATTTTCAGCTAGTTGTTCCTTGCAGCCACTGAAGTCACTCCTTCTCCCCCCCCCCCCGCCCGAACAGTACCACAAGTTTAGCGGTACTGAAATATATACACACTGAAATATATACCTTTGTGGGAAAAACGCAACGTATTAAAAAGTCGTGATATAACTGGTCTGAAGAAATCTGGGATATAATGGCAGAAATAGCCTGAGGTCGGTTTGGGGTGTGTGTGTCATGTGACATGCGAGTGAGTGAGGCATTACAATGCCAGTAAAAATCCCTTGTGTAGATCCCCCCCCCCCAGGTTACCCAAGGGAGCACCTTCTCCCCTATCAACCTGCCCGCTCATTGAGATCTACAGATCAGGGCTTCCTGGTTGTCCTGTCGCCTGCACAAGTGCTTCTGATGGCGACCAGCGGGAGGGCCTTTTCTGTTGTGGCAGCAACCCGCCTTTGGAATTCTCTGCCCCTTGCAATCCACCATCCTTGCCGGTGTTTAGGTGCCTGTTAAATGCTTATATGTATTCCCAGGCATTTGTAGATTTTAATGCCGAGTTTGGTCAATTTCCTTCGTTGCTGTTTTTATCTTTGCATTTTATTTCAGTGGTGGGTTTTAGTGCATTTCGTACACTGCCCTGTGATTGGATAATGAAGGTATATAAATATTTAAAATAAATAAATACGTGCCCAGGAATAGGAAGGGAAGCATGAGTGGTAGTCAGGGGAGGCAAAAGCCATTGGGAAGTGGAGTCCAAGGAGCACTCTGCTACCTCTTTCGGGGGAAGCTGCACCTGTTGAACTTCTGTCTGCCATGCAGCTATTAAAAGCACAGAGCCCCTGTCGAGGGGGAAATGTGGTAACCCTGGGCAGGAATGCAGCAGCGTAAGGTCAATAAGCATTTATAGACCCTCACCTGGAAAGGTACATCCGCCATGGTTTTGGCTAGGAAATAGGCCTTCAGGCTGTACCAGTAGTTCAGATGCTCTCTCAGAAAAACAGACATCTCTAGAGGGACTGTAACGATAAGCAGACAGAGCAGTCCAACATCACTGCGGTGGAGGAGCAGAAGGGCTTGCGGCTTTGCACGTAGACGGGCCCAGGTTCAATCCCCGGCATTTTATAGAGAGGAAGTGGGACGGATTTCTCTCCCAGAGACCCTGCCTTGGAGCTTTTCTACACGAGGCTATTGGCCACTCATAGTTCCTCATCCACAGTTGTTTACTGGTGCTTTAGACGACAACGTGACCCTCCAGTTTCGCGTCTATTTTTAAAGAACATTTTTGTGTGGGGGGTTGGAGCGTGGGTGGGGAATGCAGTATTTTTTTTCCCCATCCAAAAACAAAGCATAAGTCCCCACTAGTGTAACTGCATCACTCTACTATACCACAGCACCACCTAGAGGTTATATAGCAGAAAGGCAGGAAAGGAAAAGCTCTTTGTGTAGAGATCAAATCTCAATTTTGCGACAAATCCCAAAAGTAAACAGAGTGGGTTTACAGCCTCCTGTAGAAAAGCTCCTGCTCCCTGTGCCCCGCTGTGCTGATATGCCCCTGGCTTGCTCTGCGGCTGCATTTGGGCTCCGATTTGCGATTCCTACAGCCTGCCTGCTTGACTGCGATTCGCCTACAGATTTTTCAAGCAGGAAAAAAAAGGTGGTTGGGTGGGAAACAAAAACAAACAGATGCAAAAAGAGAGGCAAAGCCTCAAAAATGCTACTGAAAAATTCATCATTATCAAATAGTAATCCTTCCTCTAAAACAGGGCTCTCCAACCTTGGGTCCCCAGATGTTGCTGGCCTGCAGCTCCCAGCATACCCAGCCAGCATGGCTAATGGCAAGGGATCCTGGGAGCTGTAGTCCAGCCACATCTGGGGACCCAAGACTGGAGAGCCCTGCTCTAAAACCCTAAAATGCCCAATGAATTTCAGTTGGTGATAAAGATGCATTTTTCAGAACCATCTCGAGACTTTTCCTCTGCACTTGCTTCCTACCGCTTATGTAACCATGCACCCAAGATCACCAACCCTGACAAGATGGGCTGCACTGGGGCTAGACTGCTCATATCTGGGGTCTCCAACACAGGGCCCGTGGGCACCAATGTGCCCACAGACACCTCTCTTGCTCAGTGCCCCTCCTGATTTTAATTTTATTTCTAAAGAATGTTAAAATGATATTTTTAACTGGGAAGCTGGCATACTGCAAAATGAAGTGCTGCCCTCCAGCACCATCTTTATTAGGATTTAAGAAAGCAGCTTTGTGTTTTGGAGCTCAGACTCCACCACTGCCTTGTGCTTATGTCCTTGAGCAAGTTACTTTTCTTTTAGTTTCACCAGTTTGCCTTCTGGGAAATTTCCCAGAAGTTTGCCTTCTGGGAAATGGGTACTCTGTGACTGGCCAGGCCCACCACTGCAGCCATTTTATGAAGGGGCAAGCCCTCCCTCCATGGCAGCCATTTTGTGAGAGCACCCACAACTTTCTCTCAAAATTCCAGTTGATCCTGCTAACCTATAAAGGGACCCCTGGCTTATGTCCCTCTTGGGTCTTTCTTTGCTTCAAGTGAAGCATTTCGTCGCCATGGTGAGGAGGAGGCTGTAGGAGCTACACCCGCTCTTCCCCTCCATCTGATGCTAACACACACCTGTCTAAACAATAATGCAAGAACAAGCCGTTTTTGAATATCACTTTAGTTTCCTCCTCTGCTAAGGGGAGCGAGGACTCACACGTGAGGACGGTGGGCATCAGGGCGGCAAACATGAGGAAGAGCATGGAGAAGAAAAGGAAGCCGGTGTTGTTGAAGACTTTGGCGGCGTCATTGCCGATGTGCAGGTAAAGCAGGCCAATCAGGACGCCGATGCAGACGTGAGACATGAACCGCAGGTGGGTTAGCACCTGCACAAAGCGAGACGTTCACGGTCACTGGCCTTCCCTACGAGGGGATGCTCACAAAAGGGCGCCGCCATCTCACACCAGACTTCCCTTCAATATTCCCTGGCTGTTCCCAGATGGATAACTGAAGCCGAGCGATAGCGACGTGACTAAGGCCGCACACCTTGGATGCGACCAAGGTTCTACCTCTGTCTATGGTGGCGGTAGGATTTGAGGCCTGTCGTGGCTGTTGCCCACAAGGCAAGCCGGGTGGTTACCCAAAGACGGTAACACAAGGGCGGGGGACATTTTTTCTGTTAAGGCCCACATTCCCTCAAGAGGAATCTGTCCAGGGCCGCATGCCGGAGCTGGCCAAGGCCAGAGCCAAAAGATGGGTGGGGCCACCCCTTCTCTCTCTCTCTCTCTCTCTCTCTCTCTCTCTCTCTCTCTCCCCCCCCTCTCTGACACCCCCTTCTCTCTGAGTGCCCATTGGTGCCAATAGAAAAAGGGTCCCCCCCCTCAGCTCAACTGCCACACGGGGGGGGGGGGATTTTCAAAGGGGGCTGCAGCCAGGGAGGGAAGGATTAATTCTTCTCAGATGCTGCAACCACCTCCCACCCCCAAATCTTCCCCCCCCCCCGCATGGCAATTAAGCTTAGAAATAAACTGTTTCCATTGGTCCGGGATGATTTGAGATGATTTGGATGAGAAATTAAGTGGCTGGCCCTGCCTCCTGTGAAATTTAAATACATCCTACTAATTGTTCCTAAATCTGCATGTACAGATATAAATTAGCATATGCAGATTTTATGCAGATTTGTGTTCTATGGGCATGGGCTTTGAATCTTTTAAGCGCCTAGCTATGTCCTGGTGGGAAGTGCTTCCAGACAAGCATAAAAGGGTTATATCCTCCCCCCCCATGCCCAGCACCCCTTTTACGCCCCCAGCTTCAAGTCCCTGGCCTCTTCTGGCTTCCCCCGCTCCCCTCCAGCAGCGGAGGCAGGTGGCTCCAATGTCAGTGGGGCGGTATATCCACTCCGGGTTTCAGTCTGAACTTTTCAGGAGCTATCCATGGTGCCAATCAGCAGCCCACAAATTGGTTCAGCACCACGGATAGCTCCTTTAAAGTTCAGGCTGAAACCTGGGGTGGATACAGTGCCCCACTGACATGGGAGCCACCAAACCTTCACTGCGGACCTCCAGCACTCACCGTGTCTCTGAGAATGGACAGGAACGTCCTCTTGAAGAGAATGCAGAACTGGGTCAGAGTGCTGGTGGCAAAAGTGTGGCTTTCAATGTGGTCCAGTTCCTGAGGGTGACACATGGCCAAAAGAGAGAGAAAGGGGAAGGTTAGGGAAACAGTTAACAATCCAGGGGCAGTAAACATGCAAGTTTTTAAAATATATCTTTAAATTTATTTTTTTTCTAATTTTTTACCTTGCCCCATCTGTCAGATTGAAGGTGGTCTACAAAAATTAAAACCAGTACAAATCGAAGATGCGGACTAGGTTAGAATCGTATACGCTCATAGCGATATTGTTCTCCGAGTGCCAATCTTTATGGAATGGAGCCAAAGTGGTACCATTCACACACAAGAAGAGGGTCTCAGCAGCCTTGAAAGAACCCCAACATTTATATATCTATATATATATCCTTAAAAAATGCAGCAACACAACTCATGGGAGAGGGGACTCCTAAATGAGTTCTTTCCCTCTAAATGGCCCAGCGAGGACAGGGGCATCTTCAGCGGGCATGGAACGCCGATGGACTACTGCTGGGGAAGCGGGGGGGCGGGAATGAAAAATGGAAGCGAGGAAGTGGAATGGAGTATTCTGGAAAGGGCAGTGGCTGGCTGGAACCCTGAATGGGAGCACGCCACACTGCCATGTTACGTTGCAGCCCCCGCTTGTATGTGTTAAAAGAAGATTAAAGCTAGGCCCGTTGTTGCAAGCTGGGCTTAGAGGTGGGTCTGGGATCCAGCAGCGTAGTGGAACCAGGGCTTGGACGTTGAGGTCATCTGCAGCCCGCTCAGAATTCAGAGTTGAGCTTAGCTGCAGTTCTCACAGCAGCTGGGGGGGGGGGGGAAGGAATTTCCCCAGCAACAATATATTGTTCCTTGCTGCAATGCAAAGGATTCTGGGGTGTCTTGGCCTTTAGCGGGCAGTTAAGACCCATCAGCTTTATGTAAGAGCTGCTCCTGGTGGAGATAAAAACTGCTAGAACGGGTTTGTTGATATGAATCCACACAGCAGCCTGCATTCTTGGACTCTCTTGGGGGTGTGTCTAGGGGGGGCCTCTGTCATGATGACCACCTGCACTTCAGAATTTACCACGACAACCACTGCCTGTGCCTGGATCTGAAAAAGTTGAAGTTTTGCTGCAAAAGATGGTGCTCCCTCGTGGAGAGAAAAACAGGGAAGCACAGCACCCAGGGAGGAGCGGATAAATCTATATTTATTTGTTTATTTTATATTCATATCCTGCCTTTTTTCCCTCTTGCAAGGAGCCCAAGGCGGCTTACCTGGTCCTCCTCCTCTCCATTTTATCCTCACAACAACAACAACCCTGTGAGGTAGGTTAGGCTGAGAGTCAGTGACTGCCTGGCCCAAAGTCACCCAGTGAGCTTCATGGCTGTGTGGGGACTAGAACTTGGATCTCCCGAGTCCAGTCCAACACTCTAACCCAGGGCTCTTCAATCTTGGGTCCCCAGATGTTGCTGGCCTACAGCCCCCAGCATACCCAGCCAGCATGGCTAATGGCAAGGGATTCTGGGAGCTGTAGTCCAGCAACATCTGAGGACCCGAGGTTGGAGAGCCCTGCTCTAACAGCTACGCCACACTGGCTCTCCAATATGGCTCAGATCTGAGCTGGGATTCCCGTTGCAAAACAGGTGGCCGGCCCAGCTCACCCACCCCACTCACCGGCACGCAGTGTCCCTGGCAAGAGGAATCCGTTTTGTCCGGACTGCTCTTCTTCTCCGCCATGGTGCAGAGCCCGTTCTGGACCGCTTGGAACAGCAGCGGGTTAAGGTCACCGTACTCTCCCGAGGCGACTTCAATAACTGCAAGGGAGCAGGCAGCGTGAGCAAGCGAGCGGTTTGGATATGCGTGCGCATGCATGGAAACGCACGCTTCCCAATCTTCACCCAGATCCTGCCCCAGAAACCTTCTACGGCCTGCCACACTAACAGGCTGGTTCTTCCACTATCTGTCAATAATAATAATAATAATAATAATAATAATAATAATAATTCAATATTCCAAATAATAGACACCATCTCAGCAATCCTTAAAATTACTGTGTTAAGAGGGGCTGTATTTTTATCCTCATATTACAGATGTGGGGGTCTGGGGCTGAGGGGAGGGCAGCTTATCTAAGGCAACCACAGGGGCGGTGCTAGGTACTGAAAAGACCCGGGGCTCAGGCCCACAGGACAAAAAAATTGCACAAATGTGCATGTGCAAATTTACATATGCTCTAAAGTCTGTGTCTGTGTGTGTCCTGAAAGGACCCGGTCTTCTAAGGACACCCCTATTTGTAAAAAGGGATGCATGGACAGGGGAGGGGGCAGCAGGAGGTGAAGCACATGTGGGCAAAGAGCCAGCTCATCCAGGGGGATCAGATGCAACAGAGATCATCAAGGCCTCTGTACCTTTCTTTCAGCAAGTGCCCATGGACAGCAGGGTAGTGGGGCAGAGGGCCTCCCAGAGATTCGGGGCTCCAGATGAAAGATTCGGAGCTCCAGCCCTAGTGGGGCACCCCCTAACACCACATCTACTAGTGAGTTTGTGGCCTGAGGGAAGCTTTTGAATCCGGTCCTTCTCAGCTCAGGCTGCAGCAGCTTCCAAAACCAGCGGTGCATTTTTTTATTCTGTAGTTCCAGCAAGAAAGGAACTTGCTGGAGCCCTGCTAAATCAGACCACAGCTCAAGCTAGCTAGCCCAGAATCCTGTTTCCAACAGTGGCCGACCGGAAGCCCCAACGGGAAGCTTACAAGCAGGTTACGTGAAGGCCAAAGCCCCCCTGTACTGTCTCCACTCCAACATTGGTGTCTGTAGAGAAACGGCCTCTGAACACAGATGTTCTATTTAGCGCCGTTGTCTAATATCCATCAGAGCAGGAGTGCTGAACCCCTTTCTGCCCAAGGGACGAATTTATTTCATTTTATTTATTTTAAATGATTTTTAGGCTGCCTTTAAGGGTAGAATCTTAGAAGCTTCCGGGAAGGGGAACGTGATGGGGTGGGTGGGGCCAAAGGCAAGGGGCGGGGCCAAAATACCAGCAGATTTCCACTTAAATCTCTTACTGCCAGTAACTAAGCCTTGGGAGAGGAATTTCGACCTACAGAGTGTGGGGGTGGGGGACAAGCAAATCCAGGGACCCACCCCAAAATTGGCGGGAACGGGGTGGAGCCAGGGGAAGTGGGAGTGGCCTTCTGGGAAGGGCCTGGGGTTCAACACCACTGCATCAGAGCAACAGTCAGATGCATGAACGGATTGATCCGTGAATGTATCTCACTGTTTAAAAGAAGCAGCAGCCATCCGTGGCCGCCATCACTTACTGAAATCAGCCGGGTTGTGGTAGGTGGGGCAGTGCAGGCCCAGCCCTTTTAGGTATGGGATGAGGTTGGGTACCGCTCCCTTGAAGATACACTGACCCTGGCTGAGGATATAAAGCTGGAAGGAAAGGTCGGGGGAGAAAGGCACCATGAGCACAAACATGTTTGGCCTGACTATGCAGATCTGCTTTAAGGTCTAGACCAGTGTTCTCCAACCGTGGGTCCCCAGATGTTTTTGGCCTACAACTCCCAGCATGCCCCAGCCAGCATAGCTGGCTGGGGCATGCTGGGAGTTGTAGGCCAAAAACATCTGGGGACCCACGGTTGGAGAACACTGGTCTAGATTCCGAGGAGGCCTCGGCAGAAACCCAAGTCGCCGTCCTGTGCGGGAGAGGCTTCATGGAACCCTCCAGATTCCTCCCCACGGCACCTGGGAAAGGCCCCAACTTAGGAAGAATAACAAAGAGTCAGGCGACACCACCACCACCACCACCACCACCACCACCACTGCAGCCTTCCCCATCCTGCTGTCCTCCAGATGCGTTGGACTTGCAACGCCCATCATTCCCAGCCGGCACGGCGCCAAGAGACTGGTTCGCCGGAGAGGTCTGCAGAATCCCTCACCTTGTCAAACTTTTCGAAGAGTTTGGCGCTGGGCTGGTGGATGGTGCAGATGATGGTGCGGCCGCCCTGGGCCAGAGACTTCAACAGGGAGACCACCTGGAAGCAGGAGGCGCTGTCCAGGCCGCTGCAGAGGCGGGGAAAGAGAGGCAGGGTCAACACGGGGGTCAACGAGGGCGGCAGCACTGAGGGCTGCTCTCCGCAGTCGTGCTTGCTGCATTTTGGTTTGTTTTCCGTCCTATGTTCGGCTGTCTGCTTGTTTCTGATGCGTTTGCAAAGCCGCTTTCCCTGTAAGCCCACTCTGGCTCTGGTCGCGCGGTGTCGGGGCCAGCAGCTCTGGGGTGATCTGCCATCACTCTTGCTGCTCAGCTGCCTGCCTGGCCTCTGAAGGAGGACGCTCTGCTCCTTGGCCTTCCTTCTGCTGGATACGGTCTTGCATCTCTGCCTCCCCTGATTCTGGTGGTTAACGCCAGCCAGTGCCGGGTCCAGGTTTCTGAGGGCCCTCCGGCAAGACTGCCCCCCCCATGGGCCCCTCCCACAGCGAGTCGCCCTTCTCATCACCGCCTTTGCCACCAGCTGCTCTTGCGCCTCCTCCTCTTTCCCATCATGGCTCCCACTTGCTTGCTTGACAGGGAGCAGGGCAGGCCGTGGCATCTCCTGCTCCTCCTCGTCCTCACCACCACCGCTGCTTGGGCCAGAGCGGGAGGCGGGTGAAAAAGCAGGCTGCAATGGGGAAGAGGAGGAGCGACTCCGGGGGGGCTCTTGTCAGTGGTCCCCTGCTGGGCTGTGGGCCCTTGGCAAGTGCCCAACGATGCCCACCATTGATGCCAGGCCTGGCTCAAGCTATTCCCGGACAGCCCCAAAATATTTAGCTCTCTGTTTCTGCTTCTTGGGTCTCTGTTTTTTGTTCCTACCTGCTGGCATTTACTTATCCTTCTATCACCATCTTGCCACCTCGTCTGAATTCTTGACTCTGACATTGGCTGATCTTGGACAACAACACAATGAACTTTGGATGGTTCATCGGCTTTCTGTTGCTGGATTTGCTCCACTGGCCCTGTGGTACCCACCAAGTGATTTTCCTCACACAGGAGGGGGCCTGATCCTGCCACTGCGACCTGCTCTCCTCTTCCAGGACTAACACCAAATGTTCTGTCAGGCAAAATGAGATCCGTGGGATCTCCTCTCCATCCGTGTAGAGATTGTGGTGATTGGATCCTGCTGCCTTCCCCTGGTGGTGCTTATGGACTGGGACCAGAGAGAGGCTTGGAAAGGGTGGCTCCTACCTGGTGGGCTCATCAAAAAACATGACTGGGGGATTGTTGACCAGCTCCAGAGCAATGGCGAGACGCTTGCGCTGTCCTCCAGACAGGGACATGGTGCGGGTGTAGGAACATTCCAGAAGACTCAGCTGCTGTCAAGATCTCGTTCACCTGGACCCAGCAGAAGGGGGGGTGAGGGAAGAGAGTTACCACGAGACACATGCTCATGTCACCTTTACTCGATGAGAGCCACTCTGATATAAAGGTTAGAGCAGGCGTGTTGGACCTCTTTCAGCCCAAGGGCCAAATTCCATTTTCTCCCAGATTTACAAATGTAGCAGGTATGTCAGCTTACCAGCTCCTTCTTCACCTCCTGCTTCTCATTCAGCTTCAAGTTTGCAGAAACCTGAGTGGGAGAGAGTAAATATCAAACGTAGGAAGTTGACCCGGCTGTTGTGCATCCAGCACACGATTTAATAGAGAAGTGCCTTTTTTCGACTCCTGGAAACGGCAGCGTTCTCTGAATACAACCCAAAGTCCCTTCTGCCTTTAATGGCTCCATAGCTGGTTCCTGGGGAGAGCTTCCAGACGGACAGCTCCTAGCACTGTCAACCAGAAGACATTGACCTGGTTCACACAACACGACAAGCCAGAGTTCAGGTTGAGTATGGGTTGAGTGTGGGTTGTCATTGAACTGTGTGTTGTTGTGTGGTGTGAACCCCAGCCATGCTAACAAACCATAGTCTGTTTAACCATGAACAACCCACACTTTACAACCCAACCACAAACCATGAGTTCTCTTCACAGGTTGTTCATGGTTTGTTAGCGTGGCTTGGGTTCACACAACACAACAACCCACTATTCATCAACAACCCACGACTGAACAACAACCCATACTCAACCTGTACTCTGGCTTGTCGTGTTGTGCAACTATTCTCAAGGAGGATAAGGCTATCAATGGCTAATAGTCCCGATGGCCATATGCTACTTCCAGTATCAGAGGCAGTATGCCTATGTACACCAGTGGCTGGGGAACGTGGGTGGGAGGGTGCTGTTGCACTCATGTCCTACTTGTTGGCTTCCCATTGGGGCAGCTGGTTGGCCACTGTGTGAAGAGAATGCTGGACCCTTGGTCTGATCCAGCATGGCTCTTCTTCTGTTCTTATTCTGTCTTTCTCTCCTTAACGGATTTTCTGTGGTAAGAAAAAAAACCAAACACAGTGGTGGGTTACAAATGGAAAGCGCTGTCATCCGGAGCCCTCCGGTAACATTCCGTGATGAACGGGGCCAGGCGATTGCACAGCGAAAGCCCCATCTAGAAGCATGCTGGGTTCCCCACTTTCTAGGCCTGGCACAACACACTCGTCACCTCCAACCTTTCTTGAGCCCCACCCCTAGCGCCACTCACTCACCATCATGGCCTCGCGCACGGTGAGATGCGGCAGCAGCATGTCGTCCTGCATGATGTAGCAAGACATCTTCCGGAAGGTGCGCAGCTCCCTCTGCCGTCCGTTCACAAGAATCTGGCCTTTCATGCCCGTCTCCCTGAAAGTAAGGTGCAGTTCGGTCTGAGTTATGAGCTGACTTTGTGACCAGTTTGCCTGGTTTGCATTGGTCATAGCTTTCTCTCCATCCAAGAGGTTGGGCCAAGTCTCGGGCTATATGACATGGAAGCCAAAAAAGGTAAGGATTTGCATCTGTTTGGGAAGGCAGGAGGGACTCATTCTAAACATATCCCAGCGGCCAGCACAAAACCCCCATTCCTCCAGGCAGCTCCACCATCCTAAGCCATCCAAGGATCTCCTGCAAATTTGTCCTTTCTCCCTTGCTGCCCCTTATGCCTGGATCTCCTTTCCAGAATCCCCACCTTTCTCTTCTTAAAACTGTCTTTTCCTCTGAGGCCCTTTGGGACAACCTCTTAGTTTTTATCTCCTACTGAAACTAGCCTACATACCTGTAATGGAACGGAATACACATTTCTTCCCCTAATTATCCTCATCTTTGTCCTGCCCCTCCCCTCTGTCAAATTTTAGATTGGAAGCTCCTTGGGACAGGGAACTGTCTCCTTGGAAAATGCTGTGCACGTTGATTGGGCAACATAAAATCGACAATACCAGCACCCGTCAGAGGAGCAGTGGCGGAGGTGGCTACAGAGGTAAAGAGGCCAAACCCCCTGCAGTCAAACATCAGCCCCTCTAAGAGAAAAGGGGTGTTGCCTCACCGGTACCCAGCCAGGATGTTCATAAGGGTGGATTTCCCAGCTCCAGAAGGGCCCATAATCCCAATAAGCTCGCGGCGGCAAAACTTTCCAGACAGACATTTCAGCAGCGTCTTGTATCCTGGAAGAAACAAGGAGAGGAAGTAAAGATGAGCAAGTTGTAAAGCCCCCAAGATGTTCTTGAGCAGGGGTGGGCAGATTTCAGGCTTGCAGGATCTGCTTTGGGTTTCTTTTTTTCTTACTAGAACCCATGAGGTCTCCCAAATGGAGCCAGATGCAAAATGGTGGCTCAGGGGTTAGAGCCAATGAATTACCTACCAAACCCCATGAATCGTACACTGGGATGACCTGCACACCCACGTACAAATCTATATCTGAGTTACTACAGCAGGGCCAGTGCCAAGGGTAGGTATGGTTGGACACCTGCTGAGGGCCCGCAACAAGCTGGGGGCCCACTGACAGGAACTCCCCCTCTTCATCACTGCAACCTGCTTGTTCCCCTGCCTCTCATTCTGGCCCAGTGCCTATTTAGGGCTCCTCTACATGAGGCTTTTAACCCAGTCACTTTACCGAGGCTTCTGCTTCCAGATTCTTTGCGGGATTAAGAGCGGTTCCTTTACACATGTTTTTTTCCCCTTGGGCTTTTTCTTTCTTGCCTTCCTATATGTTCCATTATGCAACCACAAGGTGGCGCTCCGGTATAGCCGAATTGTGAAAATACACGACCATGGTGTAGCGTGATAGCCCTTTAATAGCTCATTTTCCTTTGTGTAGCATGGGTTGTTGTGACGTGCAAACCAGGCCTCTGTGATGTGTCCAAATGGGGAAATGTTATCGATAAAGACACCCAAACTACATTTAAGTTGACATCCATTCCCTGGTACCTTGCGACTTGCCTGCAGTTGTCATGTCTTATGAAGAAAAGGCAGATTATCGCTCAGATCTGCAGGAGCCCTGCAGAGTGGCCATGTTGCCTACTTTACAGAGGACAGTCCTCTATTCTGAAGAGCTGTCCAGTCCAAGTGCAGTTTAAAGAACCCTAAGAAGGGAGGGAGAGCAGGAGGGGCCTTGGAGTGGCCCATCAACAGTTTGCACCTGAACAACAGCTGACTAAGCAGGCACACAGGTCACCTGGTCACGGCCTTCTCCACCATGGTCATCAAATGTATTGTACTTCTGTTTAAATTATAGTAACTGGACAGAATCCCATCCTGGCCATGCACCAGTAGGGACTCACTGCTAGTGCAACGGGGAGCCAGTGGTTCTAAAAGCCACCCAAAATGAGCAGAAAATGCTGGTGGCCCACTGGCACAATGGAATGAGAGGGAGCACCGCAGTCGCCTTAGATCAGTGTCCTCCAACCTTGGGTCCCCAGATGTTTTTGGCCTACAAAAACGCATTACATAGCCTAAGAAAGGATGGAGGGGTCGTGGCAAAAGAGAGGAACTTATTTACATATTAAGACTTGGGTTTTAAATTCCCACGGACCCTTCTATTGGGTGACTTAGATGAAGGGCGTATTCCTAGTACACAACCTGAATTAATAGGCCTTTTGGTAAGAGCAGCCAAATCTGAAGTGGTTTCACAATGGATATGCTCCCAGTTACCACTTATGAAGCCTTAATAATTAAGGGGTGGTTTGCCAAAGTATGGGAATTGATGCTAATGGGCAAAGTATCCGTGCAAATTAGGGTTGGTTTGCACCTTAATTTGAAGAATGCCTTCTTCCTGGGTAAATGGTTCCTGTTACTGCTATATATCAATATTGTGTGTGTGTGTGTGTGTGTGTGTGTGTGATCCTTTCAATTAATTTGATCTCTGGTGACTGAAGACTGGTGGTAATTTAATGTTGGTTAACACGTTTTTTAAAAATCTTCAAATAAAATAAATACAATAAAACAAAGTAAGAGGATTCCCCCAATGAGCAATGAGGACTAGAAGATGCTTGTTTAAATTAGTACTGATGACCTTTGATGGCTGGCAGCAACTAGCTGCTACACACACCTTGCTTGGAGAGGGGTGGTAACGCTGAAAGAAAAAACGTGGCAGTCGAAATGTAACCAGTGAAAAAAGACAGAAGTCTCGGTTTTGCAACCCATTGGCAGGAAGAGGTTGCTGGGGTGGGCAACCAGCTTTTCTGCATCTCCCCCCCCCATTCTAAAAATTTGAAATGCTTCCCCTAAGGCTACTGGCTGTAAGAGCTTTAAGACAAAATATGCTGCGTATTTTTGTATTTTTGGCTCCACCCCCTTTGCATTCATTGCCACCCACTGCTGGAATGTGCCCCCCGAGAGTTTCTCCAATGAATGTGGCCCTTGGGCCGAAAGGGGTTCGACACCCCTGTTTCAGTTCCTACAAACTCCCATCCACCTGCATCACTGTGTCAGCCCCATCCTGTGCTGACGCTGGCAGTACCAGGCCCAGCCAGGCTTGCAGTAGTATTTCACATCCTGCCCGAACCTGGGAGCTTGAATCAATTTTTGGACGCTGCCGCGTTCCAGGAAGGCAGCCGAGGTCAGCGCTCGCCTCCCTGCCCCAAATGGACTGCAGAGTCTGGCAGATTGTCAAGATGATAGGATTCTCTTCCCGGCAGCGACTGTGATGCGGAGTCAGGCAGCGAAGGGAAACAGAGAATGAATGAGGAATGGATAACCTGGAAACCACACGGGACCGGAGGGCGGACAGAGTGCATTGGGACAGATGGGGATATAGAGATCAGTCATCGCAGCTCGACGGTGGATTCAGAAGACCACTTGCGCTGCGGGAGTGGCCTGTAGTAGATGCACAAAATGTCACCTCCATAGGCCACCATAGCTCTGTAAGGGAGCACCTGCTTTGTATGCCGAAGATTCACAGGTGCAGACAGTTCCCCACATCACGGTTGCAGGGAAATGGGAAGGCCGCAGCCTGGCTGATGTAGCGATGGCCACCAATTTGGAGGGCTTTAATAGGGGATTAGGCAAGTTCATGGAGGAGAAGGCTATCCTGTGGCTACTAGTCCTGATTGGCTCTGTGCTACCTCCAGTATCAGAGGGAGCATGCCTCTGTACACTGGTTTCTGGGGAACATGGGCGGGAGGGTGCTGCTGCGCTCATGTCCTGCTCGTGGGGTTCCTGTGCGCAGCTGGTTGGCCACTGTGTGAACAGAAGGATGGACAAGATAGACCCTTGGTCTGATCCAGCAGGGCTCTTCTTATGTCCTTATGACCCTGGAGAACCAACTGCCAGTTGGAGTAGACACAGTACTGGAGAAGTAATCTGACCTGGTACAAAGCAGCTGCCCATGTTCACTTAGTGTCCAGCCATCTGGGCAGATGAACTTGACCATGGTTGAGTTTATTATTAATTATTCTTCTTTCTTTCTTTCTTTCTTTCTTTCTTTCTATACCACCCAATAGCTGAAGCTCTCTGGGTGGTTCACAACAATTCACAAAAATTACAAACAAACCACAGATGCACTGAGGAGGCACTCAGAGGAAGGCCTCAGTTGTCGATCATAGTGCCTGGGTAGGTTCATGTCAGGAGAGGCGGTCCGTTAGACATTGAGGTCCTGAGCTGTGTAAGGCTTTATAGGTTAAAATCAGGCTCAGAAACATACACGCAGCCAATCAAAGTGGGCCAGAATTGGTGTTATATGCTCAGACCTTCTGGTCCCAGTTACTAATCTGGCTGTTGCATTTTGCACAAGCTGCAGCTTCTGAACAGTCTTCAAAGGCAGCCCCATGTAGAGTGCATTGCAGTAATCTAACTTGGAGGTTACCAGAGCATAGATTATTGAAACCAGGCTATCCCTGTACAGATAGGGGTGTAGCTGGGCCACCAGCCGAAGCTGGTAGAAGGCACTCCATGCCACTGAGGCCACCCAAGTGACAAAGATGGCTCAATGAGGACCGCCCCGCCCCCCCAAGCTACAAACCTGCTCCTTCAAGGGGAGTGCAACCCCATCCAGAACAGGTTGGACACCCTCCATCCGGTCAGAGGAACCATCCATTAACAGCATCTCAGTCTTGTCTGGATTGAGCTTCAGTTTGTTAGCCCTCATCCAGTCCATTGTCACGGCCAGGCACCGGTTTAGCACATCCACAGCCTCACACGTGATGGAGAAGTAGAGCTGCGTATCATCAGCATAATGATGGCAACACACTCCAAAACCTCGGATGACCACACTCAGCCATTTCATGTAGATGCTAAATAGCATGGGGGACAAAATCGACTCCTGAGGAACCCCATGCAGGAGAATCCACAAGGCCAAGCAGTATTCCCCAGGCACCACCTTCCGGAGCTGGCCATCCAAGTAGGAGTGGAACCACTGCAATGCAGTACCCCCAACTCCCAGCTCAGACAGCCGCCCCAGAAGGATAGCACGGTCGATGGTATCGAAAGCCACCCAAATTGTGGAACTGCTTATTGTGTGTCACCCCTAGACTCATGCCTACTGGAGCTTAAGTGGTGCAAGACAGCACACCCCAAAATGAGTAAATACATAAATTGAATAAATACAGGCCTAGGAGATTTGGAAGATATGTGCTTAATAATATCTCCTGTGGTTTTTGTTTTGCTAATGTGCAGCCCCTTGGGGCTGCTTTGAAGAACGGGAAAGGGTTGCTTTGGGAGAAGGTGTTTGGCTCTTTCTTCCCACTCTACACCCTTTCCCCAATGCAAAACACTCCTCCCGCTGCTACTAGGTCCGCACCAGTGGCGGGGAGAGACAGCCGCCCACAGAAGAGGCAGTGGTCTCCTGGCATCCAGCTTTGTGCACAGCCATGTGAATTTCACAACTGATTCCTAGGAGGCCAACATGGCATAAGTGGCTTCAGAAGGACCCACCTCTGGATTCACGACTACTGCAGCTTAAGTGCTCAAATACCTGCAAGCGCACACGCAAATAGATACATCCTTGAATAAACCAGTTACCCAGCAATGGGGGAAAAAAATAGCCCTCGGTGAAGCCATCCTTGAGTACCGCCACCAGAGGGTACCAGACCATTAAATTCCTGTCTTCCCTGGTCTCCGATCAGTAAAGCTAGTCACTCCAATCCAGGTCCAGGAGCTCCGATGCACACATGGGGATCCCCAGCCTGCAGTGGCTTCCTTCTATCAGCTTTGCAGAGGGGCAGACCTCCATGCGCATCTCCCTTTAGGTGAAAGATGCTCCTCCGTCCGTTGAGGAACAGGAGACACCATCACGGGCTGAAGGAGCTGTGAGTGTGCCTTTGAGCTCCCGCACATGCGAGGGGTGGCTGGACTGAGGCGAGTGTGGCACCGTGGATAGTGTGCTAGATCTGCTTCTCAAAGGCCTGGTTTCACATCGCCCTATTTGCCACGAACGTGCTAGGTTTCTGTGGACACATCAGAGCCTCCATTCTGCATCTGTAAAATGGGAATATTAACAGTCTCGGATTGTTGCAAGGCTCAGCGAATTAAGAAACACATGCTCAAAAAATGCAAGAGGCATGTCTGAAGAACAGAGAAGGAGTTGCCCTGTCCCGCCTGTGGTTTCTTTGCCCAACCACATCGGCGTCTGCTGCCTGCTTCTCCGAAATGATAGCAAAGCAAAGCATAAGGGGGCAGTCATGTGAACTGGAAAATCCCAGGTTAAAATCTCACCTCAGGCAAACTGCTATCTATCTCCCAGCCTCAACCACACATCTGTGATATGGGAATAATCATATTAACCTACCTTACAGGGTTGATGTGAGGATTACTTAAATGCTTGGGACATGCAAGTGTAACGTATAAAAGCATGATGATGATGTCTCTGACTCTCTTCCTTTTCAGTGCCACTACCTTCCCCACATACCTGTCCAGCGCCACCCCCTCCTGTTTCCCAGGTTCTATAGTTCTGTGGCTTTGCCCCTGTTCTATCAGTTTCCTGCACCCAAGGGTGCCAAGGCCACAGTTCCTCCTTCTTAGGGTCTCCAAGGGAAGTTAAACTTAGAGGGTGAGCAGTCTATATTTTCTGCTTAGCTGGATAAACCTATTCAGCCAGCTTCTTTGCCTCAATTTAAGAAATTATTAATCACTTTTTCTCTCTCTTGCATTTCCGTCTTGAGGTCCTATTTGGCTTGCTTTCATTCATTCTCTTTCTTTCTTTTCTCCCTTCTCTCTCTCTCTCTCTCTCCTTTCTTTCCTTCCTTTTCCTATTCCTACGTTAATTATTTTTGTCTTTTAAACTCTTTGCCCGTTCACTCTCTCTCAGATTGTGTGAATTCTTTCCTTCCACCACCTTTCCCCTTACTTTTGCCTGGGGAACCTGAGTGCTTGCACGATTTTGTGGAATTTTGGTTGGCCCCTAATAAAGTATTACCCAACTGTGGGTTTTGGATTTCTTACTTTTGTGTAATTTGTGAAAGGGTGACGTGTGTGTGTGTTTAAAATTCCTATACAGCGCCTAGCACACAGTAGGTGCTTTATCAATAATAAATGTCTGTCCCCCGTCCGTCCGTCCCCCGTGTCTACCGGACTCTGCCTCTGAGCCCCCACGCCTAGCCCGGCTCTGCCCCTGGTGCCCGGACTCACCAAGTGCCACTTGCTGCCTCCGGTTGCTGCCACTGCAGCAGCCTTCCCCAACCTGGTGCCCTCCAGACCTTTTGGACTACAACTCCCAGCATTCCTGATGAGTGGCCATACTGGCTGGGGCTGATGGGAGCTGGAGTCCAAAATATCTGGAGGGCACCAGGATGGGGAGGGCCGCCCTATAGACTCTACCCTAACCGGAACCAGCCCCTCCCACGGTCGCTCTGGAGATGTGGCACTCCTCCTCAGGGCCGGTGGCAAGGGTGGGCACGGTCGGGCAGCTGCCAAGGGCCCACAGCACAGCAGGGCCCCACTGACAGGAGCCCCCCCGGAGTCACTCCTCTCCTCTTCACTGTTGCAAGCAGCCTGCGGCTTGCTCGCCTGCCTCTCTGCCTGCGAAGCGAGGAAATGGTAGCAGTGATGATGAGGAAGAGGAGGAGGAGGAGGAGGAGCCACAGCAGCATCTCGTGACCGTGGCAGGGAGAAGGTGGGTCTGCTGTGGGAGGGGGCCCCTGGAGGGTGTCTTGCCCACGGGCCCTCCAAAACCTGGAGCCGGTACAGCCAGCCATCCCACTTGCAGCAACGAGACCAGCGACCCGCTCAGCAGACCTCCAGCGACATGCTCCGGTGTCCGATTAGCATATTATTAATTTTTTGTCACTGAAAAAAGTCAGAGTCTACTGTGGCTGCCAGCGACCGGCTCTCTCTCTGGAGGGACTGTCGCTTTCGGGGGAGGATTTGCTGAGTGAAGGGGGATGGGGGTGGGGTGGGAGCTTCTTGGGGTGTTGTGGAGGCATTCTGGAGCGAAGGGCCAGCCAGGATGTAGTAGGTAGGCCTGCAGGCAATCCCATGCATCTTTACTCAGAAGTAAGGCCCACTGTGTTCAGCACGGCTTCCTCCCTAGCAAGCGTGTTTAGGATTGCAGCCTGTTCGTTTATGTATTAAATTCTAAAGAGACAGCTGGAGGAAATACAAACACAAACACAATTCAAAATATCCAAAATATCAGCCAGAAATTCAAAGCAATTTCTGGCTGATATTATGATATACCTATTAAGTTAGGATTGCAGCCTTGAGCAAGCACTATCAGCTCATCCAATTTTGCCATACTAGACAGGTAAGGCGATGCTAGACCACGTTTTGTCGGCGCAAAGGGCATGCAAGCTTTTCTAGTGACACAGGACCCTTCAGCAGGCCTGATGCATTCCTGCCTGACACGGACTTCTGTGTGGTTCGAAAGCTTTCATATTCTCCTTTATCAACCAAAGTTGGCTCAATCAAGGTTTCGCCTAACTTTTTGTGGGACCAAAAGGACAACACCCGTCTATTCTAAATAAATAACTATTCTGAATAAATAAATAGGCCAAACCACAGTTGCTTCCACACTAATCATCCTCCATTAATTTGCTTTTTATTGAGAATCTAGACCTGGGGGGGGGGAGGGGTAGCCCCAAAGGCAGCATGTGGTGGTAGGGTGGGCAATTGGGGTGTGTGTGTCACACATTTGTGTGTGCATGCACACACATGCACATCCTGATCCAGATCGTTTGTGTGTGTGGGCGTGGGGGTGGCTTTAGCCTCGCCCCCATCCCAGCGATGTTGAATAGGATTGCAGGGATGCGGCAAGATTAAAGCCTCCCCCGCCCCTGCAATCCCAGAGTGATCCTGCTCAAGTTTGCTGGGAAGAACCAGAGGCTTCAACCTCACCCTCCTCCCAGCAATTCTGCTGGGAAAGGAGGCACACAGAGGTTGCCCTCCTCACACACCTTCTTTCTCGGCACTCTCGGTTATGCTGGGAAACAGGGTGGACAAAGAGACTCCTGTTTCCCTGCAGAATCGGGCTCCCACTAGCCCGCCTTTGTTTTGTAATCCTAAGCAACTGGAGAGCCCCAGGTTGGGCTAGGCTGCTTTACTTAGCAGTATTATATCCTCCTTGTTGCAGCCACTGCCCTATTTATTGCTTCTGTTCAGGGTGGCTGGGGCTTAAAGATTAATTGATTGCCCCTTAATTGCCCTTTAATTACTCAGTTCCTGTTCCCGTGGGGGACGGAACTTCAAGTAGTAATGTCTTTAACCCCACCCCACCCCTTTTTAATGGCAAAATTAAATTGAGAAATAAAATAGCAGTATTTCACAATACAATAAAGAAAAATGAGAGGAAACCAGTAATTAACATTCCCCCCACCCCATGGAGAACAGGAATTGGCTAATGAAGCATCAATTAAAGCTGTAATTCTTAATTAATTCCATCCTTGTACTGGAAAGAAGCAATAAAAGGATCAGAAGCTACAAGGAGGAAGCTTCTAATTAAAATGGCACAGGGGCCCTTTGGTGAAAAGGAGTAAACTTCTGAGTAAACATTATACAAGGATCTTGGCCACGAGAAAGGCAATTGCTGTGGGGAGGCCGGTGACTCCTATTTCAGTGGGGCTCCTTTTCCATGACAGGTTTTGCAGCTTTTATTCTGAGCTTTACAGGAGCTATCCGTGGTGGTGAACCTATTTGGGGGTGGTGGAGGAATTCAGCACCATGGATAGTTCCCGTGAAGCTCCAAATAAAGCCTGCAAAACCTGTCATGGAAAAGGTGCCCCACCGCAATAGGAGTCACCAGCCTCCCCAGTAAGATTGCAGAAGGACAACGCCTCAGCAGTGCTAGAGGACTGTAGCATGGAAGCAGCCAACTAACTATGCAAGGGGGACAAGAAAGAAACGCTTGCTGTCCCCCTCCTGCATGTGGCTTGGCTCGCTGCCACGAGTCAGCTCAAGTTATTTCTTCTGGAAGCAACTTTCTGCAGTGCACCAGCTCTCTGCGACGTGCCGTGGTCCAAAATGCGTTATTTCGGCCCTGTAGTTGCCTAGCAGCTATGATGTGGTTTCCCACAATCCCTTGCAACTGGCAAAATGGCTGCTCAGGAAAAACTACATGGGTGGACCATGTGTGTGCATTTGGGGGGGGGCAGAGGGAGAGACTGTCAATAAAAGCAGAGAGTCCCAGTGTATGGGGCAAGGAAGTGAGGGAATAAATGCAGGGGGAGATACACAGTAGATTGTAAACTCAGACCTCATTCTAATGGCTGAAGCCGTCTCTGACATTTGTTTATTTATTTTATTTATATCCCGCCGTTTTTTCCTACAAGGAACCTAAGGAGGTTTATGTAATCCTCCTCTTCCTCTCCATTTTATCCTCACAACAACCCTGTGAGGTAGGTTGGGCTGGGAGTCTGTGACTGGCCCAGAGTCACCCAGTGAGTTTCATCGCTGAGCGGGGACTAGAATCCGGATCTCCCGAGTCCCAGTCCAACACTCTAACCACTACGCCACACTGGCTGTCATCCTTGCCAGCCCTTTTGTTCTCTTTCTTGCAGGATGGATCCCAAACCACAAACATCACTGAGAAGAAGTTTGCCAATGCCAGCAAACACCAACCAAGCATGGTTTGCCTATGAGAGCCAGCATGGTGTGGTGGTAAGTGTTGGACTGGGACTCTGGAGATCCGGGTTCTAGTCCCCACTCGGCCATGAAGCTCACTGGGTGACCTTGGGCCAGTCATGGACTCTCAGCCTAACCTACCTCACAGGGTTGTTGTGAGGATAAAATGGAGAGGAGGAGGAGGAGGAGGATCATGCACGCCACTTTGGGCTCCTTGGAGGAAAGCCAGGATATAAATGTAACAAAATAAAATAAAATAAATAAATATGGGAGGACTGAACGAAAACACACACGCAGTTGGAAAACCAACAGTGTTTCAAATTCAAGGTTTTTTTTCTCCACCTGAAAACCCAGCAAAATGCTGCATCTGTGTTTGTGTCTCTACCTGTCTGTCCTGTGGATTTTTCAGTCCCTCCTTGGGGTAATACTGACAAAGAGATCTTTAACACCCCCACCCCTCTCTGAAGGACTTTAGGGGTATAGAGGGTTAAAGCACAAGACTAGAATGTTAAGGGTACGGTATATTTAAGAAGGAAAACGTACTCAAGAGTGCAATTCCTTATGGGAAGGCTGGCATAATTACTTTCATATTTTAACAGTTGCTATATCAGGCTTACAGCCATCCACCTGGTCGCCTGGGGTGAGGAAAGGTCGCCTGCAGGCAACCAGATAAGAAAGACTGTATTATATAACTGTCCTCTAGGTTGGTCTTCCCCAACCAGGTACCCTCCAGATGTGTTGGACGGCCACTCCTATCATGCTGACTGGGATGATGGGAATTGCAGCCCGGCACATGTGGAGGGCACCAGATAGGGGAAGGCTGCTCTAGGTGGTTGTTTAGGAAAGCATACCTCCGCAAAGCCACGTGAGCCGCTGAAGAAGAGGCCCTTGAAAATGTAGTAGCCTGAACACGCACACCTTTAAACACAAGCCCGTATCACTGGCAGGTTGCGCAAAAGCCTGCGCCCCACGAAAGATGTGGCCCTTCTAATGGAGACGGGGAAACATACATTCTGCCAGCCGTCCTGTCACAACCTGTTTCCTTAGCACAGTCCAGTAGTTCAGGGGGATGGCGGCTTTATAATCCACCTAATCTAATCTCTCTTTGTAGATCCTCTCTTGTCCTAAAACCTCTTTCTCTGTCTTGCTAATCTGGGTTTCTAAAATGATCCTGACATTATGTCGGCTAAAGCAAGCTGGATTCCCCCCCCCCCCATCCGACCCACATCCCTATAGCGGAGATTTAGGGGGTGGGGCGGGAAACACACAGATAACCTTTTTTTTTTTTTTTTTTAAAGGTTCAAGTGACTGGGGCTGAGAGGGGTGCGTATGTATGTGAGTGTGTGTAGTAAGCAGTCGGACCAAATTTGTCAGAAGTCTGAAACCAATTTTATTCCCACTCTGGACAGGTGTACGTCAAAGAGAAGCGACAAACACAATTCAAGATCACTTCATTTTACACAAAGAGAAGGCTTCCGTAGCCTCACAATGCAGATGGAAAACAAAACAACAAAAGCGCTCCCTCTCTCTCTCTGCTTCCAACATAACTAAGCCTCTGCACTAACACCTCACACAGCAAGCCTGCTAAAGAGATAGGTGCTGGAGCCTGAGCTTGCTCTAAGCCCGCCTCTTTCCTGACAGCCCCAACCCCAGAAGTCTGTAGTTACTCGGTGTGATAAGAAAACCACTTTGTACATGCTCAGAAAAATGCCCCCACCCCCCGTGCGCCACATTACTCATGCACGGCTGAGCTCCCTGGTGCCGAGAACATTCTGGGGCCGAATTGCGGCATTGAAACAGGTCCTGGGGCAGAGAGTCCTGCCTCAGCTTAAGCCCTGACAACTCCCAAGCATAGGCCGCAGAAAAACACTGAGAAAAACAGCTCAGGGGGGGGGGGGAGAAGGAGAAGAGAAGAAGAAGAAGAAGAAGAAGAAGAAGAAGAAGAAGAAGAAGAAGAAGAAGAAGAAGAAGAAGAAGAAGGCTTTGTAAAAAGTCAGGCCAGGTTTGCAGTAGATTATGATCTGTGGGCGATGGTGGGAGAAACCCCAGCCCAGCGCAACCGTGACAGGCTGCAGCGCTGCAGCAGCCCAGCGCAAGCGATGCCACTGGCTTGCCACTCAGAGACGGCTGCGGCTCGGCAACTGTGCGGTTACTCGAGTTCATTGACTGCCAGTAACCCAACACACACACACACACCCGCCTGCCGCCTCTAGCTCAGCAGCTGCGAATCCAGCTCAGCTCAGGCACACCAGAGGACATCCTTCTCTGCAGGAGGTGTTTTTTTGTTTCATTTTTTTGGGGAGGCATGTTGAGGGAGACTGAGCCTCCTCGGTGGCAGCACCCAGCATCCTTCCCGCCTGCGGAAATCCAGAGCCCATCTCTCTCCCCCGCTCCTGCCCCTTTTCCAGACAATTGCCTCGGACTCGGAGCACACCTTGGTTGCAGGCCTATCGTTTGTGGGAGTGCAAACCATACATCTGCACACCGCCGTGCAAGGTCTCCCAGCGGTGCGCCAAAAAAATGGCAACTTGTGCTTGCGGAGAGCAGGTCAGATCAACGCTCGTGCCCGGTGCGATTATCCAGGTGAGGCATAGATCACACGCAGCCGGGCAGCCCGCAGCAGAGTAACCGTGTGAATCGCACGCCCACACATTCTTTCCAGACCGCCAACTGGGCCTGAGCGGGGTGGCCCCAGTGGTCTGCCCTGCCTCTGCCAGGGCCGAGGCTGCTTCCAGATGAGGCTTTTATTATGCAGTTGCCCTGCCTCGTTCACAAAACTTTCTGGGGAATCCAGACAAAGTTGAGTTGTTCCGTTGTCACCCCTCTGTGTTTTCCCAGCACATCTCCCATCTTCTTTTATTCGTTTTATTTGTTTCATCGTTTCATTTATCTCCGGCATTTTGCCTAGCTTTCTAGGTGGAGAAAAAAACCCACCCACCTTGAATTTTAAACAACTTTAGTTTTCCAACTGTGTGTTTGTGTTTCATTCAGCCCTCCCATATTTATTTATTTTATTTTAATGCTGACATTTATATTCCACCTCTCCCCCAAGGAGCGTAAGACGGTGTACACAGTCCTATTCCTCTCCATTTTATCCTCACAACAACCCAAGCCAGTGACTGGCCCAAAGTCACTCAGTGAGCTTCAAGGCCTGTGGCTCACGCTGGCTCAGCTTGTCTGAGCGTGGAAAGCTAAGCAGGGTCAGGCCTGGTTATTACTTGGATGGGAGACCCCTCCTCTAGTTTCCTGCATTGAGCAGGGGGTTGGACTCGATGGCCTTGTAGGCCCCCCTTCTAACTCTATGATCTATGAAACTCTTATGATGATTATGATGATGCTTCCCATATCGAGAGGTCTCTCCAAGAGGCTTAGGGTGCAATCCTATGGACTGTGCCCTCGCTGCTCGGAAGCCTCCGAACTTGGGGAGGCTTTCAAGATGCCAGTGACCTGCCAGGCTGAAGCTGTCAGGGTGGGAGGAGCGGCGGAAGCGATCTTTGCCTCCCCGTCCTGCGAGTTTTTTGCTAGACGGGCTTTCCAGCCCATCTGGCGAGGGCGTCTCGGAGGATAAGGGAAGGAGGCTGGAGGAGGCTCAGGATAAATCGTGGACTCGGTGGCCTTGTAGGCTCCTTCCAACTCTATATGAAATCTATGGTCAAGTGGGGACTAGAACCTGGGTTCCCTGAGTCCCAGTCTCTAACCACTACACCACGCTGGCTCTTTTTTATCCAGACAAAATTTGCACTAGGAACCCTCCGTCTGGAAACACCCCTAATCTAGGCAGGTATTAGTGCATCTTAGCTTTGGGGACCCGGCAGTGGAATCTCGGCAACAGGACATCTTGTCCAATAGGTACCGCTCAAAGAACTCTGGTTCCACAAGATGGGCAAGGGATTTTTTTTTTTAACAGAAAGTGCTCTCCGCATCATTGCTGAACTACAACTCCCAGGATTCCCTGTGGAAAGCCATGATGGTTGAACAGGCACAGCCCTTTCCGATCCCATGAAGACCCCACTGAGGTCAGGGGCATGTTGCTCTATAAACCTACTACCCCTGTTATCAGAGGTGTGACAGGATGCGACCCATCGCTACGGGCCTTCTAGAAGTTGGTTGCACTGGCGGTCACCTTTCCCCTACTTCCCACGCCCCACAGCAGAAAGGTTTAACCAGGAGGGGACAAAAGTGTTTGGGGAGAGGCTCCTTTAAGGGCCTGCGGAAAGTGATCTCACCATTCCAGGTTGGGTGACATCAGCATGAGCCAAGCGGCGGTGTTGGCGAGACAAATTCTGAGACATGCACACCGTCTTGTGATGACTTATACGATGACGTGGGCCACTTTGCAGAAACACGGACATATGAGTCAGATCCTGGTTCCACTGACCCAGTTGCAATCCAACTTATTTCAGCCTGGGAGCCGGATTCCATTTTGGAAAAGTTCCTGGGGGTGGGGCACATTCCATTGGTGGGCGAGGCCGAAAGCAAAAGGGTGGGGCCAAAGCACCAAAAAATACCCCCCCCCCCAGTTTAGCTTAAAACAATTCCTGCCAGGAACGAAGCCTTTGGGAGAGGCATTTCAACCTTTTAGAATCGGGGGGAAACTGCACAGAAGCTGGGAAACCACCAAATGATTGGCGGTAGGGGGAAGGGCGATGATGGAGCCTTGGGGAAAGGAGTGGGGCCTTTTGGGGAGGCCCTGTGGCCTCTGCTGCCAGGTTTCACAGGCAGGCGCCTGTCCTAGCCTCGTCACCTCAGATTCTGTCAACTGGTGATGGACTGTACCATTGCGGCTTGGCCCCTCCAGATGAACATCTATTGAGGCAAACGGAGACACGCTCTTCACTCCGAGCTCTCTGTCCTGATTATTTCCACCGGCTCTCTCGCCTTAGGGATGGCAGGAAGCGAGGAGGCCAAATCTATCCCAGGTATCTTGACTTGGGTTGGGAGGAGGGTGTAGTAGACCCCAGCAGCAAAGCCACCTGGCCCGACACTCGGTGTTAATGCAGAGGCACAGCGGCTGGTGGAGGACAGTTCTTCTTCAAGGGCTTTGCAAAGTCAATCCCAAGTAGGATTAACCTGGATCTCACTGGCTTAGGCAGAGCAAAACTCCTTTGGGTTCTGCAGATAGAGATACAGCCGCTTCACTCCCACTTCCAGTTCCAACCCACCCCCTTGCCTCTCCTTCCCCAAAGCTGAAGCAATGGGATAAACATTTCTGAAGAAGCCTCAACTGCAGGATTGCACAACCCGTGGCCCACCAAGCCAAAGACAGCCACATCATCGGCCGTGAATTATGGCCCGCCGGGGCACTTGATGACTCCCTTGTATTTGCAGCCCTGGGCAACTGCCTAAAACGAAGGAGCAGGTTGAGCGTGCCCCCAGTGGGCCACCATACGTGGCTAGCAGGCTGCAGTGTGTGCGTGTGTGCAGACAGTGCCTACTTGGGACAGTTATTCAGGCAGTGCTACCCTTCACTTGGTGGAACAGTATAAACTTGTCCATTCCTTCCACTGCACATCGAAAGAGGTACTCCTCCTTAGGCTCAATAAAATGGTTGGCAAGATTCTTCAGAGGAGGGAAAAGCACACCGATCCAAGCTGCTGTGCCTTTGAGCACTTGTGTGGAGGGCCCGCATGAAGCATTCCTTAAGATGCATGGTATGTTCATGGCTCCACCATGCCAACAAGAGAAGCAGCATAGCCCAGATGAGCATCTGAGCTGGTCCACATTGTTCTGACTCTACCAACTGTTCATTTGTGTGTGTCTCTGGGGAGTGTGCTAACTGGTTTTCCTACAGCCTGTTACCTTCTATCCCTGAGCTGCAGGTGAGGCAAGTTCAAGATACCCTCATGCAGTGATCTCAGGTGCAAACCAAAAAGCGCCCCCCTGCTCAACCTTGTGCCTTCCCAACCCAAAGATCTTCCTTGGTTCCTTTCAGCTCCATTTCCCCTTCTCTGTTTCTGGGGGATGGTGATTGGCATCCCATTAAGACGAGCTAATTAAGGCAGGCCGCCACCTACCACCTGCTGTAACCCTCCCACTGCTTTCTGCAACTCTGATTTATATGCAAGGACCAAGTGATGCCCGCCTACGCAGGATAAGGATCCCTGGAGAACTCAGAGAGAGAGAGAGAGAGAGAGAGAGAGAGAGGTACCTAAGGTTGGTGCAGGAAACAGATGCTAAATTTATCTGCTTATAATTTGCTTTTTGCTTCACTCCAAGGTCTTGATGCTTCACAGGAACTGACTAGTCAGACATGGCAAAGCAAGGCATCCCTTTGTGAGGGAGGGTCCCATCCCAGAAGCAGAAGTCATAAGAACATAAGAAGAGCCCTGCTGGATCAGACCAAGGGTCCATCTCATCCAGGATTCTGTTCACACAGTGGCCAACTAGCTGCCCATGGGAAACCCACAAGCAGGACATGAATGCAACAGCACCCTCCGGCCCATGTTCCCCAGCAACTGACTGTACATAGATTTCATAGATTTCATAGAGTTGGAAGGAGCCTACAAGGCTATCGAGTCCAACCCCCTGCTCAATGCAGGAAACTAGAGGAGGGGTCTCCCATCCAAGATATGCATACTGCCTCTGATCCTGGAGGTAGCATACAGCCATCAGGACTAGTAGCCATGCATAGACTTATCCTCCAAGAATTTGTCCAATCCCTTTTAAAGCCGTCCAAATTGGTGGCCATCAGTACAGCATGTGCAAGTGAATTCCATAGTTTAACTATGTGCTGTGTGAAGAAGTCCTTCCTTCTATCTGTCTTGAATCTCCCACCACCAATCAGCTTCATGGGATGACCCCACTGGGTTCCGGTATTATGAGAGAGGGAGAAAAATGTCTCACTGTCCACTTTCTCCGCACCATGCATAATTTTAAACACTTCTATCATACACCACCACCCTGTTATTCACCTTTTTATCTAAGCAAGAAATCCCCAAACATTGCAAACTTTCCACATAGGGGGAAATCATTTGGTTGTTCTTTCTGCACCTTTTCCAGATCCACAATATCCTTTTTGAGATGCAGGCAGAAATCGTACACAGTATTCCAAATGTGATCGCACCAGAGAGTTGCCTGAAGACATTACAATGTTGGCAGTTTTACTTTTGATTCCTTTCCTAGTCATCCCTGGGATGGCATTTGCCTTTCTGCAGACCATCAGACACAAGAGAGCGCTTAGTTTGGCAAACTGCTACCTCTCAGCATCAGAACCTGCCATCAGCATGTGTGGGGAATAAATGGGTTGTATCCAATGTTAATCTAACTTAGGTCCCATTCATTTTTCAATGGGTCTACTCTAAGTAGGACTAACATTGGATACAACCCAATAACAATGATTCGCCTCTGAGATGTGCTATGAATGATGATACCACATACATGCACACAAAAAAGTTTTATAGAAATTCCACAGAGAGGAAGGTTAGGGTGGGCAGATGCAAAAGGGGAGGGGGCTCCTGCACCTTTAATAGATGCAAAAGGGGATGGGGCTCCTGCACCTTTAATAGTTGTGCTGAAGTGGGAATTTCAGCAGGCGTCGCTTGTCATGCAAGCCCCACTTGCTGAAATAACCTCTTCAGCATCAGCACAACTATTAGGTACAGTAATACCTTGGATTGCAAGTAACTTGGTTTGAGAGCGTTTTGCAAGACAAGCAAATGTTTAAATATTTATTTAATTTTTTTTTACTTGATATACAAGCGACGTCTTGCAAACAAGTACTGTAGTACGGCTTAAATTAAAAATCTCTGTACAAATTTTTTTGGGGGAATTTCGTTTTGATATAAGACTGTTTTGGATTACAAGCACGTTTCCGGAACGAATTATGCTCTCAACCCAAGGCATGACTGTACAAGAGCTCTGTCCTCTTTTTGCACCTGGCCACCACAGAGAAGGCCTTCTCTCTGGTTGCCACCCACCTCACCACAAATGGCACACACCAAAGACAACCTAGGAGAAAGATCTCAGTTGCCATTCTAGACCAAGATCCGGCCTCCATTGGGAAACATTCGAGGTGGCACCGAATAGAGCAGGGGTGCAGAACTTGAGGCCTGGGGGCCAAACTTGAGGCTTGTGTCCCAGTCTGTTCCTCTGGGGTTTCCCTTTCCCAGCTGGCCTGGCCCCCTTTCCCCCATTTGGTGGTTTCCCGTTGTTTGTGCTGTTTCTCCCCGATTCTGAAAGGTTGAAATGCCTCTCTGAAGGCTGCGTCACTGGCACAAAGAGCTCTAAACGCAAACCGGCTGGCATATTTGGCCCCGCCCCTTTTGCCTTCAGCCCTGCCCACCATGGGAATGCAGCCCCCCCCTCCCAGAGCTTCTCTGAAACAGAATTCAGCCCTCTGGCTTAAAGAGGCTCAATACCCCTGGCTGGGGTAGAGTGACCACATCAACGGGCAGCAGGAAAGCAGAGCAGACTGAGGTGAAGCCTTTCGCTTCCTGCTATGCCACACTTAACGCCTCCCTCTTACTTTCCAGATACTTGGGAACTCGATCTGAAATGCAAATGTTAAAAGTAAACTAAGTTTACCGGTACAGGGCAATACCTGGGTTGATCTTCTGAATCAGGGACTAGTGCTTGTGATGGTGGAGCAGGTTAGGGACTTTCAGGTCTGCCAACATTTGAAAATCCCAGAGAGGGAGGTTTAAGCTCCAGCCACTTACCTCGCAAAGGAGCTGAGCTGCCTGTGTCGCAAGGGCTAAGCTCAACTCACTAGATCAGGGCTCTCCAACCTTGGGCCCCCAGATGTTTTTGGCCTACAACTCCCAGCATGCCCCAGCTGGGGCATGCTGGGAGTTGTAGGCCAAAAACATCTGGGGGCCCAAGGTTGGAGAACACTGCCCTAGATCGAAGCAAAGCACTGCGAAACACCATTTGGCTCCTCTGTATGCTATAAAAGTTATGAAGGTCTTTCAAAGCTAAGATGGTAACATGAAGGCATCTGTGGTCCTGCAAGGTTTGCTCACAGGACCTTAGGTTCAACATATCGAGCAAATGTAGCAAAGTCTCTACATTCTCTACTCATCCCTTCTCTAGCTCCTTCCCCAAGAAGCTAGGCAGGAGTTGCCTGGGTTTTACAAACAAAAATACTGGCTGGCTGGGTTCAGACAACACGATAACCCACACGCAAGGTTTATGTATGGGTTGAGTGTGGGTTGTTGTTGAACCGTGGGTTATCGTGTTGTCTGAACCCAGCTAAGATAACAAACCACGGTGAACAACCCACAGTTCACAACCCAGCAACAAACCATGGGTTCTCTTCATGGGTTGTTTGAGGTTAACAAGCCATGGTTTGTTAGCGCAGCCAGGTTCAGACAACACGATAACCCACATTTCAACAACAAGCCACGGTTCAACGACAACCCACACTCAACTCATACTCAACCCTTGAGTGTGGGTTATCATGTTGTCTGCATGATGCTTATGCTTATGTAGCCAAAACTGAACTATCCACACAAGAGAAGGAGATAACAGCAGGTTTGGGGTAACCCCAATGTTTGCAGAAGTACAAAAGAACCTTTAGGGGGGGGGGGGAATGTGGAAATGGAACCTTCCCAAAAGTAGCCCAACGAGGACAGAGTGTGCTCAGTAAGCAGGGAATTCTGGCTGACTGTTGGAGAGTGGGTAACGGAAAACTAATGGAAGATGGAATGGAACTGAGCCTCACACAGGCAATATGTCGTAAGCAGCCAATAAGCAAGCTTGGTTCTTCCTGTGACTCAGAAGCAGATGCAACTCAGTTAGAACATTAGTCACGATTCTACAAACGTTTCTATTATTTTCTTACTCAAAGAGACACCAACAAATTCAGGATTCTCCCTCTGCTGTACACACATTCGTATAAGATATATGTGCGCATGCGTACACATATGTGCTTGCATGCACAATGCCATAAGGGAGCATGGAAGTAAGGAGTAGGGTAAAAGCAGCTACCCGATCCAACATGCGCACAGACAAATGCCAGCCTCCAATGAGAGACCAAGGAACAAGCATCTTCATCCTTTGAGTGCAAGTGCCGTAGCAGGAACACCCTACCTCTCTTTCGCCACCACGAGCCCTCACGGACAGAATACGACAGGTCGACAAAGTCAATGTCCACGGCTGAGCGCTTGGGCAAATGGGAGAACCTCTGGGCGTCCGTGATGTGGTTCTCCACCTTCTTCAGGTGGGTGGTCAGCAGGGGAGCATCCTGTGAGCCAGAGTTGCACACGGGGTCCTCCAGGGCGATGGAGACGCAGGTAGGGTCGAGGCTTTTCTCGGCCATAGCCACCGGACTGCAGGAAAAGGGACCAATGGGGAAAGAGGTTGTCAGATCAAAAGGGTTTTCACACACACACACACACACACACACACACACACACACACACACTCCCCTAAAATCCGCATGAACCAAATCCTAGGTGAGTGCTCTTGGGCCTGCGTGGATTACTCGTCCATCTGCATGAGTGACGGGTGCAATCCCCGGGCTAGCTGTGCAGTCTGCAAACTTGATTTCACAGCAATGAAGGTGTCCCCATGGAGTTGACCCAACTTTTTCGCCAGGGTCATTGCTCACCCTTCCACTCGTGCTTGGCAGGTCTTGCCCTTAGAATTAGCACTCCACCCGTTAGCCCATCTGGCCTGCAAAGTCTTCATGGATTCTTCCAAGGGGAGGGCCTTGGCCTCCAAACCCTGCCCCTGGAGGAATCCCTGTTGTTATCGCCAATCTTGGATTGGAGATAACAGCAGAGATTCCCTTGCAGGTGAGCACCTACTCATGAATCACCTCCACCACATGTACAGAAGATGGTTAGACAGCAGAGATCTGCAATGGTGGCCCTCGAACCAAATCTTGCCCCTTGAGGGGTGTTGCCTGGCCCCCTTAACTGCCAACCCTAGGGTCAAAAGAATGACAGCTGCAGTGTGGGTGGAGAGAGGGTGAAGCCTTGACTCACCATCCTCCAGTTTCTACCTGGCCAAAGCTAGTTGGTGACCAGGGCGCTACGGGGCAATCAGCCCACATGGAACTGCCATGAGCCAGTGTGGCGTAGTGGTGAGAGTGTTGGACTGGGACTCAGGAGATCCGGGTTCTAGTCCCCACTCGGCAATGAAGCTCACTGGGTGTCTTTGGGCCAGTCACTGACTCTCAGCCTAACCTACCTCAAAGGGTTGTTGTGAGGATAAAATGGAGAGGAGGAGGATTATGTAAGCTGCCTTGGGTTCCTTGCAGGAAAAAAGGCAGGGTATAGATATAATAACTAAAAATAAAATAAATGAGCATGCACATCGTGTCAGATGGTTATATGCCAAGTCGGACCATCCATCCAGTATCACCTCCTCTAGGGATGAGGATCCTCTTTCAGTCCGAGGGCAGAAGTCAATTCCGGAGAAGCTCTTGGCGGATGTGTTCCAGTGCTGGGCGGGACCAAAGGCAAGGGGTGTGTGGGCAAAAATACAGGGGGAAGCTCACACCTGCGACATATTGTAACTTAAAACTCTTACTGCCAGGGACGAAGCCTTAGGGGAGGCATTTAGGGGGTGGGGAGGGACTGCACAAAAGCAAGGAAACCGGCCAGGAAAGCCAGGGGGGGGGGCATCTGAGGAACCCTGGATGGCCAGCGTAGGACCCCAGGAGGGCTGGATTTGGCCCCCAGGACCTGGCTCCCAGACCTGCCAGTGGCTTAGTTTCCATGCTGTCCTTGAAAATGTCCCACTGCATTTTCATAAAGCAGGACCCGCCCAAGAGGTGAAGAACAAGATGGCGCCTCCTCCCATGCCATGTACAAAGGAATGTCTGGACTGGCTGATGAATCTCTCTTCCACACAGATGATGGGGCAGCATCCTCCTCTGCCCCTGAAGGCAGCACACCCACTTGGGCAGGAGAGGGGTGCAGAGTAGGCCGCATGGCACACAGGTCTCTCTTGCAGTACCTTGCTGCCACCTCCCAACATATGCAGCCTGAGGTGACTGCTTCATTCTGCCTAATGGCAGGGCTGGCTGGCTGGGACATAAAGGAACAGAAGACCCTTCCTTCAAGGATGGCATGGAAACTAAGCTGCGGGCAGAGGAGCAACAGAGCAATCCCTCCCTCCTTTGCTAGACTGCCCACTTGCCTGCCCGGAATTCCTTGTCACCTGTGGTGACCCGATGAGTTGTTAATTATAAGTCTAGTGCAGTGTTCTCCAACCTTGGGTCCCCAGATGTTTTTGGTCTACAACTCCCAGCATGCCCCAGCCAGCATAGCTGGCTGGGGCATGCTGGGAGTTGTAGGCCAAAAACATCTGGGGACCTAAGGTTGGAGAACACTGCGTAATGGGGAAGGAATAGGCACTCAAGCAGTGATCGTTGGCTTTAGAATTGGGGGAGGTTATGAGGGTATTCCTATTTTAATCTGTGAGATGTTGTACAGGATGCCACAAGGTCCTCCTAGACTGTTTGAAACAACCAAACCGGATCATTAGAACGAATCTTCATCCTCCTAGTCTAGGAACAAACACTGAACAAACTGCTCCATCCTGCTGAATCAAAGGCAAACAGTGCCCAGTCCCAGAGCTACAGTACAAACGTCGGCAGCGCATCAAGAACTCCAGGGAAGTACAACTGCACAATGCAAGGAGCCTGATGTGGTCGGACAGGGTAGATTTCCAGAATGTGGTATGGAACAGTATGCTTTTGGAGGCTCTTGAAGGCAAAAAACCTCCCTGCACCCCCTTAGACAGAGTTACCCCCCCCATCCCCAGCTGTCAAGGCAGAGCATTAATGGTGGTGCATGATGCCAAATAGCTGGCCAGCAAAGCAGTTGCTGCTGGGACCCCACGGCGAATCAATGGTCTCTTGTCCTCTTTCCCTTTCCTGCAGGCTTGGAGGATGGAGACGGGGGCGGGGGGGGGGGCTGGTGCCTTCAGGATGGTGTGGACTACAACTCCCATCACTGCTGGCCATTGGCCATGCTGGCTGGGGCTGATGGGAGCTGAAGTCCAAAACGTCAGGAGGGTACCAGGTTGGGGGAAGACTGCCTTAAGGGGGCAGGCAGAGAGCGTGTTGGCTTCCTGGCCCGGAGTGTGACCACGGGCAGGGCGGGGGGGGGGAGGTGGGCAGGACAGACCCCCCCTCCCCCAGGGCCTAGCGCCCTCCGCTCACTTGCCATCCTTTAACCTACATTTCGGAGCAATGCAGCTTCCCGTGCTGTGCCTTCTACAAAGACACAGAGATCCCAGCGGATTCCATTCCTTCGGATGAGCGGACAGCTCCCCTCAGCATAATAAACCGGGGGCACGGCCCACTTCCTTGCCATGCCTTTCCCCTTCTCCTCCCTGGATCCCCAGAATTCAGCTTTTATGGAGATCTCCCCCAGCCCCCCCCCCCGGCGCCTCAATGCAAAAACATTCACCCTATACAGGCATACATTTCCTTAGTCGACACATCCCTTAGAAGACAAAAATATCGTGGAAGGAGCGCAGGGGAGCGGGAGGCGGCATTCGAAGCTGCCCATTTCAAAACACACATGATTATGCTTCAGGAATGCTTTTATTTCTGTTTAGCTGACAAATGCATTAAAAGGCACTGCTGATTTGCAATTTGATCCTGGGGCCCTGCAGAAGCAGGACTCGCCCCTTGACTGTAAATCTTGACTCCTCCATCTTGCCAATAAATCTTGTTGCCTCCCAAGCCAACTGAATACTGAAGTGACGCCCCGTGTGGAGGGGTTGTTTTAGATTTTGGGCATATTTCCCCCAGCCCCCAGCCCCGAGTTGAAATATTCAGAACTTAAAACCTATGCATGTTTGTTGGGAACCAAGTTCCTGCCGAGATCAACGAGGCTTTGAAGCCATACATAGGACTGGGTAGCAATAACCCTTCGCTAATCCAAAGGCTGAGAAATCTTTTCATTAAGGAGGCTGAAAGCCCCATTCCTTTGGTGAATTTTTAAAAAGGGTTTCTAATGGAGGGGCTTCGAAAACAAAGTAGATGAACTTCTGAAGGTTATGGTTATCGAATTCCCCCCCCCCCCGCGCGCATAAACCATCCTAATGCAGCCACCAGCCCCTTTTATTCCACCCCTTCTGGGCCAGCATCCTTCTTGGCTAAGGGCCTGGAACGAACGAACGAACACCTTTCATACAGTCTCCCAGACTGCAGAATCGGGGGAAACATCTCCAGCAAATGGAAACACACCCCTCACCCACCCACCCACCCACCACCTCTGAACACACCCCAGAGTTTCCTGATGTGACCAGAATTAATTCCATCTTACGTGCACACGTCCCTGTCCCCCCCCCCCGTAGGTGCTGAATCCAAAGTACACCCTGCAGAGGGGGCAATTCTTTGACTGTAAATCCACACACACACACACACACACCCTCCACAACACGCACTTTCTCATATGAATGCCAAAAAGTTTGCTGCACCGGGACTGGGTGGGGGAAGATTCCTCCAGCTGTGCTGTGCACTGCAGAAAGGTGGTCCAGGTTTTCCATTGCAACCCATCCTTCCTCTCCCCGCCGTCCTCTTCCATTTCCATCCATCCTTGGAAGGGGGGGGGGGAGATGCCACACACACACACACACACACACACCACTAATCTCCTTTGCCCCCTTCAGTGGAAGCAATTCGTGCCAGTTGCCCCTTCCCCACAGAAATCAGAGGGGAGGATTCTTATGATGATGATGATGATGATGATGATGATGATGATGATGCAGATTCCTTTCCCGCACACCCCTATAAAATCAGACTCACCTCAGTTTCTCTCTCTCTCTCTCTCTCTTTGGGCTGGCTCAGGCTCCCCACCCCCCTGCGGCGGACTTCTAGCTCCCCGCTGCGGCTGCGGAGGCCCCCCAAGCTGCAGACATGTGGGGCGGGCGGGCTGTGCAGGCTGCTCTCCCCCCCTCCACCCCCCCTTGCAGCTCGAGAGCGGCGGCTGCTTTTTCTTCTTCTTTGGAGACAAAAGAGGGCGAGGGATGCTACCGCCGCCGCTGGTCCTCCGCTGGGCTCTCCGAAGGATGCTCGGCTGGGCTGGGCAGGGACCAGCCAGGGCTGCCAAGTGACTGCAGGAAGGACTGTTGTCTCAGCTTCCGCGAGCTGCCTCGGCGGGCCCCGCTGCGGCGGCGGCGGCGGCTTCTTCTCCTGTCTCCATCCCTTCAGCTCCTAAGCAGGGGGCGTGGGGTGTGTGTGTGTGTGTGTGTGTGTGTGTGCTTGGCGAGTGGGGGCCAAAGAGAGCCCCGCTCCCCACCTCTTCGCAGCCAAGCAGCCCGCTAGCAGCCCCGCTGCCCTGCCCGGGGAGGGCGCCTCCCTCCTCCGCCTGCCTTCAGGTTCATCTCCTCCTCTCTGCTGAATGTCAGAAGCATCGGCAAGGAGGTGCGGGCGGGCGGCGGGAGAGCTGGGCTGGGCTGGGCTTCCAGGAGGACAGGTCTCTGCTTTCTCAGCCGGCAGAACAGCTCCCCTTAAAGGGACCGGTGGATTATGTTCTTAAGAGGGGGAAGGGAAAAAAAAGAAAAAGAAAACTCCACCAGCAGCTGCAGGAGCAGCTTGCCGCCCTGCCTGCTGCCTCCAGCTGCCTCACAGAGGCCACAGGGGATAGGTATGCTCCCCCTCCCCTGGGAGGCGCTACTGCTCTTTAAAAAAAAAAAAAAAGCCGCATGTTTCTAGTCCAGGCAGGGGAGGGTCGGATCCGTGGCCCAGGCCAGGCCTTCACTTTGAGCCAGAATGGCTCAGCCACAGAAGCTGTGGTCTCCCCCCCCCCCCACCATGCCAAGAATCTTCAGCTACGGGGGACAACCTGTGGCTTACGCTGGTTCAGCTTGTCTGAGCGTGGAAAGCTAAGCAGGGTCAGGCCTGGTTGTTACTTGGATGGGAGACCCCTCCTCTAGTTTCCTGCACTGAGCAGGGTGTTGGACTCGATAGCCTTGTAGGCTCCTTCCAACTCTATGATCTATGAAATCTATGAAACGGAGTACCTCACAGTACATACAGCAACCACACATTTGGAAATAAAAGAGCTTTCAGACTTTTTGGGGAAGTGGCTGCACCACCAGCCCAAGACAGAAGTGGCCGTCTTTTCTTGCCCCTTGACTTACCTTGGCCAGCTCCCACCATTCCTGTGTTCCATGATGGGATAAGAGAAGCCTCCCCTGTTGAATTTCTGCCTGTCATACAAGCAGTTAAAGGCACAGGGCTCCCATCAGGGGGAAAGCGCATGTTAAAACTTCAGGACTCTCCCTCCTTCAAACCATGCATTCTTCTCCCTGCAAGTCATCAAGATCAGTCCTAACTCAGGTGCCAGTTCACACAGTCATTTTTTTTTCCCTGCCGTGTGAGCAGTCCCAACTTTTGTCAGGCAGATGCGGCTTCTCATGTGGGCAGAGACATGACATCTGCGCAATGGAAGGCGCACCCAGATCCGCAGAAGGCTTGCTTGCTCCTAGAGGCAGGACTTTGCTATCAGCCTGCTTCCAAGACCACCTGCACTTCTAAGAGTTTCTCACCTTAAAGGGGATGTTACTTTTGATGCTTCCAGAAAGGCTTTTGCTGTGGAAGTGCCATCATGCATGCCTCATTCACGGACTTTTGTTGTTGTTGTTGAAAGAACGGCCTAATTTCAAAACCCCTCTGCAAGGGATTGGATCTCTGGCAGGAGCGATTGCTCTGTTTCCAGCCAGCCCACTCTGCCTGGAGTGTGTGTGTGTGTGTGTGTGAGAGAGAGAGAGGGGGGGGGTCTCAGAAAGGTGTGTGTGTGAGAGAGAGGGGGGAGGAGAGGGAAGGGGTGGCAGCAGAAAGAAAGGGGAAAGGGGCAGCCCTGCCCACCACTGGCTTGTGGCCCCTGAAAGATCACCCCCGAAGGAATGTGGCCCTCAACAGTGTTAAAGTCCAGGATTCCATGCCATACAATAGAACTGGGAATACATAACACTGTACAATGCACATTCTCAAGGCTATTTTTAATCTTTTTTTTGTTACATATTACATTTTTCATCTTAAAAAGCTACTCACTCTGGGCCATCTCTATTCTAACTTTTAGAGTAGCTCGTGGCGTTGTTATGGGACGGCATATGGCGGGGCACCGCACCTGACAAGGGCCTACAGCCCAGCAGGGGCCCAGTGACGAGAGCCCCCTGGACTTACTCCCCTTCACCATGGCAACCGGCTTCTTCACCTGCCTCTCGCTCTGGCCCAGACAACGGTGGTGGTGAGAAGGAGGAGCGGGAGATGCCACGGCCCCGCTTGCTGCCCGGCTCTCCCCCTGTCAAGCAAGCAAGTGGTAGCCATGATGAGAAAAGGGTTGAGGAGCAAGAGCAGCTGGTGACCATGGCAGTCAGTGCGAAGGGAGATTCCCTAAGGCAGGGGGGCCCGTGGAGGTGTCTTGCTCAAGGGCCCTCCGAAACTTGAGAGCTGGCACTGGACCCTTGGTTTGCCCTCTGAATCCTCATTCCAGGCTGTAACCAAGCTTTAAAGTGTGTGGATCAGTATCTGTTTCCCCGCTTTATTGCAGACTGTAAACTCCTTGAGAGCAGAGACTTCTCTACGTTGCCCATGTTAACTCGGTCGGTAAAGCACTCAAAGGGTGCTTCTAGAAAAGGGCGTTTATGGTGCAATCACCCTGTCTCGTTCACAGAATTTTACAAGGTGTGTGTGGGGGGGATGACATCGACTTCCATTAGTGACACTCCTGCGTTTTCCCACCGGTTCTTCCACCCCTTCTTCTTTTCATACTGGGAACGACACCCGTTGAGGAGGAAAAGGCAGAATAGGGGCATCATACCTTTCCATCGGTATTGCTAGGAGCCCCCTGTCTGGAAGCAAACCCCCCCCCCCGGGGACACACAGACACGGACACGGACACACCTCTGCAAACTGATGGCATGAGACAAATAAGAATACGAGGCTTGGACCTCCCTCCTGACGGTTTATTGCAGACTGTAAACTCCTTGAGAGCAGAGACTTCTCTACGTTGCCCATGTTAACTCGGTCGGTAAAGCACTCAAAGGGTGCTTCTAGACAGGGCTTTTATGGTGCAATCACCCTGTCTCGTTCACAGAATTTTACAAGGTGTGTGTGGGGGGGATGACATCGACTTCCATTAGTGACACTCCTGCGTTTTCCCACCGGTTCTTCCACCCCTTCTTCTTTTCATACTGGGAACGACACCCGTTGAGGAGGAAAAGGCAGAATAGGGGCATCATACCTTTCCATCGGTATTGCTAGGAGCCCCCTGTCTGGAAGCAAACCCCCCCCCCCCGGGGACACACAGACACGGACACGGACACACCTCTGCAAACTGATGGCATGAGACAAATAAGAATACGAGGCTTGGACCTCCCTCCAGACGGAGGAATAGCCTTCTGCTAGGCTCTTGCCATCCTTTTAGTCATATGCTTCACCCACACGGCCACCTTGCCTGGAAGACAAAAGGCATATGGAAACGAGCGGTGTTAATTGATGCCATGCCTGGCAATCACCATCTGCTGCCAGCCTTTCCCTGTGCCCCAGCAAAGGGGGCCGGGAAGAAGATGGAGGGATGTGAAGAGAACGAGCAGCGAGCAGACTGGAAATATATAGATGGATGCAACTGCCTCGTATTGAGTCGGCCCATCTAGCCCAGGGGTGCGGAACCTCAGGCCCATGGGAGAAATCTGGCTATCCCGAGGGCCAAATCCGGCACATGAAGGTTCCTCAGATGGCCGCATACCCTTTCCCCTGATCTTTTGGTGCTTTCCCAGCTTTTGCTCAGTTTTCCCCCCCCCCCATTCTGAAAAGTGGAAATCCCTCTCCTAAGGCTCTGTTACTGGCATTAAGAGTTTTAGCGTGCAATCCTGGCTGGGGCATGCTGGGAGTTGTAAGTTCTTTCTGTCTAAACAGGCATAGGAATGGACCCTTAAGCTTAAATAGTCTGGTACTTTGGGTATTTTTGGCCCTGCCCACCACTGGAATGTGGCCCCCGAGAGCTTCTCCAAAGTGGAATCTGGCCCTTGGGCAGAAAGTGGTTCCCCACCCCTGATCTAGCCCAATATTGTCTCCTCTGACCAGCAGCAGTGCCTCACCAGGGTCTCACCTGCTACCTGGTCCTTTCTACTGGAGATGCTGCGGGGTCCAAACCTGGGGCCAGCGGAGAAGTGAAGGCTGCACAATAGCCGTGTACAGCAAGAGGGGGGTTGGAGGTCAGGAAGAAGGGGGGGTGTTCAGGCAAGCAGCCGGAGATATATGTTGAGAATGTCATTTTAACACAGTAGACCTCATTCACTGTCACAAGGACATTTCCATTACCCATACAGAGAGCCAGTGTGGCATAGTGATTAGAGTGTTGGGCTGGGACTTGGGAGATCTGGGTTCTAGTCCCCACTTGGCCATGAAACTCACTGGGTGACTTTGGGCCAGTCACTGACTCTCACCCTAACCTACCTGACAGGGTTGTTGTGAGGATAAAATGAAGAGGAGGAGGAGGAGGATTGTGGAAGCCACCCTGGGTTCCTTGCAGGAGGAAAAAAGGTGGGATATAAGTGTAATGTATTGATGATGATGATGATGATGATGATGATGTGTAGTACCTTTATTAGGTTAACTCAAAGTTCATAAGAAATGTGCAAGCAGGGATCTGGAAATCCTGAACATTTTTTGGTGATCTTTGAGGCAGCCTAATAAATATATGGATTTTGGAATTTCATATGTGCCTTTGCTTTTCCATTCCAGCATGTGACAGGAATGTGCCCTCTTGTGGCAAGAATGGAGTTTTGCCGTGCCAGAGCAAACCATCAGCTGGCCATTAGAAATTCACTGTGATACATTTGTAAGATCTGCTCCCAGGTATCCCAAATTTGCCTGGCAGGATTATGCCCAAGATTTCCTCATCCTAACCAGTATCATTTCGCTTCAGCAAGGAGCAACAACAACCTGTTCGGATCTAGCTGCTTCAACATATAGGAAAGAACCGGTTCCAACATTCCAGCACACCCCAGAGTGGCCAAGAAACCGAATCCAGGGTCAGGCTATGCAGTTTGCCAGAGTGGACAGTATAGAAATGTAATAAAGAAAGTAGTATCTTTCAGCCTAACCCACAGCGCTGTTGTGAGCATAAAGGTGTATGTGTGTGGGTACATTTTTAAGCTCTTTGGAGGAAAGGCACGATATAACTGTAAAATAAATAATGCAGATAGACTCACAGTGAGTGGGTTTACACACAGGGGGAGGGAGGGAGCAGGTATATCTCCTACCCAGTGGTATCCCTGAGTGCATCCTTTTCCTTTTCCTCACCCACAGGAGTGAATAGGAAATGTAAAAGCCTGAAATTTTGCAGCGAACGCTACCATGTGGATAGTGTCATCATATGGTTTACTCAGTAGGTGGCACTAGACTTAGTTGTACCTGGGTGGAGTCAAGGAGTATTTCCTGTTGCTGTTTAGGAGAGATGGCAACACTCTTGTCTAGGCATGTCCGTTCCTCTAAGCCTCCCATGACGGCCACCTGCTCTCTAGCCCACACTGGGCTACATCAAAGGTGGGGAACCACTTTCAGTCTGAGGGCCGGGTCCAATTTTGGAGAAGCTCTCAGGGGGGCTGCATTCCAATAGTGGGCGGAGCCAAAAATACAGAAAGTACCAGCCTATATAAGCTTAAGGGTGCAATCCCTATGCATGTTTAGACAGAAATAAGTCCTACAACTCCCTACAGTATAAGATCTGGCAGGGGAAGGGGTGCAACGCATCTCTTCGTGCATGTAGTCCTTGCAATATATAAGCCCTCCCCACTTAAGCATTGCTAAAAAAGAAAAAGACGACAGAGATTTATATATGCTCATTAATATGCAGAGCTGCAGATGTAGAAATAATTTCTGTAGTTTAAATAAGACACAAAACGCTTCACCATGGAGGAGAAGACAACAGCAGGTCGGCTGTGTGCCTGCTCCGTCTGCTGCTGTCCAGGTGCTGACGTAGGGCTGATGGGCAACTTGGGCCCTCATTTCCCCTTCTTACCGTCCTTTATCTTTAAACTGGACTCCGGACTGTAAACTTTATCTTTTAAACTTGGACAGCCCTCCAAGTACAGCGGCCTTCTTCAACCTGGGCCCCTCCAGATGTGTTGGACTTGCCGATGTTTGCAGATTGTCAGGCATCTTTTGTTCCTTCATCTGCTCATTGATGGGATTGGATTTTTTGGGGGGGAGGGGAATGTACCAGAATTTTGTTCCATTTGTGCTAATATGCATTTGCACAAATCCCCCCCAAAAGTAAAAAAAAAAAACTGGTCCACAAGTCCACGGCCTCCACACAACTCGGAAAAAGCCGGTCCGCTGCAGAATCCACAAGTTGGCTTCATAGAAATTTGAACTCACTTGAATCTGTTGTGGATTTCCCCAAAACCCCTACTTGGACTACAACTCTCATAATCCTCAGTCAGCTATGCTGGCTGGGGGGGTTATGGGAATTGTAGTCAACACATCTGGAGGGCCCTAGGTTGGGGAAGGCTGAAATAGAGGATGCTTTTAAACAGAGGACTGTTCTCTGATACAAATAGAGGACTGTCCTCTGCAAAGTACAACACATGGCTACCCTACTCCCCCCCCCCCCCATTTTGCCTGCCAAGGGCAGCCAATTACTCGTCAAGTCATAACATTTGGAGTGTGTTCTGACATGCACCAGGCAGGCAGCTTTGCTGTCACTCACTGCAGAAACTCTGCAAACGGGCTTGCTGCAGAAGGTTCCCTCGTGGGGTCTGTGCTAGAAGGTGGCCCCCGGGAATCTCAGTGTAAACATGCTTTTGCAGAATTATCTCTCGAACATCTCCAGTCTCCCGCTTCTCTCCCTTCCCATCTCTTTTTATTTATTTATTTATTTATTTATATTTTTGAATCGCCTATCTGGCCAGTCATCCAGCCACTCTGAGCGATGTACAGTGCAATAAAATACAAGAAAAAACAGAGTGTAGAACACAATAATTATAAAAAAACAACAGTACAAAACTTAAAAATCCGAACCCACCCCATATTCCCGCCTGAAAAGCCACATTTTTAATGCACGGCAGAAGCTAATCCCACCCCCACCCCCGGCCCACCTCTCCTAGTTTGCTTCCTTTTCTTAGATTCTATAGAGTTGGAAGGGTCCTATAAGGCCATCTAGTCCAGCCCCCTGCTCAATGCAGGAAACTAGAGGAGGGGTCTCTCATCCAAGTAACAACCAGGCCTGACCCTGCTTAGCTTTCCACACTCAAGACAAGCTGAGCCACCAGTGAGCCAGCTGGGTCCTCAAGAGCCAGCTCAGAAGACTCATAGGGACATACGTAGGAAGCGGCCTTATACGGAGTCAGACCCTTGGTCCACTCCAGGAAGCTTCCAGAAACATTCCTCTTTAGGAGCCAGGCAAATGCAGTCACATTTTGTCCTCTACATTGGGCCACCAAATGATACCTGCCGGCCATGGAGATGTGAAAGAACCATTTTAAAAGCAGAAGGCACCTCAGGCTCCGCTTACCCCCTCAGCCTTTTCACATTTAAGTCACTTAGGCTACTTGGTAGCCTGCAGCCGAATTGCATGCTCTGCTTCTCCTCCCCCCTCCCAAATTCTACCTCACAGGGTTGTTGTGAGGATTAAAAAGGGTGGTGCTGGGTGGGTGGGTGGGTGACACACTCTCATACACTGCAAGGAGGTCAAGGCAGCGTACAAGATTCTTTCCTCACCAACACCCAGGACAGTAACATAGTAAGAATTTCCAGGGCCGTGGTGCCTAATAAAAAAACAACAACCCCAATGTAATTTACATCACCTCTTCTCCCCACCCCCGCCCTTGCATCCACCAAGTGTTCCTTTTACACACATTTATCTGCATAGTCCTTACAACAGCCCTGCAATATAGGCCAATATTATTATTCCCCCCATCTTTGCAGATAGAGGGCTGAGAGACAACTTTGCCTAAGCCTGCGTTGTAAAGGGGAGTCATATGCCGCTTGCTGGTGCACACAGTTCATTTTCTTAATTAACCCACCTACCGAAGGCTTTTCATCGCTCCCTCTCCTGCCCCCTGGTTAAGACGCGCTGGCAGGAAGTTTGTTTAGGCAGGGAAACGGTAAGGAGAGTTGCAGCGCCAGCACCTGTGCAGCTTTACATTCCCAGCCTGTTCTATGTGCGTGCTGTGGGCCAACTTTCTCCTTGAGGAAGGGTTGGGGGGGGGGGGGAGAGAAGAGATGCTCCTGGCAGCGATGCTGCAGTGAGAATATTTGCCTGAAAATTCACCATGTTTTGCTTCATCCTCCCTGTTAACCTTGGAAGGAAGATCTGCTGTTCTCTTCCCCAGACCTCGATCTCTCTCTCTCTCATTACCGGCCAGACTGCAGACAGTTGGAAGGGAAGGGGGTGGGGAGAGGCAGCATACGACGCAGAGGAAATGAGAAAGGTTTCTACACTGCAGCTGTGTGTGTGTGTGTGTGTGTGGACACACATTACAACCACCTCCTTTGCACCCCTTCTTGCGGTGCTCCTACTTTAAGATGCTAAAAGCCAGCAAAGCATCTTATGGGGTCTTCATCACGCAGGCCAGCAATGCAAAGAGAAAACGCACTCTGTGATTGCAAGGGGTGTGTGTGTGTCACCATTCAAGACAGCTCCCGAAGGTCAGGGAAGGAGGAATGCTTCTCAGCTGCCATGTCTGTCTAGCTCAGCTCTGCCTACTCCAGCCTTCCCTGGAACCTGGTGCCCTCCAGGGTGTTGGACTACAACTGCCATCATTCCCAGCCAGCATATACTGGCTGGGAATGATAGGAGTTGCAGTCCTCTAGAGGGCACCAGGCTTGGTCTACTCCCACTGGCAATAGGGCTGCAAGCATCCCGGCTGAGGCTGTCTCTCGGCCCAGGTACTGGAAATCCCTGAACTGGCGATGGGAGAGATTGAACCCAGGATCTTCTGCACATGAGGCAGGTGTTCTGGACTGAGCTACAGATCTCAACAGCTAGCAACTCCCGTCACCTAGGAGCCTCCCAATTGGTGGATCTGAAGGAGTCACCTGTGCACAGCAAGAGCCAAGACACACATGTTCTTTGCAACACAAGCTTTTATTTGTGTACAATTTGAAACTCTCCAGTCACCAGCGCCCACACGCTGTTCCAGAAACAGGTTAGGAAGAAGAGACAAGTCCGGTTTCATCTGCAGGTGAGAATCCAGAGGAAGCCAGGCTTGTTTAAGACCTGCTGAAATCAAGAGGATGCAAGTGGGGCTGTCTGCATATTAAAGAAGGTCTTAGGGGTAAGCACCCGGTGCCCTTTAGCTGTTTTGGACTACAGCTCCCAGAATCCCTGACTGTTGGCCATTCTGGCTGGGGCTTAAGGGTGTTGTAGGGCCAAAACATTGGGTGGGCACCAGGTCACCCACCCTGCCTTAGGGGATCAAAAGAATTTTAATACACCAAATTTGCATACATTGGCATATAACCAAATCAATCATTTTGGATGGTGCGCGTGTATACACTGCAGCAGGTAGTGCCTTAGAAAAGGCATCTCTCCCTTGGGTGGAGTGCTCCTTCTAAGATGGTGCCTCCCACTTCAATGAAAAATAAACTTTGAGTTTTAAAAAAATGTGTAGATTAAAAAGGGCTTCAACTGATTATACACCAGTTAAGGCACAATCCTATGCATGTTTAGACAGAAAAAAGTCCTACAACTCCCAGCATGCCCCAGCCGGCCTTTTTTCTGTCTAAACATGCATAGGATTGCGCCCTTAACCGCTTAAAGTTTCCAGCCATAGGGCACAAATGTGCCTAAAACTTACACAGATGTTAGACGTTGCAACACAGACACCTGCCGCTCCTTTGGTGTTGATTTTTATGCTGAGGAAGCTGCAAAAGAGAACACGTTGGATTTAGCATCCGGCTTCCCACCAGTAGTGCAGCTGCTAGGGGTCCCCTGTGGCGAACACCAGACCCCTTTCTACACAACTGTACTGCATACTGGTTTTGTACCGCTGTAAACCAAAGGTCAGGGAGGCCACCTACCCATCTCCAAAAAAGAGGACAAAAGAGTGACATCAGTTTGCATAACATTTACATATGCTAACTGATATGTATAGATGCACATTAGGAAGAATTACTATACTGTAAATAGACATACAATACAGTAGATGTCACTATAGTGCAGTGTTCTCCAATCTTGGGTCTCCAGATGTTTTTGGCCTACAACTCCCAGCATGCTCCAGCCAGCTATGCTGGCTGGGGCATGCTGGGAGTTGTAGGCCAAAAACATCTGGGGACCCAAGGTTGGAGAACACTGCGTATAGTGGGAGAGAATGTGACCAGGTGACCTGTGTGCCTGCCCAGTCATTCAGTCTGCTGGTTCAGGTGCTAACTCTGAACAGGCAGTCAAGGCCCCTCCTATTCTCAATGCTTGTGGTTCTTTGACTTTGAACTAGACTTGGACCGGACAACAACCCATCGAATAGATGATGCCTGAAGACACTGTCCTCTGACAGCCCTGCAAATAGAGGGCTGTCCTCTGTAAAATAAAGACACACGGCCACCTTACAAAGGATTGGTTTAAAAGCAGCAGACATTTGTATGCTGGGAATTGTACTTTGCTGCCGAGAGTACCCTTAAGGGAGATTTCTCTCCCGCTCCCAGAACTACAATTCCCAGGCATCCCTAGGAAGAGCACATCACTGTCAAGAACATAAGAGCAGCCCTGCTGGGTCAAGGCAAAAGGATTAGTCTTCGCCAGAAGTGTTGGACTACAATGGCAGTGCTGGATGAGGATGATGGGAATTGTAGCCCACCATCCCTGGGGAAAGTTGACCTGGACCTGTGTCCTGTTTCTCACACTAGCCAACAAGACTCCCCCTTGGGAAGCCCACCTACCAGGGCATGGAAGCAGCAGTCCTTTGCTCAGCAACTGGTTTTCAGAGGTATACTGCTCTTGAACATGGAGGTTCCAAATGGCCATTAAACTGTATAAACTGGTTTTAAGTCTGAAAGGCGGATGTGAGTGAAGGAGTCTTGGAAGTCTCTAAAATTTGAGGGCTCCAGCTCAAGGTTGGGTGAAAAGCTGCCATTGCATACCCTGTGCCAAGCAAGTTTCTAGTCCTTATTGACTAGAATAAAAATAGGCTTCAATGCCTGTGTGCAGATCCTTTGGAAATCCAGAAGTAGGGACAAGGGCAGAGTAGGGCTTCCAGAAGTTGGGGATTGGGGTGTCACTGACTTTCCATGTGAGTGAAAGGGGGAGAATACACTTTATACAAATAATATTTATTTATTATTTATTTATTATATTTATACCCCACCTTTTTTCCTGCAAGGAACCCAAGGCGGCTTACATAATTGTCCTCCTCCTCTCCATTTCATCCTCACAACAACCCTGTGAGGTAGGTTAGGCTGAGAGTCAGTGACTGGCCCAAAGTCACCCAGTGAGTTTCATGGCCGAGCGGGGACTAGAACCCAGATCTCCCGAGTCCCAGTCCAACACTCTCACCACTACGCCACACAATATGCAACCTTGTTTAATTTGCCTGCAGATCAGAGAAACCTGCTTCACTTGCTGCAGGTATAACAAGACACTTACAGCAGGGGACGTAGCAGTCGCACTCACAAAAGTCGCAGCGGGAGAACCAGCGGGTCCAGCCGGATTGCTTGGTGACGCAGGAGGAGATCTTGATGCAGCCGTGGTTGAGAAAGGCTCCCAGGTGCACCTTGTGGGGACAGGTGGAGGAGCAGCTTCCGTCAATGTCCCGCTCATTGATTTCAATCCTGCCCCGAAGGCAGATCCCTTCGCAGAAAGAAAAGCCAGATGCAACAGAAAGGCTCAAAGGGATTCTGAGAAAAACGAAAAGAAGTCCAGAAGGGCAAGTGACACAACAAGGCCTTTTATTTGGGGCATGCCAGTGTTTCTAATGGATGCAAGGCTTGAGAGTTACACAGAACGCTTTGTTCTGAGCCAGATTTATGCTGCCAGCAACATCTGGTTCCGTGTAGAAAGCAGGAGAGCGCTTTGATGCCTACACGGAGGAGGAGGTGAACTGGAGCAGATATAAGGCTGCTGCTGCTGCTTTTTCTCACCTAGCAGGACTGTTGTGCCATTGAACAGCTGCATGACAGGCAGAAATTCAACAAATCCAGCTTCCACAGTCACTACCTCTCCATGCCTGGAAAGGCTGTATGTGATGGAATTCTACCTGTTAAAGACATACAAGCCCCACTCGTGAAATTCACACGGGGATCTGGGGCCCATCACTGTATCTTAGCCACAGCCTACCTCACAGAGTGGTTGGGAGTATAAAATGGGGGTCGGGTTGAGAACAGTGTTCATCTGCCACTCCCAGCTGAGCAGCTGCTTCTGGGCTGGAGCATACCCTACTCCTAATCACCTTTGCAGGTTTTTACTTACGGAGGCAAGTAGGTTTGGGGGTCCAGCGGCCACTGGACTGGCAGGCACTAACTGGGTCCCCCACCAGCATGAAGCCAGGCCGGCAGCCGTAGCGCACCACCGAGCCCACCCACCAGTCGTTGCCGTAGACCACCGAATTGAACTCCACTTCCGGTCGCCCACAGTTGACTGAGAAAAGAAACAGTGAGGGTTATTTTTGCAGCTTTTCGAGCGCCGAGATGGGATTGTATTTGGGGACGGGCATTCTCACTGGAAGTTCTCAGCCCTGGGAGAATTCGGCTGGCCAGATTTATCCTGTTTCAATGCTTGCTCCCAAAAAACCTTTGTCCTGCGATGCTGGGCCTTGCCTAGCTTTCTGTTCCCAAGTGTGGTCAGCCAGATGCCTCTGGGAACCGCACGGTCAAGGACAGTGTTGGCTCCAGGTTTTGGTGGGCCCTTCAGCAGGGCACTGTCAGTTGTCCTCCTCCATCAGTGAGTCTACCTTCTCACGGCCATTGTCCCCAGCTGCTCTTGCTCCTCCTCCTCGTCCTAGTCATGGCTACCACTTGCTTGCTTGACAGGCAGAGTGCGAGTGAGCAAGGAGGCCTGTGGCATCTCCTTCTCCTCCTCCTCACCACCGTCCGGCCAGAGTGAGAGGCAGGTTGCACTGGGGAAGAGGAGGGGCAACTCCAGGGGGCTCTTGGAAGTGGGCCCCTGTTGGCCAACCGTGCTGACCCTGGATGCCAGCCCTGATCAGGGAGGCAAGAGCCTACTCCTATAGCATATCCTCAGTACACAGAAGTACACAGTCTCTGAGTACGTAGGGTCCGTATAATGCTTATGGCTAACTGCTATTCGTAGACTACTCCATCAGTTTGACTAATCCTTTTAAAATGATTAATCCTTTTGTAATCCTCCATCTTGCCCTATTCCTCTCTCCTCCTCCTCCTCCTCCTCCTCCTCCTCCCTCCTCCACCCCCACCCCCCAATTACTACTATATGATTAGCTAAGTGCTTTACAACCTCTGCTACGTTTTAACAACACTGGATCTCACCATTATCCAGATTTTACTGGGGCGGGAGGGAGAGAGATGCCAGTTGTGGGTTGCCCAACAGAGTCTTGGCGGAGGAGGAATTTGAACCCAGGCTTCCCAAATTCAAGGGCGAGTCACAATCCATCAGGCTGGCTTTCAAGCGGCTCATACCTCTGCAAAATGATTTGTATCCCAACCAGCAGCAACTTCCATTTCCACACTGGCTTCTCTTCAATTCTTTGTGTTTCCCTTTGCAGCCTCCCAAGCAGATTGGCGCTGTGCCGGACCAGTAGGTGTCCAAATTTCCTAGAAGAAGCAGAATTTAAAAGGCAATAAAAATGTAATATTTTACACCTTAAAAAAATAACAATCCAGTGTAAACATTTGTTTGAACTGTTTCTGAAATCTAGAGCTTATTTTGCTTGCCATATTGGTACAGTTGGATGGGATACTCCAGCATTTGGCAAGCTCCTGCAGTTAGTACACAGAAAATAAATAAACCAGTTACTGTGCCTATGAAAAAAGAGTTTGTGCAGTAGCCATTATGTATTTATTTAAAATATTTGTATGCCATGTTTCCATGTTAGAGTCTGTAGAGTAGCTTATGATGACCAAATCAACAGCATTTTTATAAAGCCTTAAAAAAAAAAACACACCACACAAAAGCCCAACCACACCATAAAATCCTATTATCGTAAAACGAAGCAACTAAAAGGCAAGACAAATAAAAAAAATAAAAACACTGCGATCATAAAAACTAATTCCGAGTGATCCTCTGGCCTCCAGATAGCGCCCGGAGGGTCATAGGAGATCCCCAGCTCCAAGGTCGAAAACAGAGCTCCATACTTGGGTCCCCCGCCCCACACGACGCAGCCGGCACAGAAAGAACTGTGCCAGCTGCCTGCTCTGAGGCAGTAAGGGCAACCTCGGAGAAGGGGTGAAGAGAGGGCGCTCCGGGGGTCGGGGAGGAGGCCGGGTCAGCCAAGGTTACGATGTATCCAGCCTCCTTCCCTCCCTCTTGAAAGAGCCACAGCTAGATGGCCACTTTTGGCCAAAAGTGGGCATCTAGCTGACTTGCAGGGTGGAAGGAGATTGCCTCCGCGCTCCTCCTGCCTTGCATAGGATGCCCGTAATCCGCTTGAGGCTGGAGGCTTATGGGCATCCCCGTGGGATTGCGTCCAAAATGAATTTTAAAATGTCAAAAGCCTTAGCCATTAATAAAAACAGCAAGAGAGGTGTGGGGAATTTGAGAGGAGACGGCTAGGGCAGTGCTCTCCAACCTTGGGTCCCCAGATGTTTTTGGCCTACAACTCCCAGCATGCCCCAGCCAGCATAGCTGGCTGGGGCATGCTGGGAGTTGTAGGCCAAAAACATCTGGGGACCCAAGGTTGGAGAACACTGGGCTAGGGCATTGGTGGGCTGCAGGAGAACACCTCCCCCGCCAAAGGCTACATGCAGCCTGCAGATTTATTCATTTTTAAAAATTATTTTAGGTGGCCATTAAAGACTGCATGTAATATAGGATTGCACGTAACAGTGTGGGCTGAAAAGTCCACTGTTCAAATGTCAGATGAGGTATGGGTTTAATGGATGGCACTAGAAAGCTATTCTCAGCACACACCCCACACCCCAATGTAATATAAGGATACTGCTACAGGCCCTTCTTACAGGCTTGTGGTAAATGAGGACTGCAATCATTCACGTGAAGTACCTTGAACACTCTGAACTGTTAATACTTACGTCATGCTACTTAAAAAAATCCCAACAATACTATTTTAAGAAGTTTTCATTTATATAACAATGGCATATAATATGGAATCCCATAATGAACGAAAGGGGCATGTACGTATAATAAGTAACTAAACAGCTAAAAACAGACATAAGAGGGGGAAAAGAAGGTTGGATCACAAAGAGTTAGATGCACATCAAAGCATTACGTATGGAAGCAACTATTTTTAATGTACTTTTACTAAAGGGAAAACAAGTCTAAAGCCAAATAATCTTGCATTTGTAGAGGAAGATCGGCAAAAATCTATCTGGACATTTGTATTTCCACTCCACACGGTGGATAAGAAAAAAGGAATGGCACTTCCAAAAAGATTGTTATTATATTTAAGCTTGGATATTGCTTTTAACTTAGTAGATACTCCATAAGTATTTCCCATACTTTGTTGTGTCAACTCAAAAGTGAAGGTGAATTCTTGATTTTCCATTTACGTAAGTGCAATCTGAATTTAATATTAAGAACAACAACAAAAAGACAAGTACAGCGGCTGAACTAGATATATAATTGAAACAAATTGGTTGAAACGTTTATACCTAAAACAAAGTTGGTAAGGGGGGGAAATCTTAAGTACTTTTGGTCTATTTCAAGTATTCTCTTCAATTGACTTTGCTGCCCCCCACCCCCATTTTCCAAATCTTGAATGCTGTCAGATTTAAGTTTGGGAAGAGAGATGGCAAGGAATAATTTGGGAATTCTCAACAATGTTGGATTGTATTCTATCTGTTAGCTATTTGTATTGCATTTTGTTCTTTTAGCTGTTTGTAATCTTCTCAGAGAACATCTGTTACTAGGTGGATCAAAAACATAATTAATAAACAAATAAACCATTGCCTTAAAATCTGACCAAGAGGCCTTTAAAAAAAAAATCTCTCAGAAATTAATTTTGCACTTGACATTTGGAAAATCCAGTTTCAAATAGCATTTTTAAAAATCTACCAAATTTCAAATTTGTGAACTACTGAATGTAATTTTAGACCCAGAAATAACATCAGAATATACAATTATTATTTTTTTTAGCATCAAAATGTTCAAAGCATTTCACAGATATTATCTTAGTACTTCTTCCAATGGCCCTGTAAATGAAGGTAGGTCAGTATTTTGCTTACATTGTTTTAATTTTATTGTACGGTAGAGGGAATATGTGTGCATGCTGCACATGGGTAAGTAAATATTTTTTTTTTCTTGAACTAAAACTTTTTAAAAGAGTAGGTCCGTATTTTTATCCCCATCTTGCAGACATGCGACTGAGGCTGAGAGAGGCTGTTCAAGGTCAGCTAATGAGCTTCTGGCCAAAGGTGAGATTCAAACGAGGGCCATTCATTTAACCGTTACACTCTGACCTGGAAATTGCATTTGCACAACTGAACTGACTTGTAAAGATACCAGGCTCCCTGCCCCACTGCCACCCTACAACCTCTGATCCAGGAATCTGTGCCTCTTAACTCCAAGCATTACTCTTGCATGCATACCTCTGGATGCTGCTCTCAATTCTTGGGAGAAGGGCACTCTAACCTTACCTTCCAACCTTGCACTCCGCGAGTCGACTTACCTTCTGATTCCTCGCCTGAGAGGAACTCAAGCACAGAGAGGATGAAGAAGGCAGCTCTCAGCGCCATAATATGCATAGCAGGGCTGGCCCCCTGGTCTTCCAGGGAGCTCCTCCTCAGCTGCTTCAACCCTTTCCCTTCAAAGGGCATGGAGCCTGGGGAAGGAGCTCCTTCACCTTCCCCCGTGGGCTCAGCCAAGTTGAACTGGTTGCCCAAGGGCCTTGCAGCGGCCCAGATCCATTCTCGGCACGGAGAAAATGATCTTTGCTTCTCCTTGCCAAGATACTGTGCAGGGCAGGGAGAAAAATACATGGGTGAGGTTGGGAAGCTTCCATTAATCCTTCTGCTAACCTCCCCCTCCTGTCCTATGCCACAGATAATCCCACAGCGGGAAGCGATTACTGACACCCTCTCTCTCCCACTTCTAAAAACCTTACAGGACCACCGGGCCTGGAACCTTGCAGAGGCAGCTGCAGCAACATGGAGAGATGTTTCCAAAATTGTGTGTGTGTGTGGGGGGTGTGTCTTTGCTTCTCAGATTATATGTAGAAAGTAGTAAGATACAAGGGAGAGCATTTTGGATTTGGAGTCCCAAGACTGGGTTTCTTTGAGCAAACCAGCACCTATCAGCTACTTTAACCCACTTCAGCAGGGTTGCTATGAGGCTAAAATGCCACAAGAGCCTGCAGAGTATTTCAGAGAATTCAACCTGAGGCAACCTTTGAAACAGAAGGCAGCTTCCTCATGAGACAAGCTTGGTAAAGGGCGGGGTAAGGAGATTACACGAGGCTCTGCTAGGCTGGTGGGCAGGCGCTCATGCTAGGGGGTTGACTTGGATCAACGAGGCAGCGCCAAGCTTAGAACAGGCCCAGTTACAAGCAGAGTTTCATCAAGCCTGGAAACGCTGCTAGTTCCTCGGAGCTGGGGGTCTCCCAGCCTTCTGATGGGAGCAAAGAGATCCCTCTGGGCACTTGTTGCAGGCAAGTGCTAGCAAGGTAGACTCAGCCCTGCAGGAGGCTGCAGCTGCATCAGAGCCTGTTTTGCTGGCCAGCGCCTGTGGTCCCTGGCTGCAAGGCGGGATATTCTCCTGCCTCCCCCCAACACATGCATACCACCACCACCACCACCCCCATCTCAAGGTCACGATACAGAATCCAGACCACAATCTGTCACAAGCAAGACACAGATGCAGGGGGCCACAACGCAGCTGCCGGGAGTGGCCGTATCTTTGAGGCTGGCGTCTGCTTGGCGCAGCAGGAAGCAAGAGATGGGCAAGGACTCATCTCTATCTGCTGGGCTAGAGGGACACTCAGAACCAGTGAGAAGCGTCAAGTGCCTACGAAGCACAGTGTGAGGCTAAGGACGAGGTGCTGCCCCTGCCCGCAAGACCTCCATGTGAGGGAAGGGCAGGATTGGTGGTGACTGCAAATAACACTCAGGCAACATCTGGGGACCCCGGAAGAGGTCCGCAAACGTTGCCTGCAAATACCTCCAAATAACCAAGCGAGTGAGCCAAGCGATCAGTAGCCGAGGAAAGCAGTCTCTCCCCAGACCACTTCCAGAGTAGCCACCCAAAGTGGAGCAGAAACTCCTTCCCAGCTCCAATCCGGTCATTAAAACAGACACTGAGCACAAAAACAAAACCCATCCCCAAGTCTTCCCAAAGGAATTTTTTTACCGGGATGCAGCCCCACTTCACTCAACATCACTTGTGATAGCCCCTGACTCAAATATAATCTGGCCTCTTAAAATATCACGTGGATCACATCTGACCCAATTACTCACACCTCCAAGATAGGTGGCAAGAATCATCACACCCAACACAAGACCTGGTTGTGGTTTTGTTTTAATTATTATTTTTGTCGCGACACAAACCTCGCAAGCCAGGAGCTGGAAACCCCAATGTGGGGGAAGGACCCCTTGGCGAGAATTAGCTCCCCCTTTGTGCTCGGTCTCTTTATGGTGTGGGAGCCCCTGTGGCACATTCTTCCCTGCCCTGCTCGGCTAATGTGGGGGGAGGAGACACAGAGAGGGCTCTCCGCAAAAAGCCCACGGCTTTCCACATTACCCACGTGGCTCCCATGCCACAAAGATAACACAGGGAAGTGGGGAGGGCTTAGCAAAGAAAAGGCAGGAAGCAACGAACTGTGGAGTAGTAACTGGAAACGACAGGATCTCAAAATTTCAGACTCCTCACTCACAGCGGACAGAAGAGCCAGCGAGATATCAGTGCTGGAACTAGAACTGCAGGATAGTCTGGAAGGAACGGATATACAGCGGCTGGGTCAAATGTCACTGCAGGGGAAATGTGGTAGCAGAGAGAGCCTGGCTGAAGACAAACAAGACTTCAAAAGGGGGATTGATGGTTAGACATGCACCAGAGGAACAACTGAGTCGGAGTGCAGGGCTCATGGTGAGGAAGGGGACTGGCCAGGATGGAGACAAAGGAAAGAGGAACATTTCTGGCAGGAGAGTGGAATCGGCCAAGGCAGGTAGCGTGGGAGTCAGTCTCTTGGAATACCCAACGCTTCAAACCAGCCCCAATATTTTGCATTACCAGGATGGGCTCCACAGCACAATGCACCTCAGGCACAAGTCATCGTCACCTTCCCAAACAACTGCCTGGTGAAACAGTCCCTTCCCCTCCACTCCGGGGCCCCCCTCCTCCTTTTGCCAGACCACCCACCGTCGGAAGGTGCGGCCAGATCCCCGTGGCAAGGGAACATCTCTGTGTGTGGAGCCTGGGGCCTAGGGAGGGCTGTCTGAGAAAACTGTCCCCTTCTCCCTTCCCCAGGTAGCACCAGCTAACTGCCTTCGGTTCTCATAATGTGCATTAAGGAAGCACAGGGACCTAAAGCAGGGCATTTGTAATCCCACACCAGCCTCTGGGGCTGGGGGCGTGGAAAAGGGCCTGGCGTTCCAGACGCAGGCCGGAGCCTCACACAATCTGAATGCCCAGCTCCTCGGCGGTCTTCTGAAGCCTGTCCATGACGTTTTCCTCCGGCTCGGTGGCAAACCCGCTGGGCACAACTGCTCGGCTCTCCAAAGGCGCATTGGCCATAACGTAGTAAACGGTCTCACTCTCCCCGCGCTCATTGGTCCTGTTCACAACGCGGATGATGGGGCTGGACGGTGCACTTGGTTCCCAGTCTGGGGACGCGTCGGCATCTTGCTGAGCAGAGCCCTGGGGAGGCACGGCCACTTGCAAGTCCACATCAACAGTTTCTTCCGTCGGCGGCTCGAGGATGATTCCTTGCAGGCTGCCCTCGGCCCCCGCCAGCACCACACACTGGGCCGTGTCATCCAGCACCTCGCCCTGCTTCTCCCGGTCCTTGAGCAGCTGCTCCGTCAGCTCTACACTTTCATATCGCACCAGCTGTAGTCCGCATGTAGCCATCCTCATGTTCTTTGTACCTACGTGGGGTTGCAGAGGGAGGACTTAGTGGAGGCCCAAGCCATGACGGCAGGCGGCCAGGGACAGTGAATTCACAGCTGTTTGCATGCACAGGAAAGTCACAATGCAGAGAAGGCTGAAAGAGGGATGGCCAACTTGTACGGAGCCAAGGGACCCGCTGGAAAGGTGTCATGCCACCTCTTAGGAAAATTAACACAATGGTTCTTTATATGGAAATTGCACTACCAGGTGACAAAATGTCTTGGAGGCTATATATGGTTCCATAGAATGATCCCCCCCCCCCATTCTGCATGGATATTAATATAACAGGAAATGGGTCAAACGTCTGACAGCAAGAGAACACAAATGTTTTGCAATACCAAAGCTAAAGATACTCAACTGCCCCACCTAGTGGTTCTGCAGGGAGCAGAGTTAGTGGTTTTATGGAAACTGCTGCAGCCTACCTTTCTGGATCCCTGTATAGGAATCTGTGGGCTCCTCAAAGACCCACCCCACCATGAACCTGTCACAAAGAGCTGTAGGCTCCACTTCTGTCTCTAGGCTTTGGGGTCAGAGCAGAGGCCACCTTTTCTTTCTTTCACCCAAGAGGGGACAAGGGGTACACTGAGAGATCATCAAGACTAGCCCACCTATCACAACACCCTGGGCTCTAGTGACTGCAGCCATTTTTATTTGTGACCCTGTCTCTGACTTGACTGCAGCACAAGGAGCCTTGGGGATGTGGTGAAGGGAAGGGCATCGAGCCTGCTGACCCGATCAGTCTACTTGCTTGTTCTGAGCAGTCTGAAGAAAGACGTGCTCAAGGCCACGTAGTTTTGGACTGGACTTGCAGTAGTTCAGATGTTGTGCCGCAATTTGAGGAAGGGATGTTTGGGACAGGAGAATGATGTGGAATAGCCTCCTCTCATTTGCATTGTGGAGATGGAGGCCACCTTAATGGTGATTCAAGGGGGAGGGCACCCAAGATTTCTGAACCTTTGATTGCCACCCGCCCCCACCTGCCTCAATTGCTGTGAGTACAGGATAGCAGCCACTAGCCAACTAGAGCTCCATGCAGCTCCAGTGGGGTTTCCCCCCAGAAAAGCTGTTTAATTTCACACCCGGCACACTTGGGCCACGAAATTGGGAGCGGGGGTATTTCAGCCCAGCCCTAAGTCTGCATACCTGAAGCGAGGATGGCCCGACGGCCACTTGAACTGGTGCTTTTTCCTGAGGTGCACGGTCAGATTGTTCCCGCGTGTGAAGCATTTGTCACAGACGTGGCATTTGTAGCGGGGCTCCGAGTCGCCCTGAGGGGATGCAAAGAGGGGAAGCAACGGCATGGAAAATGTGTTAGCCACAGACCCGGTTCACGTGATTGCTGCAGGCACACCATGACTTACTAGCCACAGTGCCTGTGGGTGCCAGGCTGGTGAACCAAGCCCCTGCCGCTGCGAACTTCTCTTTATGTGCAGACCCAGTGAGGGTGGGTTATTGGAGCGGTTGACAAGCCACCCAGAACCCATGGGCTGTTTTAGGGCTGCACGCACACTGTCAACCGCCCCAAGAACCCACTCTTGCCAGGTTCGCACGTAATGAGACGCTACGGCGTGCCCCAGCTGCACCCCGAATATTCCAAATGGCAGCTGCCACCACTGTGACAAGAAGAAAAATTTCCTGACTGTTAGAGCAATAAGACAATGGAATCAACTACCTAGGGAGGTGATGGGCTCTCCCAGTCTGGAGGCATTCAAGGTGCAACTGGACAATCATCTGTCAGGGATGCTTTGACCTGGATTCCTGCACTGAGCAGGGGGTTGGACTCGATGGCCTTGTAGGCCCCTTCCAACTCTACTTTCTATGATTCTATGATTCTAAGTCCCACGGGGAAATTCACTCACAGTGGCTTCTCGTTATGTGTGAACCGGGCCAGGGACTTTCTATATATCAGCTTCACTAAGTTTTCTGAACAGCAAATTGGTGGGACAGTGTTGTATTCTACCAATGCATCATACACCAACAGAAATTAGTCCTGGGTCTGAAATTCAGCATCCTGAGAATCAGCTTTCATGATTTTGGTTTGTTTTTAAAGCAAGTTTCTAGACCTTGTGGCCGCAAAGACTAAAAATAACTTTAGTAAAACCTTTAAAGCCAAAGGAATGTCTGAGTTGGATTCCCAGCAGTAAAGGAGCATGGCTTCAACCACTCCTCCCCATGACTGGGATATTTTCAGGAACAAAATTACTTGGTGCAGATATCAGTCAGCTCTATGCTACACTCTTGCTGCAAAACTAAACAAATTTCACTTTAGCTCTAGACCATGGCACTTTCTAGCTGCGGCCATATCCTGTAGGAATTCTGCAAAGATTCTGGTAGCCCCTCAGGCATCAACGCTCTTTTGGAAACCAAAGAAGAAACAGCCCCAGCTTCTGCAACTCCCTCTCATTCCTTTCGCACCTCGTGAACCTTCTTGTAGTGCAGCTTAATGGAGCAGAGGGACCGGGCACTGAAGTTGCAGGCCTCAAATTCACAGCGGTAGGCTGGCTCTTTGCTGTGTGTATCCAAGTGCTTCCGTAGATCAATTAGATTCTTACAGCTGGAAGAAACATGCAAAAGAAAGGATCTAAAATTCCAGCACAAAGACTAGAACAGTAGCTTACATTAATCTGCAGCAGTTAGAGGTCACGAAATGCACATATCGGGTTTGGACTCTTAACCATAATGGCTCTGCTATTTTTGAGTGCAGAAGAATTCCCAAGAAGAGAGACTAGCTAGATTTCTCAACAGCAAAACATGGCAAGCAGTGGTTGCATTTCCCTGCCAGTGTAAGATCTAACTTCCTTCCACCAAGCAAACCTGGCCATGGTCCTCATCAGAGGCCATCCTTGAGGTTGCTGGGGAGAGGGTCATCTCAGCTGTGGTAATCCATTTATGGAAAGTTCTCCCCAGGCAGTGGTGCAGGTAGGTAATTTTACACCCTGCATTTAATAGTCTTATGGGGCTCCCCTTTAGATGGTCATGGGTATTTATTTATTTATTTTATTTATTTATATTTATTTATCGCCCATCTGGCCGGCAACCGGGTATTATTTCAGTTGTGAAGCACACAACTAAGAATGTAAGAAGAGCCCTGCTGGATCAGAACAAGGGTCCATCTAGTCCAGCATTCTGTTCACACAGTGGCCCACGGGAAACCCAATTTTCAATTTGTCAATAAGGTTGAGAACTTCATCTTTTGTCACTACTTTTTGCCTCAGTTCCTCAGACTCCCTTCCTGAAAACATCAGTTCAGGCACAGGTTTCTGTTCTATATCTTCTGCAGTAAAGACAGATGATATCATCATCATCTCTCTTCATTCAACTTCTCCACAATCTCATCTTCCTTTCATACTCCTTTAACTCCATTATCATCCAGCGGTCCAACTACCTCCATAGCTGGTTTCCTCCTTCTGATATATTTAAAGAATTCTTTGTTGTTGGCCTTGATGCTGTCAGAAATATACTCAAAATGCTTTTTTTGCATCTCTTATTGTCTACTTGCATCTCCTTTGTGCAAGCTTGCAGTCCCTTTTGTTTTCCTCGTTTGGGCAAGACGTCCATTTTCTGAAGGAAGCCTTCTTTTCTCTAACAGTGTTTTCCAACCTTGGGTCCCCAGTGTTGTGATATGTATCACATTCACAAGCTGGAGCACATTGTTTACAACATGGAAGGAACAGAATGGCGGTAAACAAGTTTGTTGTGTCTTTCTAGAATCTCGTGCTCTCGCAGGGGTTACTAAAGTGTGGGAAACAGTATGAGCTAGTCACATGGTTTAGATGTTCTGGTGACGTACTGACTTGTTTTTCTGTCTGAAGCCATTTTAGAGAGGAGCAGGACTGTTCTCTCTCTTCACTCTTTTCTTCTGACTGTTGCTTGCTGGACTTATGCAACAATGTAGCGTCTTTGCTGAGGTGGGGTAAAGCTCAACTTGCTCCACTGGAATAAATGCTTGCACATGGACTGTAACTAGGAAATGTATACTCTGTAGAATATTACTTTGCTAAGTAAATAAACAGGTAGAATAGACCTGTGGAGTTACAGAGTTTTTTCCTTGCTATCTGCAAACGGGGGAGCTGGCTGCTGGAGTCGAATTACAGGCTGGAAAGCTGGCTGGCTGATTGCAACCGAAACGCTGCACGCTGCGCAGAGAGAGGGGGAGAAAGATCTGGATTTCTGTGTGTGGATAAATGGGCCTCTACACACGAACAGGATTTTTAATCTCCCATCTCGCACACACGGGGCTCTGCTGTCACTCACGCGCCATCACCCAGATGTTTTTGGCCTACAACTCCCAGCATGCCCCAGCCAGCTATGCTGGCTGGGGCATGCTGGGAGTTGTAGGCCAAAAACATCTGGGGACCCAAGGTTGGTGACCTCTTGGACTTGGTACTACCTTCCCTAACCTGTGGAATACAGTCTAGCTGAGCTTCTATTATTGTGGTTTTGAATAACCTCCAAGCATTTTGAAGGGATTTAACCCTCTTGACTCCTGCTTTCAACTTCCTTTTTACCAGCTCCCTCATTTTAGAGAAGTTTCCTCTTTGAAGTCAATTGTGACTGTGTTGGACTTCTCTGGCAATTTCCCACTTAAATATATATTAAATCTGATAGCACTGTGGTCACTGAGCACTGTGGTCACTGTTTCTCCCTTCTCATAGTAAGTAACTGTAAATAAATAACTATAAATGTAAACAAATAACTATAAATAAATTCCCCACCCTCTCCTAGTAAACAACTTAGTTTTCCAGGTAAACATACCCAATAATAACAATAAAACAGTTATGAAGGTAGAAAGGCGGCAGGGATACAGGAGCTATCCAGTGTATTGCACTGAGTGCCACATGTATGACTATCTGCCAGCTGGACAGAAGTCATGAGTGTGTGCTCGGTGTATTGAGCTCCTGGCTCTCAGGGAATAAGTTTGTATCCTTGAAGCCAAGGTTGTTGAACTGGAGAAGCTGAGAGAGTCAGAGAGGTTGGTGGACAAGACCTTCAGGGACTTAATAGCGGTGTGCCAAACTCTGGGTGACAGCTCCTTGCTGTCATGGAGAATGGGATTTTTGGGGAAGGAGGGCGCCCTTCTCAGTAACAGGGAAATGATCCCTTAGAAGGGACCCATTCCTCAGAAGATAAGCAAATAGTCTCCCTCTTGTGCTGAGGATGTGCCTCTGGGGGGGGTGGGGGACTTGTGGTAGTGGGAGATTCAACCATTATACACATAGACAGCTGGGTTTGTAATGGGCATGTAGACCGCATGGCAAATTGGCTGCAAGGTGAGAAGGTTGTGGATATCACATGCCGTCCAGATAGCTTCATAGATAGTGCTGGGGTGGAGTCAGTGGTCGTGGTCTATGTAGGTACCAATGACATGGGGAAACGTAGTCATGAGGTCCTGGAAGCCAGATTTAGGTTGTTAGGTAGAAGATTGAAATCCAGGACCACCAAGGTGGCTTTCTCTTAAATGCTACCTGTTCCATGTGCAGGGCCAGCTAGACAGGTGAAGCTGAGGAGTCCCAATGTGGAGTAGGGAGGAGTGGTTCAGATTTGTTAGCCACTGGGGAACATTTTCAGACCAGCTGAGCCTGTGCAAGAGGGATGGGCTCCACTTGAATCAGAACAGCAGTCAAAACAAAGCAGTCAAATTCAGCAGGATTGATAAAACCAGAGTTAAGATGAGCTTATGTGAAAAGCAGGAATGTATGTCAATTGAGCCCTCTGGGAGTGGAGATTTTCTATCTAGGAGTTGTTGGAGGGGACAACAAACAAAAGGTAGGCGTTTTGGGAAAGGATGCGGTTCAGGCTCCCCTGGGGATGCAAGGGGCTGACACGGGGCACCTGATTTGGGAAGGGATGTGGTTTGAAAGGGTTGAGTCCTTTTTGTGTGTTTTTAAAAACTAAATGATAAGCCTGAACTCTCATACTTGGGATGAGTCTATTTCTGGGCTTTAGTTTATGAGCTGCTCTTTAAGGCTTAAACCCTGAGCCTACACTGAGCCCAAATGGAAGCTAGCCTACTTTTTTTTTTTGGTATATAAGCAGACTCTTCCACGAGCTAGGCCTGCACAGTGGCCCCTGTCAAGATAGAGATATGTATTGCTTTTATTGACCCTTTCTAAGCTTGGGTTTAGTTTAAATATGTGTTTGAGGCTCTCTTCAGCCACTTGGGAATCTCTGTTAGAGCAAGGCTGCAAGAAGTGTCAGTTCCTGCTGGAAACTAACATTTCTCTTCTCTTCACCCCCAACCATCACTCCATGCTTTACAACACTATTTGCCAAACTTGATAATAAAATCATCATTATCTGAGTGTGTGCAGTTTGTATTTTAAACTCACTTATATGATAGCACCATCATGACTACAGGAATAAAATGGAGTTTGCTTCTTCTGCCCTCATCAAGTACCAATCTCTGCGTGGTCATTTGGGACCCCCTGGGCTCCGGGCCCTGGCCTCTGGCCTCAAGGTCCAGCCCTAGTTTCACCACTGTCACCAGGGAAACTCCCCCAGCGCCAACTCTGATGACATTCCAGTGTCAGGCAAAGACTTTTTTTTTAATTTGCCCAGGCATTCCTACTTTTCACTATGGCTTTATCAAATCCTGCTGAATTTTATTGCTTTGTTTGGACTGGCTGTTCTGCTAGTTTTATGTTTGTAGTGACTTTTAATATATTTATTGATTTTATCATTGTAATGTACATTACCCTGAGAAATATTGAATGGGAGCACAGAAATATTGTAAATAAAAATAAGTATGTTCCCCCCACAGAATAGGATAAGGTGGGTCTAACAGCCTTCGCCAACCTTGTGGCTTCCAGATATTTTGGATTACCACTCCCATCAGCCCCAACCAGTGGTCTGGGATGATGGGGAGTTGCAGTCCAAAACATCTGGAGGGCACCAGGATAGAGAAGGTTGTTTTAACAGATCAGTCCTTGATCCTAGAGATATTCAATTTTAATTAAATATGGCTGTTTCTTCTGTTATGCTCACCCACCCATGCTAGATAGGTGGGTTAGCTTAGGGATTTTACGGAGCAACAGCTGTTATGCCATTTTGGGACCAAACCCTGGAGTATATTTCAAATAGTTGTCTCTATGCTTCAATTTCATTTAACCACCAACTTTTTTTCCCTGTTGCTTGTCAGATATTCATACTTCTCAGAGTCTTAAGACAACGATGACCAGCTAATTCTTTTTTTAAAATGTGAAGAGAAAGCACAAGAATTCCCCTGCCAGGGACAAAAACCAGTCTTCTCTACATCACTTGCAAAAATGCCCTTTCCCACCCTAAAGTACAGGGGTCACCTGGGCTTCTTCACCTTGCTCTGCAATTTTTGTGAGCCCTGGGCTTCCCTCTCCCCTGGCCACCCTCCATTTACCTGTGATCACAGTAATTGCATTTGAAGGGCCGCTCCTCGCTGTGTCGAAAGCGGATGTGGTTGCGCAGAGAGGAGGGCAGAGGGCAGGTCATGTCGCACAGGGGGCACTTGTAGTGGTTGACTGCTCAAAAGGAACAAGAGGAGAGGTCATCACTGGGAAGGGGAGCCGGGGAGAAGGGGAGAGGGGAAGCAGCCTCCACCACCACTTACCGTGGTTCCTCATATGATCACGCAACAACCTCTCCGTGGCAAACCTCTTGGAGCAGTGGGAGCACTGGAATCGCTGTTCTGTAACGAGTAGATGAGTATGCACCAGATATAAAACAAAGAGAGGCGAGAGAGACCCAACTGGAGGGCACTCATCCCCTAGGACAGCAACAGCAGTTGGGCAACAACTTGCCCTTCTTCCTAGGCATCAAACCCTTTCTAGAGCTTATTACTGCAAACGCAGGCATGAGGGAAGTGACCTGTTTGAGGGCCTGCCTAACTAACGGTATCTACAGTAATACCTTGGATTGCAAGTAACTTGGTCTGGGAGCGTTTTGCAAGACAAGCAAAAAAATTTATTTATTTTTTACTTGATAAACAAGTAAGGGCTTGCAAGACAAGTAGTCGTAGGGATGTACCGCTTGCCTCGAGCGGGCGTAGTGGGCTGAAATTGGCCCCGCTCACAGCCGCCAGAGACTCGCTTTGATATAAGAGTGTTTTGGATTACAAGCACAGTTCCAGAACGAATTATGCTTGCAATCCAAGGTATTACTGTATATGGCTTCCGGAAAAACAGCGATTGCACCATACATCTCAAGCGCTGCCTCACCTTTCTAGGAATTCTAGCATCCACTTTATTTATTTTTAAGGGAAATGTCTCTAGTCCATATAGTGATGCCAGTCTACTGAGAAGGAGTTTTCACAAAGAACACAACAAGCTGTTTTGATCGCCACTATGCTTTTATTAACTTGTGAATATGGTTGAGTTGTTATACAAAGTGAGGAACAGCCAGTTTTTTTGTCTGAATGGAGTCCAAATATGAGACTATTTAAATTCAGATACTCTGGACAACGTACTTATGGCTCTAGTGATCAGATGAGGCTTTAATGTTCCACATTATACCACCAACAACTGCCACCACATCTGCCAGAAAGAAACAGTGTCTAGGCTCTCATTGGTGGTGGTGGTGGGGGACATATCTTTGTTCACATGAGAAAAAGAAATAGGGATACTATGTCTAAGTGTGAAAACAGTGACATTTCAACATGGCAACACTGATATTTCAACGATACCACCTAAATGCAGGAAATATACATTTAAGTGCAAAAGTTTAAGTTTATAGTCCTCATGGATGCAAGTATAATGTCAGAAAAGCAAAAACAGAGCCTGCCAAGTGTTTCGGAAAAGTTCAGGAGGAAGAACTTTCCCCACCCTTTGCAATTCCATGTCCTCCCCTCATGTACACCATTTGCTATTCCTCTGGCTCTACCTATCGACTGCTTGGGTACTTACGTTCTAATGCGGTCTGCCGGCGAATATGATCAAAGAATTTGGTGTTGTTGGAGAACATCCCGCCACAGGTTGGACAAGCCACCACCTTCTCCTGCGTGTGGCTGCGCAAGTGTTCGCGCAACTTACACCGGCCTTTGAAGGTGCAGTCACAATCTAGATCCAAAGGGACAACACTTAGTGTCCTTATTTATTCCAAACAGGTACGAGACCAGAGACTGACTAGCACATCTGGCATTCTGGTAGGGAAAAATGCCTTGATTCATGCAGGGACAGTCCTTTTTAGAACCCACCTCGATACATTTCTCAAATGCTTTTTCAATCATGAGGATTTTTGGTTTGGTTTTTACATGCATGCGTATGTTAGGGTGGATCCATCTTAGCTAACGCATACCAACCAAATGAAGTTTTGTACAGACAGTGAAGTAAATAATGCAAATGGTGCCATTTCCCCCGCAAACTTCATTTTTCCCCCAACGGGGAAAAGCCCACACATTTGATATGGTTTAGAGAAAAATTGGTCAAAGTTTCGAATTATTAAAATATTATTTACAGATTGATACCTGAACAGGCATTTAATATTTTGTAAATTTTGAACAATGTGATGCTATATGATGTTGATATTATGATATAATTATGTATGGTATTCGATACAAGTGTGGAAGTCTTTTTAAATCCCAGAAAATGTTCTACCTTTCATTCTGGACGAAAGCAACAGGAAAACTTTGGGCTGCTAAGATGCTCAGAGTGCCACTGTGCACAACCACCTCCCTCTAACCCCAAAGGTTAATACAAGCTTAACACTTACCTTTCCAGCCACAGAAGACCATGTGGTTCTCCTTCCCAACTCCCTTGTACTCTGCGCAGAAACTATGATCCTCCACATGCCTGTAGAACCACTCAGGGTTATCAAAAGCACGCTAATAGGAAGACAGAGAAATTAGAATAATCTCCTACTGCACTGCAAGTGGGAAAGCAAACAAAAAAGAACCATCTTGTAAGCTGTCTGAAGAACTTCTGTTACAGAGTTGCCGATAGATAGATAAATAAATGGTTCTACTACAATGTGAATCTCAATTTCTTTTAAAAAAAAAATCTACTAAGGAGTCTCTGGAAGTGGGGGGGGGGGGGGGGCTTGCACAAGATGAGCAGGAGGGATTCCAGGAGTGTTGTGTCCCAGTTTTCTAGCCTTCATCAGGGCAGAGATCCATTCGAAAATGAATGAGGAGAATCTGCAAAGGTTCCAATGTTCAGAGGAAAAAGGATAGCGATATTCTGTCTTATATCATGAGCTTTTCCTCAACTCATACATCATGGAGACTGCTTCTGCCACAACAGTGCTCTCATGCCCCAAATCGACAGCTCTTCAAAAAAAAAATTACTGAACAGAGGTGGCAATCTATTTAGCTGTTCTCTGTACATATGCAGGCTTGCATGCACATACCGGGACTTTCTCCTTTTTATTTAAAAGCAGTTTTCAATGCAGCGTACAGGATGCCGGTGTGGCCATAGGTACATATTATGAGGGAGGTGTGGCTGCTACCAACCTGCCTCCTCCTCAGCATGGCCCCAGGCAACGTCTGGTCAAAGAAACCTGATGTTTCTGATGTCATTGTATCAAATGTTTCCCTGGCACCCCCACTCCGCTGGCTGCCACTTGCAGGGAAACGTGTGATGTGATGTCATCCCATTCAGTCTTTCCTCGACCAAATTATCAGGGAGACACACACTGGCAACAGCCGCGCACGCTTCGAACAGTGCAGTTATGGCCTCTGTGGTGAATTTCTGGGAAGAACACAAAGGGGATCAAGGTTTCTGGACATCACATACTTCTGCCCTGGAAGCCCTACTGATCGGTCCTAGAAGTGTGGTTGCGTTTACTCAGCAGTGAGAAACACTCTGCACATGTTCAAAAGGCACACCACTTTTATTTTGCATGTCCCGGGGCTATGGCCTGATGAGTTTGTCTACAAATTTAAGCTGCGGCGGCGGCAGCCTGTTCAGAAAACATTCTGGGCTTTGTTTTAGGGAATGGTGTGGAGGAGAAGACACGTTTCCCCACTGCCTGCCCATTATCTCCCCAAGAGTTCTCTGGAGTACGGTGGAAAGGTGGGGATTGAAGGAGTTTCCACAAATTAAATGAAGTTGCACAAATGTGTATTGGTCTGAAAAAGGTTACCGTTTATCCCTTTGAGATCACAGTACGCTCACAGACCCCACTGCCTTGGTCTTAGAATCTGACCGTTCTACAACCACATCCACCCAAAGAGAGTCTAATGAACAAGAGCCACACCCAACAACCTGGAGGTACCTCCTATCCCCATCCTGCATCTCTCACCTCACAGTACTCCCAGAGGCAGAGGAAGTTCTCCTGGATCTCAGGGACAATGTTCCGGCTCTGAAAGTCCAGCTGACAGGGGGTCAGGTCTGATTGGCTCTGTAAGGCATGGAGCCCCCACTGCTTCAGCTTGGTGTGGTAACAGTGGAAGTAAACATGGCGGACCAGCTCTGCGGGGCTCTCAGGAGAACAGAATCCACACTCCTGCCAGAGGCAGGTGTATTCTTCTGAAATGCAAAAACAGAGGCATTCCCATTTGGGAAAGGTAGGTGAAAGTTGGCAGGACCAAGGCATGGATGCACGAACTCAAAGAACTTGCAAAGGTATTCTCCTCCATCGCTGGAAGACAAACCACAATCTTACTTCACAATGTCTCTGTTCTGTGACAGTTGTTAGCCATCTGCCCCCCCCCAACAACAACAACGTTTGGATGTCTTTTGTAAAACACAGACCACTCTAACTTATGAAGGCTGTTTATTCTCTTTCATACACACACACACACACACACACATATAAGGTGCAATTCTGTGTTTCTCAAATTATCAACTGTGCCCCCTTTTCTAAGCTGATTAGAGCTTGCACACACTCACTACCCACCTAGCAGCTATTTTGGGCATATTTTTCTGGCTCCTGTACTGTCTAAGTGCCACTACGCCAGTAGCTTGTATTACCCGCAGGCTATTTAGATTCCACATTGAGGTAAATGGACCATAGCAGTGAAAGATTTGAAACCTCACCACTCACAATCCCAGTCAGATCATGGCCACACTGACAAATCCTGAGTACTAACTGCTTACAGGGCTATTACCAATAAGAAATGCAAAGTTGTTGCACCCTACACTGTCGATCCCCAACACCATACCCGTAGGCCTGCTCTCCAGTTTGTGAAACATTGAGGTAAGTCAGGTTCTGATGAAATATTTTCTAATTAATCAAATCAAGGAAGTCAGTGCAATCGTTTTCGGCAAGGAAAGGGTAGGAGATCTGGAAAGGTATGTACAAAAAGTTTGATTTTCAGAGACTAACACTATAACTTATGCTAATAGCCAATTCAGGGCCAGTCACGTTTTTTGTTGTTTTTTTAACAGCACTCTCTGCACCTTACCAAGAGAATCCACCTCATCATCTTCATCTTTGCCATGGAGATGCTGCTGCAAATGCTTTGACACGTGTTCACAGAATTCCTCCATCTTTGAGGCCACAAAGCTGCACATCTCCCATTCGCACTGCAGAACCAAGGTTTCCTTATTGCCCACCTTCCCAGGAGGCATGGTAAGAGTGCTGGAGAGAAAAGACAGGGAAGAGATACAATCTCTCTTACGTTCCTAGACAGAGAATGGCAGCCTTCCTGTTGTCCTGTATCACAATGGGAATTAGCCTCAATGAAGACTAAACAAAAGGACCATCAGGGTACAGTGAGGATTCCTCCTCTCCTACAGGCTTCCTTCCCTTGATCCACATTATTCCTTGGGATTTTACTGCAAGGCTCTTGGTTATTTGGTTTTAGAGAAGCATCTAGCTTCCACAATTATGAAAACCTTAGCTTTTTCATATTCCCTCATCCCAACATGCACAGTACACACACACACACACCAGGCATCACATCTGATTCCAATGGCCATGTGCACATTTATAGTTTGGGGTGCAGAGGACATTTCTGACCCTGCCTAAACTTTGAAGTTTTATAGAGTTGCAACAAACATTTTGATGCTGTGACCACTGTACAGAATTGTAATTTCAAATTGAAACAACTGTGTAATTTTGTTTGCTTTTTTTAAAAAAGCTCTGTAATGAAGTCCAAGCACCAAGCAGAACAGGAATCCATACTCAACAATTGACAGTTCAAGTATACATCAAGTATACAATACCAACACATTTTTTTACATAAGTTTACAATCCTATATACACTTACCTGGAAGTAAGCCTCACTGAACTCAATGGGGCTTACTTTTGAGTTGTCATGCACAGGATTGCACCATGCATGAGTTAGCCCCAGTGTGATATGGGGCAATGTTAAGTGAGAATGTAATAATGTCCTCATTTATTTAGGGTGCAATCCTATGCACTGTTTAGATGGAAAAAAGTTCTACAACTTCCAGTATTCCCCAGTCAGGAATGCTGGGAGTTGTAGGACTTTTTTCTGTCTAGATGTGCACAGGATTGCACCCTGAAGGTATTTATCTGCTGTTTTTCAGGTGAACCTCACAAAGCAGTTTACCTAAAAGTATCAAGACAACAAGCATAAATACAATTATAAATATAATAATAAAAATATATCTACACCATGCTTTTGAGTGTCAAAAAGTTTCAGATATGTTATTTCAGTAACCCCAACAACCACCCTGTAAGGTAGGTCAGTATTATTATTCCCCACTCTTCAGGCAGCAGGAGGGGTGCCCACCCATTGGGTTCACATGTGAACTCAAGGCTCCCAGTTTGGCCTCTCAGCTTTGGCATAATTACACAAATCACCTGGTTTCAACTCCACATATTTGCTAGCCTTGGGGAATGGGGGGGGGGAGGGAAACAGAAAAAGCACTTAAATTGCAAGTAATTTATAATTAAATTGCAAGCCATTTATAATTCATTTCTGATGGTGAAGCTGCTGTAACCTGCCTTGAGCCCAAAGGACAGGGTGGACTGCAAATAAATACATATGTACATTTTTTTCAGTTAAAGGATGGAAAGTTGATTATGCTTTCTGGCACGGCCCCTTACCTTCCCCAGCTCAAGATGCCCCTGAAGGACAAGTCAACCCCTCCATATACTAAATCTCCCCTCCTCAAACCCAGAGTTCCTCCCCCATCCCGTTTCGCTCGCCCCTTCCCTGGCGAGGTGCTCCTACCCAATTTTCTAGGGCTTCGAGCAGGATGAAGTAGGGCCTAACAAGGGGGCTCCCGCTTCCTCCCACTCAGCAGCTCAACAGTGGAAGAACCAAGGCCTCGGGGAACGAAGAAGGCCTTCGGGCCTCGAACCCCGGCTCGGGGGCAGGCACTAGGCCTCGTTTCCATAGTTACCGTCAGTTTTTCCTCCCTTCCAACTTCCAGCGCGATAGCAACTTCCCCCACCTGTGCGCTCGCGAACCGCCCGGATGAAGTCCCTCAGCCAATGATCGCGCCAGAAGCCGTCCAGCCAGCCAATGGCGTTGCGCTGGAGAGGCGGGGCTTAGCCGAGCTGTCAAAACATAAAAGAGAGTATCGCGGTGTCTGGTCCGGCTGGGAACAGATGTTTCTAGTGGGATAGTTCCGCGTTGCATTGAATTCCTCACTAAAAAGGAAGTTAATAGTGTGGCCGTTCGTCTATGGGTGGGAGAGAAAAAACATTAGAATCCAGCATCATCTAGTGAAGCTGAACACTGGGCGATTCAGGACAGACAAAAGGAAGTACTTCTTCATATAGCACATAGTTAACATATAGAATTTGCAGCCACAAGATGTGATGATTTTATTCCAATCTGTGTTTTATTAATTGCTCTCCCTAGATTGAAATGTGATGTTCATTTTAAATGTTTGTTCTAAGATGTATCTATTTCTTTTTAATGAACTGAGGGTTTTCTAGATCATGTTTTACTTGGAAATTCTACACTACCTTGTGAGGGTGTTTGTGTCCTGAGAGATGGTTTAGAAATCTTTTAAAGCATCATTATCTGGTTGGCCACTGTGGAAAGCAAGATACTGGACTAGATAGACTGTTGGTCTGAGCCAACAAGGCTTTTAAAAAATGTTCTTAACACAGAAACCAGGAATAAACACAGAATGAATCCAAGATCAGGAAGTTGTAATGAGTAGCCAACAACAGAGGAAGCAAGACATGGAGATATGCAACCCAACATTCCTGCTATGTAAGACCCAACCTCTGAAATATTTATACCTGGTCAAGGTGATCAAGCACCAATCAGCACCTGGTGGTGGTAGTAGGTAGAACTCTCCCTAGAGTTGGAATAAAGCCACCTGTAGGCATCAACAGGGATGTCTATGTGGCAGGCCAGGGGCATCACAAGCTTCTGGATGCCCATCTCACACTTGTCACACAAAATATTGAAAGGAATTTTAGCACCATGTTCCTATTTATCACACCCCTGACTGTATGTTTGTCACAAGTAAAAACAGTTGACTTTATAAAGATGGAACAAGTTGATGGTCTTCTTTAATCCGCTCTGTTAATTAAACTCAGACTATTCCTACTGACCTCTTGTGAAACTGAACTTGCTTACTCTTTGAAGGAACTCTGATCTGATCAGGAAAACTAACGGTAAGCTCCTGGGAACCTGGTTATGGTCATTCCAGGGGTTTCAGATCTTGAGAGCAGAATTTGCTTTCACGTCATTGAAACTTGACAAACTGTAAAAATACCTCTTTGTCCTGCAACATGATATGTCATGTATTGCACTGTAGTTGAGTGCTGTGCCAGAAAAGGGAAATGACACCATGACTTGTGTAAACAACTCGCTCTTTGCACCATCCCATAATATAATCCAACTTTTTGCAGCTGCAGTTCATTATCAAAGAAGAGTAAATATGAACCATCTGACTATTCATCAAGTTGATGGTTTATGCTGAAGATAATGGGTTGAATCCTGATTTAATCATGCTTAAGAGTAGTCCCATTGAAATCAATGGAGCAGGCTAGTCATGATGACTCACTTAAGTCCCATTGTTTTCAATGGGTCAACTCTAAGCATGCCTGAGTCTGGATACAGCCCAATCTTATTTAGCAATAATTAGCAAAAAAACAACAACCCAACAACCCCCAAGCCTGAACAACTCCAAGATCCTTAATTAAAGATTTGAAAATATGCAAAGATGAATTCGGATTCTGAAATGCTGCCAGATTTTTGAGTTTCTACTAATTTGATTTCAGCTCTCTTTTTAAAGTACAAGGCAAGGAGGTTTGTTGAGCAGCCACTTTGTGATCTTTTTTGGCAACAGATGAAGATCTTTTTGTTTACCCAGGCCTTTTAAGTAACTCATGCAGTCTGGGCCTCTTGGGGCACAATCCGATGTATTTTTCAATAGAAAAAAGTCCTAGACATTGTTGTAGGGCATTTTTCTGTCTTAAGCATGTGTAGAATTGTGCCCTTAGGGTGCAATTCAACAGGATAGATGCATGCCAAGATGAAAGGCCCTTATTAGTTTTTAAACTGTACTTTTACTCTGGGGCTGCTATGAGGGTTTTGCTGCTGCTACTGTATTTATGTTGCTTTCGATTTTATGGTTTTCAGTCTTATTTTGAATTTAAATTGTTTTTATTCTTCTTAATTCATTGTAAGCCACCCAGAGAACTATGTTACAGGGTGGCATGCACATGTGATTAATAAATGAAACAGATGCATAAAGAACAAGATTTGTTTTTATTACCTAGACTGCAACTTATTATGACACTTCATGATATATAACAGTAAAAATAAATAAGAATTGAAGAAGAATGCTGACTAAAATGGGGGGGGGGGCTTAAATTTTTTGAAAAATTTGGGTGGTACAACCTTACTGGGAAGAAAAGAAACTTCTGATAATTAAATTATGCCCTTATTTCACAGGTACAGAAAAAGATGGTTCCATATTTTTTTTGGCTTGTTTTTTACATTGGGAAATTCTGGGAAATTTGACTGCAGACAGGGCCCAGATTTAGCTGGGCTTCTTTTCTATGGCATACTTTGAATAATGGTTCAACTAGCCCTGCAAAGTCTCTAAAGCTGCAGTCCTATACCATCTTTAATTGGAGTTAGCCCCATTAAACTCAATTGGACTTACTTTTGAGTAGACATGTATTGGATTGTGCTGTAAGGCTGTAATCTACTGTACAGTTACATGGGATTAAGTCTCATTGAACTCTATAGGGTTTACATCTGAGTAAACATACATAGGAATAGGATTGCACTGTAAGATGGAACATTTAGTCTTCAGTACTAAAAGGGTCTGGAGACAATTGAGTTACAAATACTGAATATCAGTTCTAGTAATAGCCCAAGCAAATACATTTGGGCAACCCTAAAAAGACCTGAGAAACTTTAAGTTAAAAGTCTGATATAGGTGATTAAAGCTCATGCTATCTAATCAGTAAACACACTTCATTTATTTATTTCCCCCCTTTTTTGCTCGTGAAATATCCTTTTGGTCCACTGAAAGAACCCTTTCAGCAAGCTCCTCGCTGGCCATGCAAATTGCATCTAAACAGACATCAAAGGATTTGCATGTATACAAATCCCAGGTGAGCCGATTTGGAAACATCTCCTAAAATTGTGGGAAAGGACATTTCCGTCTGGCTCAAAATTGAACTTGACCTTAGCAGCGGCTTCAGTCTCGGATGGAAAGTTCATGAAGGCTGATTATCCGAAACATCCTGCTGAATAAGGAGAGCATTGTCACCGTTGATCATGGAAACTGGTAAGTGTAGCTGGCTTCGCTCATGTGACAAAATGTACATGGCGATGATTATACCTGAAAGATCCATATTTCAGTACTGAAAACTTATGGGTGTTTGTATACTGTCTCTGTAGATGTGAGGCATAAAACAAGAAATGGAGCTTCAGATGCTTTTCAATGCCAGATCCATGGCTAAAGGCGCAAATCGCGCAATCCTATGCAAGTTTAGACAGGAAAAAAAGGCCTACAACTCCCAGCATGCCTACTGCAGCTGGGTGTTGTAGGCCTTTTTTTCTGTCTAAACTTGCGTAGGATTGTGCCTTAAGAGACCATGCTGTGAACTGGGAAGTCCCAAGTTCAAATGTTGCTTCACTGGGTGGCTGTAGGCAAGCACGATCGCTCAGCCTTCAGCTGCAGTATGAGGATACTGTTGACCTATACAGGGTTGTTGTAAAGATTACTAAGATAATGGCTACAGTCAGATCATATATCAGCTTAATAAACTGAGATATAAATGGGACTTTTGCCCTTGCTGGCAGCCCCTTCTCTTTTCCCTTCACGGTGGGCCTGAATGAAAGGTGGAGGTCTTCTAGTAACCATACTTTCCTGTTCCATATGAAGCAGGGAATCTAAGATTAGCTTTGGAACTAACCAGAATCTTAAACTAACCTCTGACTTGATATCCTGGCTTGTTCCAAAACTGGTAACCATCATTTATCAGTTCAGTCTAAATGGGAAACTATTGGTTAATTGAGACTTCCATAGGTATTCTGTCCTATGTACTGCTGACAACAACTTTTTTAAACTAAGACTTGCCTGAATGAAGTGGGTGGGAGGAGGCTGTTTTTGGCCCTGTTCACTCCAGCTGGGCACTCAGTACAACACCAGCTTCAGGCTGGTGGCCAGGGAGGTGGGTTTGCAGTAGTCTGCACAGGTGCAGTACATTTGATACTTTCAAATATAGCACTGCCTTTCCTAGATAATCAGTGTCAAACCCTGTCAGTTCTTTATTAAAAAAAAAACAACAACCCCACAATCCATAGAAGTAATATTTTTTTAGGAACATAGGATATACCTCACAGGGTTGTTGTGAGGATAAAATGGAGAGGAGGAGGAGGAGGATTACCGTATGTAAGCCGCCTTGGGTTCCTTGCAGGAAAAAAGGCGGGGTATAAATAAATAAATATAAACCCAGGCATATGAAAATGAGTAAATAAAACATACTAGCTTTCTACACTGCCAGTTTGGTGTGTGTGTGTGTGTACTATGACTAGGAAACAGGGTGAAACAGTGTGGAGTTCTGTGGGTGTACTGTCCCCCATGCTCCCTAAGAGATTTCCAAGCTGAGCTGACAGAGGTGATCTTGGACTTGGGGTGCCTCCAGATGGAGGGCTCCTAGTGCTGCCAGTCAAACAGCACTGAGTCTGTGTGCACCTATTCCATCTTTTCTTTACTTTCTGGTAAGAAAAAAGATGGAAGAAGCAGTAGGAAAACACTGGAGGGTTACAAATTGAAGATGATATTGTCTGTGCCGCCGCCCCACCCGCCTGGTAAAATTCCACAAACAAGGCAAAGCAATTGCACAATAAAACCCTTGTCTGGAAGCACCTTTGGTGATCATATAATGCCTGGAGGCAGTAATGGGCTGGATGAGGAAAAATAAACTGAAACTGAATCCAGATAAGGCGGAGGTGCTTGCTGGCAAAGGCCACAATCTGGGTTTGGAGGTATGTCAACCAGTTCTGGATGGGGTTACACTCCCCCTGAAAGACTGTGTTTGCAGCTTCTAGATCCGTCGCTCCAAATGACATCTCAGATAGATGCAACGGCTAGGAGTGCCTATTATCAGCTTCAGCTGATACGCCAGCTGCGCCCCTTCCTAGAGTCGGAGGACCTAAAGACAGTAGTGCACGCGCTGGTAACTTTGAGGCTCGACTTCTGCAATGTGCTGTACATGGGGCTACCTTTGTACCTAGTCCGGAAACTTCAACTAGTGCAAAATATGGCAGCCAGACTGGTTACTGGTACACCTAGGGGTGCTCACATCACACCAGTTTTAAAAGCACTCCACTGGCTGCCAATCAGTTTCCGGGCGACGTATAAAGTGTTGGTTATTACCTTTAAAGCCCTACATGGTTTGAGTCCAGGCTACCTACGGGATCGCCTTCTCCCATACAATCCACCCCGCACACTCAGGTCCTCTGGGAAGAATTTACTTCAGTCAGCCAAAAACTAGGCTGACAGGTACTACCCAGAGGACCTTTTCTTCTGCTGCTCCCAGATGATGGAATGGCCTGCCGGAGGAGATTCGTCAGCTCACCAGTCTTTTGGAATTTAAAAAAGCCATAAAGACTGATCTCTTCCGGCAGGCCTATCCGGGGGAATTTTAGGTTGCCTTTAAGATGTTTTTAAGATTTTAATGATGTTTTAATGATGTTTTTTATGATGTTTTTTATGATGTTTTAATAGTATGTATTGTGTTTTGTTTAATTTATGTATTTTATATTTTTGCTGTTCCCCGCCTCGATCTAGACGGAGAGGCGGGTAAGAAATAACATCATTATTATTATTATTATTATTATTATTATTATTATTATTATTATTATTTATTATATCCAGCTCTCCCTCTTTCCCAGGGACAATCGGTATTTTCTGACAATACCAGCTCTTGCTGGTAAATTATTGTCCGTATGTTTGCGTTTTGGAGATGTCCCGTTAAAATGTGGTTACGTGTCAGCTGCTGGTATTGTCATTCTTCAGGGTTCACCTCCCTCCCCAGAGAGTCCCGATGTTTAATTTCTAGGTGATGGAAGATGCAGCTGGTCTCTAACATGCATGGAGGAAGTGTAATGCATGTGTAACTGCATGCACACGAACGCTAAGGCCCCTATGTTTTGCACTGCCTGCCATTTCATACGTTCTGTAGTTATCTTTAACCCAAAGGACAAATGTCCTCTTAAATCTCTGAATGGGGTGGTGGTGGATGAAACTAGTGCCTACTATGCACTGCACTAGTGCATAGTGCAGGCTGCGCACTAGTTTCCTGCATTGCGCAGGGGGTTGGACTTGATAGCCTTGTAGGCTCCTTCCAACTCTATGATCTATGAAATCTATGCATGGTGCACACTGAGGCACCATGCAGTGCGCGGCCTGCCACTACACATGCACTATAGCTGCCGTGGTATATTTTGAACATATCGTAGGATAATAGTGCTTCCCAAATATATCTCTACAGCCCCGTCCTATGTGGGTACGCCCGTAACCCTGTGATTCTGCGAATGCGGAGCATGAGCGGCTTCCAATTGAAAGTCGGAGGAGCGCAGCAGATACGATTGCCGCCGCTCTCCCCTCACCCTCCAAAACATTTAGACAGCCGATTTCAGCTGTCTAAATGTTTTACCCCTCCTCGCAAGGAGGAGAGGCCGAGGCACCATCTGGATTCTTTGTAGGACAGCGGTGCCTTGCACCTCCTCTCCCTGCCCCCGGGAACTCTCCCCTACTCTGGAACCGAAAACAGTCTTCTGTCTTCGGGTCCCAGCTGGTGCAGAAAGAACTGTGCTGGCTGCAAGGGCAGGGCGGGAGAGCGCTCTGTTTATGCTCTGTAATCAGACTTCCCGCTGTGACCTCAGAAGGGATTTCTGGGGTCGCAGCAGGGAGTCTGACTTATCCTATCTCCCCCCCCCCCCCCGCAAGGTTGGAGAGCCAGAGGATTGCACCCATAATTACCAAAACAACAAACGTCCTCTTGGTTTTTATATCGAGGACAGGCTTTGCAAAATAAATGAAATCAGCAGAGATGGAATAGAACCTTAGTCAGCCATGTTAATGCTGAGACGGGCGGCTCATGCGATGCCCTTTGGTAGGAGAATGAGGGGTGTTGGGAGCATTTAAGAATGTATTGCTTGCTCACTCAAGTTGATTTAGTTGTATTTATGAGAGAAGAGCGGCAGCTCCAAACACATTGATTTCGTTTCTATACTGCCCAACAGCCAAAGCTTTCCAAGCGGTTCACAAAAATTGAAAGGAGGGAGCTGCTGAACCCTGAAGAATTACAATACATTCCAGAAAAAGTATTGTCTAGAGAGGTGGGTGGTGGTGCAGGGGAATGGATACACAAGCGTGCTGTGTTTAGGCAACCAAGGAAGAACCACTCTGCCACAGCCCGGTTTACTTTGATTAAAGATAGAGTATACCCAGGGGGGAAAAGATTTTGTTATCATCATCATTACAGCTGCAACTCTTACTCAAGCAGTTTCGGGTGCACCATTTATTTAAAGCATTTTTTAAAAGGTGAAATTGGGACAAAATAAGAGCAGCGATCTACTCAGGTACCTGCAATGTGATACTTGTCAATGTAAATGACTACGTAATAATACTTCAGCAAGTTCCTTCCTTGTCTGCACATTGGTAAACCAGAATTCTGGGTTGTATGCATTCATTGTGTAGCCCTATCCAGGGCAACCAGAGGCCAAATTACACATTATTTTAGCAAATGTGCAGTCCTAACCTCATGTTTGCCACAGTAACAGGGAGAACACGGGCAAGGGGCACTTACGGGGGTGGGGGGGAGATCAGCAGGAAAGAGAGATGCATGCTCCCATGTCTGCTGATTCTCACCTCACCAAAGCTGCTGTTATTTATTTATTTATTCCATTTCTATACTGCCCGCCCAATAGCCGAAGGTCTCTGGGTGGTTTACAACAATTATAAAATTACATTAAAAAATACAATTATACAATAAAAATACAATTTTACAGTAAAATACAGTGTGTGTGTGTGTGTGTGTGTGTGTGTATGTATTACAAACAATAAAACATCAAAAAAAATTACTCAAACATTTTAAAAACACTGTTAAAATTATGTCAATAGCTAAGACAGATGTCCTCTGGCAATAGGTATTTAGAGTCATGCCGCCTCTGAACATCTGATGGTTCTGCAAGCAATCATGATTAATTCCCATCGTTAGCCTAATCCTCCATGGCTATGTTTTATTTTTATTTTATACTGTAGTTTTAAACTTTTATTTTATATTTTCTATCATCTTGTATTTTATGGTTTTAATTGTTCGGAACCACCCAGAGAGCTTCAGCTGCTGGGCGGCACAGAAATGTCATAAATAAATAAAATGATACTGCAATCCTACGGCCGCTAGACAGTGTCGAGATGGCCATAGGATTTTTTCGGATTCCCAGCTACAAGGTCAGAAAATAGCTCCGACCTCGTAGCTGGGGATCCACACGCTCGGATCCCTCTCCCACCCCTTCACAGCCAGTGTGGAAAGAACCACAGCGGCTGCTTCTCTGAGGTTGCGAGAGTGACCTCGGAAAAGGGCTTTTGGGGGCGTTCCGGCGGTTGGGGAGGGGAGGAGACAGGCAGGCAGGCGCCGCCAGCATACGTAGCATCCTGGCAGCACCTCAGCCTCCTTCCTCCCCCCTCTGAAGCACCCTCTGAAATCAACCGTCTAAGTGCTTTGCAGGGTGGGCGGAGCACGGAGGCGACCTTCGCCTCCGCGCTTCTCCCACCCTCCATAGCAGTGTTCTCCAACCTTGGGTCCCCAGATGTTTTTGGCCTACAACTCCCAGCATGCCCCAGCCAGCGTAGCTGGCAGGGGCATGCTGGGAGTTGTAGGCCAAAAACATCTGGGGACCCAAGGTTGGAGAACACTGCCCCATAGGATGGTCGTGATTCTCCAAGTTCGGAGGGTTACAGGCATCCCGACTGGATTGTGCCCCAAATGCCTTTGTCTAATTCCCTTTTAAAGCAATCTAAGTTATTGTCCATCACCTCATCTTGCCAGAGTGAGTTTTATACATTAATTGGGAGAAGTTCAACACATCTGGAGGGTACCAGGTAGGTATATATGGGAGGAGATGATCCTTCAGGTAACCTGGCCCCAAGCCGTTTAGGGCTTTGAATGTTAATACCAGCATTTTGCATCAGGCCTGGAAATGGACTGGCAGCCAGTGCAGATGGAAAAGTACTGGTGTAATATGGTCAACAGATCAGTTTCACTGAATGACCCTGAATTCTAGTATTTTGAGAGAGGAGTTAAAATATTTCTTTATTTACTTTTCCCATGCAATACACTATATAGCATCCTTCCCCAACTGGTGCCCTCCAGATGTGTTGGACTATAATCCCCAGCATCCTCAGCCACCTACATCTGGAAGGCACCAGGCTGGGGGAGGCCGCTGTATAGATTGCAAAGTAGTATCATAGAATCATAGAATCATAGAAAAGTAGAGTTGGAAGGGGCCTACAAGGCCATCGAGTCCAACCCCCTGCTCAGTGCAGGAATCCAGGTCAAAGCATCCCTGACAGATGATTGTCCAGTTGCACCTTGAATGCCTCCAGACTGGGAGAGCCCACCACCTCCCTAGGTAGTTGATTCCATTGTCTTATTGCTCTAACAGTCAGGAAATTTTTCCTGATGTTTAGGTGGAATCTAGGTTCCTGTAACTTGAGCCCATTATTCTGTGTCCTGCAAACTGGGATGATCGAGAAGAGATCCTGGCCCTCCTCTGTGTGACATCCCTTCAAGTACTGGAAGAGTGCGATCATATCTCCCCTCAGTCTCCTCTTCTGAAGGCTAAACATGCCCAGCTCTTTTAGTCTCTCCTCATAGGGCCTTGTTTCCAGTCCCTTTATCATCCTTGTTGCCCTCCTCTGAACCCTCTCCCGTTTGTCTATGTCCTTCTTAAAGTGTGGTGCCCAGAACTGGACGCAGTACTCAAGATGAGGCCTGACCAGTGCTATACTTGGAAGCACGATTTGGAAGCTATACTTCTATTAATGCAGCGCAAAATAGCATTTGCCTGCTTTGCAGCCACATCGCATTGCTGGCTCATATTCAGTTTGTGATCTACCACAATTCCAAGATCCTTCTCACTTGTAGTATTGTTGAGCCAAGTGTCCCCCATTCTGTAACTCTGCATTTGGTTTCCTCTCCCTAGGTGCAGCACTTGGCATTTATCCCTATTAAATTTCATTCTGTTGTTTTCGGCCCAGCGCTCCAACCTATCGAGGTCACTTTGAATTTTGTTTCTGTCTTCCAGAGTATTAGCTGTTCCACCCAACTTTGATAAGCATTCCCTGTACCTCCTCATCCAAGTCATTAATAAAAATGTTGAAGAGCACTGGGCCCAGGACCAGGGAGATAACATCTGCCTTGCTGTCAATAGTCTACAGATGAAAGAGATAAAATTTGTAGTTCTGTTTACAAATTACCGTTGCGATAATTTCCTGGCAGCTGTGCGATTTCTCCTGCCTCTTAGTTGGTGAAGTCAAATGCTCATAAATAACATTTTTAAAAACTTGTTAAAATGGAAGCAAACAATTGCAATAGTGTTGTTGCAATTCAATAAAGGCCAGGTAAGTTACAATTCAATAAAGGTACAATTCAAGTTACAATTCAATAAAGGCCAGGTATTTCTGCAAATGCTGTGTTGCTATGTCTTCTTAGACCAGCCTACAGCCTGAGCAGAAGATGGGAGAGAGCTAGAAATTCTCTTCTAGCTTATCTAATTCTTGAAAAAAGCTTCTACAGAAGCACCGCTGTCTTACCCTACAAAACTAATTTGCCATAGCAATTTATGCAGAGCGAAAGCTCAAACACCAACCCACAAAAAGGCCTAAATTTAGAAAGGTAAACCAGAATTCAAAAAGATCAAACAATTCCCCTGTGGGGCATGAGTGTTTGCTTTAGCTCAGGAAATGCTCATCTTTCTTGTTTTCTAAAGGATTAAGTGGAACTTCAAATTCCCATCTGTAACATTTGACTAAAAGCTCTCCACAGCCCCACAGTGACTTCCACAGGTGCAGGTTCTTTCGTGGGCTGACCCCAATCTAGGGAATGAAAGGGAAGCTGCCTCATTATCTTAGGCTGATAGGGTTGGGCGTACTTAAAAGCAAAACCTGCAAACAAATGGCTGATTTAAAGGCATAGCTTGGAAAGATCCAGAGGAGAGCAATTAGCATTTTTATGGGTGCAATTTCCCCCCCTTTTCTTGCAGGGAGCCCACCCATGCTTTTTTCCACACAGTGCAATTATATGCAGGAAGAGGAGCAGTGCTTAGCCAAACCAAATGTCTTTATTATTCATAGATTTGCCGCCCACTTCCCCATTGCTGGTTAGTCATTCAAAAACTACTACGTATTCATTTTCTATTTAGAAAAATATATCTCGGGGCTGATAGGGATGGGGGAGAAATTCATTCAGTTTACATTTTAGAGTGAAGTTATCTTAATTTCACACTTTCAAAGCAATACATGATCCAAAATTCAGCTACCTACCCTTTCTTTCTGCTTGTGGGCTTCCCATTGGGGCATTTGGTTGGCCATTGTGGGAGCAGAATGCTGGACTAGGTAGGCCTTTGGTCTGATCCAGCAGGGCTCTTCTTACAATCTTAACTCATACACTGGACTTTGGCAGGCTACTGTTTTTCAGATTTTGGCTCCAGCACAAAGGTGTATGAATTTAGTGGGGGGAAAGTGGCTGGGAAGAGAAGGTTTAAACCTCCCCTACCTGTGCACGGTTGTCCCCCCTCCCCAGTCCGGGTGAGGGCCCTGCGTGCTTACTTTTAAGTAAAAAAGAAAGAGGATAAACTGCACACTACATATTTAACATATTGTTTAGTTCGGCCCTCAGATGAAGCTGTGGACGTGTTGAATGGCTTTCTGGGATCAATAATGGACTAGATGAGGCCAACAAACTGAAGCTCAGTTCAGAACACGACTGAAGCTGGGCCTAAAGTTTTGGCTCAAAATTTGAGGGAGGAGGGTTGGGAGGGGGGAAAGCCATCCTGAAATGTCCCCACTGGCCCTCCTTTTGTCACCACTGATGCCTGTTTGATGCCAGTGGTGCTTGGCCCAGAGACTGGTGGGTGCCATTTTACCTCAGACGTCACCTCAGAATGACGTGCATGGCAATGTACTCTTGCTTTGAGTGAACATCCGGGGGAAGCGGGGGTGGCAGCTGCCACCACCCAGTGAAGAGGAGCTGGCTTTGGCTGATTTTTGCCCTCGACCTTAGAAAATCAGCAAAATGACCTCCAGCCCAATGTTACTGTCTCTGAATGGGGCAGCAAAATGTTGTGGGGTATTTTGGCTCTGCAGTAGACAAGATGGAGATGCTGTTGGCAGGAGAATCATCTGACAATGGAGGTGGTGTTTAGCCTATTCTGGATGGAGCTGTGCTTCCCTTTAGTGATCAGGTTCACAGTATGGCCATGCTCTTAGACCCAGACTTGTCTTTTTTGGAGCTCTGAGTGGCCTTTGTGGCTAAAGCAGGGGTCCCGAACCTTCCTGAGTTGGTGGGCACTTTTGGAATTTTGAGAGTGTGTTGTTGTGGGTGCTCTCACAAAATGGCTGCTATGTGGGCAGTGGGGAAGAGAGATTGGGCAGTAGGTGATGCAGAGTAGTAGGTAAGCAAATGGGATGAGATGAGAAGGAGGGACTGGGTAGTTTGTGTGTGTATGCAGATAGATATATAGATATATAATCACATTTGTAGCTCAACTTTTCTCCAGTGAGATCAAGGTATCATGTGGGGTTACCAATGGCCTGGTATTTTAGCTGCCCATTCTCTGTTTTGGTCTTGGGTCAAGTCAGGGCCTGCCCTACCATTAGGCAGAGTGAGGTAGCAACCTCAGGCAGTTGATTTTTGTTTTGGGTGCCATGAAATGGCAGGAAATTGTTAGTGATTTCATTTAATATTATTGTATTTTTACTGCCAGGGAGAGAGACCCTTGTGGGACTTTCTGCCTCAGTGCCACAATATCTTGACTGGATTTGGGTGCTAATATGCACCATGACTTGAGGATGGGGCACCATTTGCTGTTCTGCCTCAGGCAGCAAAATGTCTTGGACTGGCCCTGGGTCTAATTATTATGTGTTTTGTTAAATAAGCCAGGTATTCTGAGCTGGGGATTGTTAATTTTTCTCTCTCTGTTGACTCGGAGCCATTAAATGCTGCCTTTTGACTCCCCGCTCAAACTCACCATGCTCTGACCCCCTAACCGACCCAAATGCACCATGTTTTGCTCCTGGTCCTACCCATCAATCACGTAGCATCAGTATATAGCATTATCTCATTTTATTCCCACAACAACAACCCCCTGTGAAGGTTGATCAGTCTGCCCAGTGAATTAGCTGTCTGAGTGGGGGATTAAGTCTTGGGAAATGTGGACTTCTTTACTTATCAAGCTTTTCCTTCACAGAATTCCTTCCCTTTTTGACAACCCCCTGCTCTCGCTTCCTCTCCTTGTTTAGTCTCCGCCGACTATGGCAAACGAGTTTATCAAGGAGTCCGGGTCAAGCACACGGTTAAGGATCTGCTGGCCGAAAAGCGTTTGAGGCAGACAAGCAGCTCGCGGCTGGATGTAAGTGGACGTTTCTTCGAAACATAGTCACAAGGCATGATCTGGAGCAGGGATGTTGGAAAATCTGCAACAGAGTCAAATGAGTTCGGATTTCTATGAATCCGACCTACGGGGATTCTGCAGCGGACCGGCTTTTTCAGAGTCATGTGGATTCCGTGGACTTGCACGCTGGTTTTTCACTTTGGGGGGGGATTTGCACTTATCCGCATTAATTAATGTGCACTAGTGCATTTGCGCAAGTGTGCATTAGTGCCAGTGCGCACTTACGCTGATACATATTAGTGCTAATGTGAATTAGCACAAGTACAATGAAATTCTGGGGGGGGGAAACTATCTGATTCCATCAATGAGTGGACGGCGGAACGAAAGACACCTGATAATCCGCGAAACACAGGCAGAATGGATTTAACAAAATTTGAACATTCCTAGTCTGGAGGCATCTCGTGCTGCAATCTTGCTTTGGGTCTGGTTGGTGCCTGCCTGGGGGACTACCTCGAACTTTCTAGCTCCATGGAGGGACCAGTCCTAATGAGTTGCCTGGAACCAGTTGCCACTTGGCTTCTCCGCTCCAAGATCGGCTTCCTCAAATGGGACTCCAGTGCCCAAAGCAAGCAGGTGCTAGTCCACCTGCAAGCTAGACATGTAGTGAAGCGATCAGATATAGCCGAAACCTTCTCACTCCTTACGATTCTCCTCTATGGATTTTTAAATTTAAATATTCTCCTAATGTTCTGAACGCTCAAGTATTCTCCAAATATCCTAAATCCATATTTGATGTCCAATGATACTTGATCTCAGTATTTGAAAGTTGAAAACTGACAGCATTTGATAGCTGATATGCAATAATGTTTCATACTTGCTGGTAATTGATGGACAGCATTCAATAACATTTAGTAGTTGACTGTATTTAATAGTTGACATGCAGTGGACTGGTATTTAGTATTTGTCAGCAACTTATGCGGTTTCATATTTGAGGCCTGTCAGAACATTCAAGGGTTGCCAGCAAACTTAAAAACACAAATGTAAACTTCGGTAACTTCAAAAACATGAAGATGGATTTTCAATTTTAGAAATGGCGTATTCAGAGTTTGAGCATCAGCAGCAGCCTTAGAACAACCCTGTAAGGCAGGTCACGATTGCCATCCTCATCACAACCACCCCCATATTGCAAATGGGGAGCTGAGGCTGAGAGAGTGAACAGCTTGCCTGAGGCATGGGTGGGCAGAACGTAGATCTTGGGATGTTTTGGACTTCAACTCCCAGCATTCCTGGTCATTGGCCATGCTGGCAGGAGTGCCTGGGAGCTGAAGCCCAAAACATCCACCTTCTGCCTACCCCTGGCCTAAGTCTATCCAGTGATTTCACGGCAGAAGCAGGAATGGAAGGTCCTGGCACACAGGCACAGCTATCACGCTTCCTCTGTATGCTGCACAGGAGTGATCAGTAGGCCTGTTCAGTCCAATCCAAAAGCTGCAGGACGGGACAAACTTCCTTATTTGCACAGACAGCCTCCTGGCTAGGCTTGCAACTGTGTTATCACGCACACATGTATAGACACAGTTGTGGCTAAAACAGATAGTATAATTATCCGAAAGCAAACACCAGATGAGTGGGTGTGATCTGGACAATTGATGAAGAAGGCGCCGCCCTTTCCTCAGAACTGGTCTTTGGAGCAATAGTTAAACCCTCCGATATGCCAAAGCAAAATCCCTTGTTGTGGCGGATGCATCCAGATTGGGTCAGGGAGCTCTTGCGTGTGCGCGCGCGTGCGTGCTAGCAGATGGTCTCTTGCTAAATGAGTCATCAGAACTGTCAAATAATCTTCAGGATTCTGAAGGCCTGGCCTTTATCCTCCAAATGATCATGGGGGCCCTATTTGCATGCCGATGATGTATGCTCTGTTTGCATTTCTTATTTCCCAGGCGTGTGGACAAGGGCCGCATTCACACGCAACCATAAGGCAGAATTCTGGAGAATCCTGGCTTACTGTGCACACGCTGTGCTGCTGGTGCGTGCAGCCCGTTCGCCGTGCCCACTTGGCTGCTCCTAATAATGCGACCAGCTAAACAAAGCAGAAATGGTTTGTTTAGCATGTTGTTTGAACCCAGGTTCCTGGCTTGTTGTTGCTCCCAAGCAAGCTAGTGGGAGAAGGCAAGCAAGCGCGAATGGGCTGCATGCACATACCTTGTTTCAGCTGGAGGGTCAAATTCAGTTTCAGAGAAGGGGTGGGTTTGCACGACACAACAACCCACACTGTGGCACAAGCCACGCCGTGTGGGTTGTCTGCCTGAGGGCCCACAATGTGCCTGACAGACAATCGGGCACATCATGGGTCCTTGCCCACCTCCTCCCCACTCGGTCCTCCCACGGGTATCCTGGGGGACCACACAGAAGCACTGAGGTTTCCCCCCTCCCTGCCACTACAGGGAGCCCCAAAGAGCTCGCAGTGGCGGTGGCAGGGAAGGGGGGGACGAGGGGGCAGCGTCAGCAATCTCCACTGACCACTGTGGTGGCGGGCCGAAAAGGCTTGCCGTCGCGGCAGGCAGCGGGAGAGCCACATCCTCTTCCGCTGACTCGCAAGCCAGTGTCAGCGATTGCTGCTCCTGTGCTCTCAGTCTCCGCCACCACACCAAGTCCCAACAGGCTCAGCACAGCAGTGGGGGGGGGGGGAAGCCTCTGATAGCCGCCCCCAAGTGCCGCCTTTAAAATAATAAATTTATTATTAATAAAATAACAACTTTATTATTAATAAAATAATAACTTTATTATTAATAAAATAATAACTTTATTATTAATAAAATAACAACTTTATTATTAATAAAATAACAACTTTATTATTATAAGCCCTTCAAAGAAGGGAGCTGTGCTTTCATGTTTTGTAAACTGCCATGTACATGGATGGTACTACTACTACTACTACTACGTATTTATTTATTTATTATATTTATACGCTGCCTTTTTTCCTGCAAGGAACCCAAGGCGGCTTACATAATCCTCCTCCTTCTCTCCATTTTATCCTCACAACAACCCTGTGAGGTAGGTTAGGCTGAGAGTCAGTGACTGGCCCAAAGTCACCCAGTGAGTTTCATGGCGGAGCGGGGACTAGAACCCGTATCTCCCGAGTCCCAGTCCAACACTCTCACCACTATGCCACGCGTCGGCTATTATTATTATTATTATTATTATTATTATTATTATTATTATTATTATTATTAATTTTTCCACCCTTAATGAACCCAGCTGGTGAGTGGTCACTGTATTGTAGCTGAAATGGAGCCTCTGAGAAACAAGAGGGAGATATCAGTATGCTTGGGAAAATCCCCAGGTTTGCAAAAGTACGAAAAATATTTAGAGAAAAAAACCAATGGCAGCAAAAAAAAAACCCCACCCTTAAACATACCCCACAACTCACCCAATAAAGCCCAATGAGGACTGGCCACAGAACACTGGGTGCTTCCAGACAAAGGGCTCCTAGTGGTACCAGTCAAAAGGGGTAAGGCAAAAGATGGAAGAAACTGTGGGAAAACATGGGAAGGTTCCAAATGGAAGTTGACATTGTCTGGATCTCCACCCCACCCCCGGTAAAATTCTGTGAATGAGGCAGGGTGATTGCACATTAAACGCCTCATTTGGAAGCACTCCCAACAAGTGTCTATTGGGGGAAAAGCAAAGTGAAAACTGGGTGGGGATGGATAGAATGGAGTATCCTGGAAAAGGGTATGGCTGGCTGTAACCCTGAACAGGAGCACTCTGTACTACAGACAGCACTCTCTCCACTCCCAGCCTCTAGCCTTGCTATTTCACTCCACCCAACCGCTTTGCTCGCTCTTCCTCACTCTTCCACATCCCTGGCCGCCTTCTTTCTCTCCCTTCCTAGCCCCTAGCCTTGCTCTTTCTCTCCTAAATACCCCTTTATCTTGCTGTTTCTCTCCACTCCCAGCCTCTAGCCTCGCTCTTTCTCTCCCCTCTGCCCCTCTGCCTTGCTATTTCCCCTTCCCTCCCCCCCTCCTTTGGCTATCCAGGCCCGCATGGCAGCCATTATGTGACTAGCCGCATCCTCCATGGGAGCCATTTTGTGGTGGTGCCCACAGCAGTTTCTCAAATTCCCAGATGTGCCCATGGGTCCAAAAAGGTTGGGGACCCCTATTCTTATGAGTAGTACCTCTTCCTGCTACATTGACATCACGGACCCTGCTTTGAAGAACACACTGGCATGGGCTGGGTTTGGGAATGACGGCCTGCCGGCCTGGCCTGTTCCTGACACGACTGTGCCACCACAAATGACTTTTTAGAGAAGATTTCCCATGGCATACTGAGTCAGATAGCTTTTCTACATGAGGCTGTTAATCTGCTGTATCTACTTTTGGTTTTGTCACAGGCAGCCAGGAGGATTGAGATCCAAGCACTGCATGAGGAGCATTTCCTTTCCACTACATAACCTCTAGGTGGCATTGTGGTATAGTGGAATAGCACAAATGCACAAGTGGAAATCGTGCTTTCTTTTGCTTTCACAATTAAAAGCTGCATTTTCCTTACTCTAAAAAAAAACCTCACCAAAAGTGCTGGTTAGACACAGACGCAAAACTGGAGGGTTATGTCATCTAAACAATTGTGAGTAGGAAATGATGAATGCACAATAAATGCCTCATATAGAAAAGCCCAGAATCAGATTTATATTGTTTTAAAAATTGTATTTTAAATGTGCTTTTAAATGTGCTTTTAATTGTGATTTTAATATTTATACCACTTAGAGATTTTCAAAAATATCTAGCGGTATATAAATAGTACGAATAGATAAATAGTGGGAAGAACTCAGGCAACTGCTTCATCCTCTCTAAATAACCCCCAAATCGCAATGGCTCAAAAAGGGACCATCACCCAATGGCAGAACCCCTGCTTTGCATGCAGAAGGTTGCAGGTTCGATTCCTGGCGTCTCCAAAGGATCAGGTAGCAGTAGATGGGCAAGACCATCTCTCCCTGAGACCCTGGAGTGATACTGCCAGCCAGAGGAGACAATATTGACTAGATCTGCTTTCCTGAATGGCTGTGCTGGCTGGGGACAATGGGGGTCCAACACATCTTTAGGGCCCCATAGGGAAGTCTGGGTCAAGTGAATGGATGTGCAAGGTAGCTTCCTGTGTCCCGCGGAGACTCCTCAGAACAGTTGTGTGAATCAGTTCTGATGCAGTCCCCAGAAAGGTGTCGGCTCCAAGGCGCTGGTGGTCCCTCCGTCTCTTTGTTGTGTATGTTTTTATTTCATGTTATTTTCAAGCATGGCTTGTGACTATGATGCGATCTAATGAGCTTATTTCCATGGACAAGTACATGCCCAGGTGGTTGCTGAGCCTTGTTAACCAAAAGGAAGTCTTGACACTGGCAAATTTTAATTCAAATCCAAACCTCTAAATTTGGTTGCTTGCCATGGCAGGAAACTCCTGTTTGCAGTATGCAAACTGGAGGAGGTTTTACTCTGCCACTCCAGGCTGAAAACCAATGGGAGCATTTACTGTTCATTGCGGTCGTCTTGTTTATAATAGGGTGGGGGGTTAGAATGTAGAAAGTAGTCCAGTTGGTTTCAAAGGAAGACACCCATCTCCTTCACCATCACCAGGTTCAGGCCAACACCTCACTTGGGATTGGAACTGGGCAGGGCTCTATATCTGGGTGTCATCATCATGATATGTTTATTGCTTTAGCCATAGGCCATTGCAAGTGCAAGCAAAACAACATCCAACAGGAGAAATAAGAAAAATATAATGATAAAGAAAACATACATGGTGTTTAAACAATACAATTAAAATACACCTTAAAAACATTCCCTTTCATACTAGGCCTGATTTTGCTAAGGATACCCACATAATCAAGCTATAAAATGCTGGTAAAAATACTAATATAAAACTTAAGTAAAATACACATAGAAGTTAAAATGCTCCGGTATAAAACATTCCCTTTCATACTAGGCCTGATTTTGCTAAGGTTACCCACATAATCAAGCTATAAAATGCTAGTAAAATGCTATATCTGGGTGTCAACACTGTGTCCAAATCTTCCACAGGGTGCCCAGTTTTTGGGTATGTTTAGGTATATATCCTGTCTATATATTTTAAAAAGCCAGTTTCTAGGATTCTGTTGCACTTTAGCATGGCCAAGGGTGCTTCCAGATGGAGGGCTCCTAGCACTGCCAATCAAAAGTCATTGTGCAGCTGTCCCATCTTTTCCTCCTTAACAGACTTGTTTGTGGAAAGCAAAAAGAAGTGGTGGGAAAAAACGGGAGGTTACAAGATGCTGCTTGTCTGGAACCCCCGTAAAATTCCATGAATGAGGCAGGGCAATTGCACTGTAAAAGCCTCCTCTGGAAGCACCCCAAGAAACAGGACTCTGTACTCGTTTGCAGCTAACAATCCTGGAAGGGCCATAGCTGTGGGGCAGAGCATGTGCTTTGCGACAGGTTGGCTGTTTGGCTTCTGAAAGCGTTGTGGCTCTTCTAGGTAGGTGGTCCTGGCTCTCCCCATCCTATGAAGCTGTACAGTTTCCTCTTTACTTGCACTGCCACGGGAAATGTACAAGCAGCCTCGGGCCCAATTGGGTGGAAAGATGGAATATAAAAGAAAAGAAAAAAGCCAACCTGTTGATCTGTCTACCATTTATTTTGAAGCCTAGGATTTCACTGGGATTATTAAGACATAGTCCAGTCAAGCTTGCTAAATATGCGAGGGAAATCATCATCATCATCATCATCATCATCATCATCATCATCATCATCTTAATATGTCTTGCTTTTCTTTTCAGGGCAGTGTTGCTACGACTCAGTCATCATTTGTCCCATTGCCGGGTAAATATATATATATTACAGAGAAATGAATGGATTCCATTTTTAGCCTGATTCTTTCCCTTCTTCCAAGGAGCTCAGGATGGCATACATGTGGTTATCCGTTTTTCCCCTTTCCTTATGACAGCGCTGTGAGGTAGCATAGGCTGAGAGATAGTTCACCTATTGAGTGTCATGTCTCCGTAAAGATTCGAACACAGCTCTCCCCAGTACAACCATGCTGAATGTGTCTAATGACTGCTTTTAAACATAACAATTTTATTCATTAAAATAATAAAACACAATTTAAAACAGTATCCATAATAACAATAAAGTGCACGATTCCATGCATGTTTAGACAGAAAAAAGGCCTACAATTCCAAGCATGGCCCAGCTTTACTGAGGCTGCTTCTTCCATTTTCATTGTGGGAGGAAAAGTGCATCCTTTACACAGGGTTTCCCCCCCAGGGTTTGTATTTCTCTGCTTTTCTATATATTCTATTAACCAAGCACAAGGTGGCGCTGTGCGCCATGAGGCTTTTCTTCTGGTTTGAAATGTAATACTGCTCTTTCATCACTCTAAAAAAAAAACCCGCATAAAAATGGCTGGAAAACACAGGAGAGGCCCTGAAGGATGACAACATCCTGAAAAGACCCTGCAAACTTCCATGAGTGAGGGATCATGAGTGCACAATAAATGCCTCGTGCAGAGAAGCCCCCAGTGAGTGTCATGGCTCAGTAAGGATTCGAACCCAGCTCTCCCCAGTACAGTCAAGCTGAAGTGACGAATGACTGCTTTTAAACATGGTAACAATTTTATTCATTACAATACTAAAACACAATTTAAAGCAGGATTTATTTATTTATTTATTATATTTATGAATCGCCCATCTGGCCAGACATCCGGCCACTCTGAGTGATGTACAGTCCAATAAAATACAAGAGGGGGGAGGGAAAACACACACACATACACACAGTATAAAACACAATTAAAAACAGTACAAAACTTTAAAATCCTAACCCACCCCATATTCCCGCCTGAAAAGCCACATTTTTAATGCCCGGTGGAAGCTAATCAAGGAAGGGGCATGGCGGAGGTCACTGGGGAGAGAGTTCCATAAATTGGGGACTGCCACAGAGAAGGCCCTCCTCCTAGTCCCCACCAGCCTGCTTTCTCTGGCTGATGGGACAGGGAGAAGGCCGTCCGTGGCAGATCTTGTTGAGCAGCCTACTTGAAGTTGCTGGAGGCGCTCCTTGAGATAAACTGGACCGGAGCCGTACAGGGTTTTAAAGGTCAACGCCAACACCTTGAATTCAGCTCGGCAAACAAGTGGTAGCCAGTGCAACTCATTGAGCATTGGAGTGATGTGATTACACCGGTGGCAGCCTTTAACCAGGCGAGCTGCTGCATTCTGTACCAGCTGTAGCTTCCGAACCGTCTTCCAGGGTAACCCCACGCAGAGCGCATTACAGTAGTCTAGGCGAGAGGAGACCAAGGCATGAATCACTGATGGGAGCAGATGATTAGGAAGGTAGGGGTGCAACTGCCGTATCAGATGGAGCTGATACAGCGCCGCCCGGCTCACAGCTGACACCTGAGCCTCCATGGACAGCTGGGAGTCTAGAATGACTCCCAAGCTGCGGACCTGGTCCTTCAGGGGTAGATGTATGTACCCCATTCAGCACCAGGTCAACATCCGCTAACCTTCCTTTGTTTCCCACCAGAAGTACCTCGGTCTTGTCGAGGTTCAGTTTCAGCATGTTCCTTCCCATCCAGCCACCCACTGCCTCCAGGCACTTGGACCTGGTTTCAACAGCCAATCTTGGTGAGGACTTGAAGGAGAGGTAGAGCTGCCTGCGTGTCATCTGCATACTGATGACACCGCACCCCAAACCTCCTTATGATAGCTTCCAGCAGCTTTAGATAGATGTTAAATAACATTGGGGAGAGGATGGAACCCTGCAGCACTCCACAAGTGAGCGGCCGAGGGTCCGAAGCCTCCTCCCCAAGAACTACGCTCTGGTACCTTCCAGAGAGGAAGGACCGGAACCACTGCAATACAGTGCCTCCCATGCCCAACCCCTCCAGGCGGTCCAGGAGGATACCGTGGTCAACGGTATCAAAAGCCGCTGAGAGATCGAGGAGGACTAGAAAGAGCATTCGCCCCTATCCAAAGCCCTCCTCATATCATCCACCAAGGTAACCAAGGCCGTTTCCGTCCCATGTCCAGGCCTGAAGCCCGACTGGCATGGATCTAAATAATCGGCTTCATCCAAATGTGCCTTCAACTGAGCCCCCACCACTCGCTCAATAATAAAATGATAAAGTCAAGTTTGCTTTAGCCGCAGGGCATAGGTAATAACAAAACTGTAGCAACATTACAGCAAATAAATTCAGCTTCAAGCAGAACTGATAATAAACATTACAGAAGTAACAACAAAGTTATTTGGCAAGATATATACAAAAGTGCAAATGTATACATTTACTACGGTAATTAACTGTAGGTCAAAAAGTAAACAGTAGAAAAATACAAATAGTTAAAATCAACATGGCAACCTTAAAACAAAACAACAAAAGACTCCATAAAGGTTCTGTTATGTTTGGTCTTTAGTGGTGACACCCATCCTAGTTTTGGGGGCAGGACAAAGAGGCAGCAAGAAACAGTTCTGCAGCTTGAATTTGGAGACTTGAAGGGGCTTCCAGATGAGGCTTTTATTATGCAGAATTTTACGGGGGGGTGGGGGGGTCCAGACAACAGTGTCTTCCACCTGTAGCCCTCCCATATTTCCCCACCATTTCTTCTGTCTTTTTTCTTAAGAAGGATGGGATAGCTGCACCTTGCTTTCTGATTGCTGGTGCAAACTGGCTTGCTTCCACATTGACTTTGTGGAATGGACAATCTCCATTCACTCAGGCTGCAGTCTTACAGAAAAAAGTCCTGCAGCTCCAGCTGTTGGGAATGCTGGGAGTTGCAGGCCTTTTTTTCTGTATAAACATGCATAGGATTGTGCTCTCAGGGTGTTTTCAGACAGAGGGCTCTTATTGCTAACAGTGAAAAGGCGTTGTGCAGCTATTCCGTCTTTTCTTCCTTAGATTTTTCTTTCTGGCAACAAAAAAAGGGGATGAAGTGGAAAGCACAAGAGGGCTACAAATGGAAGATGTCGTTATCTGGACCCCTGTAACATTCCATGAGTGAGGCAATGCAGTTGCACAATAAATGCCTTGTCTGGAAGCACCATCTCCCCCCCCCTTTTTTTTCCTTTTCCCTTTTTTTACTGATAATCCAAATACCAGTGTTTTCCATATTGGCCTCCTGTCTTTTTTCTGATATGATTTGTGGGGATTGTATTTATTTTATTTAATTTTATTTATTACATTTATGTACCACCCAATAGCCGAAGCTCTCTGAGCGGTTCACAACAGCTAAGACCATTAAATGCAGCATGAAAAACACATCATATAAAAGTTTAAAACTACAGTATAAAACAATGAAAATAAAACCCAGCAGCAGTGCAAAGTTGTTGGGGTTTTTTTACATTTTATTTATTGATAATCTATATCTTCCCTTCAACACAAAATGATTCCAGGATGGATCTCAATGCACAGTATATCATAATAAAACCAATAAAAATGCATATTATCAACATTTCATAGACACCACCCATCAATAACCTTGCTGTAATACGTATGCCCACCCATCTGACCAAAAGGCCATTGTAAATTTACAACTCAGTTGCAAAATGGCAATTGCAATTACTGCAAAGTGCGTACTGAGGCTTTACAGCAGTGTTCTCCAACCTTGGGTCCCCAGATGTTTTTGGCCTACAATTCCCAGCATGCCCCAGCTATGCTGGCTGGGGCATGCTGGGAGTTGTAGGCCAAAAACATCTGGGGACCCAAGGTTGGAGAACACTGCTTTACAGGGCTACTGTCCCTTCTACTTTCCTCCTTGCTTTTTTATTTTAAAGCCGCTTCTGCTCCTTTAAATCTATTCCTGTTCATTGGTATAGCTCCTGAGTTGCCCTTTAGTTAGTCAATTCCTGTTCCCTGCTTTGGTGTGTGTGTGTGTGTGTGTGTGTGTGCGCGCGCGTGCGTGCATGTGGAGAGCTTTAATTACTGGTTTCCTTTCTGCAGCCAGTGCAATCGCTCATGACATTCTTTTATTTTTCATTAGTACAGTGCTGGGTTCGAGGTTTGCAGAAGAAGAAAAAAACTTTTTAAAAAACGAAAGTGTGGAGAACCCCCCCCCCCAAAAAAACCCTGTCCAATGAGAACTGAGCATACTCGGTGGGCACAGAATGTTGACTGTAAGAGTAGGGAGGGGGAGAATGGAAAAACATGAGGGAGGGGGAATGGAGCAGCTGGAACCTTGAATAGAACCCCCCCCCATTCTGCAACATTTTGTTCCAGGTCCCCCTTGTTATCACTCTTACGAATGCTGAACTGAGGGGCAGGGGAACCCCAGAAACAGTCCACTGTTTCCGAGCATGCTCAGTGGACATGGAACATTGAGTCAGTTGGAAAAGAAAGTGTGTGTGTGTGTGCGTGTGCGCGTTTGTAGAATCAGCAGGTGAAGAGGAGGGCCATGTTCATAGGCAGCCTGGGAGAATTCAAAAGGCAGCTGATCAGCTGACAGGAGAAGCTAGCTGAGATAGCCTGTGGAAATAGAAACTCCACATGGGTATGTCTTTAGAGGGGAGGGCTGAAATCCAGCGGTAGAGCACATGCTTTGTATGCAGAAGATACCCGGTTCCATCCCTGGCAGCATCTCCAGGTAGCGCTAGGAATGAGTCCTGCCTGAAACCCCGCAGAGCCCTGCCAGTCAGTGTTGGCAATACTGGGCTAGATGCACCAAGGGTCTTATCCATATAAGGCAGCTTCCCATGTTCCTAGTAGACGACGAACACAGAGAGAGTTTGGAGGAGAGTGGAAGGGGGGCAGTTCTGTGTGTCTTTCTCTGAGAAATGAGACGAAAGAGAACAGAGGAAGAGACACGAGGATATAAAAAGACCTAAGAGAACCATCTCATTGTCTGGCTAGGTCATTTCCCGTTCACACTGAGAGACTATTTTTAAATGGCCCCAAGGAAGGAAGTGAGAGCTGCCCATAGAAACCACTGGGGGGAAAAACAATATTTTAATTTGTCACCGGCCCCCCCCCCCCAAAGTAGCAGCAAAGGGAAGAGTTCCCGCCCTTCCTGACTTGCTTATTATTTAGTGTGAAATTAAATTCCATGTCTGACGTAGCCGAAAAGAAAATACTTTTGACTAATTGGGCAGCAGATACAGAGATAGAGATAGAGATATTGTAAAAGCTTACAAAAATTGTAGAGAAAAAGCACCATCTTAAACGAGGCATCCCTCTTCTCTCTCACACACAAGAAGGGATACCTCTTCCAAGATGAGGCCTCCTCTGAAATGCATGTGCATCATCCACAAACAAGGGGAGAGTCCTCCTCCTTGCGTCAGAAATATCGTTTTGAAATTTGTATAGGGGTAATTGAAAAATTGACCAAACTTCATACTATTAATTGGCAAAGCTTTCGTTATCAGAAGTGTGACAGCCCAAATGCGGGTATTCTCACTTCAGTTGGCCCACTCCTTGGCTTCTAGTGCAGGAGTGCCTGATTTCATTTCTCCGTTGCCAAAAGGTTCCGCTGCTGTGTCTAGTTATTACGGAGTTCGAAGATCCCTCATGGCAGATACGGATTTACAAAGCAATAAGCAGATCTCTGGCGACGTCTACACTTCCTCCCTCATAGCAAAGCAATTTGCGTATGAATCGCCCGCAGGGCAGGGCTACCCTTCGCTCCTAGACACCCATTTCATGGACCAATACGTCGACCACCGTGCAGCGTCCGTCACTTCCGGAGCCTCGTCTCTCTTTGGCGCCTCGCCACTGGCATCCGTCGTGCCTTCCTTTCCAAGTGACTCGGCACACTTTTTAACTGTAAGTAAGGGGCAACGATCGCAAGGGGGTTGCCTGGGGTTAAATGGAGAGAATGTCCGAAGACCTTCGTGCAGGCGTGGGGGAACCGGTGGCTCAGCCATGCCTGTTTGATGCTGGCCCTGCCCTCCAGATGTGGCGGAACTATAACTTCCATCATATCCGACCATTGATCATTCCGACTGAGGCTGATGGGCAACTCGTGTCAACACCCATAGTCCAGCCACATATGGAGGGCCATAGGGGTGTCGTACGTACCCCACTCCCGTCCCACCCTAGTGAATCAAACTACAGGGCCATCTAATCCAGCATCCTGCTGCTTAGTGGCTAGCTAGCTGCTTGCATCCAGGAAACCCACAAGCTGGTCATGAAGGCAACAACCCTCTTCTTTGGTTGCTCCTGAGGAACTGGCATTCAGTGATAGAGTGCTCCTGAATGTGGAGGTTCCATGGAGCCATCATGGCTAGCAGTTCTAGATAAAACTTTTCTCTTCCTCCATCATAAATGTATCTAATTCCAAAGCCATCGAATCTAGTGGCTATCAACACAACCTGTAGCAGTGAAGTCCATGAATCAGCCTCCACCAACTTGGCACCCTCCTGATGTGTTAGACTACAATTCCCACCATCCCCAGCAATGGCCATGTCTGATTATGATGATGATGGGAGTTATAGTCCAGCACATCTGGAGGGCACCAAGTTGGGGAAGGCTGTCATAAATTGTGTATGTGCTGTGTGAAGAAGGACTTCCTTTTATCTGGCCTGAATCTATCACCGTTCAGCTTCACTTGGAGGACCTCAAGTTCTACTAAGTATTATGAGACAGGGAGAAAAAGCTTCTCTCTCTCCCCTTTCTCCACCCCATCCATTCCTTTATAAACCTCAGACATGTCCCTCTACCTTACTTGCCTTTTTCCTAAACTAAAAAGGCCCAAATGTTTTCGCTGTTCCCCATGAGGAAGATTCTCCAGCCCCTTGATCATTTTTCTGCAACTCTTCCAGCTCTACAACTTCCTGTTTGTGTTTTTTTATGTGGTCAGTTCAGCATAGAAAGCACCTACAAATATTTATTTTCCTAGTTAGCTATTTTATTTAAAGCATATAATATATTGTCCTTCATCAAAATTGATTTCAGGCCAGTTTAAATAAAGAATTATATATAAGGATGGCTGCTTACACACTGCTGAAAAAGAGAGCACACGTATCACGGAAAAAACAGGACCAAAAAAGATGCCAATTTGCATATGCCAATCCAGGGGTGGGGCACCTCAGGCACAGGGCCCTCTTGGTGTCCCAGTCTGTCCCTCCGGGGTTCCCTAGATTGCCGTGCCCCCTTCCCCTGGCCACACCCTCTCTCCCTCAACTGCTAATTGGTTGATGGTTTCCCGGCTTTTGTGCAGTTTCCCCCCATTCTAAAAGGTTGAAGTGCCTCTCCCAAGGCGTGGTTATCGGCATTAAGAGCGGTAAGCTATAATATGCTGGTATTTTTGTATGTTTGGCCCCACCCACCACTGGAATGCGGCCCCCGAGAGCTGCTCCGAAGATGAATTCAGCCCTCGGGCTGAAAGAGGTTCCCCACCCTTGTGCTAATTTAAATGTATAGGTCAGGGGCGCACAACCTTCACCCACAAGAGCCACATCCAGTGTCAGTTGTGGGCAGGGGCTCTACGTGCGCGCACACACACCCCTTCCCCACCAGATGCATGCATGTATGTGTTTGTGCGTACACACGCACACACACACACACACACACACACACAAATATTATACACACAGAGAGCAGATAAAAGTTTAGAGATAATTAGTATATAATTATCTCACCATATTTGGGAAGACTGTGGCCAGGTGAGCTGTGTGCCTGCCTGGTCTGCTGTCCAGGTGCAGGCATCGGTTGACTGGGCAACTTCCAGGCCCTTGCTGCTCTCCGTCCTGATGGCTCTTTATCTTTAATCCAGACTTGGACTGGATGGCCCTTCAAACAGAGGATGTCCTCAAACAGAGGACTGTCCTCTGAGAGCCCTTCAAACAGAGGACTGTCTACTGTAAAAAGTAGGACACATGCCCCCCACACACACACACAAGCACACACGAATGAAATTCAAATTGAATCACATGGCCCTTTTGACATGAGGGCAACTGCCCTGTGTGTCTAATAAATTAATAAGAATGATTTCTAGAGGCTGCAGTCTGCTCTCGATACCAGGTTCTGCGCTTGCAAGGTGCAGTGGCAGAGTTGCAGAACGCACACGCGCCTACTGACTGTAGCTCTCACCTCCTGATGTTTTAAAGGTTTCTCAAGAGAAGGTGAGCGTGCACACACACACACTGAGAGAAAGAGAGAGAGAGACTGTCCAGGGAGGACCTTGTTGTGCCTCCCTCTCTGCCCTAGCCGCTGCTACCCGTAATACTGTAGGAAGACGGATTGCTCCCCTCCCTGCCTGTAACCCTTTGAGAACTTTCAGCCGTGGTTCTCTTTCTCCCTCTCAGAGAGAAGCCTGGGAACAATCCATGCCCGACAGCCTCGGCCAATCGGATGAGTGTTCAGAAACCTTACCAGCGTCTTCTGCCACCACCCCTGGCTGCCTCTCCTCCCACGAGCCGGGAGGGTCTTCCCACTACAGAAGCCCCAGCTGGAGTTCACCCATCCCTGGAACTCAGTCCTATCCTTTCCATGCTCTTGAAGATGTCCACTATGCAGCTGGCTACTCCTCTGCCTCCCCTTACCCTTTCTCATCTTTTATGACCACAGTGGCCAATGATCTCCCCCCCAAGATGCTCCACGCCTCTTCAGAAGAGTCCTCGGATGCAACTCTTCTCCATGACAACAACTCTCTCTGGCCAAAGGAAGACGGGAACCCCCTTTGGGGGTTGTATGAATGTCGAAGGACTTACTAAGCAAAAGGGACACGCCAAAGCCACTTAAAACAATAAAAACAAAAATTAAGCAAATACGAAAACTCTAAAGATGGAAGGGATCCAACCATCACTTTGGACTAAAGCCGGATCCTGCACAGTCGTCAACACCACTTACCAACGAGCCCGTGTCACACAGATCATGACGTGCCTGCGGTGAAAAGCAGAAGGGAGAAAAGTGTGCCATGTCAGAGGCGCATGCACTTGGTGGAGGGGCCCATAGCTCAGTGGTGGAGCACATGCTTTGCATGCAGAATGCCCCAGGCTCAAAGGGATCAGGTGGAGGCAATGGGAACGTCCTCTTCCAGAGACCCTGGAGAGCCACCCCCAGTCAGGGTAGACAGTCCTGAGTTCTGAAGGAGAAATAGTCTGCTGTAGAACCACTTCCTACATTCCTATGCAGCCAATGCAAAACCTTAATGCTGTCTATGAGCTTTTCTGCACGAAGCTGTTAATCCGTGGTATCTACTTTCAGCTTCGTCACAGAATTGAGATCCGAGCACTACATGAGGAGCGTTTCCTTTCCTGCTTTTCCACTACATAACCTCTAGGTGGCACTGTGGTACAGCAGAATAGTGCAATTACACAAGAGCAAATCGTGCTTTCTTTCACTTTCAAAATTAAATGCCACATTTTCTCTGTTCTAAAAAAACTCACCAAAAGTGCTGGTTAGACATAAAGGGAAACTGGAAGGTTACAACATCGTCTAAAGAACCCATATACAACCGTGAGTAGGGAATAATGAGTGCACAATAAATGCCTCATGTAGAAAAAGCCCGATGTCATTACAAATATATGGGATGTTTCTCCCCATCCTTTCTCTTCCAGTGCAAATTACTAAGTGGGTGCCCTCAAATACCCACCTGATACGCAGCCTTTTGAATTACACAGAACCCTTTGCTGGGGAACTCTGATGTATTTCCACAAGGTGGATCTAAAGAAGATAACTATGTAAGAAAAGGGAGCGAAACCTCTTTAAATAAGTTTAAATCCTGCATAGCAGGGGTGGAGAATGTGTGGCCCTCCAGAGATGTTGATGTATTGCGACTCCCATCAGCCCCAGCCAGCATAGCCAATGGTGGGGGACGATGGGTGTTCCAGTCCCAACCATATCTGGAGGGCCACGCTTTCCCCGTGCCTGCTGCAAAGCAGCCATCTCTTATCTAGTTTGTCTATGTCAATTCCCAGAGTCCATGTTCTGTATATATGGCTTTTTACCCCCAAACAGCAGTTGCACAATTTTCGAGAAAAGATGGATATCCAGGATCTTATATAAGACAATAGAGAATAAATATTGGTGAATGAAAAACCGTCTGCAGCCAGTTGCTCAGTGCAAAACCCTTCTTATATCACCACGTCTTGGGTAGGCGGTGTCTGTCTGTACTCCTCTGCTCCGCCACTGTTTTAAATGTTCTTTTGTATTGATTTTTTGGGGTGTTTTTTTTTTTTTGGTATTACAAAGAAGCAAATAGAACTGATCTACTGAAAAATAGCATTAACCCCACAGTTTGCGGGAGGATTCGTATAAAATGCAATATATACAGCCACCGTATGGATTGCCAGCGCTGTTTCCCCCCACCCACCCCAACTTGCAAAATGCCTGCCCTCATGCAAAGAGAAGTTTGTGTGCGGAGATGGGGCTTGGGGTATCCTGCAAAGACTCTTGTGGGGGTGATACAGGTATTGGACCATGGAAGCTCTTGTCAAAGAGGGACGAGGCATCTGGGGGTCAGAGGTGGGGGGGTCAGGGGGGGTTTCCCTCATTGCATCCGTGTCCCCCTAATTTAGTGCTTTGCATTTCACCATGGGAGAGGATCACGGCCATTCCGTTATACCCCTGGGGACACCACTGAGGCAGGCAGGAGCTGTAGTATTTCCTCGTCCTCCCCCCCCGCCCCTCGTAATCCCAGCTACTGGGAACCCTCCATGCATAATGCCACTCCTTCATTTCCACAGACCCACCCTGGGTTCTGTTTCTTGGTCACACTGGAGTGTGACAGAACACCTTCTCACTATATCAGTGTTCTCCAACCTTGGGTCCCCAGATGTTTTTGGCCTACAACTCCCAGCATGCCCCAGCCAGCACTATATGATGCTTCAAGACACACACACCCCAAGCATAAAACAGTGACACCTAGTTAGTATTAAAAGCTTATGTGAACAGGATGGACTTGGTCTGATATCTTAAAGTTTATATTGGCACAAGGCACGGGGAGGCCAGTGACTCCTATGTCAGTCAGTGGGGCTGCTTAGCCATTTCAGCTTCCATTCTGAGCTTTATAGGAACTATCCATGGTGGTGAACCTATCTGGTGTGTGTGTGTGGGGGGGGGAGTTCAGCACCATGGATAGCTCCTATCAAGCTCAGGATAAAAGCAGAAATGGAAAGGGAGCCCCACTGACATAGGAGTCACCACCAGCCTCCCCGAGGAGGTACATCTCCCTGAGTAGGAATTTCCGCAGCTGTGTGGCACCCTCACACAGAAACGGCTGCTCCTCCTGGTAGCTGCTCCACCTTGACATGTGGGAATAATTGGAAAAGGGCCTCGGAGTAAGAAGAACTGGCAGGCAGTTCATGAGGGGGAAGGTGTTCCTTCAAATACCTCTGTCCCAAACTGTTTAGGGCTAACTGGAAGCTAGTAAAAAAATCTTCAGAACTGGAAAAATACAGGGCTAATTAGGTAGAACAAGGAGGGAGGATGGATTAGTGTGAAGGATCACTAGCAGGATCCTTTGCGTGAGTTCGGCGCTTAACGGGTTAACCGGCACTGAGTTACAGCCCGTACGAGCGCTGGAGACCGCCTGGGAGGCTCGCGCACACAAGAGGAAACCAAAACCCTTTAAATGACCAAATAAGGTGTTTATTTGTTTACACAAAACACGGAGCGGAACTAACAGCTTTCCAGGAATACTACAATGTCAACACAACCTTAGTTGACCCCTGCGTTTATCAATGAAACAGGCTCTTAGGCTAGCGCATTGAAACTGGTCAGTTACCTCAGATCAGAGACATTACGCTAGTCAATTTCAGCCTGGCTCCGAATCAGCCGATCCGGGGATGGGAATGGCTTAATCCAGCTGCCGCCTGGAGAACGAATCTGGCCCCGAAGTACCCTGGGTTCCCAACAACCCCTTACCGGAAGGGAGAGGGGTTTTCTACCCCTGAGTTCCCGCTCTCCCCACCCTCCAGGTCAGATGGGGGCTTATGCCTGCCCCTTCGTATCAGGTGGGCTTATTCCTGCCCGGGAGCTCATTCACACATGCCAGTCTCCCCTTGATGTTGCATTGAGCAGGGGGTTGGACTCGATGGCCTTGTAGGCCCCTTCCAACTCTACTTTTCTATGATTCTATGATTGCAGTAGTCCTTGTTCAACACAGGCCTAAACTTAAGACTTAAACCCAACCTAACCCTAACTTGAAATTTAACCCTTGAAAGTTAAGACTTAAACCCTAAACGTAACCCTAATCTTGAAACACGGGTATAATACCCATATATTCAGGCAGCATGCCCAAAGTCATCCCTGAGGGGGTTTCTGTTGCCCAGTAACATTTTCTGCCATGCCTAAGTCAATTCCAAGCCCCGGGAGATGCAGACGGACCCAGGTTTTCTTAACCCTAACCTTAGCTTGAGTTTTAACCCTAATCTTGAAACATAGGTATAATACCCATACATACAGGCAGCATTCCCAAAGTCATCCCTGGGAAAATTTTGGAGCAGATTATAAAGAAGTCAGTCTGCAAGCACCTTGAAAACAATGCAGTGATTACTAGAAGCCAGCATGGATTTGTCAAGAACAAATCCTTCCAGACTAATCTGATCTCATTTTTTGATCGGGTAACCTCCCTTGTGGACTGTGGGAATGCTGTGGACATCATATATCTGGACTTCAGCAAAGCTTTCGGCAAAGTGCCTCATGATATCCTGATTAGCAAGCTAGCTAAAAGTGGGCTAGATGGAACAACTATCAGGTGGATCCACAATTGGCTACAGAATCGGACTCAAAGAGTGCTTATCAATGGTTCCTTTTCAAACTGGGGAGAGGTAACGAGCGGGGTACCACAGGGCTCGGTCCTGGGCCCAGTGCTCCTCAACATTTTTATTAATGACCTGGATGAGGAGGTACAGGGAATGCTTATCAAATTTGCAGATGGCACAAAGTTGGGTGGAACAGCTAATACTCTGGAAGACAGAAACAAAATTCAAAGTGACCTCGATAAGCTGGAGCGCTAGGCCGAAAACAACAGAATGAAATTTAATAGGGATAAATGCCAAGTGCTGCACCTAGGGAGAGGAAACCAAATGCAGAGTTACAGAATGGGAGACACTTGGCTCAACAATACCACAAGTGAGAAGGATCTTGGAATTGTTGTAGATCACAAACTGAATATGAGCCAGCAATGCGATGTGGCTGCAAAGAAGGCAAATGCTATTTTGGGCTGCATTAATAGAAGTATAGCTTCCAAATCGCGTGAAGTGATAATTCCCCTTTACTCAGCACTGGTTAGGCCTCATCTTGAGTACTGCCTAACCTCTACTGGGAGGGAATTTGGCTACTCTACTGAGTAGCCAAATACTGAGTAGCCAAACCTCTACTGGGAGGGAATTTCATAGTCGGGCTGCCACCATTTTAAGACCATGATGTCTGTTGTTAAATGTAGGCTTGGTGCCCTACAAATGTGTTTGACTGCAACTTCCATCATCCCTGACTGGGGCTGATGGGAGTTGTAGTCCAAAACATCTGGAGGGCACCAAGTTGGGGAAGGCTGCTTTAAACAATAACACAGAAGAAGAAAAAGAAGAAGAGTAAGAAGAAGAAGAGTACCGTATGTCCTTCTTCATGTGCCACGGTAGATATCACTGGAGACAGGCCCGAGGGAGTAATTTCTGTTTAGAAGCTTGGCAGCCTGCAAGGCTAGTAGTAGTATACATGTGGCGTAGCTTTTTGCCCCCCCCCCCCACCGTATCAACTGGCTGAATGTTCCACTCCATCAGTCTTCATGAGAGAAAGTTCTCTTTCAGCCACAAAACTGAGGTGACCTACCTGATGTGCGATTAAAATATATAATAAATAAATAAATGAGATTACGTTGTAGACTAAAAAAAAAAAAAGATGTTTTTTCCATGCATGTGTGCATTTTTTTTGGATGTTTTTCCAAAACCGGTCTGAGAAGGAGCGAGCAACCTGCAGCTTTCTTGCTGCTGTGCGGGGAGTGAGTGTGTGGGAAACAGAATGCACTCTGTTCATGCTCAGGTGAGTGGTGGTGAGTGGTGTGGTGACAATGGTGAGTCCTATCTGAGTCTGCTCTCCAGAAGAATGTGTTCTGTTCTGTTGCCCCCCCATGCAAAACACCCCTCCTCCCGCCTCCCCCACACATCTCCTGTTCCCCCCCATACCTTTTTTAAAATTTTGAATATTTGGTTTTGTAACGTGTTCAAGTTCCTCTTAGCTCCAAGCCTCCAACAACATGCTTTTAAAATTAGAAGAACAATCCTTGCGTTGGGTGAACCTGGTTGGAAGTGTCACTTGGGACTAGCACTGCTACAGCAGGTCATCTCTGATTTTACTGTTAAGCCACATTGGCATCTTCAGTGTTGCCCTCGGCATTTTTACCTTGTGGGAATGATTTGCAATCGTACCTTTAGATTAGTTTATCCTTTTTTAAAAGCTCCCACCCATCCTGACCTGGGCTCCTTTTCCAAATGCAGTCGCTTGCGGTGGGACAGTGCTTCTCTTCTCATCATTGTTCTGAGATACTTAAAACTGGCTATGCTAAAATACAGGCTACTTGTTTAGCCACACTCAGTCAGCTTTGGCTTCCCTTAGAATCAAGAACTCTGGAATTTATTTATTTAATTTATTTATTGTATTTATACCCCGCCTTTTTTCCTGCAAGGAACCCAAGGCGGCTTGCATAATCCTCCTCCTCCTCTCCACTTTATCCTCACAACAACCCTGTGAGGTAGGTTAGGCTGAGAGTCAGTGACTGGCCCAAAGTCACCCAGTGAGTTTCATGGCCGAGTGGGGACTAGAACCCGGATCTCCCAAGTCCCAGTCCAACACCCTAACCACTACGCCACACTGGCTCTCAGTGTGAACTCTAGTAAAAATGCTTACTGTACTGTCCCCCAGAGCTCCCAAGTTGGAACACATTTAACAACTATTTTCTAGGGGTCTTTGGTGGAGACAACTGAATTCTTTGCAGTATACCGGCTCTGTGCTGGGCTGGCCATAATTTCTGCAAATGCAGACACTGAATCTCAGCCCAGTTATGGTAGCAAGCACTGTGTGCACAGTGCACTCCCCAACACACACACACACACTGTGAAGGAGGCATTATGCATATGACTAGTTGTCTACAATTATAGTGGCATTTATTTATTTATTTATTTTATTTATACCCCACCTTTTTTCCTGCAAGGAACCCAAGGCGGCAAGGGAAAATAACACAGGGGGAACTCCCTGGAAAAGGGTGACTGTTAGGAGCAGAAGAACTACAAGACACTCTGCGCCTGTGGAAGCAGTGGAGCTATGGAACCGCTTCCATGTACTTGAGGACGAGAGCAGAGGACAGCCTGCAGAGGACGGATTACCGGGCACCCAACGTGACAGCGAGCAAGAGGCTGAGGGTCAGTCAAGTGGAGGCAATCAAACCAAGGCCTACAGCAAGAGGAAGAGAAGAGTACTCGTAGTGGGAGACTCCCTCCTGCGGGGGATCGAAGCCAAAGTATGTCGCAAAGACCCATGGACTCGCCAGGTGTGCTGTCTCCCTGGGGCACGGATTAAGGATGTGACAGAGCAGCTGCCGAGGCTCATGCAGCCCACCGACACATACCCCTTTCTTCTCTTCCACGTGGGTACAAATGATACTGCCAAACGGAGTTACAAAGAAATCACGGCAGACTTTGAAGAGCTGGGAAGGGAACTCAAGAACTTCGGGGCCCAGATAGTTTTCTCATCCATCCTTCCAGTACTTAGAAGAGGCATAGAAAGGGAAAGAAAAATACTCCGAGTGAATGACTGGCTACGAAGGTGGAGCCGACGTGAGGGATTTGGATTCTGGGACCACGGGCTACACTTTCTGGAAGATGGACTGCTGGCAAAGGATGGGTTGCACCTCACAAGGACTGGGAAGAATGTGTTTGGACACAGCATGAGGAACTTAATCAGGAGGGCTTTAAACTGAATCCAACAGGGGAGGGAGACATAAACTCGGGGGTACCAATGGAAGAAGGCCTCTATGCCACAATGGAGAGAACAGCTCCAGCGGTGCCCATTGATAGTCTACCACAAAATGTAGGGGGAAAGTCGGACTATAAAGCACATAGGGGTGGGAGTTTTTAAAGAAGGAAATTTTAAAGGCACAATTGCAAACAATTCCCACAAGGAAAAAAGGCAGAGGGCAACAGAAAAAGCCAATGTGGCTTCACAATAAACTCAAAGATGACCTGAAAACAAAAAAGGACACGTATAGGAAGTGGAAGGAAGGACAGGCTACAGGGGAAGAGTACAGGCAGGTAGCACAGAACTGCAGGAATAGTGTCAGGAAGGCTAAAGCTGAGAATGAGCTAAGGTTAGCGAGGAATGCTAAAAGCAACAAAAAAGCTTTCTTCAGATACATGCACAGTAAAAGACAGAAGAAAGAACTGGTGGTTCAACTACGCAATGAGGATGGCAAATTGATAACAGAAGACAAAGAAAAGGCAGAAGTGTTCAATTCCTACTTCGGCTCGGTCTTCTCCCAAAAGAGGGTCTATGACTCCCCTGGCAAACCTGAAGTGCAGACTGAAGGGGCAGGACTGCAGCTTGAGATTGATAGGCAAATGGTCAAGGAGCACCTGATTGCTCTGAACGAGTTTAAATCTCCAGGGCCTGATGAGCTGCATCCTAGAGTAATAAAGGAACTGGCAGAAGAACTCTCAGAACCACTGTCTATTATCTTTGAGAAATCATGGAGGACAGGTGAAGTGCCAGACGACTGGAGGAGGGCAAATGTTGTTCCCATCTTCAAAAAGGGCAAGAAGGAGGAACCTGGGAACTATAGGCCAGTCAGTCTGACATCAATCCCCGGGAAGATGTTGGAGCAGATTATAAAGAAGTCAGTCTGCAAGCACCTTGAAAACAATGCAGTGATTACTAGAAGCCAGCATGGATTTGTCAAGAACAAATCCTGTCAGACTAATCTCATCTCATTTTTTGATCGGGTAACCTCCCTTGTGGACTGTGGGAATGCTGTGGACATTATATATCTGGACTTCAGCAAAGCTTTCGACAAAGTGCCTCATGATATCCTGATTAGTAAGCTAGCTAAGAGTGGGCTAGATGGAACAACTATCAGGTGGATCCACAATTGGCTACAGAATCGGACTCAAAGAGTGCTTATCAATGGTTCCTTCTCAAACTGGGGAGAGGTAACGAGCGGGGTACCACAGGGCTCGGTCCTGGGCCCGGTGCTCTTCAACATTTTTATTAATGACTTGGATGAGGAGGTACAGGGAATGCTTATCAAATTTGCAGATGACACAAAGTTGGGTGGAACAGCTAATACTCTGGAAGACAGAAACAAAATTCAAAGTGACCTCGATAGGCTGGAGCGCTGGGCCGAAAACAACAGAATGAAATTTAATAGGGATAAATGCCAAGTGCTGCACCTAGGGAGAGGAAACCAAATGCAGAGTTACAGAATGGGGGACACTTGGCTCAACAATACTACAAGTGAGAAGGATCTTGGAATTGTGGTAGATCACAAACTGAATATGAGCCAGCAATGCGATGTGGCTGCAAAGAAGGCAAATGCTATTTTGGGCTGTATTAATAGAAGTATAGCTTCCAAATCGCGTGAAGTGATAATTCCCCTTTACTCGGCACTGGTTAGGCCTCATCTTGAGTACTGCGTCCAGTTCTGGGCACCTCACTTTAAGAAGGACATAGACAAACTGGAGAGGGTTCAGAGGAGGGCAACAAGGATGATAAAGGGACTGGAAACAAGGCCCTATGAGGAGAGACTGAAAGAACTGGGCATGTTTAGCCTTCAGAAGAGGAGACTGAGGGGAGATATGATCGCACTCTTCCAGTATTTGAAGGGATGTCACACAGAGGAGGGCAAAGATCTCTTCTCGTTCATCCCAGTTTGCAGGACACGGAATAATGGGCTCAAATTACAGGAACCCAGATTCCACCTAAACATCAGGAAAAATTTCCTGACTGTCAGAGCAATAAGACAATGGAATCAACTACCTAGGGAGGTGGTGGGCTCTCCCAGTCTGGAGGCATTCAAGGTGCAGCTGGACAGACATCTGTCAGATATGCTTTGACCTGGATTCCTGCATTGAGCAGGGGGTTGGACTCGATGGCCTTGTAGGCCCCTTCCAACTCTACTTTTCTATGATTCTATGATTCTATGATTCCTCCTCTCCATTTTATCCTCACAACAACCCTGTGAGGTAGGTTAGGCTGAGAGTCAGTGACTGACCCAAAGTCACCCAGTGAGTTTCATGGCTGAGCGGGGACTAGAACCCGGAACTCCTGAGTCCCAGTCCAGCACTCTCACCACTACGCTACTCAAAAGGCAGAACATGCACTGCTTATTAAAAAGCCAGTCTTGGTAGTACTGACAAAAAAAAAAAACTTATTCCAAAGAAACAGAACCACAAGGAAAACTTTCAAATTAGGGGGGAAAACATAGTTTAACAGACTTTCTTTACCCCCTTGGTACAATCTTCCATTTGCATTATTTGTAAGAAGACCAAAACACTGGTTTATGAAGCCATTGTATTACCAACTTTATTGTATGCCTGCGAAACATGGACTATCTATAAACGTCACTTCCACCTCCTTGAAAGGTTTCATCAACGTTGCCTCCGGAAAATCCTGCAAATTACTTGGGAAGATAGGCGAACAAATGTCAGTGTACTGGAAGAAGCAAAGACTACTAGCATTGAAAAAATGATCCTTCAACGCCAACTTCAGTGGACCGGTCATGTTGTTCGAATGCCTGACTGCCGCCTCCCAAAGCAGTTACTTTACTCCCAACTCAAGGATGGAAAGCGGAATATCGGTGGTCAATATAAGAGGTTTAAAGATGTTCATAAGGCTAATCTAAAAAAATGCAATATAAACATCGAAAACTGGGAAGCTCTGGCCCATGAACGATCTAAATGGAGGTTGGCCTTTCACAAAGGTTCCATGGACTTTGAAGAAGCCCGAGTGCAAGGTGAAAGGGAGAAACGTGCTAAGCGAAAAGCACGTCAAATGAATCCTTTACAGGACCATCTTCTATCTGGTAACCTGTGTCCTCACTGTGGGAAGCTGTGTGGATCTAGAATTGGCCTCCACAGTCACTTACGGACCCATCGCTAGAGTCTACACAATCTTCTTTAGAATTTCCTCCTTTTATCCCGGAAGACAATCTTACTCGGTCACGAGTGATCGCCTGATGATGATGATGATGACAATCTTCCATTTGCATTATATATTTTTTAAAATCCTTATTTTGTTACAGTACAAGTGTTGACCTTAAAACTCAAATTCCATATTTTGAAAAAGTAAACATTTCAGTTCCAACATACATAGTAACGTAGGATTTTGCTGAAGAAAGAAAATCCATAGCTATTCAAGTCGTAAGACTTCCCTCTATTTTGTTCTTTACTATCGGTAACGAAGTAGTCAGAGAATATAATTTTGATTATACAATTATAAAAATTCTTTAAAAGTAAAAGTGAAGGACTTTATGGATAGATAGAAATAAATAAATGAATAAATGTCGCCTTGGGTAGAGGCTTAGGTACTGTAGGGAGTGTGTGTTTTTTGGGGGGGAACTAAAAGCTTCTGTGGAGACTTATGAATATTTTCATAAGTCACCACATTTATTTCATTTATTTTCTTAAATGGTGAATTTAAAGCAGAGTAAATAGTTGATCTATATTTAGGTTGTGTAATTTGAGCCTAAGGGCAGGCCAGGGACTATCTTGTTAAGCTGCTCTGGTCTGGAACCTTTTTGACTGAAGAGAAGGGTCTAAATGCTTTGAATGAATGATGACATATCATCTGTGAACACTGCTGTTCCATTATTCCAGTGGAAAGATGGTTTTCACATTGTCTAGACCAGGGCTCTCCAACCTTGGGTCCCCAGATGTTGCTGTCCTACAGCTCCCAGCATACCCAGCCAGCAGGGCTAATGGCAAGGGATTCTGGGAGCTGTAGTCCAGCAACATCTGGGAACCCAAGGTTGGAGACCACTGGTCCAGTCCATGACTTAACTATTCATGCATTCATTTGCTCAGCCTTGGCCTGGATTGTATTGTGAAAGAAGAGCTTCCCCTATATTTGGGGAAGGTGTGCCCTCCTGTGTCCTCTTTCGGTATTGTTTCCCCCCCTTTGTTTTATGAAGAAAAAACCTTAAATAGGGGGGGAAATATAATTTTGGTCACACATTATTTCCAAATTATAAATTAAATTTTGTAATAGGGCTTTATCAAATTGACAAGGAGAATCTGATCTCTCAGCCTTTTCATCCAGCTGTTTTTTTAAGCTATGATTTGGGGGGCTGTATTAAGAAAAAAATTTGGAAGAAGAAAATTACTGTCCTCTGCTCTTCTCCTTAATCCCAAAGGAGGAGATTAGCAAAAGCTATTTCCCTTCCCAATAGCTTTTCTCTACTGCTCTTCTTGGGCTGAAAACTGCCTCTTTCATAGCAGAGGATCTGCCTGAAAATCCATAGCTATTATTTTCAGACTTCAATTATAGAAATTCTTTAACATTAAAAGTGAAGGACTTTATGGATAGATAGAAATAAATAATTGAATAAATGTTGGTACTAAAAGATTCTGTGGTGACTTAATAAATAGTTTATAGTTTTAATTTTTGGGATTTTTGCATATATTGCATTTTCGAATTGAAAACACTACTTAATGAAACTATAATGTTTTTTTTTTTTTTTTTGGTTGTGGTATTTTCATTAATGGAAATTACCTAAGTGTCTTATACCACTACAAAGAAACAGCAGTGATTGAAGCAGGCTTCTTCAAGATGTAAATTAAGACAATAGCATTCCATGAGACCTTATTTTTAAACTAGGGAAAACCACTACCAGGGTTCTGTAATCTATGCATGGATTTCACTGTCTCTTTCTTTCTCTCTTTCATAAGAAAGTCTTACACAAAACACAAAGATGCATAATTACAAGTATAGATTGCAGAGTAAGATTCCTTTGACCAAAACTTTCTGAATTTGAATTATTAAGTAGTGGAAACACTCTCAACTTTGTTTTTCAAAATCTTTTTGCTAATTCTTCAGCAGTGTTTACTTGGGCCTAAATATAATTGACCTCAGAGGGGCTTAATTCTGATCAATATAAACATAAATCATATCTTGATTGTAAGAATCATGACAGATCACAGCAGGATTAATACTCCTTATGCTCTTTAACTTACTTACCTTACCTACCTAACAGGGTTGTTGTGAGGATAAAATGGAGAGGAGGAGGAGGAGGATTATGAAAGCCACCTTGAGTTCCTTGAAGGAAAAAAGGCAGGGTAAAAAAGTAATAAATAAATAAATAAATAAATAGTTATTTAATTTATAAGCGAATACAGTTTATTCACTTTATAAACTTTATTTATAAGTAATAAACTTACTTATGGCCACTCATTATATACTTTATACTTATACTTTATATGTAATACACTTTTTTGTAACCACTCATACCTGTGGGCAAATAGAATGATATGTGTTGTGATTTTGAAATGCAAGCACATTCCATGGGCAGAAGGTCTTTAAGCTTTATAAAGTGTGATAATGTTATACTTTCTTAAGTGATAAAGTCACTTATGGCCACTCATCAAACCTGAGGGGAAATAGAATGATATAATATGTGTTGTGTTTTTAAAAGGCAAGCTCATCGCATATGCAGAAGGTCCCATTATCATGTTCCCCTGATTATGTTTCCATTTTTTTTCTTTATAAACTTCATTTATAAGTAAAAAAGTCTCTAGTGGCCACTCATCATACCTGTGGGCAAATGGAATGATATAATATGTGTTGTGATTTTAAAAGGCAAGCTCCTTCCATGTGCAGAAGGACCCATGTTCCCCTGCTCATCATGTTTCCATTTTTTTTCTTTATAAACTTTATAAGTAATAAAGTCTCTAATGGCCACTCATCATACCTGCTGTGGGCAAATTGAATGATATAATATGTGTCGTGATTTTAATATGCAAGCTCCTTCCATGTGCAGAAGGTCTCATGTTTCCATTTTCAGTTAATAAACTTTATAGGGAAAACACTTTTTCATGGCCACTCATTATTCCTAGGGGCAAATAGAATTATATAATATGTGTTGTAATTTTAAAATGTAAGATCATTCCATGTGCAGAGGTCCCATGTTCATTCAAAACCTTCTCCAGATGAAGGATCATAGGTAGTAGGTCAGGGTAGGGAACCTGTGGTTCTCCGGATGTTGTTGAAATCCATCTCCCAGGAACCCTAGCCAACCTTTATGGGGAAGAATGACAGAAGTCATAGTCCAAGAACATCTGAAGGGCCATACATTGCCCACCTCTGTGGATATGAAGGTAAAGACTTATGCCATTGAAAGCTGCTGCTGGTCTGGTAAGCCCATATCTCTGTGTAGGCCAAAGTAGATGTGATCCGTAGAGATGTATGCTCAAGTAGTGTAAGTTAGTTTTTAATCAGGAATTATCCTGTTCAGACCTTCTGGAAATGACCACAGACTCAGACTCAATCTGTGGCCGAAGTCTGTATATTTATGAGCCTGTAATGTGATTCACAGACCTCCCACCTCTTTCTTTGGAATTTTCGTAGTAAGAACTGGAACATTTCAGAGGGAATGCTTATCAAATTTGCAGATGACACAAAGTTGGGTGGAACAGCTAATACTCTGGAAGACAGAAACAAAATTCAAAGTGACCTCGATAGGCTGGAGCGCTGGGCCGAAAACAACAGAATGAAATTTAATAGGGATAAATGCCAAGTGCTGCACCTAGGGAGAGGAAACCAAATGCAGAGTTACAGAATGGGGGACACTTGGCTCAACAATACTACAAGTGAGAAGGATCTTGGAATTGTGGTAGATCACAAACTGAATATGAGCCAGCAATGCGACGTGGCTGCAAAGAAGGCAAATGCAATTTTGGGCTGTATTAATAGAAGTATAGCTTCCAAATCGCGGGAAGTGATAATTCCCCTTTACTCGGCACTGGTTAGGCCTCATCTTGAGTACTGCGTCCAGTTCTGGGCACCTCACTTTAAGAAGGACATAGACAAACTGGAGAGGGTTCAGAGGAGGGCAACAAGGATGATAAAGGGACTGGAAACAAGGCCCTATGAGGAGAGACTGAAAGAACTGGGCATGTTTAGCCTTCAGAAGAGGAGACTGAGGGGAGATATGATCGCACTCTTCCAGTATTTGAAGGGATGTCACACAGAGGAGGGCAAAGATCTCTTCTCGGTCATCCCAGTTTGCAGGACACGGAATAATGGGCTCAAGTTACAGGAACCTAGATTCCACCTAAACATCAGGAAAAATTTCCTGACTGTCAGAGCAATAAGACAATGGAATCAACTACCTAGGGAGGTGGTGGGCTCTCCCACTCTGGAGGCATTCAAGGTGCAGCTGGACAGACATCTGTCAGAGATGCTTTGACCTAGATTCCTGCATTGAGCAGGGGGTTGGACTCGATGGCCTTGTGGGCCCCTTCCAACTCTACTTTTCTATGATTCTATGATTTAATATGGGATGAGGAGAAATGGCCAAATTTCCTCTCTTGTCCAATCACTTCAAATTTGCCATGCCCATTAGAAATCTCGAAATGAATCTCATCTTCGCAACTAAACAGTATTGGGAAAGGGTTATGCCTGCTCAGCAGGTCTGAGTGTGGAGATCAACGCAGGGTCATGAGGTCTAATTATTACTTGGATGGTGGGAGACGCGTCCTCTTTTTTCCATCTTCGAGCAGGGTTGTAGGATTAGATAGACTCAAAGGCCCCTTCCAAGTCTAAGAACTATGAAGCCATGAAAACTTGAGTAATATTTCCCCATTGAAATCCAATGAAACTTGATGGTAGTCTAAGAACTTGTACAAAATATACTAAATTCGATCACTCCGCTGCCCAGCCATGGATTCCTTGTCTTTTATGGGATAACAACTGGTAATTCTTTCAGAGGTCTCTGGTAAGCCTCATGTCAAATTCACAGCTTTACCCATTGATTGGCTCAGGAGAGCTGTAGTCCTGTAGCCCTAATGGCCATTTCAATGCACATGTGACAGGCACTGTGCCTCGGCACCAAACCAGTGCATGTCCATTCAGAAAACTGCTCATCAAGTCCACGCATTTGCCAGCCAGCATGGGCGGCAAGGAAATAATTGCATTGTTTTATTATTTATTAAATATATCTATTTATTTGGATTGGAAGGAAGTTTTCATGCCTAACCATGCATTGTTGATACAGTGATTTTAAATTTAAGACTGATCTAACTTGACTTTCTTGTTTTATTTTCTCATTTGCTAGCAAAGTTAAAATAGAATATCTCCAATCCCGAGGCTCTCATTTCCTGTTAAGTAAATAAATAAATTCTCTGTGAACACGAGTCAGCCACTTTGTTAACTTTTCAGGGGGAAAACCGACCGGGAAGTGTGCTGCTGCTTAGCGCACACAAATATGCAAAAAAAAAAAAAAAAAATCCTTTTCCTGCCTATTTTCCTGCAAGATAGCCTAGGCCAGTGATGGCGAACCTTTTTGATCCCGAGTGCCCAAACTGCAACACAAAACTATTTATTTCAAAGTGCCAACACTGCAATTAAACCTGAATACCAAGGTTTTAGTTTTAGAAAAACAACTCATACAGTTGTCCAAAACTAATTAACATCTTTTGTCTTAAAAGAAAAACACAATAACAGAGCTTTCAATAGTACAAACAGTTTTTTGCTGGGAAAAAATCAACTCAAAAAATTATTATAGTACTACATTGTACACATAGCTTGAAGGGAATTTATACAAACTAAAAGTCAACCTGTACTAGGATGAGCAAGATAAACAAAGGGGAGGCATACAAAATTATGCGTGGCGTGGAGGAAGTAGATAGGGAGACATTTTTCTTCCTCTCTCATAATAGTAGAACCCAAAGGGGTCATCCCATGAAGCTGAGAGATGAAGGTGGGAGATTCAGGACAGATAAAAGGAAGGACTTCCTCACACAGTGCAGACTTAAACTATGGAATTCACTTCCACAAGATGAAGTGATGGCCACCAATCTGGATGGCTTTAAAAGGGGGATTGGACCAATTAATAGAGGAGAAGGCTATCAAGGGCTACTAGTCCTGATTAGCTATATGCTACCTCCAGTATCAGAGGTAGTATACCTATGTACTCCAGTTGCTGGGGAACATGGGTGGGAGGGTGCTGTTGCACTCCTGTCCTGCTTGTGGGATCCCGTGGGCAGCTGGTTGGCCACTATGTGAACAGAATGCTGGACTAGATGGACCCTTGGTCGGATCCAGCATGGCTCTTATGTTCTTATGTATTGTTTTACAAGTAATTGTAAACAGCTTTGGGATTTTTTTAAATCGGGAAGCAGTACATAAATATGCTAAAATAAATAAATAAATAATGAAATTATGGCATAATAAGCTTTTGTGGACTAGTCATGCATTTGATGGAGTGGACTGTAATCCATGAAAGCTGATACCATAATAAATTGGTGAGTCCTTAAGGAGCCACAAGACCCTCTGTTGTTTTCCGTCGAGTTGTGTTTGATGCTTGGGCTACGGGGTACTGTATTTGGTTGTTTTTTTTTTCTAGATTAAAACTGGAGGCCCACTTTGATCTTACCCGCATAATGATATGTCTATTTTTTTCTCAGTGAACTCCCAGAAAATAGGTGGACATTATTTTGTCTGCAAGATGTTCCAATGATCTTGATGTCCCCTTTCCGAGTCAGTCAGGGTCCGGGGTGGGACGGTGCTTTTCTGCTCATTGATATATCTGGGATTCCCCACTACCTCTTAGCTATAGCAAAGGCTGCATCTGGAAACCCTGATGCATCCCTCTCCCTCTCTTTGGATGCTGTCACTGCCCATATATTGGCAAGAGAAGGGATCAACGCTGGACTTTTGTTCCTTGTTCCAAGAAGCATAGAATAGTGGGTGCATCCAACATGATGGTTTAAGCTTCCAAGACCCTTTCATTGAACACGGCTGTGTCTTGGTCTGTTGGTTGGAAATCACTGCCCTCATATACACCTCTAGGGTCAAACACAACGTGGGCCTTCCATAATCCAGACTCTAAAAGTCTTCTTTTTTTCTTCCCAAAAAGCAGTTGTGTGTGACTGCTTCCAGGCAAATGTACCCGGTTGTGGGAGGATTTCTCTGCCACAAGCGGGTGGGGGAGAGGCAGAGGGTCGCTGCTGCTGCCCCATTTGCCCCAAATAGAGAGCCACCTCTGCATACAGGTGTAAAAATGGTGACATCCCCCCCTACTAATAGCAGCTCCAGGGGTGTATGATGATCTACACCAGGGCTCTCCAACCTTGGGTCCCCAGATGTTGTTGGCCTACAGCTCCCAGCATACCCAGCCAGCATGGCTAATGGCAAGGGATTCTGGGAGCTGTAGTCTAGCAGCATCTGGGGACCCAAGGTTGGGGAGCCCTGATCTAGACCAAAGCTGCATTACAGGGAGAGGAGGATTTAATCTCCCTTCCTCATGACGGAGCCCCAATCCACCACCGCCCCATCATGCAGCAGCTGTTTCTTGAAAAAGACCATTTGGGAGTTCCCCGTCACAACAGCTAGCTTGGCCCTTAGGAGGATCTTGTAGAGCATGGCATTCCCTAATCTGTCCATCAGGTGGTGGTGTTTGCAAAAAATAAAATACAAATACAGGTGTGTGTCCACCACCACCACCACCACCTCCCCCGCCCGGCCTCTAGGGTTCTTTGGAAACGTATCACTTTCCATTTGAATGAGACCAGGCTGAGGCCTCCAAAATATGGTCACACACACACCCTGAACTGAGTGCTGCGTACAATCGAGCACTTCCTAGAATATTCTGCAGTGCACATCAGCGATTCTGCGGCAAATGCAAATCGGCCCCTTTCCCGATTTGGGAAAGATACACCCCTAGTGAGTGGAAGTGTGAAAAGGCAATAGCTAGTATGACTCATTAAGGCAGAAGTTCGAACGTGTTCACACACACAGCAGCGTGACAGCTTTCCTGCTGTCACCCATGTGCACCCATTGTGCTTGGGAGGCCCCAAGGTGGTGAAAACATTTCCGTTCACCAGCGTACCTAAGAAAGGTGATGACAAAAGTGGGCAGAGAGCCGGCATGGCAGAGGGAGGACACATTTTTGCTGTGTCCAGGGATGGGGAAAGCCCAGAGCCAATCTACCCATTATACAGAATCAGGTGCTAGACAAAGGTAGTAGAATTCTGGACTGTACCACTTTTAGACTGCATATTTCAGAATACTTCCCCCCCGCCCCCTCCGCTCTTTATAAACAGCAACATTCCCTGCATGTCGTAAAGCAGCACACCAGAAATACGGGTTGAGCAAAGCCTTCTCCCTGAGACACTACTTTACTACATGTAGGGAGCTTTCCATCTGGAGCAGCATGTAAAAATGCCCCCCCCCACACACACACACTGAAGTCTCAAATGGTACAGCCCAGAATTCTTAGGTCTTATCCCTGCTGGATGGGTGAACACAACAGAGCAAAATGTTCTTTGAAAAGAGAAGTGCATACAATGTAAGTGTCTCGTTTTTAGGAGTTGTTTCTGCAAAAGGAAGTTCAACGCTTGCTCTCCTTTGTCACCTGACTCTTTCCCCTTTCTCAAATCCTTACGACATTTTGAGCAAATACGAGAACGTTTGACCACAAACATGAGGAAAGTAGCCAAACCAGGCAGGGCCTCAGTGCCAAGAGTTCGGACCTCTGCATCCACCCATATGGCTCGACATTCCTTCCCTTCTTTACATTTCTTGATTATTATTTCCCCCCCACACACACACCAAATCCTGTTTAGACTTGCTGGGATGGAAACTCAATCCCTTCGGGCGATGTGTGTGCAGCTGACCCAACCTCCTCCGGTGATTCTGGGCTGTTGCCACATCTCGTCTGGAGGCTTTCATCAAGCAAGTCCTAGGGAGGAAAATAACAAATTTTATCTATCTATTTTTCAAGTAAGCCTGGACTTTGCCCCCAAGACAAACGAGCTGAGGAATTCTGGCGCCATGCAGTTGGTGTAGCCCAGGCTTGTGGACTGCAGATTATGCCTGGATAACCAAAAGACAACTCACTCCCTGACGCTCTTTGCAACCCACAGTTCGGGGGTGATATTTAGGGGGTTAGCTAGAGCCCAGGATTGGTCCAAGTTTAAGAATAGAAGAAGAGCCCAATTGGATCAAACTAGAGATTTCTCCGTAGTCCAACATCTTATTTCCAGCACTGGGCAGCTAGAAACACACACCCCTCCACACACACACGTTCATTCTTATGGCTCAGACCTGGAATACCTGAGCTGACGAGAAAGGTGAGAACACCTAGATTTGCCTTCCCTGACCTGATGTCTTCCAGATGTGTTAGACGGCAATTCCCATCATACCCAGCCAGCCATTGGGGAAGGCTGACCTAGAAGCATGTACAGAGTGCACACATGCGCCCAGAAGAAGTGCAACCGCACATGCGTTGGTATGAACTTATATTTTAGAAATGGAATCTGACAATTTTGCTGGCCAGCCCTGAATTTTGTAATTCTGAAAAACATGTGCATTTTACTGCTGTGCAGCCATATATAACACAGTCAAAAGGAAGCCATGGGCTTAAAATATATATATATTTTAAGCCCATGGCTTCCTTTTGACTGTGTTGCTAGCTCGGGTTCAGCTGTGGAAGCGCCTTTGAAATGCCCAGCTCAGACATGGGCAAAAAAGTGCCCTGAACATGTGCAGAGCGTATTTCTGTCATGCTGTACAAGCACTGCCAGTGGTGGTGGTTGCATGGGAGAGCCAGGTTGGAGGAGCCGCCCCCTCTTCTGTCAGTGGGCTCCAGCAGGTTTACCTGGCAGCAGCAATGGCTGCACCCCACGTGCTCTACCAGACAGCTGGCTCCAGCTGCCATTTTAACTTCCCACAATGCACCCTATGCAGCATCGCTGCAGAGCATTTGGGAATTAAAATGGCGGCCAAATTGGCTTACATAAGAACCTAAGAAGAGCCCTGCTGGATCAGACCACAGGTCCATCTAGTCCAGCATTCTGTTCACACAGTGGCCAACCAGCTCCCCACGGGAAACACACAAGCAGGACATGTTCGCCCATGTTCCCCAGCAACTGGTGTACATAGGCATACTGCCTCTGCTACTGGAGGTAGCATATAGCCATCAGGACTAATAGCCACGGATAGCCTTCTCCTCCAGGAATTTGTCCAATCCCCTTTTAAAGCTGTCCAAACTGGTGGCCATCGCTACATCTCGTGGAACTGAATTCCATAGTTTAACTCTGCACTGTGTGAGGAAGTCCTTCCTTTTATCTGTCCTGAATCTCCCACCAATCAGCTTCATGGGATGACCCCTTTGGATTCTACTATTATGAGAGAGGGAGAAAAATGTCTCCCTATCTACTTGCTCCACACCACGCATAACTTTGTAACCTCTATTTTGTCTCTCCTTCCTTGCCTTTTCCCCCTAAGCTAAACAGTTCCAAATGTTGTAACCTTTCCTTGTAGGGGTGTTGCTCCAGCCCCTTGATAATTTTGATTGCCCCTCACTGCAACTAAAAGTGCTGAGCCATCACGTTTTATTTAAAGGGTGGGGGGCAGAGCAGGCATCAGTTCTCCCCAAGCAGCCGTCCGCTGAGGCTGGGTAGTGGTGCTGGCCCTGGCGGGAGCAAAGGGATCATAGTTTGTGCATGCCCAGAGGTACTGTTTCTTTGTTCTCTATATCCAGTGGCCCAAGGCTGTGCTTTGGCATTCAGAACAGAAATAACTCTGATCAAGTCCTGTTTGAATGAGAAGATTTAAAACAAACAAACACCCAACAGTGGAACAGATTCATGCTTGGGAAGTTTAGGACCCAAGTCTGTCTGTCTGTCTCTCATATATATAATATCTATCTATCTATCTATCTATATCTATTCACACACATATTCACATAGGGAGCCCAGTATAACCAGCCAGCATCAAGCAGAACTAAGGAATCCCATAGGACTAATTTATAACCTTCCTTTTAAAAATTATTAACAAACACAAAAAACACAATCCTTATATAAGCAGCAGCCGGGCACTGATGCAAATTTATTTAGAGGCACCAGAAGCTTCTCCCAAGTCCCAAGAGCCTTCCCAATTCCTACAATCTGATCAAAGTAGCAGGCAGAACTCAGGACTGCATGGCTAGGACACGGCTGTGGCCAAGCAAGTACTGGCCGGGTGGCGAGATCGGTTTTTGTTGTTAATACAGTCGAGCAATAGTCCTGCCTATACCCTCGAGGCCCTTGCTTGCATAGCAGACGAATGTCACGAATGTGTTCAGTGGGGCTTAACACATTAATCCCAAATAAGCGTGCACGGGGCTGTAGTCTTAATAGGGCAGGATCTGGGCCCAAGGATTGGACTATGTTAAAAACAAAACACATCCACATCCTCCTATTTTGAGAGTGCACCACCCTTGGTCCTTAACTGACATCAATCAGGTCGTGGTTTAAAGCAGCCTTTCCCAAGATATATAGAATCATAGAGTTGGAAGGGGCCTATATAAGGCCATCGAGTCCAACCCCCTGCTCAATGCAGGAGAACAGATGTGGGCAGCCCAGGCAGTCACCCATCCAAGCACTGACCCGGCTCATACCTGCTTAGCTTCAGCATCTGGCCTGCATTATGTGCTCTTGACGCCACCTGCAGACTGGTCCTACTGGCTGGGAATGCTGGGAGTTGCAGTCCGACACATCTAGAGGGCAACCGGTTGGGGAAGGCGGAGTTAAAATGTCAGACTAGGTTCAGGTCCTCACTTGGCCAGGAAGCTTACTGGGTAACCTTGGGGAAGTCAAGTTAGGCTTATTTGCATGCCCCTTTTCTGCAATTACTGCTTGCAAGGTGATTTCACAACAGATAATTACTCACTCTCACTCTCAGCTGAACTGCAGCTCAGTGGCAGAGCCTCTGCTTTGCACGCAGAAGGTTGTAGGTTCAATCCCCAGCACCTCCACGTAGGACTAGGAAAGAAAGCTGCCTGAAACCCTGGAGAGCCATCGCTGCCGGTCAGTGCTGCGAATGGAGCAATGGAGCATAGGTAACTTCCTATGTTCCTACCTCCCAGGGTCGTTGTCAGAGTAAAATGTCTGTGGGGCAGCCATGTACACAACCCTGAGCGCATTGAGAGGTAGACCAAAATGTATCAATCGATCGAGAGATATTGCAGAGGGTGTTTCCCAGCTTGTGATATAAGTGTTCGCCTGCCTATTAGTGTTATGGGATTTAAAGGAATTTGGCCTAAGCTTGTGACCAAGCTGAGCCTTGCTGAAGCTAAGCAGGTCTGTGTCTGGCCAGTGCAGGGATGGGAGACCACTTGGGAATTCCATGCACACTCCCTGGAGAGTTCCATGAAGATTACAAAGGTAGGCAGTCCATGGGAAACAAGTAAAGAAATCAATACATGAAGTGGTTCGAGAACTCCCCCCCCCCCCCGACTGTGCTAAGACTGTGATCTACAAACCATTCTACCTCTGCTTCCGCTCATTCGGTCCCACTGAGTGAAGACCAGTGGTTGGCATCATTAAGTGCACTTGGAAAGCGCAGCTGGCCTGTTAGCTGTCTTTGTGCCAAAGGGAGAATGTGAAGCATCATTCAACTGTCTTTGCATCAAAGTGAGAACGAAGCATTCAGCTGTGAATTCTGGGTGCGCAGTATGGCTACCTACAATGGCCTTCCAATTCCACGTGCCCCGTTAACAGATCAAGACCAATTAATTCATCGTGACAATACAAGGCAGTCAGAATGGTAACTAAAGAGGGCAGCTTCAACTCAGGGCACAAGCATGCTGGGAATTGTAGGACTTTTTTTCTGTCTAAACATGCATAGGATTTTGCCCTTACTCTGGAGTGTCTTCACTTATACTACTGTTGTAACTGGCTTGTGTGACACTTTGGTGGCTTGTCATTTTCAACATCAGTCATGTCAAAGCTGGTCTTCAACTGACAGGGCACATCCCATAACTGGGTTCTGCCCCTAACTATATTACCTTTTTCGTTTTAAGAGGAGAGAGAATGAGGGGGCGGTGAGAGAGGAAAAAGAGAGACTTATATGTAAGGTAAGAAAATAATAAAAGTAACCCCCTAACTGCAAGTTAGGGTTCAAGGCTAATGTTTATTGCCTTGAAATCCAATCCTATGTGTTCTTACTCAGCTGTTTTCTTGAAATTCAGTGGCACTTACTCCAAAGTAAATGCGCATGACACTGCAGCCTTAGAATATTAACCACTCAGAACTGAACAGGGTTCTTTGCAACAGTGTTTTCCAGTTGGGTTTTTGAACTGGTCATGTCCACTTGGTTCACAACTGCCGCTTTTGACCTTCCAACGATTCTTGGATGAAAAGCTACCATTTGGATCGTAGATTTTACTGCCAGAGTCGAAAGAAATGTCCTACAGCTCTGAGACCTTTGCATCATCTTGCAAGATATTGTTACATTTCTGAAACTGGAGATCAAAACACACACACACACACACACACACACACACACACACACACAGAGATTGAGACTGAGAGAGAGAGAGAGATTAGGCCGTCTTCCCTCATCCCTAAACCTCATAAATGAATTAGCATTTAATTTTAGCAACATCCCTCAAGAGATCTGCAGCACCTTTTCTCTAACAAAAAACAACAACCTTAATTTTGGAATATTCTTTTCCATCTCCCTCTACCTGTCAAGCATGGAACTTATCTTCTCTGGATGGATATTCATTGTCACTGCACCTGGAGTGCAATATTTTACTTCCCCAACTTAAACAGAAGGTGTACATATGAATTTTGAATAAATAAAAGCATACCACATACAGACCAGTTAACTCAACTCTTACATTATGGGTACTCAATTTAAACAGAAGTTTTAAGGGGGCAAGAGGTGCCTTTAACTTTAGCCAGAGCTTGGAGACTCACCTAATTCAAACAAACACATGCTTTCTTTCACAGAACTCAAGCTGGCTTGCTTTAAAAAAAACCCCAAAACAAATTAATCCATGCTTTTGTTTCTAAAATGCAAGAATTGCATTTCCCTTTTGTTGTTGTTGTTGCAGAAGGGGATGGCAACAGTGTTGCTGTCGAACCCCAGAACCACCTGCTTTGAATGCCAGACCCCAGCCATGGAAGATTCAAAGTGATGATAATGAGGGTGCCGCTGAGCATGTGCAGAGTGCATCTCTTTCCCTCCAAGCAACCAAAGCCCACTCTCACACATCTGGACTCAGGGGCAGAGCTTCCATACAGGTGACTTAAGATCCGGCATCCCTCTGGTTAAAAATTAACATTCAGTCGCTACAGGCGAGCGATGTGTTTATACACCTGAGTGGCTACTAGAAAGGACCTATTTTATAGTTACACAGTTCAGACAAAGGGGAGGTTCTTGGCCAAGCCCCCCACCATGAGCAATCCACACATCCTGTGAATTACTTTTCCTACACAGGAAAAGAACACCCCCCCACCCCGCCACTGCCCCTCTGCCAAGTTGTTGTCTAGTGCTTCCATCATTAGCTATATACTTTCTCTGAACTTTGAGGAGCGCCCAGGGCAGGTGGGAGGTGGATCGTTCCACATCCCCTTTTGCACAGACATCCTGGGCTTCTCTTATATCTCTAAGGAGCCATTTAACCCTCCCTAGGATACTTTTCAGGGGATTTTGCACAGATCGAAACAAAAGAAAAAGAAGAACGAGGTGACAGCGTGTCTGCATGCACAGGGGCGATCAAAAGCTAGTAGAAAAAGAGTATATTCTAAACTGAGCTGAACACCACTCCCTAACTCTAATCAAGGATATTTGTTGAACTTTTATTTTATTTTATTTAAAAAAAAATGAACTGGAACAATGACCTAATTATATTCATAGTAGATGATTAACAGCTTAGCCTGCATTCTGGCTGATCCAGCTGCCCCCCCCCCCCCGGAGGAAAAGGTGTGAAAACCCAGTGTGAAATTTTTGGAAATTTCACCTGAAATGTCATTGCTCGCTCCGTCATGTGCCATTGCAAGAGATCAAAAAAATAAATAAATCCAACTGTCCCCAACACATTCCATTCCCAGAATGCAAAGCCGAAGAGGTCTACTAAGGGGGAGGCAGAAATATGTCTATGTAATGCCAATGGAAAAAAGGGGTGGATGGGAATGCAATGGGGAACACATATAGGAAATGGCAGGGGGGAGTGAAATCACGGCCTGTTGTCCCCAGCGCCTGTTTTGTGCAGGCCTCGCCAGACTTTCCTGGCCATGCCACGCCTCCGAGGGCCATCTTTGCTCCCAGAAACCTCCTATGTGGCCCCCCAAAGTGCACCCTGACCCCCAAACTTGCCCTGTCGGTGGCAGGAGCACCTCGGCCACTGGCCGGGGAAATGGAAAAGTTCTGAGAGACCCAGTCTTCCTCTCCAGTGAAAATACTGACTATCTTCAGGAGTATCGGCTTCATTTGTGGAAAGAAACCTAAAAGGTGGCCAATGTCCCCCGAGCAGGGGTCCCAGGGAGGCAGTGGGAGTGAATCCTATTCCCTCAGACCCTCTGCTAGATGGGGATATGCTGGATTTCACTCTAAGGTAGTCCATTTTGTGGAGCCTTTGAATATTCAAATTGAAACTATCGCGCAATCATTGATTGTCAAATCATTGGTTTCTAGAGGTTTTAAATACTTGGCTTGTGGGGAGAAAAATTCAAACTTATATCCGTAGGTATAAAACTTTAATATTGTTTGTCTCCCACTCGAGATCTGCAAAAAGGATTTGGAAATACTTTTTAATTGAAAAATCTTGTTTTCTTGTGTGTTCTCCTCTTGCATTAGGAAGCCAAGCTGAGGATCCCTTTTTGTCCACACATTCCTTGGTGTAAATTTTTTTTTAAAATAAAGTTTCTCTATCGTCTTGTCCTGCAAAATGTCAGGTAAGTTGAATTTCAGTATCTTTTTTGTTGGGGTTTGGGGGCCGGTGGTGGATTAATCCCCTTCCCTGTGTTTTTGGATAAGTTTGCCTTCAAAGAAAAAAGGTTGGAAGAGAGAGGAGGGGGGAGTCAGTGGTTCCAAACTGCAAAGAGCAATGGAATCAATGTTTTTTAAGTGCACGCACGTTAAACTGAAGCCGATGCAAACTCATATACATAAAATATACACATACACACCCAGCACCATTGCGTTGGGCTACGGGGAGAGCTCGCTCGCTCCCCAGCTGAAAGTGCTCAGGAATGCGGCTGCTCCAAACTTCATTGTGAAAGCCATTCTTTCTTTTTAAAAAAACAAAACAAAACAACAACAACCAGGCAGGGGCACAGTACTAATCTTTCACCGGCTCGGTTAAAATTGCACCTTTCCAGCAACCCTTTGGCAACTCAGCCCAGGGAACCAGGGTCTGTGGACCTCAAGGTCAAAAATCCGTTCCTCCCGCTCTAAACGTGGGTGCAATTTAAGACTCCAGCACCGAAACTTGCCAGGTGATTAGCTGTGTATTTTAATACTCAGGGGACGATCAGAGCCCCCCCAACCCCACCCACCCGCACAGTGGGGGCTTAGCCAGCCACTGGGATTCTCCCCGCTTGCCTGGAGGAAGAGAAGCTAGCTGAGTGCAAAGAAACCCCTAATGCGGGAGGTGTGTGTGTGTGTGTGTAAACTTGTTTGCTTTTTTTAAGGGGGTGCGGGGTTCCCTCCTTAACTCCGGGTCGCCTCTCGCAGGGCTTGCGCTCAGATGTCCCCCGAACTATTCCTGGTGCGTCCAGCAGCGGCGCTGCCGCGCAACAAAATCCACTGGGGACACGCCGATGCGCTCCCCAGCTGGGGCAAAAACTCCATTTGCTTCCCCTCGGCTGGTCCCCCCCCAATTGCCCCCACGGCGTCCTACGCGCAATCTACGAGGATCTGCGCATGGCCGTGCCGTGCCGTGAATCGGAGAGACAGGCAGATATGCAAGATTGGGGCAGTACACTGGAAGGCAGTGGGGTATCTCGGGGGAGTCTATTGCGGGGGGGGGGATAAATAGGGCCAGGACGATTGGGGCGGGAGGGCCGGCAAAGTAAATAAAGGGCGAGGAGACGGATACTTCCGAGTAGCATGGAGCTGCAAAGGCCCGCTGATTTCACGGCGCTTGCTCCCAAGTCAACGTGCCCAAGCCCGCAACTTTGCGGCTGAAAATCAATGCAGCTGAAGTCTTGCAGTCCGCAGTAATCATCCTGTGTTCGTTCACCTAAAGCCGCGTTTACTCGGAAGTAAGTCCCACCGTGCTCCTCGGTGCTTACTTCCAGGTCAGTAAGCACAGCTGGTGGCACGGGGGCGGGCGGCGGGCTCCTATCGCTGCAACCCCACCAACCCACGCGGGATCCGCCAGCCAGCCCTATGGCCGAACAGTGCCCTTTACTTCCGAGGATACGCGGCTCGGGGAACGGGCTACAAGCCCGCGCCACGCTTGCTCGGGAGTAGAAGCCTCCCTCCCCTCCCTCCAGTTCGGAAGGCGGCGGGGCTTCCGCCCGAGCAGAGATTCCTTGGGGAAGCCCGAGGGAGCGGACCTGATCCACCCCCACCGCCGGGCAGCCGGCGATCGCGCTGCTGGGGGCCGGGCCGGGGGGGCTTTTTGCGAACGGAGGTGGCGCGCGCGTCGTTTTGCGGCCAGAAAGGCCGCGCGGGGTGGGGGTGGCCCCGATCCAGCGGCGGCGGCGGCGACCGGGCGCCTTGGATTTGGGGCGGGAGGAAGGGCGGGCGCTCGCTACTCACGGCGCTCCGTGGCCCGCCGGAGCGGCGCTGCGCTCCCTGCCCGCCTGCCCGCCCTGCCCTGCTCCTCCTCCTCCTCCGGAGCCGAGCTGGGGCCGTGGCCGCCTCTCCTGCCGAGGCCTCCGGCTCCCTCCCCTGTCCATGCCCGAGGAGGGGGGGGGGCACGGAGGGAACTATGCTACGGGGGGGGGGGGGAGACGCTGCCGCCGCCAGACAAGCTCTTCCCACTTTCCCTCTTTCGCGGCTCGCTTTGCGCGCGGTCCGGCCGGAGATGGTGTTTTGTGGGGGGAGCCCGGCTGCGATCCTACGCGCGCGCTTAACTTGGGAGGAAGAAGCCCCTGCGAACTCAGTGGGGCTCCCTTCTGAGCCTTGGAGAGCGGGAGGCTCGCGGCAGTCCGAGGCTGTGCCCCCCCCCCCCACTCCACGCGCGGCACCTTTTTATTTTCTTGGGGAGAAGGCGCGGAGACACTCCCCCCTCCTCAATCCCATCTCCTTCTTCCACCTCTTGTTTCCCTCCTGAGCCCCCTTCTCAACCCCAAGACGTCTCCATAGCGGTGGTACATTTTGGGGTGTGCAGGCGCTCCTCATGACAGTCGCCACAGAGCCCCCCAGGAGAGCCCGAAAATGCAGCCGGCTGGGTTGATCCATATCAACAAAAACCAGGCCTAGGGATTTCTCTTCTGCTGGGATCAAGTCTTTGGAAAAGCTTGCGGGTCCGAATTGCCCATTCCAGACCGAGCCACACCCAAATACTTTGCACTGCAATAGGGAACAATATATTGTTGCTGGGGAAATTCATTTCTCCCCCAGCTGCTGTGAGATTGGCAGCTGAGCGCAGCAGGAGCAGGTACAGGGAAGTCTGGGGGGTGGCGGTGGCAGCTGACCTCAGCATCCCTGCTAATAAAACAGGGCCTGCGCTGCGTCCCTCCAAGTCCTCGTTCCGCTACACTCCTGTTACACAGGGTTCCTCTCACTCCCCTACCAAAGCAAACACTGGGGTGCTTCCAGACAAGGCTTGTGCAATCTCCCTGCCTCATTCATAGATTTTTAGGGGGGGTCCAGATGTTGTCTTCAATTGGTAGCCCTCCTGTCTTTTCCTACCTCTGCTTCTGTCTTTTTTCCTACTCAAAAAAATCGTTAAGGAAGAAAGGACGAATACTGTGCAATAGCCTTTTGACTGGTAGCCCGTCTGGAAGCAGCCCCACCAAGTAAGTTACTTTGTGGGAACGCTGCAGCACCCAGATTTTAGAAGGATCCTCTTCGCTTCTGCATGGAATTTCAGGATGTTTGGCTCTAAGGTACAGAGACAGAGTGGCTCTTCCCAGCGTTCCTTGGGGAGAGCCATGCAAAGTATACTACATTTGGGACAAACCCTTTGGAGTTTGTAGTGTGGACGTGCCCTGTGCAAAATGGTAGTAGAACCAAAGGGCTGTCCACACCACCTTTTCCTCTGGCAGGAGAATCGGTGGTAATGTAAGTGGTAGTTTTGGTGAACTGGATAGTGTTGATTGACACAACATACAGTTCTGGGGGTCGCTCATTTCATCCACTTATCACTGAGTTTAGAGTTCCACTACTTTAAGGAAGCTGGGTTCAAAAACAAACACATAGGGCGTGTTCGCACGACACGGGAACCGCAGGGGAGCAGAAATCCCCGCGGTTCCCGTGTCGTGTGAACGCTGACCGGGTGTGCCCCCGCGGGACGGCTGCGCGTGGGACACACGCAAAGTGACCATGGTCGGTAGAGGGGTAAGCCCCTACCGCGCGTGGCCACCCCGTCGTGTGAACAGCAGGCGGCCGTCCCACGGGGCCGCACAGAGGCGGCAGCCCAGAGCTGCCGGAGCTGCCGCAGCTCCATCCTGTAGGGGCAAACAGCCCCTCTGGGCATCCCGGGCCCCGCCCCCTAGCGCTGGGAGGCCCGCACTGCCGTGCGGGGACTACCAGCTCCACCAGGGCCCACCTACGCGCGCGGGGCTCAGGTCGTCTGCGGTGCCCCGCCGGACCCCGCAGATCGCCCCGTGTTGCCTCCCCCGCCCGCAGCCTGGGTCGTGCGAACCGGCCCTCAATCTACTTTAATCATGGACCAGTAATTACCCATTACCCTTTAGTGCCTTCCTTACAATCCCATCTCAACTATCCTGTGGCTCACGCTGGCTCAGCTTGTCTGAGTGTGGAAAGCTAAGCAGGGTCAGGCCTGGTTATTACTTGGATGGGAGACCCCTCCTCTAGTTTCCTGCATTGAGCAGGGGGTTGGACTCGATGGCCTTCTAGGCTCCTTCCAACTCTATGATCTATGAAATCTATTCTAAGGCCCTATTCTAATTCTGATTCTTCTGGAAGCCATATCAGGCCTTTTAGATGGGCTGACACCTGGTTGTTGTGGCTACGTTATTTTTTATTGCTGCATCATTACTACAGGGGTTTTTTGGGGTTTTTTTTTTTGCCAATGTCAGCAAGGTGCTCCATGGAACGCTGAAACAACCCAGTCTGTGTCCAGGTTTTTTCCCCCCATCCTTTAAGACCAACTAGTAACTAAAATACTAGTAAGTTCCAATAAAGAAAATCATAGAATAGTAGAGTTGGAAGGGGCCTATAAGGCCATCAAGTCCAACCCGCTGCTCAATGCAGAAATCCAAGTCAAATGTCTTCTCGATTCTTTTTCCGTAGCGCAAAAGCAGCTGTGAAAACCTTAATTTTAAAATATATTCTAGCCGAATATATGGGGCAGCACAATCCAATGTGGCTGCCCATGAGCCGCCGAACTTACAGCCTCTCCTCCTCCGTGCTCCTCCCGCCCCGCAAAAGACTTAGACGGCTGATTTTGGCTTTGGCTGTCTAAGTCTTTTCCCCCAGAGCGCGAGGAGGAGAGGCCAAGGTGCTGCCAGGATACTGTGTGTCGTGGCTGAGCCTGTCTCCTCCCCTCTCCAACCCCCTGGAACGGCCTCTGAACTCCGGCTCTGAGCTTGGTCTTCCAACCTCGGAGCCTCGGCTGGGACACCAACCTCTCCTATGGCCGTCTAGACTCTTTCTAGCGGCCATAAAATAGGATTTACGCCCCGAGATATTTTAAGCAGGAGGAGCATCTCAGATCACTTTTGGTCAAACTGTGTGCACAAGCCAGAGCACCACAAAGATTCGTATTGGGACCAGGACTCTTAACTTGTTCAAAAATGATCTGGAATTAGGGGTGAGCAGTGAGGTGGCCAGATTTTCCGCCTACACCAAATTATTAAGGGTGGGGGTAACAAAAAGGGACTGTGATGAGCTTCAAACGGATCTTTCCAAAATGGGTGAACGGGCATTAAGATGGCAAATACAGTTCAGTGTAAGCGAGAGTAAAATGATGCATGTTGGGGCAAAAAAATTCTGTCTTCACATATATGCTAATGGGAACTGAGCTGACACTGACTGACCAAGAAAGGTATCTTGGGGTTGCGGTAGATAGCTTGATGAAAACAGCCACCCAGTGTGCAGCTGTGGTGAAAAAGGCAAATTCCATGTTGGGGATCATTGGAAAGAAATTGAAAATTAAACTTTCAGTATCATAATGCCCTTATCCAAATTCATGGCGCAAACCAACCTGGAATATTGTGTAAGTTCTGGTCACCGTATCTCAAAAAGTATATTGTAGAACTGGAGAAGGTGCAGAAAAGGGTGGCCAAAGTGATCAAGGGGCTGGAGCAACTCCTTTTGGAGGAGAGGTTACAGTATTTTGGGGCTCAAGAGAGGACACGATAGAGGCATATAAAAGTTTTGTGTGGAGAAAGTGGATAATCTCTCATAATATTAGAACCCGGGGTCATCCGGTGGGAGATTCAGGACAGACAAAAGGAAGCACATAGTTAAACTGTGGGATTCACTTCCACAAGATATAGTGATGGTGGCCATCTTGGACAGCTTTAAAGGATTGGACAAATTCCTGGAGAAGGATATCAGTGGAAACTAGTCATGATGGTAATATGCTACCTCCAGTATCGGAGGCAGTACGCCTACATACACCAGTTGCTGGGGAACATGAGCGGGAGGGTGCTGTCGTACTCATGTCTTACTTGTGGGTTTCCTGTGAGCTTCTGGTTGGCCATTATGTGAACAGAATGCTGGACTAGATGGACCCTTGGTCTGATCCAGCAGGGCTCTTCTTACATTTTTGCAATGTTTCCCCACCCCCGCCCCTTTCAAAATCCTCCAGGGAAATAAGATCTTGCAGCTTTACATCTAGCAAACTTGTTCCAAGAATTTGGCAATTATTCGCAGCCTAAACTGTGTTGCTGAAACTTGAAACTGCTGTTGTGTTTCTTGAATGTTTACAGTGGCTTTGCTAAAACATGATAGCTGCCTGCTCTCCTGTTTCCGTCTCTTTCTCTGCTCGCTCCCCAGCTTCCATTTCTCAAATCGGGGCAGGTTGCATCATTTGTCTGGTTGCTGAATACTTAAGCATTTGTATAGCACTTTCCGAGTGGTCAAAAGAGCTTCACACACACATGTTCTCCCAGCTAGCCTTACAATAGCTCCATAATGCGCACTGGTATCATTGTTCCCATATAGTAGATGTGTGTGGGGGTGGGCAGGCTGAGGCCTGGTTCACATGTAACGACAACCCAGAGCATGGGTTCAGTATGGGTTGTTGTTGAATCATGGGTTGTCATTGAATCATGGGTTGTTGTTACGTGCAAACCCTGCACTATGCTTTAACTATGGAGTGTTAGCCATGAACAATCCAGGAAGATAACCCATGGTTTGTTGTTGGGTTATGAACTTTGGGTTGTTCAGGGTTAACAACCCATAGTTAAACCATAGTGCAGGGTTTGCATGTAAATGACAAACTACAATTCAGCAACAAACCACAATTCAGTGACTGACAACCCATACTCTGAGTTGTCAATCATTATGTGTGAACCAGGCCAATGAGACAGATCCAAGGTCAGCCGATGAGGTCACATGGCAGAGGTGAGGCTTGAACTAGGGGCATCCCTGCTCACAAGCCGTTCAGACTTGCGCAACACAATCCCATGCATTTCTACTTGGAAGTAGATTCCACGGTGTTCAGTGGGGCTTACTCCTAGACAAGTGTGCGTATAGGATTGCAGCCATAGGGGGCTTCCAGACCAAGGGCTCCTAGCACTGCCAATCCAAGGGCATTGTGCAGCTATTCTGTCTTTTCCTCCTTAACCATTTTTTTCAGCTGTGGTAAGAAAAAAGATGGGGAAAGTGGGAGAACATGGGAGGGTTACAAATGGAAGACCTTATTTTCTGGAACCTTCCTCTACTTTCTGCAAAATTCTGCAAATGAGACAGGGTGGTTGCAGGATAAAAAATTTGTCTGGAAGCACCCACAATCCAGACAGCTGCCTTGGTCCTGGGCACTGGCAGATGACATTTTTATCATGCCATTGCCTAGCCTCATTCACGGCAACGTCTTCCCCTCGTAGCCCTCCCATGGTTTCTCACTGCTTCTTCTGGCTTTCTCCTTATCATAGAAAATCTTCTAGGGGGAAAAAGACAGAATTTTGCACAATGCCTTCTAATTGGTAGCCCTAGGAGCCCCCAGCCGGAGATTACAGACTGTGGTGTATGATGTAACTGCTTCTGTTCTGAGCAAAGATACTTGGATAGAGGAGGGGTCCTCCTGTGTTTTCCCACCACATCTTCTGTCTTTTTCACCATGGAAAATCCATCAAGGATGGAAGGACCGAATGGAATAGCTGCATGCTGCCTTTTGATTGGCAGTGCTAGGAGCACTCCCCGTCTGGAAGCATCCCTGAGTCACAGCAGGTGATCAGGAATGGCCTGTTTGGACATGACAAAAAGATCCTGAGCCCCCAAACAGTATCCGTAGCTTTACATGTCAAGAATAGATTGGCTTACATATCTAAGGCCTTGGAGTGGGTAATAAAAGCCTCTGTTTAGCCAGTGTTTGGCATACTGACCTGGTTTGCACAACACGACAACCCACCATGGGTAACTAGCCATGGTGGGTTGTCGTGTCATCTGAACCCAGCGTGGTTTCTGCAGGGTGGCTTTTTTTTTTTTTTTTTTTACAAACAACCCAGCCTGAGAATCCATGGCTTGTTTTAGGGTTGTTCTTGCCCACGATGGCTTGTATCCAAATGTGACAGGATGATTTTATCACGGGTTGTTGCCGGGAATGGCTACAAAGCCACTTAGCAGAAGCAGCAAACGCCCCTGTGCTGCTCACTTTCGTGATCTTGCCAGTGCCTGCCCTTCCAATGATGCTGAAACAGAGCTTTGGAAGGACCATCACTCATTCTTCAGCTTTTTATTTTATTTTTGGGGTCCTCAAAAATGCACAATTGGAGTCATTATTATTTTTTTAACATTATTTCTTTTTGCTGGTCTTTCGCAGGTCCGCAAGTGTGCACTTACAGCTATCTGATATGCGTGGTCTTGCTTTGGTCAATTTTCTTGTCGGTCTCAGCTGTCAAAGGGAGGGCAAGGCAAGACTGCGTATATGCTAATTTGCGCACAGTAGCCAGGGACCAACTGCAAAGCTGTCAATTGAAAAGCACCGGTAAAAGGTGGGAAAGTGGCAACAGAAGGTGCACCAAAAGGGGGTGGGGACAAGTATCTGATACAGCAGCTGCGCCCCTACCTTCCTAATCACCTGCTCCCATCAGTGGTTCATGCCTTGGTCTCCTCTCGCCTAGACTACTGTAATGCGCTCTACGTGGGGTTACCCTTGAAGATGGTTCGGAAGCTACAGCTGGTACAGAACGCGGCGGCTCGCCTGGTTAAAGGCAGCCGCTGGCGTGATCACATCATGCCAGTGCTCAAGGAGCTGCACTGGCTACCAGTTGCTTGCCGAGCCGAATTCAAGGTGTTGGTTTTGACCTTTAAAACCCTATACAGCTCCGGTCCAGTCTATCTCAAGGAGCATCTCCAGCAACATCAAGTAGGCCGCTCAACAAGATCTGCCACAGACAGCCTTCTCCTTGTCCCTTCCGCCAGAGCAGCTAGACTGGTGGGGACGAGGAAGAGGGCCTTTTCTGTGGCGGCCCCGTAATGTGGAACTCTCTCCTGAGTGACCTCTGTCATGCCCCCTCTCTGCTGAGCTTCCGCCGCTCATTAAAAACCTGGCTGTTCAGGAGGGAATATGGGGTGGGTTAAGATTTTGTAAAATTTTTTATACTATTTTAAATGTATTTTATCTTGTTTTTATCCTATGTACATTGCCCAGGGTGGCCGGTTTGCCGGCCAGATGGGTGATTAATAAATGTAATAAATAAATAATAAATAAATAGAAAATCTCCCCCTTAGCAATGTAATCTTCTTGATTTTTAGTGTTGAGCTGACAGTTCCCAGTGCCCTCTGCCTTTTCAACACTTCCCCGACTCTCCAGCTACTCCAGAAAAGGGAGAAACTGGAAAGTAACACACACACACCCCCTTTTCAAGGCTACTTTTTGGAGCACTTACTGCTGCGGTTACTGTGGTTCCCTGATAGTTCCAAAGAAACCACAGAAATATACGCAGATTTAATGGCTGGGAAGTTAATGGAGAGGAAATTTTTTGCCAATTTAAGGGCTGGGAAGTTAATGGAGAGGAAACTTGTAACACAGCAGTTGAAGCAGGTGCACAAATTGCCCCTCCATTCATTTCCCAGCCATAACACATTTGCGTACATTTCTGTGGGTATTTTTTTTTTTAAGCTTCCAGGGAACCGCAGCAGTAAGTGCAGTTTTGCTATAAAGGGATGACTGTTAACATTTAAGGCTGTAGTCCTGTGCACAGATACTAGGGCAGGCTTCCTGATCCTGGTGCCCTCCAGATGTGTTGGATTAGATCACTTGGCTGGGGCGTGATGGGAATTGTAGTCCGACACATCTGGAGGGCACCAGGTTCGGGAAGGCTGTAGGGAGTAAGTGGCATCAAATGTAAGTAGGGCTTACGTCTGAGTAAAAATGCATAGGCTTGCAATGTATCCTGAAGGACTTCCCCTTAAGGTCTTCCTTTTTTCTTTTTTTTTTTAAATTCAGCATGACTTTTAGTTCAAACCTGCCCACTGGAAGGAAGTACAGTCGGGATTAGAACTCACTCCCCACCGCCATTTCTAAAGTGCAGAAGTGCGAGTTTAAGGAATTTGTGAATCAAAGCCAGTGAATCCAAAACTCATATTTTACTGTTCAAAGCAACCACGGCTGTGTGCTCATTTGGTTTCCCTTGTCTGCAAAATAAACAAATCTATTTCTAATTCCATCATTTCAGGAAAGCCAAAGATCTATCAAGGTGTCCGAGTCAAGCTTACAGTGAAGGAGCTTCTACAACAGAGGAGAGCCAAGCAGGCTGTAGCGGAAGACACCGTAAGCCCCTTCCCCACTTTTGCATGTCTGTTGCTGTTTTTAGGGCTAGGAAGCTGGTCAGTTGGGCGCTACTAGTTTCATTGTTTCACAATCATTATTGGTAACTTCTTTTTGGGGGGGGGAATTAGTGACGGAGCTTGCACATCACTTGATTACCCAACGCTTGAAGATGTGTCAACTGAAACCTGGACTGGCCAAACAGCTGTACTTAGACAGCACCATGTCAGATTTTAGAATGGGTGGGCTTGTGTATTTGAGTCCATTCCGACCCCTCAAAAAATTTAAAATGGAAATTCCTCCCCTTAGGAAACTAGCATGTCAGACAGAAGTGTGGGCTAGAACCATTCTCCCAGACATACTGGCTTTCTACGTGTAAGGTTCTTTTAAAAAGAAAATAATGATGATGATGATGAAAGAGCGTCATCCTGCAGCCTGAAGTGGCAAAATCTAGCAGCAGATTACTTTGTGTGATGATCTTTGTCCAGACCAGGCCTGACTATTAAAAAAAATACACTGCGTTGGAGATATTGCAAGGTCATATAGAAAGTCCTCTCCCATAGTGTTTGATCTGCAATAGTTCATTCAGACACACTAGCCTAGCCAGCCCTTGAAGGAAGAAGGGTGGCCGGGTGACCGGCCAGATGGGCGATTAACAAATATAATAAAATAAATAAAAATGTATCTGTGAACCAGCTCTAAGGCACCCTCTTAGTTCTAACTGTTCCCTTTATTTCCAATGTTCAGGCTGTGTGAGTGCCGTTGGTTATGTAGCCATGCACAAAAGGGAGGTTCCAGCAGGACTGGTGAAGTCCCAAGGTTTACAGAAGTTGAAAGAAATTGTTTTTTTTGGGGGGGGAGCGGGAAGTGGGTGGTGGGGCACTTCCAGAAGAGCTCAGTGAGTGTATTCAGTAGCCAGAGAATGTGAACTTGTAAGTTAATGCTTAGGCTGATCAAGCCCCCAACACTAATTTCTGTTAGTGTAAACATTTTCCACGGTGTTTGGAGACAGGGGGAAAGGATGGGTGGTAGTAACTCAGAAAGCTGCCTTCTACGGAGTCAGACCATTGCTCTGACTAGTTCAGTGTCATCGACACAAGCTTCCCCTAGCCTAGTGCCCTCCAGATGTGTTGGACTACAACTCACATTATCCCCAGCCATCATGGCCAGCACATCTGGAGGGCACTGGGCTGGGGAAGGCTGATATAGACGCAAGATCTTTTAACAGTTAAGGTGTAGTGAATCTGTGCTCAGTGACCCTACGTGGGTGCTCTTGCTTAGGGACTTCCCCCCCCCCCTCCAAACACCTTGCTGGATCAGACCAAGGTCCACCTAAGTCCAGCATTCTTTGCGAGAATCCCAGCAACCAGCAGGCATGAGGTGGACCACTGGAAATTGGCCAACGCTCCACCAACAGAGGATAGTCTTCTTTCTGTCCACCCATGATCTTACCAAAACATACACTTCGTTCACACATGCATGTAGATCACTCGAATCCTGTGCACTCAGTTACTAATATAGTTAGGCCTGGTTCTGCACATGCGGGTTTTATTTATTTATTTAATTGCTACATTTCCAGTCCGCCAATAACTAATGTTCTCTGGCTGGTTTACAACCATTTGTTGCTTTCTCTTTTTTTGAGGGCAAAGGATAACCGGTGTGTGTGTGTGTGTGTGTGTGGATGGATAGGGTCATCTCCCTGTTGCCTGAAAGTGCAGTGCTTTCCGATAAAGTCTGTTTCACACTTCCTGCAGGGCGGTCATCAAGCGTGGAGATATCAGGAGATGTCACATGCACGTCTGAACAGGCCTTGATGTGTGTGAGTGTGAACTGACTCCATGGGGAACATCGCTCTTGATATCAACATCCTGCCTGTGGAGCTAGATGTGGCCTGTTTGCACACCACTTGATGTTGCAGGCACATGTGAATCATCCGCCCATAAGCCAATGCTGGGGCAGGGGCAGGCAGGCAGGCAGTGCTGCCTTTACCATAACATGATACTGCAGTAGCAGTCACAATCCCAACATAGACCATCCCATGGGTAAAGTTTTAATGGAAGAAAATGGGAAAGTGTTAACTTGCTCTGCAAGACAGGGAAAGATTAAGTAGGTGCACGGAACACAGTGCTCTGCTCCGGTGCATGCAACTGGCTCTCTTGGCTTATGTTGCTTCAGTTATTTGCATAAAGAGGCCACTAGCCAAATACTGCTTCTGGGTTCACAGCGCTGGAGGGTTATTTCCCCCTTCCACAGATTTAATCCGCTCCCTACCTGTTGTTCCTCACAGAAGATGTTTCTCTAAGACAGCCAAGACACTTGTGACCCCAAACGGAGATTCATCCTGACCTATCCTAGTGCTGAAATGACCCGTTGCGAAGTTACCCTCTCCTGTTGCCTTGAAATGGGTTCAATGCACACAAGTGCAGTTAGCTTTCTAGCTGTGCTGTAAGAACCAAATTGCTCTTTTGCCTAATTGGGAGGTCTTAGAACAGAATTAAGGCAGCTGTGTTGATGCCAGGGCAGCCTGCAGGGGAGGCGAGAGCGTAAGAGAGTGTTTTCTTTTGTTTTCATCTGAGCATGAATTATTGAACCAAAGGCTAGGAAGGAAAGGACCAATTTTCCGTGCGACTCCAGTATAGGTGTTCAAAGCAAATATATATATATAAAAAAACTTAAAAACAGGATAAAATAAAAAAAGCAGCCTATCTAGATAAAAGCTAGGTTTATCTTTTCTCCTCCTTGAGCAAAGTTTCAAATGAACTGAGTTATTTTGTTGTGTGCAGAAATTAAAACAGAAACCAAAATGTAAGATCTGCAAAAGCATGTACCCTCAGCCCTTCACCCCAAGTACTTATTATCCTGCTTCAGGATGACTACGTTACTTCCGTTTCATCCACTGGTCGCAATGACTCCTGCTGTAATAATTTCCCTTTTGCACTGGTTCTTCCCTTCTCGAAGAGAGTTGCTACTCTTTGCAGTGTGTAAGGGAGTACACGGGGGCTCTGCGTTTACTGTGAGCGGGACCTTCTACTTAAGCTAAAGGCAGGAGCAATTACTCCACTTCTTGGAATAGTGTACATTATCCCTTTAATGCAGTTCCTCCTGTTTCGCCAGGTGATTGCAGTAGTAACTGCAATGGATTTGACACCAAACTACCCATGTGTCTCAAGTCAACCCTACCTTGGTTGGGGGGAAATGGAATTCCTGTGGTTATACCATTGGAGAAGTTTTCACATTTGGGCTGTTCTGCGTGCATTTGCGTGGAACTTTACTACTGGTTTATTTCTTCTGGGTAGGCTTCTTACACCAAAGTAGGAATGCACTTCCTCTCTGGTGGATCAGTGCTCAATCTGTGTTCATTTCCACTGGGGAACTCATGCGCCTGCCTTCTCCCGCACAATCCTGCCCACCCCTACGACATGTCTTCATGGGATGCCTTGCTCTGTGTGCCACAGGGGAGCAGTGGGTGGGTACATGAGACAGAGCCTTCTCCGTTGTGGCACCCAGAATGTAGAACTCCTTCCTTCTCCCAGGAAGCTTGACTGACCCTCTTCCCTGTTGATATTTAGACTTCTTTGTCCTTTGCCACTGAGAAGAATTGAAAACAACAGAAGAGAAGGCATTACAAGGTGCACTAGAAATGTTACAAGTGGGGAATCCTCATCAGAGACGGTGTGTTCTTCTGTATTCCATGTTGCAAAGGAATTCTTTTGTAACAGTGAATAACTTTGCAACAGAAAATATAGAACACGGCACTCTTGACAAACAGTCTCTTCACTCAAAACATGTTGGTACTAATAAAACGACACAGTTGACAGTTCTAGTGCATGTTCTAGGGTTTCTGCTTTGTGGTTTTCATACTGTTCCTGCCTTTCTTCTCACACAAAACTGGTCCCACTTCCTTTTGCTGATGGCTCTAATGTTTGCTTTTTTTAAAAAAAAAGTTTGTTAGCTGTCCATGTTGTGGGGCAGAAAGGAATATTACAAATATTTTAATTAATTAATTTAATACCGGGGTGGGGTGGGGTGGGGATGGATCCCATATTAAAAGCGCAGTGGGAACAGTTCTTTTAATAGGGAAGTGCAAACTTTCCCCCAAGACATTTCTCTGGCTTCCTCATTACTCAACCGCCATCCCTTGAAATTATTTGGGCGTTTCGCATGAAGAGGGAACCTTGAAATTGGATTTGAATTACAGCTGAGTTGGAAGAAACCCAGCGACAAACCGGGGGGCGGGATGTGGATTCTGTCCCCTCTCTCTTTTCTTAAAATGTTATTTATTTCATTTATATCACACCTGTCTTTCATCATGGAACTCAAGGTGGCTACATGGGGTTCTCAGGTGGTCTGCCATCCAAGCCCCCCTGACCAGACCCAGATCTGCTTGGCTTCAGCAAGGTGGCTGCCTCATATGCCTCCTGAGAAATTTCACTCGGTTTCTTGAAAACCCCTCCAATATATCACCTCTGGAGGAACCTTCACGTTTGCTTCAAAGTTCTACTTAGGTGAAATCTCTAAATCTCATTTGAAATCTTATTTAGGTGAGTGTGTAGCTCTAGGCTTCTGGTTCAAGGCATCTGCCATTTGCCTCACACACAGAGCCAGCTGCTTGAATGCCTGCCTTTATGGATTTAAGCAAAGGAGGGTTGTAATAAATTCCAGGGGGAAATACTCTCTGCAGATAGGAACTGCTCCTTGGGCTTGACCTTCCAATTACCTTTTTTATGCTTTCTGCTCTTTGCAGCCACGTAAACAGAGCCGTGTAGAAAATACATTGTTGTCGTCATTTTAAAAAACACACAACAGCAAACATTCTTGGTGCGCTCTTAATGGGTGTCGGGAATGTTATGTTTAAAGGAAATCGGTACAGCTTTGTGGGAGAAGGCATCTTATCAGCTAGTTATGAGAGAGTCCCAATATCTAAAATGGCCATCGCTTAAGCATACTCACAGAAGAGCACACGACCAGCTTTTAATAGTAGCCCCATATTCATGTTGCTCCTGCATGCAGTCGCTGAGTTTTCTCATGGAGAGAAATCCTGGACTTACCTCCACCGTGTAAGGGGATGAAGGAAGGGGTTGGGGGGCTTGGGGAAGCAAGGAAGTCCTTCTGCTTTTTAAATGGAGAAACACTCCAGCTTTGCTTTGCTCCTTTCCCCCCTCAGGTTTCCGGAGAAGGCAATGGCAGTGTCCAGTTCATGGAGTCTTTCTCCCCTCCCTGTGCAGGTTGGTACAAAAAGCACGCACACACCCCCAGCAACACAACACAACACCCCCACTTCTTTTCCAGACTTCCTAAACCTATTCCCAGAAGTCGCATCTTGAATCCAGACTTGGGAGTCAGCCACAAGCATTTAATTAGGAACCCGGCCAATCGGAACCGTGGAAAGAGCTTGCTAAATGCAGATGAGGATATGGGGGCTGGGGGAAGCTAGCAAGGCTTTGTGTGTTTTTTTTAAAAGCCTCTCCAGTTCAGTTCGCCGTTTGCCTTTATGTCCGTTCTGTTTCCAGCAAGATCAATCACACCAGGGAATATAACCAGACCACATTGGATTACTTTCTTCCTCCCGCTCCTGCCACAGGGGATCCGGCAGATTTAGCCTATTCCTACTGATCAATTAATTCCTAGTTCTGCAAACTTGCTTCTTTCACTGCCGTTCTGCTTCTCTCTCTCTCTCTTCCTGGAAATGCAGAGCGGGTTAATCCTTTTTTCACTGCGTATATCAGCTCCTTCCTGGTGTACAGAACCATCCAGGAGCTGACAGCATGTAAGAGGCAGGAATGCTGGCCTTTTCTTAGTGCTTTAGGTGTTGGTAGCTAATGATCAAGACAACTAAAACAACAACAAAACTAGTTCAGTTATTTGCAAATACATACACACACACACACACACATATCCCATGGGCAATAAATACACACAGACACATATCATATATAATATATCATCATCATCATTACATTACATTTATATCGTGCTTTTTTTTCTCTTGCAAGGAACCCAAAGTGGGTTACATAATCCTCCTCCTCCTCCTCTCCAACAACCCTGTGAGGTAGGCTAGGCTGAGAGTCAGGGACTGGCCCAAAGTCACCCAGTGAGCTTCGTGGCCAAGTGGGGACTAGAACCTGGGTCTCCTGAGTCCCAGTCCAGCACTCTTAACTGCTACGCCACACTGGCTTGCATGCCTCTTTTTACCTGTCCTATTTTTAATCAATTTCATTTTAATCAATTTCAATATACTTGTAATCGACATGAGTCAGGATCCAGATCTGCGTATATTAATATCGCAATACGAGATCCTCAGACACTTCTTCAGGATGGTTAAGCAGGTGGAATTTCTCCCATCATCTTTATTTACCGTCCCCATTACCGCCTGAGTCAGGGGGCTTAGTTTTGCCTCATAGGCTGACTTTGGTATAGAAAGCAGTTCCTTGAACCCCATGTTGTTCTCTTTCTCATACTTCTCTTAGCCCCGTACGAAGATGTGGAACTTGAATCTTTGTTGTCTGGCTGTTTATCACCCTGGCAGTTCCAGAGCTGCACTTCCTGTGAAGAGATCCCCAGTTATCTGGAGCAGCTTGTCGATTCCTGTCTTCAACCCGAGCTGCCTTTGGATGCCTCTTTGGGTGTTGCTCAGGGTAACTTGCCCTATCCACCCGACAGCTTCCAGCCAGGCCCTCCCTGCCTCAACCAAAGCCTGGTAATTCAGCTTCAGTTTTTACGGACCTAGGCCTGTGGGGTTTGGAGTCCGAGAAAGTGCCCATACGGGGCTTACATGAAAGGGAAGAAATGCATGAGTGCAGCAGAAAGATTGCCGGTTGCTGAAGGTATAAAATTGCTTGGGAGAGTCCCAGCTGCTCAGCAGAAACTCTGCAGCTATAGGTCAATGGGTAGACCAGTGTTCTCCAACCTTGGATTCCCAGATGTTTCCATAGCTGGCTGGGGCATGCTGGGAGTTGTAGGCCAAAAACATCTGGGGACTCAAGGTTGGAGAACACTGGGGTAGACGCCGGTCACCTGGCCAGTTTCAATTCATCTTCATCAGGAGATCTAAGGCTTAGCAATTAGCCATGGCTCAGTTGTTGAGCACTTGCTTTGCGTGCAAAAGGTCGCACCCGGGTTCAATCCCTGCGTTCAATCCCAGATTCAGTCAAAAGGTCCCAGGTTCAATCTCCAGGTAGGGTTGGGAAAGAGTCCCCTCAGAAACTCTGAGAAGGGGAGTATGCCTTGTCAGGATATGTTATATTTTCGGAATGTGGAATTTAATTGATCAAGGGGATGGAAGTATATTAGTTGGTCCCTAGGCGGGTGAGGACATGCACCTTATGATTTATTTTAGTTCTGTGTTTGTGTTTTACAGTTTTGTATGTAGTTTATAATAATTAAATAAAATTTATTTTTTAAAAAAGAAAGAAACGAGACTCTGGAGAGCCCTTGCTTAACCTTGCCCCCGCTCTCTGCTTCTGAGCGAACAGGCATAGGACTGGGCTGTTAAACCGATTAAAGCTTGCAAGGTTATTGGTTTTTACTTAGATGCCTCCTTTCCTCTCCCCTCTTCCTTCTTCCAGGGTCCCGGATCCCTGGATTCCTCTGATCCCTCGGGCTCATTCGATTATAGCTACTCCCCACTGCAGCTGCCTCCGTTTGCACCACTCCATTACAGCTCCCCTTCTCCTCTGGATGCCAAGAGCTGCATGTATCCACCGTCGGAGGGAAGCCCCTACCAGCAGGACTCCCATCTACAGTACAGTCCTGCCCCGTCTACATGCTACTGCACATCTTGTGGCTCCCAGCACTTGGACACTTTTAGAGTGCCGGAATATTTCCCCAACTCAACCGTGGACTGCAAGGACTATGCCCCTTCCGCCGTCTCTGTGGCAGACGACTTCTTCCGGAGTGACAGGAGTTGGCACACATGCTACAGTTGATGGGGGAGCATCCGCCCGCTGCTGTAGACACAGGGGATCAGTAGACCGTGGTTGCCATCTTGGATCCAGAGTGCCCGAAATGCTAAGTAGGTAAAACCAGGTCTCGTATCAGGCTGACCTAGGTTGGCGTTGGAGGATACAAGCTCTTGGGCTTCACAGAGTTCTTCATGGGGCAGAGTGGAAAGGGGGCAACATTTTTTTTTTAGACTGCTTGCTGTGCTAAAACAAAACTCAACACCCTCCACCAGGGAATCCAAATTCCATGCTGAGAAAAGCGGGATTCTGTGACCTGTTCAGTTTATGCAAATATGAATAACGTCTCTTGTTTTGCATAATTTATTCTGCCACTGCTGGTTGTGGGGAGGAGCAAAGGGCTATGCCAGGCACTGAAGCCCCCCCCCTCTATTGACCACTGGGTTTCTTATTAAGCAGCCCCTCTGGCTTCTGCAATTGTATCGGGCAGTGGCTGGCCACATGCTTGCAATCATCTTTCTACAATAATATGGGCTAGAAAAGTCTTTAAAAGACAAATAAAGCGGAGACTTCCAGGAAACCACATTTTGCATCCAGCAGCGCATGCTGCAATGTTTCTGTGCTTGAACGGAAACATGGCATACACATAGCATATAATATATAGCGCAGGGATGCAGAACCTCCCGTCCAGGGTCCCAATCCAACCCTCTAGGCAGCCATACCCATTTCCCCCTAACCAACAATTGTTTTGTGGTTTCCCAGCTTTTGTGCAGTTTTTTCACCATTCTGAAAGGTTGAAATGCCTCTCCTAAGGCATTCTTACCGGCAGTAAGAACTTTACGCTAAAATAGGCTGGGGTTCGGGGCATTTAGGCCCTGCCCCTTTTGCGTTTGGGCCTGCCCACCACTGGAGTGTGGCCCACAAGAGCTTCTCCGAGATGGAATTTGGCCCTTGAGCTGAAAGAGATTCAGTATAGAGAAAACACGCCGACTTATCCTTGGGTTTTACATTTGCTTGCAACCTAGCATGCTGTATACACCTGAACATTTTTGTCCCTTCCCGTTTTTCTGGATGAAGAATTCTGTGAAACATGAAAGCTTGTGTACTCCTACCAATAAAAGATATCTTACCTACTTCATATCTCCTGTAAATACAGCATGGCTTATGCTCAGATCAGATCAGCGAGTCTATTACCTCCGCAAACCTATGACTACCTAGCCCAACCTTTGCCTTCCTCTGGTGTTTTCTGTGGGGTTCATTTCAGGGTGCGAGCAACATTTTAAGTCACATCATAGCATTTCTTCTGCCATCTTGTATGTTTTAAGATTCCATTAAACAGACGTCAGCCAACCTGCAGCATTCTCGTTTTTATTCCTTTCGTTCTCGCGGTACAATCACAGATAGTTTGAGGCATCTTCCAACCCGATTTGCCCACATAGAATCACAGAATGTTAACATTGGAAGGTACCTTGGAGGTCATCCAATCCAACCCCCTGCTCAGTGCAGGAATCTTACGACTTACAGGGGAGCCTGGTGACTCCTATTTCGGTGGGGCTCCTTTTCCATCGCAGGTTTTGCAGCTTTTATTCTGAGCTTTATAGGAGCAATTCGTGGTGCTCCATGGTGGTGAACCTATTTTGGGGGTGGAGTTCAGCACCAGGGATAGCTCTCATGAAGCACCAGGTGAAACCTGCAATGGAAAAGGAGCCCCACTGAACTAGGAGTCACCACTTTGCTTGGATACATCCAGCAAAGGAGACCTTGCCGCTTCCCGAGGCAGCCTCTTCCGGGGACGAACAGCTCTTCCTGTTAGGATGTTTCTCCTCGACTTCAGCCAAAATCTGCTCCCCTGCCATTCTGCCCATTGGTTCACGCCCTGCCCTCCGGAGCAACAGAAGAGAGCAATTGTGCTCCATCTTAGAAAAAAAAAAAAGGCAAGTGAGGGGAGACATGATAGAGGTGTACAAAATTAGGCATGGTGTGGAGGAAGTGGACAGGGAGACATTTTTCTCCCTCTCTCATAATAGTAGAACCCAAAGGGGGCCATCCCATGAAGCTGATTGGTGAGTGATTCAGGACGGATAAAAGGAAGGACTTCCTCACACAGCGCAGAGTTAAACTATGGAACTCACTTCCACAAGATGTAGTGACGGCCACCGATATGGACAGCTTTAAAAGGGGATTGGACAAATTCATGGAGGAGGAGGAGAAGGCTATCAGTGGCTGCTAGTCCTGATTGGCTGTATGCTACCTCCAGGATCAGAGGCAGTTTGCCTATGTACACCAGTTGCTGGGGAACATGGGCGGGAGGGTGCTGTTGCGTTCATGTCCTGCTTGTGTGTTTCCCGTGGGCAGCTGGTTGGCCACTGTGTGAACAAAATGTTGGCCTAGATGGACCCTTGGCCTGATCCAGCAGGGCTCTTCCTAGGTTCTCATGTTCTGATTGCCCTTCACATCTTTGAAGACTGCTATCATGTCTCCCCTTAAACTTTTCTTCTCCGGGATAAACTTTCAACAGTTCCTCATAGGACTTGGTTTCCAAGTGGTACATGGTCAGTCAGGATACCTAAAACCAGGAGTTGTAAAAGCCACACACCCCACCCCAGATTTATGAATGATCTGTTGTGCTTCTGAGTTCTTGGTCTCCCGGTAAACATGCATCTGGAAGAGATTACATTGGGGGGAGGGAGGGGGAGACAACAACTTGGAGCAGAAAGGTGGCAGAGCACTTCAGTCATTGCTCCCCCCCCCCCCCAGAAAAATCATTACTTGTTTTTGTGTCTTCACATCTAATTTGGCTTTGGAAAACTATGTATCATCCATAAATGGATGATACAGAGACTCCTGCTGGGCATTTGTAGAAATGCCCTGTTTTAAAATGTCTTGTTGATCATAGTTTTTATTTAAGAGCTGTTTCCAATCCATCCAGGGTGCTTCCAGATGGGGAGGGCTCCTAGCACTACCAGTTAGAAGGCTTTGTGCAGCCTTTTCTCTTTAATAGATTTTCTGCAGTGAGAGGAAAGATGGGAGAAGCAGTGGCAAAACATGGGAGGCTTACAAGGGAAAGATGATGACATCTGGACGGACACACCCCTCCGTAAAATTCCATGAATGAGCAAGGAGGCAGGACGATGGCACAGTAAAAGTCTCACCTGGAAGCCAGGACCCCACCCCTAAACCAAAATGATTTTGATTTCAAGAGTTGGAAACTTTAAGCCATGTGTTTATGGTACTGTCAGCATTGGCCCCTTCAGTTTGCAGAGCCAGTGAGATGATCAGAGATACAGGGGTTGTTCGTTCGTGATATGCATGTCCCTTCTGGCTTGCCATCCAAACCTGGCTTTTTGAGCATTCCTGTTGAATGCTCAAAAAGCCCAGCAGCCCTTCCAGTTCTCCCAGTGGCGTAGAGGTAAATCTGGAAGTGCAGGCGCTCATCTTGACAATCCGCTTAGCCACACCCCAAAGGAGAGACCAAAAACTGTAGGGTGCAGTCTTGACCCCCCCCCCCATAACAAACCAGTTCTAGCAGTTTTCATCTCTATCAGGAGTAGCTCTTTTGTAAAACGAATGGGTCTTAATTGCCCATTCAAGACCAAGCCACCCCAAAATACTTTGCATCAGAAAAGGGAACAACCCATTGTTACTGGGAAAATTCATTTGCCCCCAGCTACTGTGAGGATTGCGGCTAGGGAACAGGGAATTCTGAGGGGAGTGGCAGTTGATGTCAGCATCCTTGCTAATAAAATAGTGCAGCTGTTTGTTTATTTATTTGTTGTATTTCTAGATCGCCCATCTAGCCGGTAACCCAGCTACTCTGGGCGATGTACAATATAAAATGAAACAAAACAGAATAAAATACACTTAAAACAGTATAAATTTTTAAAATCCTAACCCACCCCATATTCCCGCCTGAAAAGTCATGTTTTTAATGCACGGCAGAAGCTCATCAAGGAGTGGGCATGGCGGAGGTCACTAGGGAGAGAGTTCCACAGTATGGGGGCCGCCACAGAAAAAGGCCCTCTTCTTAGTCCCCACCAGCCTGGCTGCTCTGGCTGATGGGACAAGGAGAAGGCCGTCCGTGGCAGATCCTGTTGAGCGGCCTACTTGGTGTTGCTGGAGACGCTCCTTGAGATAAACTGGACAGGAGCCGTATAGGGTTTTAAAGGTCAAAACCAACACCTTGAGTTCGGCTCGGCAAGCAACTGGTAGCCAGTGCAGTTCCTTGAGCACTGGAGTGATGTGATCACGTCGGCGGCTGCCTTTAACTAGGCGATCCGCCGCGTTCTTAACCAGCTGTAGCTTCCGAACCGTCTTCCAGGGTAACCCCACGTAGAGCGCATTACAGTAGTCTAGACGAGAGGCAACCAAGGCATGCACCACTGATGGGAGCAGGTGATTAGGAAGGCAGGGGCGCAGCTGCCGCATCAGATGGTGTTGCATCCCTGCGAGCCCTGATGCCACTACACCACTTGTGGCCTGAAAGAAGAAGTGAGGTTGAATTGGCCCTCCCTGCTCCTTCTAAGTTGCACCTCCTGGCTACAGTTCCTCCTGCAACACAAGTCATGATTTAAAGGTCCAGATGGAATGGAAGACCTCTCCCAGCTGCTGTTCTTAACAGATAGAAATGGGCTTAACGGATAGAAATGAGCCAGTGTGGCGTAGTGGTGAGAGAGTGTTGGACTAAGACTCAGGAGATCCGGGTTCTATTCCCCACTCGCCATGAAGCTCACTGGGTGACTTCGGGCCAGTCACTGACTCTCAGCCTCACCTACCTCACAGGGTTGTTGTGAGGATAATATGGAGAGGAGGAGGAGGATTATGTAAGCCGCCTTGGGTTCCTTGCAAGAAAAAATGCAGGATATAAATATAATCAATCAATTAATTAATTAATCTTTATTAGCATTTTGTTTCTATGTACCTGTAATCAGGTGACATGATGTAGCCATTGGCTGAGTTCAGACAACACGATAACCCACATTCAAGGGTTGAGTGTGGGTTTTCGTTGAACCATGGGTGGTTGTTGAACTGTGGGTTATTGTGTTGTCTGAACCCAGCTGCACTAACAAGCCATGGCTTGTTAAACATGAACAACACATGAAGAGAACCCATGGTTTGTTGTTGGGTTGTGAACTGCGGATTGTTCACCATGGTTTGTTATCTCAGCTGGGTTCAGACAACATGATAACCCATGTTTCAACAACAACCCATGTTTCAACAACAACCCATGGTTCAACGACAACCCACACTCAACCCATACTCAACCCTTGAATGTGGGTTATCGTATTGTCGGAACCCAGTCAGTAACTCATATAACAGACTGATGGCAGGCAGCTTGTGGTATGTCACACTACCACTAACATTATACTTTGCGGGACCTCTGCCACAATGTCTGTCTGTGTGTGAGAAGGGAGTTGCATTTCATCCTTGGTGATTCCATGAAAGAGACTATAAAACAGGCATGCGTGTGCGCACAGGCACACAGTCACACACAGATTTTCCATTGAACTCTGTGTGCTTGTAATGTCCAGATAAGTCATTAAGTCAGGGGTGCTGAACCGCTCCCAGCCTGAAAGGAAGAGATGCAGCAAGAAGAAAGCACAGTCCTGGTTCTACCTGCTGTTCGCCCGTCGAGGCAGGCAGCCCTGGCTTTTAATCCTACTCTCAACCTACTCTTTTATTGTCCTCATATCCTCTTGGGCTGCCTTCTTCCTTCTGGCTGAGCACATCTACTGCTTGAGCCCTCTTGGACTTGACCTCTGTGTGGTACAGGCAGCTTTGGGCCAGTCCCTGACTCTCCGGCTAACCTACCTCACAGGGTTGTTGTGAGGATAAAATGGAGAGGAGGAGGAGCATTGTGTAAGCTGCCTTGGGTTCCTTGCAGATAAAAGGTGGTATATAAAAATAAATAAATAAATAAATAAATGTAGGGGGCAGGTGCAAGGGCGGTGGGCACAATCCTGCTCACTCCCCACCCTCTATGTCAGGGCTCTCCAACCTTGGGTCCCCTGATGTTGCTGGACTACAGCTCCCAGAATCCCTTGCCATTAGCCATGCTGGCTGGGTATGCTGGGAGCTGTAGGCCAGCAACATCTGGGGACCCAAGGCTGGAGAGCCCTGCTCTACGTGCATTCTGGGTAATGTGGGAAGAGGTCTGGTTAAGAAGTTCATATATGGGAAACTCCGGCACTCTCCCCAAAGAACCTGCACCAAACAAGGAGGACCAGGTGTTGCTGGCTCAGAAATTACTCAAATTCTTCTACTGCAAAAAGGGGCAAAAGTAAAGGTTGTCCTTTCCTTGAGGAGAGTGGGTGGGATGGATGTTCTAGAGATTCCGCAGAGATAAACCCACAGATTGCAGGTGATTCTATCAATGCAGACAGAGAATTTCAGAATTATCAGGAGACGGTGGCGCGGCAGATGTACATTCTTTAACGGATGAGTTATTGCCCCATGCAATGGCTCCAGAAAGATAAAGGAAGAATTGTGCATACGTGGGGCAGAGGGTGGGCGGAACAGAACTATTGGATGAAGGATGTTAAGAAAAGATAAGTGGTTTTGTCCCCTTTTGCCTCCATTCAAGTTCAACAGGGCTTTGTAAGAACAACAGACCTTTTAGGGTTCCTGCTTTACAAAGCTTGACTTGAGTCTGGTTGTGGGAAGGAGGGACAGCAGAGATAATTGCACAGAGAAATGCACATATTAATCTTTCCCAAAGATTATAGCAGCGCGCACGCGCACACACACACACACACACACACACACACATTTGGAAAAGCTGGCAGTGTACACTGCATTTTAAAGTTCTGAAAATAAACATCTTAGGGCAGGGGAGCTATGTGATAAAGGGCACTTCCAGATTGTCGCTGACAATCCAAGGCATTGCACAGCTATTCCATCTTTTCCTTCTTAGTGGATTTTTTTTTTTTCTGATAAGAAACAAAGACAGAAGAAGCAGTGGGAAAACATGGAAAGGCTACAAATGGAAGAGGATGAAATCTGGACCCCCTGCAAAATTCTGTAAATAAAGGACTGTGATTGCAGAATAAAAGCCTTATTGGGAAGCACCCAAAGGTGCAATTTTATGACAATTTGGGCTACAGGATAATGCAAATGCTGATTTCCAAAAAAATATTTGGCAGTCTATGACATCAGGCCTAAAGGAAGTAGCTAGTTTATGAAACTTTGTCCACTGCCATAACAACAACATTATTTGAATGGGAAACTTACTGTTTATCTGTCAAGCATGAGAGGCATACTGAGAACTTAAGGACACAGGAATTGCCTTGCTGGGTTGGACCAAGGTCTACATAAGTCTGCAGGAATAGTGTCAGGAAGGCTAAAGCTGAGAATGAGCTAAGGTTAGCGAGGAATGCTAAAAGCAACAAAAAAGCTTTCTTCAGATACATGCACAGTAAAAGACAGAAGAAAGAACTGGTGGTTCAACTACGCAATGAGGATGGCAAATTGATAACAGAAGACAAAGAAAAGGCAGAAGTGTTCAATTCCTACTTCGGCTCGGTCTTCTCCCAAAAGAGGGTCTATGACTCCCCTGGCAAACCTGAAGTGCAGACTGAAGGGGCAGGACTGCAGCTTGAGATTGATAGGCAAATGGTCAAGGAGCACCTGATTGCTCTGAACGAGTTTAAATCTCCAGGGCCTGATGAGCTGCATCCTAGAGTAATAAAGGAACTGGCAGAAGAACTCTCAGAACCACTGTCTATTATCTTTGAGAAATCATGGAGGACAGGTGAAGTGCCAGACGACTGGAGGAGGGCAAATGTTGTTCCCATCTTCAAAAAGGGCAAGAAGGAGGAACCTGGGAACTATAGGCCAGTCAGTCTGACATCAATCCCCGGGAAGATGTTGGAGCAGATTATAAAGAAGTCAGTCTGCAAGCACCTTGAAAACAATGCAGTGATTACTAGAAGCCAGCATGGATTTGTCAAGAACAAATCCTGTCAGACTAATCTGATCTCATTTTTTGATCGGGTAACCTCCCTTGTGGACTGTGGGAATGCTGTGGACATTATATATCTGGACTTCAGCAAAGCTTTCGACAAAGTGCCTCATGATATCCTGATTAGTAAGCTAGCTAAGAGTGGGCTAGATGGAACAACTATCAGGTGGATCCACAATTGGCTACAGAATCGGACTCAAAGAGTGCTTATCAATGGTTCCTTCTCAAACTGGGGAGAGGTAACAAGCGGGGTACCACAGGGCTCGGTCCTGGGCCCGGTGCTCTTCAACATTTTTATTAATGACGGATCAGGAGGTACAGGGAATGCTTATCAAATTTGCAGATGACACAAAGTTGGGTGGAACAGCTAATACTCTGGAAGACAGAAACAAAATTCAAAGTGACCTTGATAGACTGGAGCGCTGGGCCGAAAACAACAGAATGAAATTTAATAGGGATAAATGCCAAGTGCTGCACCTAGGGAGAGGAAACCAAATGCAGAGTTACAGAATGGGGGACACTTGGCTCAACAATACTACAAGTGAGAAGGATCTTGGAATTGTGGTAGATCACAACCTGAATATGAGCCAGCAATGCAATGTGGCTGCAAAGAAGGCAAATGCAATTTTGGGCTGTATTAATAGAAGTATAGCTTCCAAATCACGGGAAGTGATAATTCCCCTTTACTCGGCACTGGTTAGGCCTCATCTTGAGTACTGCGTCCAGTTCTGGGCACCTCACTTTAAGAAGGACATAAACAAACTGGAGAGGGTTCAGAGGAGGGCAACAAGGATGATAAAGGGACTGGAAACAAGGCCCTATGAGGAGAGACTGAAAGAACTGGGCATGTTTAGCCTTCAGAAGAGGAGACTGAGGGGAGATATGATCGCACTCTTCCAGTATTTGAAGGGATGTCACACAGAGGAGGGCCAGGATCTCTTCTCGATCATCCCAGTTTGCAGGACACGGAATAATGGGCTCAAGTTACAGGAACCTAGATTCCACCTAAACATCAGGAAAAATTTCCTGACTGTTAGAGCAATAAGACAATGGAACCAACTACCTAGGGAGGTGGTGGGCTCTCCCACTCTGGAGGCATTCAAGGTGCAGCTGGACAGACATCTGTCAGAGATGCTTTGACCTGGATTCCTGCACTGAGCAGGGGGTTGGACTCGATGGCCTTGTAGGCCCCTTCCAACTCTACCTCTCTATGATTCTATGATTCTATAATTTAGGGCACAAACCTATGCATGATCTGCATTGGCGAAAACGCAAGAAAACATCATGTTGTCTACCAGCATCCCTGATCATTGGCCATCCTAGCAGGGACTTCTGGGAGTTGAAGTCCAAAACATCTGGAGACCTTCTGCCCACCCCTGGACTCTACACTACACATTTAAGGGTGCAGTCCTATGCCTGTTTAGACAGAAAAATGTCCTACAATTCCTAGTATGCCCCAGCCAGCCATGCTGGCCATGGCATGCTGGGAGTTGTAGGACTTTTTTTCTGTCTAAACATGCACAGAACTGCACCCTTAGCAATCTTATTCTCAAGAGTGGCCAGCCAGGTGGAATGAGGATGATGGCTTTCCCTCTATTTATTACCAGCTTCTGGAGCTCAGAGGTCTGCTGTTACTGAGCACTGGGGTTCCATTCTTGGCTACTACGGCTAGTTGCTACTGCACCATGAACAGAACTGATCCTTTATGGTAAGTGGTCTGGTGAATCAGACCAAAGGTCTGTCTGATCTAGTCCTGCATCCTGTTATCACCGATGACCAGGATGAAGGTGACAGACTGACGAATCACTTTCTACTGCTGTTTGGCCCTAATGTCTGTTATTTAGAGTCTCTGTACATGGAGGTTATGCTTAGGTAATAGCCTGGTTTGCACAGGCTGCGTTTCATTTTGTTCATGGTTAACAAACCATGGCTTGTTAGCATGGCCACGTTCACACATCACGACAACCAAACCATGGGTTAGCATTATGGGTGAACCAGTTGTGGCTAATATCCATCCATTGCCCTATCGTCCATTAAATCCTCTAATATATATTTTAAAGGCCATCTGAACAAGTGTGTCCATCACTACCTTAAACAGAGTATTAGTTCAACCACCAGCCCCTTATTAAGCAAGGTCATGGCTGCTAGCTACACAGATCTGCTGCCTCCATAGTTAGGAGCCAGCTGTAAGTGCCAGGGGGTACACACAAGAACATTTTTTGTTTTCAAAAAGAAAAAGATAAGCATCTTGCCTATAGGCAATTTCCTTGTATCTCTTGTAAAAATGTGACTTGGGGCCACTGGCTTACTTAAACTCCTTGTTGTCGTTATCACCTTCAGGTTCCAGAGCAATACAGCAAATATTTGCACACTTCAGGTCTACAGTTAAAAAAAAGCTGCCTGCTTTGATGAGCAGAGGCATTTCCTGGAGGACAGAATAGGCACACCTGGCTTGTCTTGAACAGGAGAGAAAGTTGCAATAATAGAAGGGCCCTCATCTTGCAGGACTTGGAATGAATCCTACTTTCCAGTTGAACATGGAGCAACAACTGTATTTGATAACTGACATGCAGCGGCATTTCACAGTGTTAGCTTGCTGGCATGCAATGGCATTTGTCATAAGAACATCAGAAGAGCCCGTCTGGATCAGAACAAAGGTCTATCTCATCCTGTTTCCCATAGAGGACACACAGATGCCTCCAGGAAGCACACAAGGGCTCTCCTGTTGTTGCTCAAGAGCAACTGGTATTCTGTGGTACACTGCCCCTGGATGTGGAGATTCCACATAGCCACATAGACTACAACTCCCATGACCCCTGAACATTTCAGGTTCCAGGATGGAGGATAATTGATCTTGCCTGTGGAGCAATTCATTCATTCATTTATTTATTTTATTACATTTATACCCCGCCTTTTTTCCTGCAAGGAACTCAAGGTGGCTTACATAATCCTCCTCCTCACAACAACCCTGTGAAGTAGGTTAGGCTGAGAGGCAGTGACTGACCCAAAGTCATCCAGTGAGTTTCATGGCGGAGCGGGGACTAGAACCCGGATCTCCCGAGTCCCAGTCCAGCACTCTCACCACTACGGCACACTAGCTCTCAATACCCACAAAGGTGGGTCGGTGCCAGCTCCAGCTTCTTGAGGGCCCTTGGGCAAGACATCCTCCATGGGCCCCCTCCCTCAGTGAGTCTCCCTTCTCCTTGCCATTGTCACCAGCTGCTCTTCCTCCTCCTCCTCCTCCTCTTCCTCATCATGGCTACCACTTGCTTGGTAGGCAGAGAGCCAGTGAGCAAGCAGGCCGCGGCATCCCCTGCTCAGGCCTGTGGCGGCTCACGCTGGCTCAGCTTGCTTGTCTGAGCGTGGAAAGCTAAGCAGGGTCTGGCCTGGTTATTACTTGGGTGGGAGACCCCTCCTCTGGTTTCCTGCCTTGAGCAGGGGGTTGGACTGATCCTCCCCGCCACTTTTGGCTGGGTCAGGTCAACATGCAGATTGCCTTGGTGAAAGGGAGGGGGGCAGCGGCGGGGGGGGGAGACCCGGCAGGAGCAGAAATGGGGGCAGAGGAGCACGTGTGCTCTCCTGCCTCAGGCAGCGGAAGAGCTTGTGGTTGTGGCAGCCCCGTGGAATATTCATCTGCGATAAAAGCAAATTCTATGCTTAGGTGACTGAACGCTGCCTTTATTTATTTATTTGTTTATTTATTTATTATATTTATACCCCGCCTTCTTTCCTGCAAGGAACCCAAGGCGGCTTACATAATCCTCCTCTTCCTCTCCATTTTTGCAATCTTCATGGACTTGAGGCTCCCATCTTGAAGAGCAAAAGTCAGAATTGCCTTGCTCCTCTGACACATCCTGTTTAATACAAAACTTCAAAACTTTTGCAATGCAGCCTTCCTGGTGTGTGTGTGTGTGTGTGTGTGTGTGTGTGTGTGTGAGAGAGAGAGAGAGAGAGAGATGCTTTAACACCAATGTGGGCATAAAGGGTGTTTCCAGACGGAAGGCACCAGGCGCTCCTAATCAAAAGGCACTGCCAGCTATTCCATTTCCCCCTCCTTAACGGATTTTATGTGGTAAGAAAAAAGGCAGAAGACACAGTGGGAAAACATGGGAGGCTGACGAAGGGAAGGCCACGATGCCTGGACCCACTGTAAGCTTCCATGGACAAGGCAGGGCGATTGCACAGTAACAGCCTCATCTGGAAGTGCCCAAAACGATTGGCTCTGCTAGCTTTTACCCACGTGGCAAAGAATGATTCTTTTCTTCTGTTTGAAGTTCTTTCCCCCATTTTCAGGCCTCAGCAGAGTACAAGTTTTACTTTAGAGCGGGGGACCAGCACACCTGAATATCGCCTACCTACCCGGACTTCAAGATCTTCTTCTGAGGCACTTCTCTGGGTGCCTCTGCCAGGCAAAGCGCAGTGGGTAGCTAGCAAGTTTTCCCAACTGCCTCTTCTGCTTTTTTCTTAACACCATGACCACCACCACCACCACACTCACACACAAAATCCGTTAAGGAGAGAAAGACAGACTAGGTAGTTCCAGGAGCCATCCATCTGGAAGCATCCTTGGAGAAGTGGAGGCTGTAAGGGTTATGGGCATTCTGTGAGCATTCTGGAGAGTTCGGGTTCAAGCCTACAGAACAAGAGCCAACTGCTTCCATTCAACATCTCAGACTTGGTTGATCTTTAGCAGAAGAATTACTACCGGGCATTCCAATAAAGCAGCTCTTTCCTCCAAACAAAGAGCCGATTGTACGTCTGGCAGCTGAAGTCTGGGCTGAAAAAGGGGATGGGATGGGAGTGCAGGTGAGGGAAGTCTTAAACAACTTTTTTTTACAACTCTCGTTGGCCCTCAGGTCCTGCAAACAGTGTTTGCCCCCAGATTGTTGTATTGAACACACGATAAAAAAAAAAGTTTACAGTATGAAAGCTTTGGAATGTCAACAGCCCTTTCGGAAATGAAGCAACAGCATTTGCCAAGATAACACTAAGTGTACATTTTAAAAGGTTTCCTTTCTTTACAAGGATTCCGTTTTCACAGGGCTCTCTCTGGAGTAGCGTGGCTCAGTGGACCAATGGCAACCAGTGGTCCACAGAGCCGCAATTGAAATGACTGACTGATTCAGTTCAATTGAACTGAAATGATAGCTATCGGTGTGGCTTGTGATCAGTGCCAGCTCCAGGTTTTTGCAGGCCCCTGGCCAAAACACCCATGACATGCGCCCTCCCTCAGTGAGTCTACCTTCTCATCACCATTGCCACCAGCTGCTCTGGCTCCTCATTGCTCCTCTCCATTGCTCCCAATTGCCTGTTTGACAGGGAGAGAGAGCCACTGAGCAACTTGGCCATGGCATCTGCTGCTGCTCCTTCTCACCACCAGCACTGTGTGGGCCAGAGCGAGAGGCAGGTGAACATGCAGGTCACCATGGTGAAGTGGAGGAGCAACTCATAGAATCATAGAAAAGTGGAGTTGGAAGGGGCCTACAAGGCCATCGAGTCCAACCCCCTGCTCAATGCAGGAATCCAGGTCAAAGCATCTCTGACAGATGGTTGTCCAGCTTCACCTTGAATGCCTCCAGAGTGGGAGAGCTCACCACCTCCCTAGGTAGTTGGTTCCATTGGCGTATTGCTCTAACAGTCAGGAAATTTTTCCTGATGTTTAGGTGGAATCTGGGTTCCTGTAACTTGGGTCCATTATTCCGTGTCCTGCAATCTGGGATGATCGAGAAGAGATCCTGGCCCTCCAGGGGGTCCTTGTCAGTGGGCCCTGGCCCTTGCTGAGATGTGGGCACTCGGCAAGTGTCCAACAATGCTTGTCCTTGATGCTGGCCCTGCTAGCAATGCTGCTCCGTGATTCCTTGGGAGTGGAATGAGGGCAGGAGAGTGTGGAATGCCTTCCACCCAATCCTCTCTCCCTGGAAAGAGTTGTCCTAATGGGACACACTGCATGGTCAAGGAAGAGCAGTCATCGTAGTACTGTGCTGTAGGAAACAGAAATCTCCTCGGCCTATGCAACGTAAGTTATGTTCATGTTATGTCTTGTGGTAGCAAGAAACTGACTTACTTCCAGGGGCTGTGAGGAATGCACGTGTGTCTATTTTGCCACATGTATATTCCCATAGCATATACATATATTTGTTGTAAACTGTGCAGAGAGCTTCGGCTATTGAGTGGTATATAAATAAAATTAATCATCATCACCATTATATGTATATGTATATGTATATGTATATGTATATGTATATATATGTATGTATATGATCGCCAAAAAGAAAAAAAAGGCCATGAGTGCTTACCACATGCTACACAGGTGGCGAACCTGTAGTTTCCAACACAGAAGCAATATCTGTGTATGAAATCCCTTATGTGGTTAGTGTTTAGGGTAGACACGTGTCCTGCTTTACAGAGGAAAGTCCTCTATTTGCGGGGCTGCCTGCAGCAGACCTCTGTCTGAATGGCTGTCCGGTCCAAGTCCAGTTTAAAGATAAAGGGCCCTAAAAAGGGAGAGCAGCACGGACTTGAAGTTGCCCGTCACACAGTTAATACCTGGACTGCAGACTGAGCAGACACGCAGGCTCAGCTCACCTGTGCACTACACGGTCTTCGCCACTATGAGATATCGGGCATTTCCATTTAAATTACACCAATTATTTATCAAGGTGCCATTTAGCAGATGCAGATTTGATGCAAATCTGTGTATCCTCTTTTATCCACTTTTTTGGCCACGAGTCAGGGAGTGGTCCTTATAGGAATGTGTAGGTGAAGCCCTTTGAACATTTCAAATGTGCTACATCAATGCTAAATTTTATTATTATGTTCTTCTAAAGACATATAGCATTAGTCCTTTAAAAAAAAAAAACAACAAAAAAAACCTCAATCCAGATTTCAAAAACAGCAGGAGCCCAGCTTGCCTTTTCATAATCCTAATTGATTTATCTCAATTAAATATTTACAAAGAACCCTGAGTATCTTAATTAGTACAATAAAACACATACAATAGGCCCAACAATTAAATATCAAAAATTATTATTAATATTATTATTATTATTTTTAAAAAGCATGTTTCCAGAGACAAATGAGAACTTCAATATCTTTTTTTAAAGTAAAAAATATGTTAATATGAAATGGCATTTTCGCAAGAGTCTAAAGCAGTGTTCTCCAACCTTGGGTCCCCAGATGTTTTTGGCCTACAACTTCCAGCATGCCCCAGCCAGCATAGCTGGCTGGGGCATGCTGGGAGTTGTAGGCCAAAAACATCTGGGGACCCAAGGTTGGAGAACACTGGTCTAAAGGGTGGTGATCATTTAATCCAGCCTTCCCCAACTTCCATTGGCCCTGCTGGTTGAGGCTGAGTGAGTCTCCCTTCCCACCGCCATTGTCACCAGCTGCTGTCGCTCCTCCTCCTCCTCCTCTTCCTCCTCCTCTTTCTCTTCATTGCTCCCACTGGCTTGCTTGACAGGCAGAGCACCAGCAGGGAGGGAGCGAGGAGGCCATGGCATCTCCTGCTCCTCCTTCTCACCACCACCTCTGTTGTCTGGGCCAGAGCGAGAGGCAGGCGAAGAAGCAGGCTGCGATGCTGAAGAGGAGGAGCAGCTCCAGGGGGCTCTCGTCAGTGGGCTCCTGCCGGGGTGTCTGGGGCCCTCGGCAAGTGTCCCCGCCATGCCTATCCTGGGTGCCGGGCCCTGAGAGAGAGAAAGCAATTGTGTCCCTCCACCCATCCTCATGAGAATGTTCTGCAGCAGCACCCGAATTCCAAAGCCTGGTCTGGCAGCCACCTGTGCCACCTATTGGGTTGGTCTGGCCCCGCCCACAGAAATGAAGGAGCAATGGGTTTTCCAGATTGCACTTAAGCTCACATCTCTTTGTCTTAGCCTGCCTTGTCATGGTCACCGTCTTCTTTCCATGTTGTCCTAATTCCCCACTGAGAAGGAAGGACCTTATTGGCTAATGAGGAGGAAGTGTGGCGTAGCATTCCTGATTGCCAGACAGGGCTAGACTAGAGGGTGTTGTTTCTTTGCCAAAACATGGGGCGCTGAAGGGATCCCTGAAGACATTGGCATTTCCCTGCAATGTTTCCGAAACCCCCACAAGAGCCTCAGCATGAGACAAGCTGGGATTTCACGTCCGAGGGTGCTTCCAGAGAGAGGGCTCTAAACTCAACCAAGGAAAGGGCCTTCTGCCTTTTCCTCCTTGATGGACTTTTTGGGGAAAGATAAAAGATGGACGGAGTAGCGGGAAAGCATGGGGGGGGGCTACAAATGAAAGACGGTCATCGTCTGGAAACACACACCCCCCGTCACATTCCATGAATGAGGCAGGGTGATTGCACAATAAAAGCCTCGTCTGGAAACACCTCCAGGGAGGGAGAGAGAGAGAGAACTGAATTCCTCCTGAACCACAAAGATTTGAGAAACATCACCCCTTCCCTCTTGGCTGAAACCCTGAGCTTTAAAGTCCTTCAACAGGGAGGGTGTTGCTTAAATCATAGGTGCCAGTTGTTTTCATCTTGGAGTAGGAGCTTCTCGATGGTCAGAGGGCCCATCTCCTTCCTTTCATCCTCCAGCTCCTGGGGGACCGGGTCCAGGACCGAAACAGGGAGAGGGACAAACTGGGGAGCATGGATGGCGGTCGAAGCTGGCTGGTACTGCAGGGAAGGCACTGGGAGCGCTGAGACGGGCTGGGTCCATGGGAAGTAGCTCAGGGGAGCTTGCTGGTCCATCACATCTAGGTGAGGCAAGACACTTGGCGTGGAGGTGGGTCTTGCCTGCTGGGAATAAAACACACTGAGCCATCAGCTGAATTTCTCTAAGACCTTTGCAAACAGACTTTTGCAGCTCATTCACACACATATTTATTGATTTCCGGCCTTTCAAGCGGGAGGTCTCCAAGGCATCTTATAACAAGTCGCCATTAAAACAATATGATAGTAAGAAAGCAAGACAACCATCAATGAAGATTAAAACCCACTAAAAATCAGAACAGGAGCAGCAGCAGCAGCAGCACCACACAGAAAGAGCTAACTAAGATCACGATAACTCATTAAAGGCACAATCCTATGTATGTTCAGACAGAAAAAAAGGCCTACAACTCCCAGCATGCCCCAGCCAGCATGCCCCAGCCAGAATAAAATGGTTTTATTCTGGTGTGTATCATCATCATCATCATCATCATCATCTTCCATTTCTATACCATCCAATAGCCAAAGCTCTCTGGGGGGTTTACAAAAGGGTGGAGGTTTTTGTTTTTGCTTTAATTTATGTAAAGCACCTTGAAAGCCATCAAATGGAATAATTATGAATTGTATTCAAACTGCAGCTGCAGATAAAGTTGTGAAAATATCACACTGAAACAGAGGAGGGGGGGAAAACCTGAGGCACCTCATTCGCACACTCCCTCCTGATATTCAAATCCGATATTCGATATTCTGGGTAGCAAGACAGAACAATGCAATTTATGGCTCTCTTCAATTACAGCTGTTCACAAGCTGCGAATCGGAACCATGAAATTCCTTGTTTAGTCAAAGCCTATGCAGTAAACTGATGATGGCTCTCTCTCTCTCTCTCTCTTTCTTTTTCTGCATCTTTCTTTTTTCCTGAGCAGCAAACAAGGATCACCCTAAGGATGTTCGTTCGTTCGTTCGTTCTCTCTCTCTCTTCTCTCTCTCTCTCTCTCTCTCTCTCTCACACACACACACACACACACACACACACACAAGCAGGTTTAGAGAGCAATCCTATGCTCCCTTGGCAGGCGTCATGATGAATGTTCGGCTGCAATTCTGTGTTGGTAATGCTCATCTGTGATGCCAATAGTGCCGGAGCAAGGATGCAGAACCTCTTTCAGCCTATTTTCAGAGAAGCTCTTGGGAGGCTGCCTCCCAGTGGTGGGCGGGGCCAGAGGCAAAAAAGGGGCAGGCCAAAGGGCAAAAGGGGAGGGCCCAAAATACAAAAAACCGCCAGCCTATTGTAGCTTAAAGCTCTTACTTCCAGTAACTACGCCATAGAAGAGGGATTTCATTTCATTTCATTTGTTACATTTCGAAGCCGCTCAATAGCTGAAGCTCTCAGGGCGGTTTACAAAGATTAGAACCTTTAAAAAGACATGATAAAAACCACAGACATCACGCAAACATATAAACATACAACACATAGACATCTAAAATCAATTTTGAACAATCAACAAGAAGAACAATTCAAGACCCGATTAAAACCTCATTATGCGTTGCCAAGTGCCTGAGAGAAAAGAAGGCCTTACCCTGGCACCAAAAAGATAACAATGTTGGTGCCAGATGGGCCTCGTCGGGTAGATCACTTCATAATTGGGGGGGGGGGCTACCACCGAGAAGGCCTTCTCCTTCATTGCCACCTTCCCAGCCTCCCTCAGAAGAAGCACCTGGAGGAGGGCCTTAGATGACGAATGGAGTATACGGGTAGGTTCATGTCGGTTCATTTCAAACTTTAGAATGAGTGGTGGGAAACTGCACAAAAGCTGGGAAGCCACCCAACCACCGGTCATTGGGGGAAAATAGGGTGTGACCATCTGGGAAGCCCCGTAGGGCTGGATTGGGACCCCGGGCCCGAGGTTCTGCACCCCTGGGCTAGAGAGAGGCTCAAATGTGCAAGGAACCCTTACCAGTACAAAAACTAGGCCAGCCGTCCCCAACATGGTGCCTTCCTGATGTGTTGGACTACAACTCTCATCATTGTGAGAATGACAGGAGTTGCAGTCCAACACACTGGGAGGGGAACCAGCTGGAAGAGGCTGTGTGCAGGCTGGTGGCCCCAACATCAGTGGGGTGATGTATCCACTCTGGGTTTTAGTCTGAACTTTTAAGTAGCTATCCATGGTACTGGACCCGACCCCCCCCAAATAGGTTCAGAACCATGGATAGCTCCTTTAAAAGTTCATACTGAAACCTGGAGTGGATACACGGCCCCACTGACACTGGAACCACTAGCCACACTGCCGGCTAGGCCATCCAGCCATGTCCACAGCGCAACTCGAAGAACTGGCTTGCCCCATGGGCTCCACCAAACTCACCGCAAAGTTGGTGATCAGTGGCTGGGATGCGTAAGTCAGCACTGAAGAAGTCCCGACGAGCGTGTAACTGGGGCACATGGGCTGAACGTACATGTCCGCTGTATACGGACAGGTGACTGCTTCGTGCGACACGTAATCCGGGTAGGTGGTCCACTGGGTCAAGGGCTGTAGAGAGGCTGGAGAAGGTTGTGCCAGCCAGCCGGAATAGAGGGACCCTTCATCCATCAATGGCAATGAAGAAGTGACAAAGTCCGATTCGGTGCAGAGCTGGCCTATGAGCAAAGGAAAGACTGGAAAGTTAGGGCCAGAAATCAATCAAACCAGTGAACAAAAGGGGTGTGGGGCGGGGAAGAAAGAATTCTGAAACCCTTACCAGTGGGTGAATAGGATGGGAGCGGCTGATGGGGCAAAAACACCTAAAGGAAAAAAAAATCATAGATTGACATCAGTTATTGAAGAGCAAGAAACGTGAGAGAAACTATTACTCAGAGACCAAGTCGGAAACTCATCTCAGTAATGTTCAAACAGCGACTAAATGTCAAGCCAAGAACCAGTCACAAAAAAAGCGCCTCCATTTGGGGAATGAAAGACCAGTAAGGTGCGGGACACAGACACACACACACACACACACACACACACACACACACACACACACTCCTGTCCCGGGGACATCCTACTTTCATTGCAGCTGCACCTTGTGCGGGTGCGATATGCAACTTCTCCTGACTCAAAATGTAAGGTTCAGATTTTGCCTGGTGACATTGGTACAAAAAGCCTTCATTTCGAGTCCACCTGGTCTTCTACCCGCACCGTACAACTGGCAAGCTGCTGTGCTGTAGGTGACATGCATGAGGGGAACTCATACGAAGAAGAAACCGACAGAGAAGACGAGAATTTGGCCCACGAATTGTAGTCTGTCTGGCCTTTCTCACCGTCGTCGCTGCAGCAGCCACGCTTGCATTCTGAACGCTGCCACGCTTTCTCTTCAGGAGCTCCTTCACCGGCTCTTTGACTCGAACACCTTGGTAGGGGCGTGGCGGCGGCGGCGGCGGCTCAGGTGCAGAAGCTAAAAAAAAACAACATTTTTATCATTATTTTTCTTCCTTAATACTTCACATAGTTCTTCGTCAGTTAAAGGTGCAATCCTACGCTTGCTTAGACAGAAAAAAGTCCTACCACTCCCAGCATGCTAGGAGTGGTAGCCCCCCCCCGTCTAAGCATGCATAGGATTGTATCCTAAAATAAATAAGCAAATAATCTCCACATAACTTTCAGGAGTTGCCTGTCCAGAGTAAAATATACAATTCCATGCTAGTTCCAGGTTTGTACAAACCTAGAAGCTAGTTTTGGTGGGTCCGGCGGTCACAAGACAGCCCCAGATGGTGCAAATCAGCAGACACGAAGGAAGGAGGAATCTGGCCCAGTTCTTCACTAGAACTGCAGGACCTATTTAGAAAATCAAAGTTCAGAATTGGGATATGGTAAGTAATCATCATAACGAGAGTTCCCTTGATCATGTGCGGAGTGCCTGCCCCACAGACCCAAAGCTGAATGTGAAAACTGAGGGGGCCTGATTTCTCTTTGCATATAGAGGGTTAGATTTATTTCCGTATTAAGATGCTGAACATCTGCTTTCAAAATTTCAGTGACTAATGCCAGTAAATGACAAGCTAAAAGCCCATTCCAGATGACAAGTCAAGGGTGACAAGTGTGTGTGTGTGTGTGTGTGTGTGTGTAGAGTGAGGTTGGGCTGGCAAGCTCTGGCCCTTACCCACGCGTGTTCCATAGCCTGTACAAGCTGTAGTTTCAGTTTAGTTTACAAAAATGCTGTTCGCTCTCATTCAAACTGGGTGCGTGTAGCATTAAACAGTTTGTGTGTGACTCATCAGTAACTTTGAGGATGCGTCTACCTATGCTACCCATTTAAACTGGTTTGAATCTGGTTTGAATGCCACGGCTTTCCCAAAAGAATAATAGTTTTGGGGGAATGCTGATGATGCTGTGATAGAGATCTCCTGTCCTGCCCCTTTGTGGGACTACAATTCCTCAGGCATTGACCCTATGCATGTTTAGACAGAAAAAAAAGTCCTTCAACAGTCCCAGCATCCCTCAGCCAGCATGGTTGTCTGGGGCATGCTGGGAGTTATAGGACTTTTCTTCTGTTTAAACAGGTACAGGACCCTTAAATGTGTAGTGTAGAACCCAGAGGTGGGCAGAAGGTAGATCTCCAGATCTTTTGGACTTCAACTCCCAGAGGTCCCTGCTAGTATGGCCAATGATCAGACATGATGTTCTCTTGCGTGTTTTTTTTAGCTAACTGGAATAATTGCAGGTGATGGGGGTTGGAGCCAATAGATTGCTAATATTTCCTCTGAGTAATCAAGCCAGCAGCCAGCCAAAAAGCCACTGCAAAGTCTAGTGAGAGTGAGATCACAGGGAAACACAATTCAGCTCTGTATCTGAAACGGTTAAACATTATCACACACAAAGTGTTCTGTGGCAATGGATTGCTGCAGTATCAAAGCTTCAGAAATGAAGGCAATATCAGAAAAATCCCTTGATAGCGTTCAGTCAAAGCCATGCTGTAACCTTTCTGGGGCACAGCGTTGTCTGAAATGATCTGTATGTATATATCCCAGCTGAGACACATAACCACTTCCCTGTTTGTACCAAGTACAGCTAACGAATCAAACTGGCAACAACAGACACGTCCCTTTCGAGAGAAGTCCAATTTTGCCCTCTCTCTCTTTAAATCCATATCAAAACATAAACTATTTGAACGGCGGAATGCAGAAAATGTTCTTATCGTTTACGTAAGTCCCGGTGCCAAATACAGGGGAATATGGCTGGGGTCCAGAGGACAGTGGGTAGAAATGGAAAAACACAAAAACGTGCGGTTTTGCGTGGAAATACCACCCATAAGATATTCGGTATGCGCGCCATTAGTTGTGTGGAATGGCGGGATGTTTGGGTTCCCAAGGAGGAAAAACCAAATGGCACCCCGACCACACACACTAATTAACAAGAAGCAAAATGGATATACACCAGGAAGATTTCCTGCAGGAACCTCACTGAAATGAATGAGGGCTGCCCCAAGGATGCCTTAGGCCCCTGGTTGGCTATTACTTTTTAACAGGTGCCCCCCACCTGTCCTGCCTCATTCACGGAATTGTGTGTGTGTGTGTGTGTGTAGACGTTGCCTCCCGCTCGTAACCCTCCCGTGTTTCCCCAACTGCTCCTTCCACCTTTTCTCCTACCGTGGAAAAATCCGCAGAGGAAGAAAAGATGGTAGGGCAGTGTAATGCCTCTACTCTAATGTAGTGTTCTCCAACCTTGGGTCCCCAGATGTTTTTGGCCTACAACTCCCAATATGCCCCAGCCAGCGTAGCTCTGGGTGACTCTGAAAGCTCAGGATTAAAAGCCTGGGGCATGCTGGGAGCTGTAGACCAAAAACATCTGAGGACCCAAGGTTGGAGAACACTGCTCTAATGATTGGTCCTAGGACCTTTCCAGACAGAAACCACCTACGTCAGAAGGGGAGGGCTGTGATAAGAGCCTCGCCTGGGACTGGAAGCATCCACTCGGCCACTTACTTCAAGGCTCAAGGAACGGGCTGTTTGTCTGAAGAATACATGGGCCCATTGCAGCAGGGTCTCTACTGCTGCTCACACAGGGGGAGGGGGCGCCAGCATCCAGCATGGTGGGGCGACTGCTGGCGCTACAGGAGGGGCCACCACCACGATTGCCGGGCTGCTGGCGCTGCCACCACAGCTCAGGCGGTTCGGCTGAATGGGAGAGAGTGTTAGGTTCCAGTTCAGCCCTTTTAATTTGCCTAAGCTTTTTAATAAGCAGTCGGGTGGTGAGAAAGGTCATTTTACTGGCTGTGTTTGTATGCTGTTTTACCAGGTGTTTTATCTGTGTTCTAAATTGCGGTTCTATTTGTTATTTTACTGCCTTTTAAACAGCTGCAGCAGCTGCTATTTAATCAATGCCATTTTAAGAGCTCGCAGTTTTAAGCCACAGCTCAATACCACTGATATGTATTACATATTGCCCAACTGAATTGCTAATTGGGACAAAGAGAACGCCCATTCCAAGCCTAGGGAAGAAGAATCTCATTTGCAAAGTGGCCTGACCTAGAAAAAGTTGCCGCTTCAGATTACCAAGGTATGAGGCTTTTAACTTTACCAAGGATTCTTTGCTGGATGAAAATCAGCTCCTTTACAGGTGTCCCCCCCCCCCCCGGGTTGTCTCTCTCTGCTTTTCTCTATTTCCCATGACAAAACCACAAGGTGGCGCTGCAGTGTAGCAGAACTGCGAAAATACATGAGGATCTCATTGCGATTCATGCTGCCATTTCCAAATAATAGCACACTTTCCTCATCCTCACTTTTAAAAAAAAGCCACGGAAATGCTTGGAAAGCACGGGAGAGGCCCTGGAGGATGACAATGTCATGTAAGGCACCCACAAACTACTATGAGTGAGGAATCGTGAGAGCACAATAAATGCCTCGTGCAGAGAAGCCCTACGAGAGTTTATAAAATTTCTGTAACCGGTGCGATTCAGTGTGAAAACGGCCACATTTAGATCCAGGAAAAATACTTTATATGTCAAATGTGATGGAGAAAAGACATGGCAAACTCCAACTACCGTACAAGGAAAACATTAAATACCCAGAATACTTCACAGAAACCGATGACATCTTTTCCCTGTTCCTGAGAAGGTACAATCGCCAGATGCACAAGCCAGTACCTGAAAACCCAAGTTCATCTTCTGAGACTTTGGCAGAGCCATCTTTAATATCATGTTTTAAATTGTAAAACACCTTGAGAAATTTATTTGATAAGGTGTATAACAGATTAATTAATTAATATCTTCTAAGACTGACAGTGCTGTTACTTGACTCAGGCTATCACTCACTCCAGGAGTTATTTGAGAGCCTTTCAAGTTAACAGATGAGTGAATGATTACCTGAACCATGGTATCTTTCAACAGTGCTGCTGACTTATTTGTTTCTTTAAACAAAAAGGCCTTGTCGGAGAATTCATTATACAGTTCAGTCACTTGGTTGCACTAGACTTCCGGTGCTTCCTAGTGAGGCTTTTATCTTGCAACTGCCCTGCACTGTGGGTTGTTGTTGAAACATGGGTTATTGTGTTGTCTGAACCTAGCCAAGATAACAAACCATGGTGAACAACCCACAGTTGACAGCCCAAGAACAAACCATGGGTTCTCTTCATGGGTTGTTGGTGGTTAACAAACCATGGCTTGTTAGCACAACTGGGTTCAGGCAACACGATAACCCATGGTTCAACAACAACCTACACTCAACCCATACTCAACCCTTGACTGTGGGTTATCGTGTTGTCTGAACCCAGTCAATGTGAGGGTTGCAGCTAAGCTCAGAGGGAACAGGGACGTCTGAGTGGGCTGGCAGATGCTATTAAAAAAACGTGCCAGTGCTGTGTCCCTGCTGTCAGCCCTGCCTCTGCTATTGGTCCATCTAGCCCAGTATTGCCTTCTTCTCCAACTGGCAGCAGCTCTCTGGGGTCTGAGGCAGGCAGAAGTCTCTCCTATCCCTCCTTACCTTGGGGGTGTTGATCCAAGGCCTTTGAGCCAAAGCTGAGCTGACCCACCTGGGGTCCAAATTTGGCCCTCTGGGTTCTGCAGATGCCTCCTTTCCCTGACTCCAACCCTGACTGGTGGTTTCCCAGCTTTTGCATGGTTTCCCCCCACCGTTCTACATGGCTGAAATGCTTCTCCTAAGGCTTGGTTCCTGATCCTTTTAACTGGATGCCAGGGAATATATGCGGCCCCCCTCCCCTATTGTCTGTCTTTCATTCCTGGGCCCAGATGAGCTTCTGAGGAACCCCAAAGTTATCCGGGATGATTCAAGCTTGGAAACCACTGCAATGGATCATGTTAACCAAGCAGAAATCGTCAAGTACCCCGAGAATTTGCTGAGGGATATAAAAAGGCTTCTTGGCACCTGCCCGTTACAGATGTACAGATGAAAATCATGGCGCTGAGCCCCCTTTGAAAACCTGCCAGGCCTCTGTCACACTCCCTAAGCTTCTTCTTCTACCCAAGTTAGTTGAAATGGACGTTTTTTCAATGAGTCACTATAACTGCCCATCGAGCCAACTTTCCCTTGAAAATACATTGTCATCCTGTAAGGGTTTGCATGGCTGACTGGTTGTCTTTCAACCCCAAAAGTGCACACTTTCTACATGGCTGTTTTTTTCCTTCCAACACTTTGGCAGGTGACAAATTTATCAATTTTGTGGTTCAAACCAGAGCAAACAATTGTGTTTCTTTCCCCCCCTTTTGCTTCTCCAGTATAATCACACATAAACACACAAAAACATTAAGATAATAAGCTTTTGAGGGAGATACAATGGAAATCTTTTCCTGTTTGCAGAAGCCTTGAAAAGCAAACATTCACTTGATAACAAAACACACACATACAAACACTAAGAAGTATAATAATCATGTTTTTAAAAAAATAAAAAATAAAAATCCCAGTGTTTCATTAACAAGCCAGTCAGGGATCTTGGCTCCTATCTTAAAGAACGAATTGCACCAAATACTTTCTCACACCTTCTCACACGCTGTGTTCATTGAAAGGAAAAGAAAATAAACCATTCTTCACCCTGTGTACGTGTGCATACACATAAAACCTAAGTTCTCAAACAGGACTTGGAGGCATACCCACATTACAGACTCCAGCCAGTTTAACAGTTGTTCCCTTTTCACAGAGAACCCTGGGAATTGTAGTTCTGAGGGGAACACTCTCGCCGAACTACAACTAACAGGATTCATTGGGGGAATCCATGTTGCTTAAGTACTGCCATTTATAGGGTCAAAGTGGAAATGTAACCAGTAGTTAGTACCTTCTTCAAGGCAGGGAGCCACATTCAACAGTTCTGGGGACATAGACTACCACAGAGATGAAGAACCTCAGACCTTTGGGTCAAATCCAGCCCTCCCGGGGTCCCCTTCTCCTAAAGCCACCCTGAACATGGATTGTGGGGTGTTTTCCCAGCTTTTGTGCAGTTTTTTCCACATCCTAAAAGGTTGGAATGCCTCTCTGAAGGCTTCATTACCAGCAGCAAGAGCCTTAAGCTACAATATGCTGGTATTTCTGGCTCCGCCCTTTTGCCTTTGGACCCGCCCATGACTAGAATGCGGGTCCAAAATGGAATTTGGCCCTCGGGCTGAAAGAAGTTCAATGTTCCTGAACTACCACATGGCCTTCGCCAGTTTGGCACTCTCCAGATGTCTTGGCCTATATCTCCCAGAATCCCCCAGCCAGCAGACCTAGCTGGAGGATTCTGGGAGTTGTAGTCCCACGCATCTGGAGGGCACCAGACTGGCAAAGGTTGAAGATTATTTATGACTAAGGGAGCGATCCTATGGCCCTCCAACCTTGTCTGGGGGTCCATAGGAGAAGTCGGACTCCCCACTGTGACCTCAGGAATCCCTTCCCCCCACCTCACAGCTTTCGGTTCCCAGCCGGCAGTTCTTTCTGCGCCGGCTGAGAACTGAAGCTGGAAGACCGACTTTGGTTCCGGCGTGGGGGGCTTCCTGGGGGCAGGGAGGGGAGGAGTGAGGCACCGCCGGCTTCTGAGGAATCCAGGTGGTGCCTCAGCCCCTCCTCCTCATGAGCAGGGGTAAAACATTTAGAAGGGTGAGGCGGGCACAGCGGCAATCCTATCCGCCGCGCTCCTCCTGCCCTCAATTGGATGCCCATAATCCTCTGGGTTCGGAGGGTTATGGGCACCCGCATAGGATGGGTCTGTAGGTAAATGTAAGCCTCAGAGCTCTCTACAAGCATAATAACAAATAGGGTCATGATGCAACATTGGCTTCTGCCGTTGGCAAGCACTATCAAGCCTCTGGTTTGACAAGCAGAAGTCGGAACGCTGCGCATTTAGCCTCCTCCAGGGTGCAAGCACGGAGGTGCACAGGGCCAGGAGATCTAGTGGCAGCGGAGGGCTGCCCCTAGCTTGAGCCACCAGCCCCGGCACAAGCTCTCTTGCCAATGCTGCATCACATCCCTTCTCCCTCCGCCGCTGCCTCGCACATCGGGGCCCCTTCCCGTGCGCCCCTTCCCTTTGCTGCCGCTGCACTGGCTCTATGGAGAGCCACATGGCCGGAAGAAGTGGCCACCCGGGTCTCACGAGGGCTTGCCCAGGTGGCCTCATGAGATCCAAGCGAGCTTTCTCAAGACCCGCCAGACTCTCTCAAGGTCTCATGGGAGCCCCACAGTCGCTTCTTCCAGCCGTGCAGCTCTTGGAGAGGGAAACAAGAAAGCAGGCGGATGCTCCAGAGAGCCCCACTGACCACTCTCTCATGGCGACAAATGCCACAGCGGGAGAGCAGCTGGCGGGGCTCGCTAGAACACCCCCTGGAGGCGGCAGGGCAGCGAGGGCAGCAGCGGGGGCCCTCCTCGCAGGGCCGGTGGCGGGGAGCAGCACAATTTGCTGCTCCTCCTGCTCTGCCGCCTGATGTGGGAGCCTTGCCCTGCTTCATGGGTGGGCCAGCCCTGGAAAACCCATCATCATCATCATCATCATCATCATCATCATCATCATCATCATCAATTTTATTTCTATACCACCCAATAGCCAAAGCTCTCTGGGTGGTTTACAACAATCAGTAAAAAAAAAATACAATAAAATACAATATAAAGTATACATAATAAGAGCATTACAAAATACTTAAAACCAAATTTTAAAAGACGACTCAAATAACTAAAACAAGTTAATATACAACACGACCAGTTGTATTACATACAAACTTTTCTTTCATGACTCTTGAGATTTATGTACACATGGTACAGAATTGTAGTATGTCTGAGGGAGGTGCCCCATGTTACAAGTTTGCACTGTCCCCCGACCCCCAAATTATGTCCGGGCCTGATTTCCATTCACCAGCTCAACAGAGCAGAAGGAACCCCTTGTCTGCTGCCCTCTTCCTGGGTCCAGGTTCCTCTTTGGCTATCGCAATTGACCACAGGGGCCCTGGGTTGGAGATCTGCCAGACTTAGTTTTCCAGTACAGACACACTTGCAGCCGGGATCATTTACAAAGTGAGCCTTTGCAGCAGTGCCAGCTCCAGGTTTTTGTGGGCCCTTGGACAACAAGACACCCTCAGTGGGCTCCCTCCCTCCGTGAGTCTACTACCTTAATGTTCTCCAGCCTTGGGTCCCCAGATGTTTTGGGCCTATAGCTCCCGGCATGCCCCAGCCAGGGTTGGAGAACACTGGTCTACCTTCTCACCACCATTGTTACCAACGGCTATTGCTCCTCATCCTCTTTCTCATCACTGCTACCACTTGCTGACTTGACAGGCAGAGAGCCAGGGAGCGAGCAGACAGCGGCATCTCCTGCTCCTCCTTCCCATCACCACTGTTGTCTGGGCCAGAGCGAGAGGCAGGTGAGCATGAAGGTTGCAACGGTGAAGAGGAGGAGCAACTCCTCTTGTCAGCAGGCCCCCTTTGGGGTGTGGGCCTTTGGCAGATGCCCAACCATGCCTTCCCTTGACACTGACCCCGGTTTGCAGGATTAACTACTGTCAGGATCAAGCCTGAGCTTCATTTTTATCTCGTGCGGGAGGAGGATAAGAACGGGAACCTGGCGCCAGGAACAGAGGATGGGTGGACAGGCAGGCTGGACACCAGAACCACAGAGTGGAAAGCCATTGAGATTGAGAAGAGATTGGGAACAAGTCCAGTAGGGTGCAAGGAGGAGGCATTGACTCTAGGAATTAGGAACTAGCTGGAAGCAAGCAAGTGCAATAGGGAAACAGAAGTATGATGGCAAAAAAAGTGGAACATCAGCCAGGCAGACTTGAACGTAGGGAATAAAACTGGTAAGTTTGGCAGTTTGAGGAAACAGCTGTTGACCAGCCACCTTCATCTTCTGGCTGTCATTTCTTCCTTCCTTCCTTTTGCAGAGGCTACTGGGAAGCAGGAGCAGATCAGACCGGATCACAGCTGTGACTATTTTGAGTAGGTACGTTCACAGCCCAGGTGCAGCAGGACAGGGTCGAGGATCACAACTGACATCTGGAGGCAGAAAACCCTCTACTTTGAGCTATCCTTTCAGATCAGTTGTCTGAGAGGGGAGGGAAACTATATCATATCACGTATTCGGAATAAGTAATATTGAGATGAGTAGGGACAAGGGATACCAAGAAGTGTGTGTGTGTGTGTGTGTGTGTGTGTGTGTGTGAAGTGGATCTCCATATCTTTTCCTTGCAAGGAAACCCCCCCCCCCCCAAAGAAGACGTTTGGTGGGATCGGTTTTTTTGTTTTCGTTTTTTTGCTGGTATAGTTCAAAGCAGTGTAAAGAGCCACAAGCAAAAACTTCAGTCAATTGATTTCTAATGAGTAAAGACACCTGTACAGTTCCTTCTTTGGAAACCGATCTCAAAGAGAGCCCCAAAGTTGAAAGGGTGCTGGAGTATGGATAGAGAAGGGTGCATCTCTATGTGTCGGGGGTGGGTGGGTGGGTGGGGTGGGGTATATGCCACATTTTCATTGTTTGTTGTTTTTAATCATTTTTTAAAAATCATTTTATTTTGTTTCTCTTAATCTGTAAGCCACCCAGAGAATATTTGTTGATGCAATATAAATGGTATAAAACAGAATCAAATCAAAACCTCTTTCAGGAAGGGTGTAATGTATATATATACCCTTACTCCTGAACAAAAGAAGCTCAAACAAAGGTCAAACTATTCCTCCATCCAGCACAGAGATGGGCTCGAAGCCCCCTCCCTCAGTCCTTTTCTGCGGCGTCCACCACCTCCAAACTGCCACCGCATTTACGCAGGGGGAGTGTGTGCTTTGCTTTAATGCAAAATTGTGCTCCTCAGTGGCGTGGGGTGGCGTGGGGTGGGTGCATGCAGCCCTTGGTAGTTTCTGGGGTGGTGGGGTGGAAATTGGGCCCAGACACTCTGAAGTTGCCCATCCCTGATCCAACCCATTATGGTTGGATCTGCCGTATTGCAAGGAAAATATTTGAAAATACCATACTCTGAGAGACTCTGCCCATGTGGCTCAGGAGAAGTTGAATCCACGGGTCATATGTTTTTACATTGTCCTTTTTATACTGAAACAAGGGCTAAATTTATTATTTCCCCTTTTTTAGTGACTCTATCATATCTGCCTGATATTATTAGCTGATGATAATCTGAACATTACAAGACTGGTAGCCAAGTTTTGTGCTTACATGGTCAACATTCGCACCAAATATGAGCAGAAGTAAAAAAATATATTATACCATCTAGTTTTAAATTTTATTTTATTTTTTTAACATTTATGGTGAATTTTAAAGTTTTACTATTTGTATAATAATGAACATTTGTATGTCCTAATGTAAATTGTGTATGATTATGTACGATTTTCTACAAAGTGGTTTTGGTCTATGACCGTAAATAAATAATCAATCAAAACCCATTATGGCTTACTCGGATTGACAGCGGTTCTCCAGGGTCTCAGGGAGAGAAGGGTCTCTCCTATCAGCTGCTACCTGAGATCCATTTACCTGGCAATACCAGGGATTGAACCTGGGACCTTCTACATCAAGGATGGACAACTAGTGGCCCTCTCCAGATATTTTGGCCTACAACTTCCATCAGCCCTATCCAGCATAGCCAATGGTGTGGGCTGATGGGAGTTGTAGGCCAAAACAGTCGCCAACCCCTGCCTACATGCAAAGCAGGTCTTCCTATGACTGGGGCTGTGGTCAGGGCCGGTGCTACCATTAGGCCAACTAGGCAGCTGCCTAGGGCGCAGGGCTAAAGGGGGCACCAGAAACGCCTTGAAAAAAAATACAGCGCTCTCAAGTGGGAAAGGGGGGCGCTAAATATCTGATCTTGCCTAGGGCACCAAACTGCCTTGCACCGGTCCTGGCTGTGGTCCCTGCCTCTAAACGTGCACAATTCCAGGCAGCTTTGCCAATGCCCGGGATCGAACCCGGGACCTTTAGTCTACCATTTTCTCAGCACGGATAACTTTGGCTCCAGTGCCACCATGATGCCCCCTCCCCACTTTCCCATGGTGCCTCTGTCACCCATAGAGAGGAAGATGACTTCCAATCTAGACAGCAGAGCACTATGCGACATGCTTCCCACGGTTTCACGGCATGCGCGTCACGTGATCCTTCTTGCAGGGGGAAAAGTGGGGAATATTTTTCTATAAACATAACAAGAGCACTGCTGGATCGGGCCAAGGGTCAATCTTCACACAGCGCATAGTTAAACTATGGAATTCACTTTCACAAGATGCAGTGATGGCCACCAATTTGGAGGGCTTTAGAAGGATTGGGCAAATTCACGGAGGAGGAGGAGGAGGAGGAGGAGGAGGAGGAGGAGGCTATCAATGGCGACTAGTCCTGATGTCAATATGGTGCCTCTAGTGTCAGGGGGCAGTGTACCTACGTATATATACCAGTTGCGGGGGAACGTGAGTGGGAGGATGCTGTGGCACTCATGTCCTACTTGTAGGCTTCCAACAGGCATCACGTTGGCCACCGGGTGAGCAGAACGTGGGGCTAGATGGACCCTTGGTCTGGTCCAGCAGGGCTCTTCTGATGTTCTTATGTACTATAGCTCTCCCCCATTGTTTGACACCGAGACACTGCTATTTAGTGGCAGGCTGCCCCTGAACATGGAGGTTTCATGTCGCTTCCTACCATGGCTAATCGCTGTTGAGAGTTTGCATGGCCAGTACAGAAGGCCCAGCCCACAGAAGTAGGTACAGCAGTTATCCTTGCTCATGTGGATACAGCGCTCGGCATTTGAAAGGAAGGTTCGAAAATTCAGCATCCTGGAAGGAGGCCTAGGAAGGGATCTCTTTGTGACCTCCAAAGTACCTGCTCCTTACTTGGCGGGCATGCTGCAGTGTAACAGGTAGCATCTGTGGGAATACCTTCTGCCTCGTAGTCCGATGTCAGCTCAGCGTTATGTCAACAAGTGGAAGACAAGCCTTGTTTCCTTGGCTGTCAGTCGCTCCATCGCCTTGTTAGTAAGCTTGCGGCCTGAATTTGACGCCGAGTGCGTCTCCCGGAACGCTCTGATCCCCTCGCAGTGTCAATGCCGCACACCCTGCTGCATGTTGAGGCCTGCAGCAGGCCCTCTTGTGAAATTGACACAGATCTAGCTTTTCCCAGGGCGTCTTTACTTTTTTTGGAGCAAAGCTGGCAATTAGAGCTGATGAGGAACAGAACAGATCCAAGCTGGGCTGCTCTCTCTCTCTCTCTCTCCATATTTGGGGCAGGATGTTTCAATAAACGTTTAACCCAGTGCAAAGATGCTAAGCAAACACCTTGCTGGGAGTGTTTGTTCTGCAATCAAACGCCTTTGGGCGAAAGTGGAGCCAGTTAGAGTTCTGGAGAATTTGAAGTATGGCTAACATGGCATGCTAAACACTTATGGCAGCCTTTTCTGGTGTACGATAGAGGCGGAAAACACCTACTACCAATGAGAAATTGTATAGCCAAGCTTTCTGGTGTCTAGCTCTGAGGGCTGGAAGGATAAGGCCCCAGCAGTGAGCAAGACTGTAGAAGCCTAGACACAGACGAGGCCAGCCGCCATGAGGTTTGCATATAGAGGGACAAGAGCTCAATGGGCAGAGCACGTACTATTTGCATGCAGTGGGTCCCTGATTCACTTCCCAGCATCCGCAATCAAAAGAATCAGGTAACGGGGAAGGCCTCTGATGTAAACCCTGGAGAGCTGCTGCCTGTCAGAGTAGGCAGTGCTGGTCTAGAGGAACCAATAGTCTGAGCTGTTTTAAGGCAGGTTCTTACGTTTGTTTGTTTATTTATTTATTTGTTATATTTATAACCTGCCTTTTTCCTCCTGCAAGGGACCCAAGGTGGCTTACATAGTCCTCCTGCTCCTCTCCATTTTTAAAAATTATTTTTTATTTATTTAGAGTTTCAAATAATATACAACAAAAAACCATACCAACATACAAATAACAACTACAGTGCCCCCTTCACCATACAGGACCAAAGAATATTCATCCTCTATATTCCCCTATTACTCAATATTCCAAAAAACCCACTCATATCTTGACAAGGCATGCTCCCTTTTCCCTTGACTAGCACGAAATCTAAAAATGGCCCCCAATTTCCTTAAAATTATTTCTCTTTAATTGTCCCTTTTTGCATTTAATACAGCAAGTTAACTTATCATTTACAGCAATGTCCCATACCTCCTTGTACCAATCAACAATTGAAAAAACATGTTTTTTCAATAAAAAAACATTATTAGAATAATGGATTGGATGGGTAAAATGGGTACTAGACAGCAAATTAAAAAGTGTTGGGAGTAGGAAAGATATCATGGTAACAATATTGCAGTTAGAGCAGTGGACTAAGAAGTGGAAGAAGAGAAAAGAGTATAATAGGGAATTTACAGGTTTTGAAAAGAAGGTATTCGTTAGAGAAATAGTAGAGGGGAATAGTTCAACAAGGGGTATAACTAAGGAGATTTAACTAAGGATTAAAGAGAATTTTTATAAACTTATTTGGAAATGGTACCTGACAGTGACACCGGTAAGATTGAATAAAATAGATAGTAACTATTCTACAGCATGTTGGAGGGGCTGTCAGGAACTTGGTACATATGCTCATATGTGGTGGAGCTGCAAAAGCGTTTTGGATTTTTGGAATAAAATTTTTGTAGAAATTTCAGAAATAACTGGTTTAAATGTGGAGGTCTGTCCCAAATTAGCATTGTTATCAGTAACAGAGAAACTGGTTTGTACCCAAGATATAAAGGAACTTATTGTAAACTTGTTAACAGCTGGGAGATTAATTATAGCAAGGAAATGGAAAGTCCAACATGTTTTTTCCTCCTCTCCATTTTATCCTCATAACAACCCTGTGAGGTAGGTTAGGCTGAGAGTCAGTGACTGGCCCACAGTCACACAGTGAGCCTCATGGCCCAGTCGGGACTCGAACCTGGGTCTCCCGAGTCGCAGTCCAACACTTTAACCACTACACAACACTGTTGTATCCTGGACAGGCCAAGACAACATCACACTTCCTGGGCTTGAAGGGCAGGACAAGGAACTGACCAAGAAGCACATCTGGGAGACAAACAAGGAGGCAGGAAGCCAGCCTGGAAGCATGACCACACAACCTGATGGCTCCTTCAGTGATAAGTTTGCCTGCTCTGAGGGAGTGTGACAGACACTGGAGGCATATAGCAGGCCCTGGCATGGAACTGCCTCTCCAGGCTCACATGACAGACTCCCAGAGCCAGGAGGATTCTGGTCCAATGGCATTTCTATCCTAACTTGAACTGTTTTTTGGGGGGTGGGGGAGTGGGGGATTAAGGAAAGGAAAGCCGGGATCCAGAGGATGCCACACTCTGCCCCAGGCATCAGACACTTTGGTCACTCACACTGCGATCCCACAGACGCATGGAACACGCACATGAACCAGAAAAGGCTATGCCTACACATCACCTTTCTTCCTGAGTTCTCGTCGCCGCTTGCTACCCATGCTTAACGTTTACATGATTACCAAGTGTATTTAGTGAAACCCTGCTGAGTCTGACATTGTCGGCGGTCGAGCAGCTGCACCATGAAGCCTCAGTGAGCTTCGGCCACCTGACCAATTTTTCCTAAGGTGGCTTCGCCTGAATGGAGATGCGCATGATGGAACACGCTGCAGTTTCGTCTTTCGGTATCACTGCTTACGACTTTCAGAGCTGGGTTCCCAAACCCCTGCCTAACCTGCTGCAGAATCACTGAAGGAGAAGCATTTGACATTTAGCCAAGGGGGAAATTTAGTCCACTGGGAAACTCCCGTCCATTGAGACGGAGCTTGCGCAAGAAAATGTCCTGATAGTTTGTGCCCTGCGTTTCTTAGGACTCGTTTGTGCAACTCTGGTTTAAGAACATCAGAAGAGCCCAGCTGGATCAGAGCAAAGATCTGTCTAGTCCAGCATCTTTGTTTCCCACGCTACGGCGGCCAACAAGATGCCTCCCTGAAGCCCACCAGCAGGGTTTGGAGGCAAGAGCTTTCTCCCACACTTTTGCTCCCCAGCAACTGGACTCGGCAGCACGCTGCCTCTGAAACTAGAGGTTCCACGTAGCCATCATGACTAGTAGCCAGGGAGCAAGGAGGCCATGTGGCATCTGCTGCTCCTCCTTCTCACCACCACCGTTGTCTGAGCCAGAGCGAGAGGCAGGTGAACAAGCAGGTTGCAATGGTGAGGAGGAGGAACAAGTCCAGGGGGCTCTCGTCAGCCCCCCCCCCCTTGCTGGGGTATGGGGCCTTGGCAGACGCCCTACCATGCTTACTCTTGACGCCAGGCCTGGCCTTATCCTCCACTAATTTGTCTAATCCCCTTTCAAAGCCAGCTAGGCTAATGGGGGGAATGGCCATCTCCACATCATTTGGGAGCCAATTCCATAAATTCCTTTGTGTTTCCACACATGCACCAAAACCCCAACAATTATGAAATGGATGTGCATTGGGTCAGGGTGGATGGCCTGCTGTGAATGACCCATCCAGCTGATGTTAAGTATTTCCCAATCCCATTGATTTCAGTGGGAGAGTTAAGCATATGCTTACGGCTGCAATCCTAAAATGACTTACTTAAGAATAAGTCCCATAGCACTCAGTGACTGGGTTCGCACGACACAACAACCCATCGTGGGTTGCTACCCATCACCCACGATGGGCTGTCGTGTCATGTGCATCCACACTGCTTTCCCCAGGGTGGCTTGTGTGTGGGCAGCAAGCCACCCCCAACAACCCGTAGCTTGTTCTAGGGGTTGTTGTACCCACGATGGGTTGTTGTGTCATCCGAACCCAGTAGACTGACCTTATTGTGGGTACGGTGAATCGGCTAGTGAGCCCCATGGCAAGAGCAGCAAAAAAAAAAAACCCCTTGCTGCTCTGCCCATGGGAATGCCAGGCGAGTGCCAGCGCCAGCCGTCCCCAAAGTGCCCAAGTGACACTTGGGGGCAGCTGGCACTGGCTTCCTCCCTCTCCACTGCCACTGGCTTGCAGCAGCAGCGGAGGGGGGGGGGAAGACTAATTTCTCCCGTGGTGTCCCCTGGGATATCCGTAGGAGGACTGCGTGGGGAGGAGGGGGCCAACAGCCCATGGTGAGACCAGTTGTCTGTCAGGCGCACTGTGGGTCGTTGGCACTTAGTGTTGTGTGCAAACACGCCCAACGAGAACTTATTTCTGAGTGGACATATATAGGATTGTGCAGTAAATCACTTCCACTGAAGTCAATGGGTCTGAAAAGGGCTTAACTTTGGCTGGATTATTTGTGCTTTGGCAACTTTTATTTTGCCAAATAAGGTCTGTGCTATACACGTGAACAGTTGTAGGATGCATTGGGTAGCTAGTTGCTTGCTACCCAGTCATCTTGTTTGGCTACCATCACCGAACGTGAGTGCCTGCATTTTATACTTGTAAAAATTACCTGCCCCACCTCCCCTCCTAGGGAAGGTCAAGAGCAGCATTGTACGGTCTGAAAGAGGCATTTCATGTCTTTCTGACCCACTCCTATGGTCATGTAGCCCAATGGTTCATTTGCAAAATGAGAAGTGGAAATCTATCTGCTTCTCAGTTTTGCCCATTAAATCCATATCTTAAGGTCTTTTACAGAGGGCTGGCCCTCCCATGAAGCAAGGGGAGGCAGAGGGGGAACAGTGGCAAATTCTGTCGCTCCCTCCTGCCCCCCTGGAGGGCCCACCACTGCTGCCCCACGCCCCCACCTCCTCCTGTGGGTGCTTTGGAGAGCCCTGCCAGCTGCTCTCACGCCGTGGCATTTGAGACCCAGGCAGGCTCTTGCGAGAGCTTCAAGCCACTTCTTCCAGCCCACCTGGCTCTCTGTGTGATGAGGAGGCAAACAGAGGGTGGGTGGGGGCATCAAAAGCAAGGTGTGTGCGGGACAGGGGGGAAAGGGGGCATGATGATGTGGCAACAGACATTCTGCGCATGCTTAAATCCTTGCAGTAGCTCGACAACAGCTGGCGATGGCCTCACCCATGATACTTACTTAATTATTTGCTTATTATTTCGTATCTTTCAAATGGCAGATGCCAAAGATAAGATTCACTTTCTAAAATGGAAATTCTTTTGGTTTGTAACCACTGTAGCCCTTAAAACACACACACACACACACACACACACACCTGCATTCATGAATCATTCGATGACATTTGATTGGTAGTGACTAATCCTGTAAAAAGCATTGGAAATATTCTCTGCGTTGTTATTATACATGCTGGAAACTTGCATGCAATGTAAATCATCTTCCTTTGTCCTTCATCTCATCTCTCTGTAGAATGGTGCTCTGACTTCACCGCTATCCTAGCTGAACCTTGGCCTCACTTGGAAGTCATGAGTAATTTATTCTCAGCCTCAGTTCCCCGTATGATAAATGAGAACTATCAGTCATTCCCTCTATTTCCAATGTTCAGACCGGGAGTGCCGATGTTTATGTAGCCCAAATGGCATGATCCATGCGCAAGAGCGAGGTATCAGGACGACACTTGGAAGAACCACAAGGTTTGTAGAAGAACCAAAAAAAAAAAAATCTTTAGGAAAAGAATTCTCTGGAGCAGGGAAACCCCAATGAGGACTGAGCACACTCAGTGGCCGTGGACTGCTGACTGTAAGGGGAATGGAAAACCAGGGGGAGGAAGGAATGGAATGGGGTATGTAGGTAAAGGACATGTCTGGCTGGCAGAAACACTGAACAGGAGCACTCCATACTGTAACATTCGTTTCAGGTCCCAGAGGTATCCTCCTAACTAATTGCAACCTTGCCAAGTTGTGTGTAAACACAGCATGAAACACTTCCTGGGGTTGCATTGCAAATACTTTGATTTTTAGAGATTAAGGGCAAAATCCTGTGGCAGTGAGTGAGCATAAGCCCCCAAACTCAGAGGCTTACACTCAACCTATGCAAAGCGGGAGGAGCGGCAGAGGAGATCTTCACGTCCCCCCGTTCTCCTGCCCTGTATTTTCGCTAGACGACGGGCTTTCTTGCCTGTCTAGCTGGGGTGCGTGGGAGAGGGAGGGAAGGAGGCTGGAAAGGCCTTGGGATAGCTCACATCCTGGCCTCTCCAGTCTCCTCCCCGCGCTGCCCACCAAAACGCCTCCTTTTCCACCTCTCCGAGGTCACGTTCCCAACCTCGGAGTCGAGGCAGCCGGTGCGGTTCTTTCTGTGCAGGCTGCAAGGGGGAGGGGGAGGGGCCCGAGGGGGTTGGAACCCCAATCCCCAGCTCCGAGATCGGGGCCCTGTCTCTGACCCCGGAGCCAGGAATCCAAAATGTCTTATGGCCATAGGATTGCTCCCTAAGACTGCCACGCTATACTCACTTTCCTGGGAATAAGCCCTACTGACGTCAGTAGGGATGTGTTTCTAGGCAAGCTCGCATAGGATTGCACTTTAAATGACGCCGCACAGTCTATAAATGCGCTGAAAAATGATAAACAACGGGTTAGAACTCGCCTTGAGAGTCTACACAAGGGAAAAATGTGTCTTCCCAAAAGGCATTGCCACAGATCTGTCTGGCTTCAGTTTACAGAAATGAGCATGTGTTGAGTTCTTAGTATGCCCATCTGAAGCAAGCCTGGGCACTTCCAAAATGAGGGTTGAAAGTGTGAGAATGTAGACAGGTCTGTCTGTTGGTTCCCAGCCAAGATTCAGTGACAAAAATGCCCCCAGAAGATGCTAAATAATACTAATGCTAATGCTAATGCTAATACTAAGGAAGGGTAGTATATCACCCAGGGACCACTGCTAGCTCCACATATGCCTGAGATCAAGATGCAAGGTGTCTGCCAGAATAAGGCTTCAGCCCCGGCACCTATCCTTCGATGCCATGGAGAGTTAAACTCAGAGCTGGAAGGGCTCTTACACTATCTCTGCCCTGGGGCTCGCTGTGTACCCTTGGCAAGTCACAACCTCTCAGCCTCAGTTTCCCCATCTGTAAAATGTGAATAATAATGTCCTACCTCACAGTGGGTCAAGTATATTAAAAAAAACAAAAAGCACTTTGGAAAATTAAAAGAAATTATAATAAATATTAGCTGTTCTTACTCCATTAATAATGTTGTTCAAGTGACCTTCATACATTTGCTGTAGTTGTTTAAAAGAAGAAGTGTTCAGAACTCACTTTTTTGCCAGTGCATATTCTGGTGCAGGATGGAGTCCTTTTTTCTCTCTCTTTGAATTTTGGGTTGCTCTTTGCGCCTTTATGTGATAACAGGCTGTCAAGATGTTCCTTTCAGCTTTTTTAAAAGACCAGGTTCCCGCTGAACAGTGTGACGTTGTCACATCCTCTAACCACAAGCACTTCAAATTTTTTCCCCTCCCTTTTGCACTGTCTTTTTCTTCACCACAACACCCAGTTCCTCCAAGGCTACTGTACTGTGGAAGATGCTAGGCACAAATCACACCGTTATCTGAGTGTCGTTTTTTTAAACACACACACACACACACACAGAGAATGAAAAAACACAGACACACATTTAAGGCCCAAGAAAGAAACTTGTTCTTCATGGGACTTTGCTCAAGCTCACTTCCCAAGACATGCTTTGCAGGATACTGACAGTGGAATACCCAAGAAATGTGTTGTTAGGGTATTGACCTCTGCTATACTGAAGGCTATGGGACTTTGGAGGAGGAACCACACAGCACAGTGTTAGGGCACATACTTTGCATGCAGAAGGACCCAGGTTCAACCCTGGCATCTCCAGTAGGATGTGTTGCTGAAGATCTTTCTCTGCCCGAATCCCAGGAGAGCTGCTGCTCTCCAGAACAGGCTGTTCCGGGCTAAAACAGACAAATGATGTGCCTTGTCTTAAGGCAGCAGCTTCCTATCATGCTAAAACCCTCTGCTAAAATAAGTTGCCTCGCTCTCTTTATTTACACCAGAGGAAGAACTTGGCCCAGCGATGCTCAGCTATTTCAAAAGAGAGAACTGGGGTGGTTTGTGCTTGTGTGTTTTCTTTCTTTCTTTCTTTCTTCAGCTTCTTTACAAGAATCTGAACTCCCCGGAGGTCACTATGTCAGAAATGGGGAGGAAACACCTGTAAGTTCTTCATGCCTCATTGGACAAAACAGACCCACTTCTTTCGAGTTTGTTTGTGCATGTTAAAATATATAACATTTCCTATAAGTGAAGACAAGGGTCAGAGCAAAGGGCTAGTCATCCATTAATCAAAATGCTACTTTAATATGCAGAATTATCGAGAGGTGAAACAACCACAGCAGTTTCAGTAATGGCTGCAGGCTGTGTGATCAGGACTGTTATATACAGTATCCCAAGTGAGATCGTACCATAGATTTGTGTAAAGGCATGAGCATATTAGTAGTTTTATTTTCAAACCCTTTCCTCATGATCCCTACCACAGAATTTGCCTTTTTCACAGCAGCTGCACACTGGATTGACATTTTCTTTGAGCTGTCCACCACAATCCCAAGATCTCTTTCACCGCAGGCTCAAACACCATCAGCATATACGGTATGTGAAGTTAGGATTCCACCCTGCCCCATGTGCATCGCTTCACACTTGCTTACACTCTGAGCCACATTTTCCATTTTATTGCCCATCCACTGAGTTTGCACTGGTGTTGGAGAGATTCTGCAAACTTGACCACCTCACAACTCACTCTGAACTCTAGATAATTTAGGAACAAGTTAAAAAGCACCAGTCCCAGTACATATCCTTGGGGGAACCCACTTCTTACTTTGCTTCATTGCAAGAACTGTCAGTTTATTCCCATTCCCTGTTCTTTCACCAGTTACTGATCCATAAGAGGTCCTGTCCTCCTGTCCCATGATTCTTATTATTCAGGACTCTTTGATGTGGTCTTTGTCAAAATCTTTTTAAAAGTTCAAGTATACAATGTCTACCAGATGGCTCTTATCTGCATACTTGCTGACACTCTCGAAGTACTCTAAAAGTTTAGTGAGGCAGCAGTTATCTTTGCAGAAACCATGTTGATTCTTCTTCAGCGAGACTTGTTCTTCTGTATGCTTCAAAATTTTTATCTTTAGTAATACATCCACTGATTTACCCAGAGCAGACATGAAGCTAACTGGCCTGTAATTTCCTGCACCCAACCTGGATCTCCCCCCCCCCTTTTTTAAATTGGTGTAACATTGGCTACTTTCTAGTCCTCTGGTACAGAAACCAATCTTAGAGATAAATTACGGTACACAACTCTGTAGGAAAATCAGCAGTTTCATAGATGAGTGCTTCAAGAACTCTCAGGTGGATGCCATTGGGATCCAGTGATTTGTTAATTTTTAATTTGTTGATAAGACCTAGGACTTCATCTCTTGTCACAACTATCTGTCTCAATTCTTCAGAAAAAAGTCAGTTCAGGCATTGGGATTTGCCTTACATCTTCTGTAGTGAGGAATTCAATCACCTTCTCTATTCTCCTTAAACTACTTTAGAACACCTTTCACTCCCTTGTCGTCTAACACTCCATTCACCTCCCTACCCAGTTTCCTGCCTCTGATGGATTTAACATTTTTTTAAAAAATTGTTGGTCTTTATGTTTTTAGCACTATCCTCCAGTAAGACTTCCATTTTCCAAAGGAAGTCTTCTTGCACTTTATCACTTCCTTGACTGTGCTAATTAACCATGCTGGTATTACTGGATTTGGGGGTATCTTCCCTAATCTGTGTGGTACACCCCCTAGCTGAGCTTCTATTATTGTAGTCTTGAACAACCGCCAAGCGTTCTGGAGAAATTTGACCCTCTTGACTTTCCCTTTCAACGATCATTTTTCCGTGTGTGGGGTGGCGGTGGCAGTGAGAAGTTTATTCAATGAGAACTTGATGCTAACTTGCTAAGGTTGCCTTTATTTTTAAGTTGGCCCTGCTCCTGTGTCTTCAACAGTAAGGTGCCATGCAGAAATGAAGGTGGTGAAGGTGCAGAGAAGGGCAACTCAAATGATCAAGGGGCTGGAGCAGCTCGCCTGTGAGGAAATGTTACAGCAGCTGGGATTGTTTAGCTTAGAGAAAAGGCAAGTAAGGGGAGACATGATAGAGGTGTACAGAATTATGCATGGTGTGGAGAAAGTGGATTGGGAGACATTTCCCCCCTCTCTCATAATACTAGAACCCGGGGTCATCCCATGAAGCTGACTGGTGAGAGATTCAGGACAGATAAAAGGAAGGACTTCTTCACACAGTGCATAGTTAAACTATGGAATTCACTTCCACAAGATGTAGTGACGGCCACCAAATTGGACAATGGACAGCGTTAAAAGGGGATTGGACAAATTCACGAAGGAGAAGGCTATCAATCAATGGCTACTCGTCCTGACGGCTCTATGCTAACTCCAGAGGCAGTATGCCTACATATGCCAGTTGCTGGGGAACATGGGCTGGAGGGTGCTGCTGCACTCATGTCCTGCTTGTGGGATTCCCGTGGGCAGCTGGTTGGCCACTGTGTGAACAGAATGCTCACATTCTGGACCCTTGGCCTGATCCAGCAGGGCTCTTCTTATGTTCCCCATCACTTGTATATCACCCCGTCCTGTGTCACTGACAACCATTTGGCCACCACAGGTCTCCGGTCTCATTTCAGTGGCAGATTGACCAGGTGCTTCAGCCACACAAAGGTTATATATTTGTGATGTAGTGATATATAAGCTGGCCTAAAAGATGCCTTTCTGCTCTGGTATTTCTGTTTTGCTTTGGTTGTTGATTTTAGTATTGTTTGTTTTTTCTTGTTGTTCTGAATTCTGTACACTCCTTTGGAAATTTTTATAGGAAAGCAGCACAGACGTCTTTTATAGATAGAAGAAACACAAACAGCTTGGTGAGGCTCCAGCAGCATCTCACTCCCAATGGTGGTCCCTCCCTCCCACAAGAGCCATCAGAAGGGGTTCTGAAGAAACATCTTGCCCTGTGGGAATGGGAGAAGAAACAGATTAGGCTTGAATTAAAAAGAAGAGAAACTGCAGAAGAGAAGAAAACAAAGGGGAACAGGCCAGCCTAGATGGAGAATAGATGCAGTGAACACCTGACCTGAGTTCAGTTGATATAGGGCTTCTCTACAGGAGGCATTTATTGTGCTCTCTTGATTCCTCACCCACAGTAGTTTGCCAGTGCTTTACACGACGTCATCCTCCTCCAGGGGCTCTCCTGTGCTTTCCAAGCATTTCCACGGCTTTTTTAGAACGAGGAAAATGAGCTATTAAAAGGGCTATCATGCTATGAGACGCTACAAAATGGTCATGTATTTTCACAATTCTGCTATCCCGCAGCACCACCTTGTGTTCGTATCATGGAACATATTGAAAGGCAGAGAAAGAAAAACCCCAGGGGGAAAAACACGTGTAAAGGAGCCGATCTTAATCCCGTAAAGAGTCTGGAAACAGAAGCCTCGGTAAAGTGGCGGGTTAAAAGCCTCATGTAGAGAAGCCCATATTCCCATCCATCTGGGCTTTCCTATCCCACTCCTTCCTCCCAAAGCCTTTCCTTTGTGTCTCCTTTCTTTTTAGGTTATAATTCTGAAGGCAGGGACTGCCTGATTGCTGATTCTTGTAAGCAGCTCTGGGAACGTTTTGACTAAAGATCAGGATAGAAATGCTTAAAAAAAAAATTTAAAAAAATCTCCCTGTGCCAGGTAAAGCTTCATTTGCTTAATGTTTGTGTAACAAGCTGTTGTTAATAGGTGTAGGTGCAGGAGACGTTGAATGTCTTTGAAGTGGGTGTGTTATTATAGCAGTGTTCTCCAACCTTGGGTCCCCAGATCTTTTTGGCCTACAATTCCCAGCATAGCTGGCTGGGGCATGCTGGGAGTTGTAGGCCAAAAACATCTGGGGACCCAAGGTTGGAGAACACTGTGTTATAGGTCCTAGGGCATGATCTGGAGGCACATGAGGTAGCTACCTTGCTGAAGCTAATCGGGTCTAGATCTGGCCAGTCCCTGGATGGGAGGCTGCCTGGGATTCTATCTTGTGCTCCATACTGGAAGAAAGGCAGTATATAAAAGTAATAAAATGAATAATCATGCAGCACAATATTGCACATTTTTGCTCAGAAGACAGTTCAATGAAGCATGCTCCCAGGAAAGTGTGCATAGGATTGCAGCCTTAGCCAGTTAATTGGTTCAGCTGATCAATGAAAACTTCACTTTCACAGTTTTAGGTTCTGGTACTTGTGTACAAAGACTGAAACAACTTGGGACCAGGATACCTGAGAGAGCGCCTTCTCCCTTACCAACCTGCCCGGTCACTGAGGTCATCGGAAGACATTCTCCTGGTGGTTCCACATGGACCTATGGCCCAACTGGAGTGGAGTCCACCAGGAGAAGAGCCTTCAGTGTGGCGGCTCCATTTCTGTGGAACTCCCTGCCTCTGGAGGTCGGGCAGGCTCCAACACGGTGTTGCTTTTGGGCACCTGCTGAAGACCTCCTTGTTCCAGGAAGCCTTCTCTGCTGTCCAACCACCATTTTAATGAAACCTTGTTTCCAATGTATTGTTTGTGTTTCTTTTATCTGTTCTTATCTTTTTATTGTTCACTGCTCCAGAATCTGCCAAGATATGGAGCGGTTACAAATACTGTAAATAAATAATAATAATAATAATAATAATAAATAAATAAGTAGTTCCAAGGTTGATAGCCCAAACAGACCAGAGGTGGATGAGAAGAAGGAATTTGAGGTCAGGCAGCATGTGGGGACAGGGGGAAATGACCAAGATGGCATCACCCCTCTGTAGACTGCCATGGGATCACCTTCCAAAACTGGAACAGCTACAATTTCATAAAGATCTTGTGACTTTTTCCATGTGTTCAAAGAAAGAAAATTCAAATATCCCTCCAGGGCACCCACAAGGTTGCTTTTTGGATCCTAGTAGCCTATATATATTATCAACAGAGTTGACACACATGAGACTGTTGTTCAGTTTGCACTGGTCTGGTGCATTTTGGAAAGGAGGAAGTTGCAAAGGACATGTTATCCACCAATTAAAAAACAACAACAACGACCAAACGGCCCGCGCTGTTTTGGTGGCTGATGGTCAATCATCCATTTCTATGTTGTATATACAGAGATAAGATAAGCCACTGGCATAGAGTACTAAGCAAACCCTCCCCCAAAACACAGGCCTGCAACAACCCCCACCCACTCCCTTTTTTAAAAAGTTGGATGGACAAGGAGCTGAGCTGAGGAACCAAAAGACTGTTTTCGCCTTACGGCAGAAGCTCTGAATTCCCTCAGCCATCATCATTGTATGCACTTCGATACGTCAGATGTATTTAGCCAACGTTTGGCAGAGAACATCGTGCAGACGAGGTGAGTTGAGGCGGCTGTTTACATTGCACATCTGGAAGCAATGGTCAGCCGTCCGCTTCACACAAAATGGCCGCCACCCGGAAGCCTCTTGAAATGGCAAACCCTGTGACGATTTGTGCCTGGTGGCGGGGGCCTTGGGTGTGGCGCACGACGGAGCCTCAACTACTTGAACTTTGACTACTGATTCAGGTGCTGGGAACAAAAGAGACTTATTAAACAGAATCCCTGGCAGGGTCCTGAAAGCCGGGCCTGCAGCAGGCCGTCTCCCAGTGCTTGAATTACTGGGGCTACGGTGGGGAGATAGTCTCTGACCCCCTTTACCATTTCCGACAACCCACTTAACTACTGACTACTTTCTTTTCATTTCAATGAGTTTTCAATATTTAATGTTTGCTGCCATAGAGGCTGCTCTGCCTTCAAAATAAATAATAATAATAATAATAATAATAATAATAATAATAAATAAATAAATAAGTAGTTCCAAGGTTGATAGCCCAAACAGACCAGAGGTGGATGAGAAGAAGGAATTTGAGGTCAGGCAGCATGTGGGGACAGGGGGAAATGACCAAGATGGCATCACCCCTCTGTAGACCGCCATGGGATCGCCTTCCAAAACTGGAACAGCTACAATTTCATAAAGATCTTGTGACTTTTTCCATGTGTTCAAAGAAAGAAAATTCTTGATTACTTTGATATTACTGTTTGGTTCTGGGGGCTCTGAGTGGGGTACCAAACAGAAAAGTGGGGTAGAAATAAACAACAAAAATGTTTTTAGATGGCTACAGGGAGATATAGGGCAGGGTGGCCACTTACACATGGCCAGAAAAGAGGAAATGTCCTCACAAAAAAGAGGACACAGATTTGCATCAAATTTGCATGCATATATATATATATATATATATATATTTATATGGATGCAAATATATAATGTAAAGAAATGCACTACAACCTGGTTTGCACATAACACTAACCCATGGTTTATTTAACCCATGGGTTGTTGAATAGTGGGTTGTCGTGATGTGTGAACCCAACCACAGTAACAAACCATGGTTTCTTAACCACAAACAACCCAGAAGGAGAACCTATGGTTTGTTGTTGGGTTGTGAACTCTGGCTTGTTCAAACCATCCATTGTTGTTAGGTGTGAACCCAGAACTGTGGGTTGTTCATGGGTTGTTTCGCAAGGCTACAGAGATGGCAGGCAAGAGTAGTCAAAAACAGCAGCGGCTCTACATGCTATTACTACGTACAGCACTGCAAAGGCATTTGAGATTCAAGGAGGGGAACAAACAGTCCAGGAATTAAGAAAACAAACTGCGGTTTGTACACTTGTAGTCCTACAAATAGAGGACCATCCTCTTAAAGTAGGATACTTGGCCAGCCTAAGAACAATGGAAAGCAGGAGCAACGAGCAAGTTTACTTTTAGTTCAGCCAAGTAGCAAACTTCCTAAACTTTTTCTCATCTAACTCTGTAGGTAAAGGGGCTAGAGACTTACTTTTTGAGAAGAAAAGCTGAACATTCCGGAAAACGGCATAAAACATTATTGAGGGGGCCACGCCCCTCATAACTGTTTGGTTACCCATACACAAAGGTGCCCACCTCCCAAGTATAGGCATTAACTACAACAGTGAGGCTGACTTGGGTAATTTCCCTAATGCATGAATAATGACAAGAATGGAAGTCTGGTATCATGTAATGCCAACACTTTTAAAGCATCATGCAGAGCAGCTGAACTCTTGTAAGGGGCTGTGGCTAAATCATACAGGGCATCTCTTGCAAAGCTTAATATATTTTGAGTCCCAACTTTGGCTTCTTGACAATCTCATTTAAATATGTATTTTGAGAGAAGATACTCACTTAAATATATATTTTGAGCGAGAATAAATGTGTTTTGGGGGGGGGAAGCTCAGGGTGCAGTCCTATGCATGTTTAGACAGAAAAAAGTCCTACAACTCCCAGCATTCTGGCTGGGGAATCAGTTATGCTAGAAATTGTAGGGGTGGGTGGGTTCCTGTCTCAACATGCATAGGACTGCGCCTTTAAATATGAATTTTGAGAGAAAATACACATCAAAATATGTATTTTGAGAGAAAATGCACTTTTGAATATGTAATTAAATACTATTTTGAGATGATTTTTTAAAAAAATATATATCACAGATTAATGTGGAAGCAGAACAGAATTCTGGGTAATGTGAAAGTTATACTGACCAGAAACAGACAGATTCATCCACCGCTAATACTAGCCCAGACTATTGGTCCATCAAGCCCAGTATCGTCTGCTGTGAATGGCAGCAGCTTTCCAGGTGGAGAGCAGGTTCTTATCACCCATCGCCTCATTCTTTTAATTGGAGATGCTGGGGGTTGAAACTTGGACCTTCTGTATGTAAAGCAGGTGCTCTTGCACTGTGGTCGCATATGCTCAAGAAATGGTTTTGTGTTGTTGTTTGTTGTTGTTTTTAACAATTAAATAGCATCTTTACTCTGCAGAGGTTTTTTAAAATTATGTTTTGCTGAAAAGCTGCTAATGGTGTGAGATGGGCCTGTGTAGGAGAAAATGTTCATGTGAGTTCTTGCACGTGGTGGGTTTTGAGAAGAAGGGAGCTGTTGGTTCTTGTTGTTTTTCCATGACCGCTCTAAACTTCGGAATTCTCCCTCTCTCTTGGGCTGCTTTTGAACGAAACAGCCAAAGTCAATTTGTAACTTCGCTGAAAATTCCATTTCAGGCCAGTTCCTTAGTGGGAGAAGAGGTGCGGACAGCTGAGAATTAATGTCTTCTGATGGAATGGTTGTTTCTTGTTCTGCGTGCTAGTAGCAAGGCCGTTGAATTTATATTAAGAGACAAAACTGAGGTTTCACTTACTGAACCACTGGTTAACAAAAGAATGTGCAACCTCTTCATGTGTTACACAGACCTCTTCATCAGGAAAGACAGAAAAGCAGAAAATTCAACGTCTGTAGTCTGATCCAGCCCATTGTGTTGTGCAATCTAATGCATGACTTCTCAGCAGTAAGTGCCACTGTGTTCAATGGTGCTTACTTAAGAATGTGTCTGACCGTGGCCTTAGTCACTTCATTATATCACTATGTGAAAAAGTCAGTTAAACAAACGTCCCAGGTGGTCCCCTGCTCATTTTTCTTTCATTGTGACACCTTTGGAGCTTCAGTGTATTATTCCAAATGTATGAACAAGTAACAGCAAAGACCCTGCTTTCTTTCAATCCTATTCCCTGGTTAAGAGCTAAGATCGTAAGCAATGTCTTTTGAAATAGCGGATTAATGCCAGTTGACAGATGTCCATTTCTTCAACAAACACATGTCCAAGTGCGGGCTGTAACTTGGAAAGCACAAAGGGAAAGGCATCTATAATTTTTGCTTATGTTACTCTGGGTGTAGTGATGGTGCTCTACAGATCTAATGAGCTATCCTACACGAGACATTTATTGTGTGCTCATCATTCCTTACTCACAGCTGTTTTGGGGTTCCTTAGACAGCATCGTGATCCTCCAGTTTTGCTTCCGTTTTTTAAGATCAATTTTTCGGGTTCTTTTACAGTGGGGAAAATGAAGCATTATTTCTGAAAGTGAAAGAGAAGGTATTTTCCTACTTGTGTAATTGTGATATTCCACTATAGCACAGCGCCACCTAGAGATTATGTAGCAGGAAAGCAGAAAAGGAAATGCTCTTTGTGTAGAGCTTGGATCTCAATTCTGCGACGAAACCGAAAGTAGATACAGCAGATTGACAGCCTCATGTAGAAAAGCTGAACAGTACCCATAGCAGGTGCAATGTTTTGATCAGCCTTCCCCAACCTGGCACCTTCCAGATGTGTTGGACTACAACTCCCATCACCCTCTGCCAGCATGGCCACAGGTGCACTGGCCTGAATACAACCCATATTCAGACATGTGTTTGTTGAACAAATGGATATCTGACAATGGCATTAATCCACTTTTTCAAAAGATATTGCTTACGAGCTCACTTACCTGGGAGTAAGTCCCATTGAACACAATGGCTCTTATGTCTGAGTCAGCATGTATGGGGTTGTGCTGTACTGGTCTTCGTTACAGCCCAATCCTCTGCATGTTTACTCAGGAGTAAGCCCACTAAGTTCAATGGGACTTTATCCAAAGTAACTGTGCCTATGGCAGCAACCTTTATCTATGCAAAAACTTTTAATCAACTGGAAAGTTTCCTCTGATGAGTCAGGAAGCAGATTTTTTTTTTTTAAAAGAAAAGAAAGATTATTAACAACTTTAATACAGAAACTTACAAAAAAAAAGTGTAGGTGTCAGATACCAGCTTAGTAAAAGCATGCCCCCTTGTCTCTCATACATGAGGAAACACTTCTTCCTAAAATGGTGCATGCTGCAATATTTGCGTGTATGATCTACAAACAAAGGGGGGAAATATTTTTTCTTCAGATGTAGTAATCTCTTATTCAAAGGCCTGCAGCAGATACTTTGCACACATAGAAGGTCCCAGCTTCAATTCTGGCATCTTCTGGTGAGGCAGGGAAAGACTCCTGCCTGAAATCATGGAGAGCCCCAGCTAGTTGGTGTAGAGCTACGGGTGGGCAACTTGTGGATGTCGCTGGATTGCTATTCCCATCAGCCCTAATCAGCATAGCCAATGGTGAGGGATAATAAGTGTTCCAGTCCAACAAAATTTGGGGGGGGGTGTCACATGTTCCCCATCCCCAGTGTGGCCAAAAGTGAGTTAGACAAACCATTGGCCTGAGTAGATATAAGGCGGCTTCCTATGTTCCTAACGTTTTTCCTATCAGTCATATTGAAATTTATGCAGATGGAATTTATCGATCGATGAATCAGCTACAACTTATATGATCAATCAGCAAAGATTTCTGTACTTGCTGACATGTCCTTTTAACAACAGCAACCACCAGTATCCTTTTGTCATTATATTTTTTTGGCAAGCATTCTCTGATGGCTGCAAAACTACTAATTTCTCACTTTATCCCCACGTTTTTTGCTGGGTGAGAAAATCTCTTCCTTTTTAGTTTTCTAGAGAAATCTCTCTCTCACACACACACACACACACACACACACACACTGAATTGCTTGCTATGCCTCATTGGGGAAGGTGCCAGTGTTACCAATCCGAAGACTGTCACTTAGCAAAGCGAAGGAAGTCGCTAAGAACTTTTCTGGCCTTTTTCCGTTTCTCAGTTCATTATGAGACACAACCTCCTTCTGAGCATGTTTCTGCAGGAATTTGCTTGATTACAATGACGTGGGGATATTTATTTTTTAAAAAGAAAAAAAAAGAAAAAGAATGTTATCTACGTCTCCTTTTTGGAAATATATTGCCTCTAATCGCACTGTGGCAAACATACAGAAACAAGATGAATTAGTAGAGGGATTGTGGTGTGTGTACATGTCATGCTGAGATGAAAAGGGAGAGGGAAAGAACAGAGAATACGTGAGTCCACCCCATGCCTGACAACTTCTGAAAATCCAGTTTTGGAGCACCTGGCACAGTGTTTCTCTAACTTCCAAAAACTGCCCACATTTTTTTAAAGCAGAGGCTCACTTCACTCTTGCAGCCAAAAAGGGTTTCAGGGTGCAAACCTATGCATGTTTAGACAGAAAAAAAGTCCTACAATTCCCGGCATTCCCCAGCCAGCATGGCTGGCTGGGGAATGCCGGGAATTGTAGGACTTTTTTTCTGTCCAAAACATACATAGGATTGCGCCCTCAGTGTATAAAAGCAGAAGAGTCCATCTAAGGCTAGTCGGCCCTTGGCAAATTCAATTGCCCTCTCAAGGGCCCCTTCTTTGTCATTGCCTCTCCCTCAACTGCAGGCGGCTACGGGCCACCATTTTAAATTTTCCACAGTGCCCCAGAGCATTGCTGCATCAGGTGTTCCAGGTCATTGTGGGAAATTTAAAATGGCGGGTTGTAGCCCTCCACCACGCGGGTTGGTTCTCGGGCACGTGTGTCAATCCAGAGTGCTGGGTGGGCTAGCAACTGCCTGAGAGCGCTGGGGGTTGACACCAGGCTCAGGTGCACCCATCCATATGCCCTCCCACATCTCCTGATATCAACATGATCATAGATTCAGGCATCATAGGGATAAGTACTGCTGCGTGCCTCGGACCCCTTCCCCACACTCCAAAGGCTTTCAAACACTTCAGGAGTCTAACAGCTTTTGCAGTGGGGAGTGAGGATAGGGAACTGATCCAACGCTTTCACTCAAAGTCACCTAAAACACACACATACACACACAGGCTAAACTATGTTCGCTATGTGCTCTTTTTATTTACACTGTAACAGTCTCTCCCTCACTGATGGAAAAGCCAGGAGGGTGTTCATTTGGGGGGTGAGTGGGTTTAAAGATTCTATTAGTTCCAAAGGTGGGTTCCTGTTTTTTTTGGCGCTTCCAGCCGGCCGCCCTCTGCCCTGTACTTAGGTAACAGAGCAATCCGATGGCTCCTAGACAGCATCTAGAGGGCCATAGGATTATGAGGTATCATAGGATTATGAGGTATCATAGATATCATAGGCATCATAGGATTATGAGGTATCCTGGCTGGCAGTGCCTCGGGATCCTCCTTCCCTCACGCTCCAAAGTGCTGCAGCTAAACAGCTGAAATCGGCAGTCTAACAGCTTTGCAGGGTGGGAGGAGTGAGGATTATGGGATGCCCGCAATGTTCTGAGTTCAGGGGGTTATGGGCAGCCTCATTGGATTGTTCCCTAGGTTACTTTCCTCTTCGTCTTACCAGTTTGCCTTCTGGGTACCATGCCCACCATGGCACGGCAGCCACTCTCGAAATTCCAAATGTGCCCACCAGCCTCAAAAGCTTGGGGACCCCTGAGAACCATAACTATTATTCCTACAACATTCTGTCAGTTCAAAATATCCCTCACCAGCTGCAGTGTTTGAAGAGGCAGGCCGTGCCCTGCCTGGTGTCTTAGTGCTCGTGTGTGCTTACCCATCCCCTACTTAGAGATTCACTTCTGGACACCTTGGGCAAGGATCTGAATCCTGACCAGTCAGGGGCAGTGACTTACTGGGAACATGCTCCAAAAACGAGGGCAGTTAGGGGGAATCCCCCCCTGCGTGTGGGCACACGCGTCGCTGATCTGGGCTTGCCTCCTCAGACCGCTGTTCATCCCGCTGCATGGTCATGAGACTGAATGGTCCATCTGTTACCTCCGCAGATGCCAGGAAGAAATGGAGGCCAAATCATGCAGAGACATAGCAGGGAACCCCCCTCTGGGGGTTGGTACTTCAAAGTCACAGGAGGCTCATTGATTGTCTTATTTCCCACAGCATGCTCGGAGTTCTCTTGTGGCGAAACTAGTCTGTCCCCAGGTAGCACATGTCTGAGCAGGGAACCCCCTGCCAAGAGACCCCTGGCTCCACTGCTCGTCCTCGTCCTCCTCCTCCTCACTGTGGCCACCTGACTGCTCACTCACCTTCTGGACCAGAGGGGATAAGTAAGTGAGTAGCAATATCAGCAGGAGCAACAAGGAGAAGGAGCAGCTGCTCCCAACTGCTTACTCCTTGGCAAGCAATGGTAGTGAGGAAGATGAGAGCCTAGTGAAGGAAAGGGGAGCATGCTGGGCTTCTCTACACGAGCCTTTTAACTTGCCACTTTAGTGAGGCTTCTGCTTCCGGATTCTTTGTGGGATTAAGATCGGCTCCGTTATACATGTTTTTTGTTTTTTTCTGGGAGTTTTCTTTCTATGCCTTTCTATATGTTCCATTTAGCAACCACTAGGTGGCACAGTGGTATAGCGGAATTGCGCAAATACACGAGGGTTTCATGCCGCCGTCCAGGGATATACCACCAGGCTTTTCTCTTTAGGAAAAAGAACTCCGCTAAAATGATTGCAAAGCACAGGAGAGGCCCTGGAGGATGACAACACTGTGTGAAGAAGCACCTGCAAATTACCATGAGTGAGGAATCACGAGTGCACAATAAATGCCTTGTGTAGAAAGGCTCCTTGCCTTATTTTGTTGGGTTTTTTTGTTTACAACATTTCTATACTGCCCAATAGCTAAAGCTCTTTGGGCGTTTCACAAAAGTTAAAACCCCAAAATACAACATGATACAATATAAAACCTTCTAAAGTTTAAAACCAGAGTTAAAACCAGAGTAAAAACCCAGCAGCAGTGTATTTTTAAATAACACATTTAAAAATAAAACTGAAGGACTAAAAAGCCCGGGGAAATAAGGTTTTCACCTGACACCAAAAAGACCAAAATATAGGCACCAGTCATACCTTTCTGGGAAGGGCATTCCACAACCGAGGTGCCACCACTGAAAAGGCCCTCTCCTCAGTAGCCACCCGCCTCATACCCACCTCACCTCATTTGGCGGGGTTACCCAGAGGAAGAGACTGTCCTGTTTGAGGTCCACACAAAACCTGGTGCTGACCTCCTCCTCCTCCTCCTCCTCCTCCTCCTGATAATACAATTTATAAGCTGCCTTTAGGCTAAAAACCTTCAGAGTGGCATACAATTTAAAAGCACAAAAACGTGGACCGCAACCTTTCATAATTTAAAACAGCAGCATGAGCTGAATATCAAATAAGACTTCAGCATCAAAACAGGGTATTTCAGGCACCCCGGTCCCAAGCCACTTAGGGCTTTAAAGGTAAGACCCAGAACCTTGAATTGTGCCCAGAAGCAGGGGCACTTGCCATTGTGCAGTTGTTACACAACTGGCAAGATACGTTTCATTGTACCAGTTCCAGTGAGCGATCAAGCTGCTGTATTTTGTACCAACGAGAGTTTCCGAGTAGTAGTCTTCCTAGTGTACGTCTCACAACCTGCTCACATGGAGCCATGCGGACATATTTTCCTTCCTCTGTGTTTCCCTTATTCGGGCCAGCTCATGCTCCCAGACTTACTCCAACCCTCTACCCAGAAAGTGACAGAAGATTCACCTTTTCAAGTTAAAGGAGCACGAGCACGGAATGGAATGCATCTCATGAGAAACTTTGCATAATGCTCTGGCATCTTTGGCAGATGCAGGAGGGGGAGAGGGAGCAGCACCCAGCAGCACTCTCGCAGGTGATGGTGCGAATTAATTCTTCAGAAAAGGCACAAACTTGGCACGAGGGCTGGAACCGCAAGGTGCTCCCACTGGGAGGACGACTCACTGCCCTGCAGGACCCTTGATTTTTATTTCCTCTTTGAATTACACCACAACTTCATGTCATCTTACAAGCACTTTATAAAACTCTCAGCAGTTTCAAAAGTGGTGTTTCACGTGGCATTGTGATAGAAGGGGGCTGCTGTTCAAGAAACAAAAGTCCAACACTTTTGTGTGTCGGAGGGTGCTGTTGCACTCATGTCCCTGCTTGTGGGTTTCCTGTGGGCAGCTGGTTGACTGCTGTGTGTGAACAGAATGCTGGACTAGATGGACTCTTGGTCTGATCCAGCAGGGCTCTTCTTATGTCCCCCCCACACACACACACACACCACGGGCACACACCACACAAGGGCACACACCACACACGGGCACAAAGAACTAGTTGGCTGGCCTCTTTGGAACCAGGTCCTGAAGCTGGCTTCTTCTCATACACCCAAATTGCATTTGAAATGGCTTTGATGCAAAGGTAGTTTCCCATTTGGCATGAGGAAGCTTCTGCTCAAGAAACACAAGACCAAAGCCCCCTGGGCTCATGGAAGTCACAGTGCAATTCTTTGGATCCTGGCCAACGATTTCTGGGCTTTTCTTCTCACAACCCTTTCTTTTTTTATGTTTGCTTAGTGGTTTTCATAGATTTCATAGATCATAGAGTTGGAAGGGGCCGACAAGGCTATCAAGTCCAACCCCCTGCTCAATGCAGGAAACTAGAGGAGGGGTCTCCCATCCAAGTAATCACCAGGCCTGACCCTGCTTAGCTTTCCACGCTCAGACAAGCTGAGCCAGCGTAAGCCACAGTTTTCTTGAGTTACATTTTCAAACATATCTCTGCAACAGTGAGAGACAGACACTTTTTGATGATGGACGGCAATCAGAGGCCACTAGTCATGATGTCTATATATTATCTACCAGTATCAGAGTCCCTGTGGCTCTGTGTACCATTTGCCAGGGAGCATGAATGGGAGGCTTCAAGTCCTACTTCTGGGCTTTCCACAACCAGCTGGTTGGCCACTGTGTGAACAGAATGCTGGATGAGATGGCCCCTTGGTCTGATCCAGCATGTTCTTATGGGGTTCCAATGACCTCAGGATCTCATTGGTCCTCTCTCTTAGCATATATCATTCACCCCAACAGGGCTCTAAACGGCTAAGGTATCTGATTAATACAAATGAAGTTTGAATGCACGGCTGTTTCTTGGGGTGAAACTGCCACCTACTGGCCACCGTCTCCTCTGTTGAACACACGTTCAGGAGTTTGAGGCTGTCTCTGCGAACCAAAGAGACCCAGAGCCCTAATCTACACTGAAGTCTCTTCCGATGCTGATGCCGTTTAATCACACACTTTCTTGATTTCGGATGGATCTACTTCTCCTGTAGCACATGTGGGCAATTATTGCAGTGTTGAAACTGTATTGATCCCACTTTGTTGAGGCAAACTGCATCTTCAACCACAGTATTTTCCGTATAGGTAGGCAGAGTCTTGCGACATCATTAGCTGTTGTGACGCCAATGCCATTTGTCCCGCTCTATCATCATCATCATGACACATATACAGTGGAGGAGGCCATCAATGGCTACTAGTCCTGACTGGCTATATGCCCCCTCCAGTATCAGAGGCAGCATGCCTACATACACCAGTTGCTGGGGAACATGGGCTAGAGGGTGCTGTTGCGCTCATGTCCTGCTTGTGGGTTTCCCGTGGGCAGCTGGTTGGCCACTGTGTGAACAGAATGCTGGACTAGATGGACCCTTGGGCTGATTCAGCAACAGGGCTGTTCTTATGTTCTTGATGCATATGAAGTGTTTTGAATATTTGAAAGTGCTATACAAATGTTGAGTATTATTAATGAACCATGTGGCGTTGCCAGTGGCTGGTACTCAGCCAGAGGCCAGGTTCCCCTCCCCTTTTAATTGAAAGTTGAGAAATCAGGGAGAAGCCTGGGATACCTCAAAATGGGCTATATGGCGGCCAGTTATAAATCTCCCCAAAAAGAGCAGACTGTTTTTCATGAAGTTTGCATATGCTAATTTATACATATAAACACAAATTTAGAAGTCATAATTTAAATAGAAATACAGTACATGTGAGCAGGTAACCAGTGTGCCTTGTTCAGTCTGCAGTTCAGTTGCTGTTGATGGGCAACTTTAAGGCTCGGTGCTTCCTTCTGATGCTTCTCTATCTTTAAACAAGACTGAGATGCTGTTAGTGGGTGGTTCCTTTGACCGGATGGAGGGTGTTCAACTGTTCTGGATGGGGTTGCACTCCCCTTGAAGGAGAAGATTTGTAGCTTGGGGGTGCTCCTGGAGCCTCCTTTGTCGCTTGAGGCTCAAGTGGCCTCAGTGGCAAGGAGTGCCTTCTACCAGCTTCGGCTGGTGGCCCAGCTGCGCCCCTATCTAGACAGGGATAGCCTGGTCTCAGTAATCTATGCTCTGGTGATCTCTAAACTAGACTACTGCAATGCACTCTACGTGGGGCTGCCTTTGAAGACTGTTCGGAAGCTGCAGCTTGTGGAAAATGCGGCAGCCAGGCTTATTGCGGGGACTGGAAGGTCCGAGCACATTACACCAGTTCTGGCCCGTTTGCACTGGCTGCCAATATGCTTCCGAGCCGAATTCAAGATGCTGGTTTTAACCTATAAAGCCCTACCTGGCTTAGGACCACAATACCTGATGGAACGTCTCTCCCAACCGCAATCTACCCGGACACTACGCTCAACATCTGGGGCCCTCCTCCGACTGCCACCTCCAAGAGAGGCTCGGTTTGGGGGCCCCCAATTATGGAATAAGCTCCCCACTGAGACCCACCTGGCGCCAACCTTACTACCTTTTCGGCGCCAGGTTAAGACTTCCCTCTATGCCAAGGCATTTAATAGTTAAGAGCTCAAAATAGCATGGGGGGGGGATTGTCACCTGTAGGCTTAGTTTTATTCACTTGGATAGTTATTTTAAACTGTGTTTTTAAATTTGGTTTTTAATCTTTTAAACTATTTTGTATGCTTTTATTGTTTTTATGTACAAACTATTGTGAACCGCCCAGAGAGCTTTGGCTGTGGGGCAGTACAGAAATGAAATAAATGAAATGAAACCTGAGTTGGGGCTGGACAACCCTTCAAATTGAGGAGGACTTCTAAATAGAGGACAGTCCTCTGGCCACCCTTCCAGTAGAGGACTGTCCTCTGTAAAAGAGGACGCATGGCTACCCTAGCGCGCGCGCACACGCACACACACACACACACACACACACACAGGCAACATAAGAACATAAGAAGAGGCCTGATGGATCAGACCAAGGTCCATCTAGTCCAGCATTCTGTTCACACAGTGGCCAACCAGCTGCCCACGGGAAACACACAAGCAGGACATGAGTGCAACAGCACCCTCCCGCCCATGTTCCCCAGCAACTGGTGTACATAGGCATACTGCCTCCGATACTGGAGGCAGCATATAGCCAATCAGGACTAAATTTCATAGATTTCATAGATCATAGAGTTGGAAGGAGCCTACAAGGCCATCGAGTCCAACCCTCTGCTCAGTGCAGGAAACTAGAGGAGGGGTGGGTCTCCCATCCAAGTAATAACCAGGCCTGACCCTGCTTAGCTTTCCACGCTCAGACAAGCTGAGCCAGCGTGAGCCACAGGCCTGTAGTAGCCATTGATAGCCTTCTCCTCCTCCAGGAATTTGTCCAATCCCCCTTTAAAGCCATCCAAGTTGGTAGCCATCCCTACATCTTGTGGAGCTGAATTCCATAGTTCAACTATGCACTGTGTGATTTTGTTGTACACCTCTATCATGTCTCTCCTTACTCGCCTTTTTTTCTAAGCGAAACAATCCCAGCCCAACACCCTCCCCCCGGCTTTAGAGCTACGTGGTATGCAGGAATCAACAGGTGAAGCTTTTCACAGCATGGAGAGAAGCATATACATAATACGGCCTACACAGCTAGCTGTGCCACAGCTAGGGCACAAGAGAAATCATGAACCAAAGCTGGGCACCATAGCCGGAACCAGCCCCAGCAGGGTGCTAGGAAGAAGGGGAAAGTTGGGAGCCTGGTGGGACCAAGAAGCAACTGCACAGCTTTCTGACCTCTGGGTGGGCCGGGCTTTGCCTGTGTATGAGTCCCGGCTGGGGAGGTGGGGAGGAAGGACATCAGTGAAAAGTTCTGCCAGACGAGCTGGCTGTTTGGCTGGCCCTTTCGCAGAAGCATGAAGGACCCTTGTAGTTCAGACGGAGAGGGTAAAATAATACTTTCAGAGTGTTTGATCTGGGAGCTGTTGCTGGAGCACTTAAACTTTAAGTGCTCCAACAACATCTCCCAGATCAAACACTCTGAAAGTATTACTGGAACCAGTAATTAAGGGTAGGCATGGCTGGGCACCTGCTGAGGGCCCACACACCGTAGCAGGTGCCAACCGACAAGAGCCCCTTGAACTTGCTCCTCCTCTTCCCCATTGCAACCTGCTTGTTCACCTGCCTCTTGCTCTGGACCAGACAAGGGTGGTGGTGAGCAGGAGGAGCAGGAGATGCCACAGCTTGCTTGCTTGCTCCCTGGCTCTCTGCCTGCCAAGCAAGCGAGTGGGAGCCGTGATGGGAAAGAGGAGGAGGAGCAACCAAGAGCAGCTGGTGACAATGGCAGTGAGAAGGGCGACTCAATGACGGCATAGTCTCCAACTGCCCCGAAAATGCCAGGACAGTCCCGAAAACCCTTAAGCCATCATGGCTTCTCACTTTGTCATGCAGAGTCCCAAATTCCCCTGCCTCCCGCAACTGCAAGTTACTTTAAGCTGTCTTAAAGGGGCCATGGGCAAAATTGCAGCTAAGCTAAAACTTTAAGAGACAGTAAGGGAGGGAACAGACAGGCGTGTATGTGTGTGTGAGTGCGCGCGTTGCACCCACTGGCTTGGACCAACAGAGAGGTGAATGCGGGAACTTATCACATGATTCCTATCTTTATACTGCCAAAGATTTTATTTCCTAAAAGAGCTGACTCTGTGCCTCTAACAGGTGAGTTTACAGTGTCAGAAGGAAATGCAAGAAACTTCCCCTTCTCTCTGAAGCTCCATGTTTGGGGGTGTGGGGTGGGTGGGTAAGCTTCAGCTGTTGAATTTGTGCCAATCCTGACAATTTTAAAACAAAAAGAAAGAGATTGCCCTGCAAGCACACTGACACCGCCCCCCCCCATGAAAAACTCCAGATATCAACAATTAAGGGTTTAAGTAAGGTAAAAACAATACAATGCCACTTATAAAATATTTTAAAATAATATATAATATAATAATGTAATACGGTAATTATAATACGGTATATAAGATTTTGTGTTTCCTCTAATAACTTTTGTACTTGACCATGCTCTTTGGTTGCCTGGCCATACCCTTGGCCACACCCTCCTTGGGGCCAAAGTAGACATGACATTTACTCTCTGGTTGCAATTAAAGGCTCAATCCTACGCACGTTTAGACAGGAAAAAGGCCTACAACTCCCAGCATGCATGTGGCAATGGCCGAGAGGAGTGCCCCCCCCCCCCGTTTGGCAAGCTCCTCGCCAGGTGGAGCTGACAGTCACCTGTAAGTGCCACTCGGCCGGGCATTTTCCAGGCGGCTGTCATTGGTGCTCGCTGGGGGGGGGGGGAGCCAATTGGCAAGAGCGGTGCAGGGATTCTGCCACTCTTGCCAAGGGACTCGCTTGTTGTCGGGCTTCATTCACTCATTCATTACATTTATACCCCGCCTTTTTTCCAGCAAGGAACTCAAGGCGGCTTACATAATCCTCAACCTCCTCTCCATTTTATCCTCACAACAACCCTGTGGGTTAGGCTGAGAGTCAGTGACTGGCCCAAAGTCACCCAGTGAGTTTCATGGCCGAGCGGGAACCCAGATCTCCCGAGTCCCCCAGTCCAGCACTCTCACCACTACGCCACACTGGCTTGCTTCCCCATGGGTCATATCGTCCCAGTTCCGATGACACGGCAAGCTATGGAGGGTTAAGCAAATCCTACAACCAGCCATGGCCTATTGGGGTGGCTTCTTTGAAGCCACAGTGTCTTTGAAGCCAAGGATGGCTTAGCATGTCGTGTGAACCCAGTCTCTGTGTAACACAGACCGAAAGCTCCAGACTGTGTGCCTTAAAATATACATCTCAAAAGTGAGCAGGGACCGCCCAACAGCCGGAGAACATGCTTCTGTCAAGAGTGTGTGTTGCTACTGTTGGCAGCTGATGGACAGCTCTCTAGTGATGACTCCAGTTTAATAAGCTCTGACTGTCAGAACTAGAGGAAGAAAATTCCCCCCTCAGCAGTCAGCAACAACGGAGCAGATCAGCTTCAACTGTTAAGTAGAGGGATTTAGATACACGAGGGAATTACAAGAGTGATTAAGTCTGTACAACATCGGTGATGGCAGTACCACACAATATAGCCTCCTACTCGAAAATGACCACATTGACAAAATACAGTCACCGTGGAGTTTCCTGCCACATCTAACAAATAGGTGAAGTACCTGTTTTCTCACATGTGCCGGGTGTCAAACAGCAAGTTGCAAAAACAAGCAGACATTCAGAGGTCTGCCAAACCCAGTCAGGGCTGCAATAATCCACACTGCAACATGGTCAGAAGAGGGCCAAGTGCGAAGCTTCCGGTTCTCGGAAGGGACGTCTGCGACAGGAGCTGTTTCGTTTCTGTCTGATACGATGTTGCTTCAGATTTGGTTTGATGCTGAGAGAACATGAATTTGGCCACATGCTCTTTGGGGCCAAAGTAGACGTGACATTTACTCTCTGGTTGCAATTAAAGGCGCAATCCTACACAAGTTTAGACAGGAAAAAAGGCCTACAACTCCCAGCATGCCCCAGCCAGCTGGCTGGGGCATGCTGGGAGTTGTAGGCCTTTTTTTCCTATCTAAACTTGTGTAAGATTGCACCATAAGGTGTCTACTTTCTAAAAAAAATTAAAACAACTGCAGGGGAACCTGATCAGTATCAGTGTTACAATACAAGGGGAGGGATTTAACTCCCCCTGCTACTCCACTATCCCCTGCAGTGGCCCTGATGAAAATTGTCCCCCCAAAACCTCCATTTGTCCTGGGAGGGAAGCTTCCATTGGCATTGCTGAGTCACACCTGTCTTGAGCTGAGTAGCTACAGTAATACCTTGGATGGCAAGTAACTTGGTCTGAGAGCGTTTTGCAAGACAAGCAATCTTTTTTTTATAAATTTTGACTTGATAGACAAGCGATGTCTTGCAATACAAGTAAGGGATGTAACCGCTCGCCTTGAGCAGGCGGGCCGAAATCGGCCCCGCTCACGCCCGCCAGAGACTCGCTTTGATACAAGAGTGTTTTGGATTACAAGCACGGTTCCGGAACGAATTATGCTTGCAATCCCAAGGTATTACTGTATCGGGTTACTGAGTCTGCATGTAGGATTGTCAACTTTCGACAAGAGCCCTCTAGCTTTGTTGTTAACAGCAGCTTGATGAACGGAAGTTCACAAGTGATTATGTTTCTTCGCACATGAGAAACATGGTGGCTGATTTACGCAAGTCAAGCTGCATGAAAAGACACAGCAGCCTGTAAGCACGCAGCCGGGCTGGCATCAAGGGTAGGCATAGTCGGGCACCTGCTGAGGGCCCACACCCGATAGGGATGTATCGGCGAGTCTCGGGGGGGGGCTGAAAGCAGACCGAAATCAGCCCGCTCGGCCCCCCGAGACTCTCATGACTTACCTGGCCGCTGCTCACTCCAAGACGCACCGGGGAAAGGAGCTTCAGGTCCCCGGCGCATCTTTATCCAGTTCCCTGGCGCTGCGTTTTTAGCGTAAAAACCAGGGCAACCCAGCTTGAAACAGCCGCGATTTGCTATTCGCGGCCGTTTTAAGCTGGGTTGCCCTGGTTTTTACACTAAAAACGCGGCGCCAGGGAACCAGAAGTGACGCGACGGGGAACCCGTCGCATCACTTCCGGTTCCCTGGCACTGCGAGCGGCGTGAGCACACACACACACACACACACACACACCCAGGCAGGTAAGCTCCCCACTCGGATTACATGCCTAGCAGGGGGCCACTGTCAAGAGCCCCCTGGACTTGCTCCTCCTCTCTGCCATTGCAACCTGCATGTTCACCGGCCTCTCGCTCTGACCCAGACAACGGTGGTGGTGAGAAGGAGGAGCAGCAGATGCCACTGCCTGCTTGCTCACTGCTCGTAGGGGTGGGTGATCCGCCAGGACCGCTGCTGTGCCTGCCAAACTGGGCCGAAAGCGGACGCACGCCTCACCGCTCATCAGACTTCTGGGTCCTCGACGCCACCTTGTTAGTGTCCTGTGTAGTTATGCCCTAAGGATCTCCAAGGTACCCTCCATATGTTGTTGGACACCAACTCCGGTCAGCTCCAGCCAGCATGGACAATGGTCAGGAGTGATGGGAGTTGTAGTCCAAAACAACTGGAAAGCACCAGGCTGGGGAAGGCAAGTAGAAGAAGCTTCATCGCTCCTTTCTCTCTCTCACGGGGGTGGGGGATGTCTCTGCTTTCTCTTTTAAAACTATTGCTTTTGCTCATATGCAAATGTGTATGCACATTTAATCGATCAATTGATCCATTAAAACTCACATGATTCATTGACCAATTGAAGTCCGGGCCCGATTCAAAGTGCTAACATTGACATTTATTTATTTATTTATTTAATACATTTTTATACCACCCAATAGCTGAAGCTCTCTGGGCAGTTTACAACAGTTTAAAGCCCTAAACGGTTTGGGGCCAGGCTATCTGATGGAACGCTTCATCCCATACGTGCCTACCCGAGCCCTGAGATCTTCTTCAGAGGTCTTTCTCAGAGAGAGCCCTCCAAAAGAGGCTAGGAGGCTGGCTACTAGGGGAAGGGCCTTCCCAGTTGTGGCACCCCATCTCTGGAATCAACTGCCCAAGGAGGTGTGCCTGGTGCCTACTCTTTATTCCTTCAGGCACCAGGTGAAGACCTTTTTATTTACCCAATATTGTAATGGTTAGATTTTTATTTCCATTTTTATTATCACTGCTGTACCTCCGGTCTGATTCATCTGGCTGCTTTTGTTTTATTGTATTCTGCTGTATTTATATTTATATTTTAATGATGTTTTTGGTTTTAAGATTGTTTTTATCCTCTTTTTCTTGTGAACCGCCCAGGGAGCCTTTTGGCTGATGGGCGGTAAATAAATATATTAAATAAATAAATAAATGATTACAATTTATCTAATCAGGTGAAGCCCCAGTTTTTATAGAATCCATCTGGCTAACTGCAGAATTCAAAACGCCCCGCGAATACACTCCACAAATTTGCCTGTTTGAATTATATGGGTGAGCCAGGGCTTAAGTGGGGACAATAGATGTGGTGGTGTTGGGTTGCATTCACAGGACTTGCTGCCCCGTCCCAATTTTTACATCCTGAATTAATTCATTCATTTATTTTGGCAGCCAAGAAGTGCTAAAAAAAATAAATTTACCCACCTTCAGCTTGGTGCAAAACCCATGAGAAAGCTTTTTTATATATTGTATTTTTATACAGGTTTTATAGTCTGGGAACAAACAATATGGACAGGGAATCCACAACTGCTCTCAGGCTCTCTTTTGTGGAAGAAAGCAGGCTCGAAAATCTCCAAAGCCTCCCCACCCCCTGCCCAGCACCAAAGAATCTTCCGTTAAATCTTGCTGCCGCAACTGCCAATAAGCCTTCAGGGAAAATAGTGGTTCTCCATGTCCTCTCTGAAATGCCAAAAGCCTCAGAATATAACCCCAAAGTATGCATGACTCTACAGTACTGAGACTAATCTCTTTTGTTTGCAAAATCCCAGGGACGGTGCAGAATGTCCGTTAAAGATTTAGAGCCGCCCTGCGCACAAGGAAGATCTTCAACAAAGGCCATCATTGAATGCCGTCTTTTACAACATGACCCCGTAAAGGCTCTGCCAGTTTTCAAGGTTGCCAGAGCTCTAAGGAGGGTGGCCAAGTTGCAACCCACAGAATGACCTTTCAACATACCAATAAAGCGGAAGATGAGGTTGCTCCAGCTATTCCTGAGCATCTCTCTCCGCCGCTACCTTTGGAGTGCAGCAAGGCCGGGCACTTCCTGGGACCTCAAGATGTGGAAATGGGCCAACCAACTCAACAGCGCCACCCTCCATGCATTGCACGAAGAAGCCCAGAAGGTCAGCAGCAAAATAAGGACAGGAGGAGCAGAGCCCTGTTGGGTCACAGCAAAGGTTCGTCAAGTTCAACACCCTGTTTCCCATAGTGGTCAACCAGATGCTTTTGGGAAGCCCATAGGCAGGGCTCGAAGGCAGTCACCCTCTCCCACAGTGGCTCCCCAGTGTTATTTATTTATTTCAAATATTTGTAGGCCTCCTTTCAGGATTAAAAAACCCAAACAACCTTCCCAATGTGGCTTCCGACATATAAAAATGCAATATATAAATAACAGTACATTTCAAAAACCATAAAACCATTGTAGCATTAATAAAAACCAGCAAGAACACACAAGCCAAAAACTTGGTCTAGTCCAATATAACACTAAAATCCAATAAATAATTGTAGCTAAAAACTACACGAGGAGGCAGGAACCCTGATGAGGACAGACTGTAGGCAGGGATGGATGAATCTCTCAATTTCAGTTTCTCTCTGTTTCTCATTCTTCCAACCTTAAGTTTGGTTCATGCCAAACTTTGAGGATTTTTTAAAAAAATGTTTGCATGAAATTTCATAAGCATATTTGTGCATATTTCTCCTAATACATGCATTTTTGCCTAACATACCCATATTTTGCAAGCAATTTACCTATAGAATGCATTTTTGAACATTATTTCCCGTGATATATGCTTTTTTTACACTTTTTTTGGGGGGGGGATCGGAGAACTCCATTGCGAAATTTGGAGAAGTGCAAATTTCGAAGGATAACTGAATTTTGGTTCAGATAGTGGTCCAAAAGTGCAAAATCCTCCCGTATCCCCAGGCCAGAGTCCCTCCTCACGTAGAGGGACTCTTTCCCTTTCCCATGCTGTCTTTCCCATGCTGTCTGAATGCACGGCTGGTGGGGAAGCATTTCCACTGCATACACAGCCCTGCACACATTCTTTCAATATGGTGTGTGTGTGTGTGTGTGTGTATGAATTCTTGCTTTGTAGGCTCTTGCTTTGTAGGCCCAGGTTAAGGGGAGCCACCTGAAGGTGCCATGTCTGAGGAGGGACCCCACAAATCCAGGATCTGGCCTTCTCTGCCTCTTGTCCTTACAACCACTCTGTCTGTAGCCTGCAGTGAACCTGCCCACTACCGCAGACAGGGCAGGGCGGTGGGGAAAGGACATGATTATTTGGAAGTTCTCCTGTTTATTAAAAAGAGTAAGGTGTGTGTGTTTCGTACTCCAGGATTAGGCCAGACAAGGTGATTTTCAAAGGAAGGGTGGTTTTCGTTGTGTTTTTTAAAAAGTTGCTCTGATGTTTACCAAAGGGCAGGATTTCCATATTGGGCAGCGCCCAGCACAGTTTGGATTACACATTAAACAATTTCATTATCATTTATGCTTTAACAATCCACAGTATGGAAGTTTGCAGCACCCGGGTTCCTGGAGAGGTCAGATACACTCTGGAAATTTGGAAACACCAAGTGAAATGAACACAGACACACAGGGCTGGGCAAATTAAAGATATATATATATATATATACATGAAATTTCCTTCTCCCAAGTGGCACTCTCAGCCAGTTGAGAAGATGATGGCTAACGAAGGAGGCGTGTTTTTAACCACAGCTAGGTGTAATCTGGCCTGGGTTTCTACACTTGTGCAGAATTCAGAAGTGACTACAGAGATCGGCATCCTGAGAATGTCAACTTTTATGTATTTATGTAATTATTTATTTTAAAGGGGACAAGTTCTAGGCTTTAGGGCTTGAAAGTGTGTCTTCTGCCTTGTGCATTTTGGGAAATTCAGGATGGCTGCCACCATAAAAATCTGCCCGTCTCTTTTGCATTTTTAAAGTTTGGATTTCTTTCTTTCTTAAAATAATAAGAATGTCTTGCCAAAAAATAATAATGCTTTATTCAAAAGCAGTCCCAAAGGTTTAAAACTGACATGCTATAGCAGTTTGAAGGAAGGGGGGAAATCAAAGATTAACGGTGTAATCCTATGCATATCTAATCAGAAGTAAACCCATTGAGTTCAATGGGACTTATGGTGCTTCCAGACAAGGCTTTTATCCTACAACTGCCCTGCCTCAAGTATGGCATCTGGTGGGGTCCAGATGTCATCATCTTCAATTTGTAACCCATGTTTTCCCAATGCTGCTCTCTCATCCTTTTTCTTACCAGAAAAAAAAAAAATCCACAAAGGAGGAAAATAGGTGCACAATTCCTTTTGATTTGTAGTGCTAGGAGCCCTCTGTCTGGAAGTGCTTGTACTCTCAAGCATATGTGCTAAAGAATCAACAAAATGATTTGGAGAAACAAAGTTGGGTGAGGGGCCTTAAAAAAAAAAGTTTCTCTTCAAATTATTGGGTCAATTTCATTAATTTTTGGTCAAATCACTGTATCTCACCGGCCCTGGTAGCCACTGATAGCCTAGAATCCTAGCAAGCTTGTCCTCCTCCATTCTCGACGGGTGACCTTGTGCCAATCACTCTTCTACCTCTCAGCTTACCTACCCCACAGGGTTGTTGTGAGGATAACATTTGGAAGGAGAACTATGAGGGCTCAGGAAGGAAAAGTGTGTGCCTGCCAAGTGACAATGAAAAGCTTGTGCAGGTCCCATTTCAGTGGGGCTTCCGCAAGAGTATTTCGGGGCAGAGTATTTCGGGGAGTATTCATCCTGGCATCTCATCCAGCTAAAGGCTGCCTCGAGCAATCTGTAAGTTTTGCTAGCGACAAGGCAGGATGGGGCATGTTTTTATGGGGTGGGTGGGGTACCAACTGCGCTCGGTCGTCCCGGCTGGCTTTATCCGCCAGCTGCTCTCAGTCAAGGCATAAAGGGACGTGGCGAGCACTCCTTGCCTTGACTTACTGTTGACTTACGATTGGAATGTGATTTTCAGAGCCTTCAAAAGGGAGCTGGGGCTACTGCGGGCAAATAACCCCACCTGCAAACTCCAGCATGCCTCCTGCAAAGTAAGGGCCCCTTCTGCCTCATTTAAAATACAAACGGTTAATTATTTGAGTTCCGAAGCTCAGCTCTGAGCAGGGCCGGATTAAGAGCATTATGGGCTGGTGCGAGGGGGGCGCGGGCTGAAGAGGGCGCAGAAACGCTGCTCCTCTTCGCTGCTGCTGCGCGCCCCCGCCAGGCTCTGCCTCCGCCGCGCCGCCCCCGCCAGGCCTCCGCCTCCCCACCCTCCGCCCGCCCGCCCGCCGCCGCACCCTCCCGTCCGCTCGCGCTGTGCTCCCCCGCCCTCCTGCTCGCTGCCGCTGGCCTCCCGCCGCCGCCATCACCCCCGATCCCCGCCACTACCTTCGCCGCGTGTGTCGCTTCCGGAGCCCCGCCCGCGTTGTTTTGGGGGGAGGAACCAGGGCAACAGGGCTTAAACAGCCCTGTTGCCATGGTTTCCCCGGCAAAAAACAGCGTGGGGGTCCCGTCGCATCACTTCTCCTCTCCTCTCCTCCTAGCGGTGGCGGCAGCAGCAGCAGCAGCCGCAGGGGGGGGGGAAGGTAGGTTGGGGGTGCGGTCGGGTTGTTTGTTTTTTTTTGTAGAGCAGGGCTGCTTTGGAGGGGGCCCCCGCTAAATATATTTCGCATGGGCGCCAAACTGCCTGAACGGTCCTGATTGTGGCCTATTTTGGGGTACGGGCTGGAGCGCAGCTCAAATAGCCCTATTTAATCCGGCCCTGGCTCTGAGCAGGGCTGGCCAATGTTATTTTGCTGTGTGAGGCAGAGCAGCCAATGGCATCCCTTCCCACCCCATCCTGGTCACGGTACGTAGAACCCAAGGCCGAGTCAAGTTATGTTGGCATCTGCGGCAGAAAATCCCATGAGCACCTCTCCCCTCCCCGGCAGTAAAAAAATGAATAATAAAAATGCAACAATAATACATTAAACAGCTAATGGTTTGTTGCCTTCTCATGACACCCCGAATCAGCTGCCTGGGACAGCTGCCTCGCTCTGCCTAATGATAGTGCCAGCCCTGTGACACAGTTTGCTGTTAATCTGTGGATGGTGAATTTTAAATCCTTTATTTAAGAGCATAAGAGGAGTCAAAAATTCCATCCAGCCCATCATCCTGTGGGGAAGGCCAGCCAGATGCTTCCAAGAAGCCCACACAAGTAGGTTTTGACGGCAATAAAAACAACAAAGAGGCTTAAAAATTAAAAAAACAAAACACTACACAGCTCTGAAGGCCAAAATGGTAAAGTTTTCCATTAGTGAGTTAGAAGCCAGGAGTTCTACGCATTATTTGGAAGTCTTGAAGAAATCAATTTCCCTTGATAAAGAGAAGAATTTCAAAATGTGTTGGGGACTATAAACACTGGTGCAGCTGTCTTTTGTTTTCTTTGAGGGCAATAGTAGCCCTCACCTGCTCTTTCTCTCCACCAACTAGGATTTTGTGGCATACTGCCTCTGATCATGAAGATTCCACTGAGCTACTGAGAAACATCACCTCTTCCGGGAGTTTGTCTAATCTCTTTTTAAAGCCATCTAAGCCAGCGTGGCCATCACCGCATCTTGCGGCTGCAAATTCCCTAAGTTAATTATTCAGCAAGAAGATGGATGTCCTTTTGTCCCTCCTAAATCACCTTCTAATCAATTTCAGTGGATGACCCCGGTTTCTAATATTATGAGAGAGGGAGAAAAGTTTTTCTCTATCCACTTTCTCCACATCATGCATACTTTTATCATTTTAGAAACATCTATCATGTCCTCCCTAGTGAACTATTTTCTAAACTAACCAACCCACTCCCCCCCGCCCAATACTTAAGCCTTTCAACTCTGAAAGTGTGAAATTAACACAGGACAACCTCCCAAATCCACACCACGCCCACCTGGGGAATCAGAACTGAGACCAGTTAAGAAGAGCTGTAAATTTTTATGGGTGCTGCTGTGGAAATTCCAAGTCCCCCACTGCTTAGATAGACAGCTCCAGCTCAGATGCAAAAAATCTTTCAGCAACTGCTGTCCGATCACACATCATGCTGTCTGCATCCCAACGGTCAGCCACATATTTGGTAGCTGATTGCACTTTACTGTGTTAGGAATCAAGCACAGGCCAACAAGAAGCTGCAATCATGCTGCACTGCCTAACCAGCTGCCTTCACTAAGCCTCTTATATCTGGCTTTTAAAAAAATGTGCTTTAGTATCTCATGCTGAAAAGAAGACGTTGGATAATTGAGTGTTATTTCCATAACTGTGATATGTTACCTGATCTTTGATGCCCATTTTGTGCTCCTCTCCAGGTTGTGCTCAGGGTAGGTGCCCAGTCGCCCCACCCAAAAGGACCTTCTGTCCCATGCTTTGTGCTCTCTTTCCCCTCTTTTATGGCAATTCAAACAAAGCACAGGTGCTACTCATCTCCCCATAAACCACAATAGCCAGAGGCCTGCCCTGGACACAATAGGCCTTCGCTGCAGACTTCAGGTGACAGTGCTGGCTTTTCAGCTATGGATAAAAAGGGCAATTATTTATCTAGCGTTGATAGTTGGGGCAACTCATTGCTGAAATGGAAGAGACACGTTTTGTGCAGGTAAGGCTCAAATTGGACGCAGAGACACCTTGGATTCACAATGTCTTTGTTGTTCTTTAGAACTGGGCACATTGTTGTATGCAAATCATACTCCATGCTGAGATTATTTATTTATTTATTTATTTATTATTAATTATATTTATACCCCACCCTTTTTTCCTGCAAGGAACCCAAGGCGGCTTACATAAACCTCCTCCTCCTCTCCATTTTATCCTCACAACAACCCTGTGAGGTAGGCTAGGCTGAGAGTCAGTGACTGGCCCAAAGTCACCCAGTGAGTTTCATGGCCAAGCGGGGACCAGAACCTGGATCTTCCAAGTCCAGGTCCAACACTCTCACCACTACGCCACACTGGCTCTCACCGAAAGGAGGGAAAGCGGGGCAGGTGGAACCAGAGCCCACAGCAGGGAACCTGCTGAAATGCTAGGGCTAAGCCCAGAACAGAGTACAGCTGAAGATGTGCAGAGTGCCTACCTCTTGCCACTGGAGAATAGAAGCCTCCAGTATATATATGGCCGGCCCTCCCATGAAGCAGGGTGAAGAGCCCCTGCTTCAGGCAGTGGAGTGGCAGATTGCGGCCCCCACCGCTCCCAGGAGGGCCCTCTGCTGCCTCCAGCAGGTGTTCTGGAGAGCCCCACCAGCATTTGCCACAGCGGGAGAGGGGGACCGGGGGGGGGGTCTCTCCAGAGCAGCTGCCCGCCCTCCATTTCACTCTGAGTGAAACAGAGGATAGGCGGCTGCTCTCAGCCACCTGCCCTCCAGGTCGCACTGAGGATCCTCTCGGCACGAGCCAGAGGGCAGGTGGGCGATCACCTGGGACACCCCCGTCCACAGTGCCTGGCTCTGAAGAAGGACCCCTTTAGAGCTAGGCACCTGGGGCCTCGACAGCTCTCTGAAGAGACACGCCGTCCGCTTTTGGTGGCTGACGCGGCTCTTCAGAGAACAGTATTTATTTATTTATTTGTTTGTTATAATAATGTTTTTCCCCTCCTGCAAGTGACCCGAGGCGGCTTACATAATCCTCCTTCTCCTCCTCCTCTCCATTTTATCCTCACCTCCATTTTATCCTGTGAGGAAGGTTAGGCTGAGAGGCAGTGCCTGGCCCAAAGAGTCAGCCAGGGAGCTTGATGGCTAAGTGGTGGGGACTTGAACCTGGATTTCCCGAGTCCCAGTCCAACACCCTAACCACTAGGCTACACCGGCTCTCTCAGTAGCTGGTGGGAAAGCTTGCGCCGGATATATTTGGGACGAGTAATTCTTCACGTAATGCCTACTTAATTCATGCAATTCACCGCTGCAAGGTGTAGTGATGATATCCAGAAGCTTAGAGGGGGTTAGAGAACTTTGTGGGAAGAGAGGTCTATATGCATGGCGGTTAAGTTATGATGGTGAAACAGGCAATGTCCACAGGCGAATATACAGCTGAGTCGTACCAGGGAGAGCCATTGCTTTCATGCCCTGCTTGCAGACTTCCTGAAGGCAGCTGGTTGGGGAAACAGGATACTGGTTTAGATAGAATTCTGGGCTGATCCAGCAGGGATGATGATGATGATGATGATGATGATGATGATGATGATTTGATTTATATCCTGCCTTTTTTACAAGGAGCCCAGGGCATCTAACCACCCATATAAATGTACAACATATAAACACCATTAAAATAGTAACAAATAAAACGATCACCAGAACAGGTGAAACACTTGCCTAAACCCCAAAAGCCTGAACAAACACATGCATCTTTAGGTGGCATCTGAATGACCACAGTGCTGGGGACATTCAAACCTTTATTGGAAGGCAGTTCCATATTTATTTATTTATTTATTTATTATCCCGCCTTTTTCCCCTGTAAGGAACCCAAGGTGGCTTACATAGTCCTCCTCCTCCTCTCCGTTTTATCCTCACAACAACCCTGTCAGGTAGTTTAGGCTGAGAGTCTGTGACTGGCCCGAAGTCACCCAGTGAGCTTCATCGCCGAGTGGGGACTAGAACCAGGGTCTCCCGAGTCCCAGCCGAACACTCTAACCATTATGATACACTGGCTCTCTAGCTCCGTAGCCGGGCTGCCACCACTGAGAAGGCTCTACCACGTGTGATAGCCCCATGGGCTACATTCCTCAAGGGCACCACAAGCAGGGCCTCCCCAGCTGATCTCGGTACTGGGGGAGGCGGTCAGTTGGTACCAGGGGAGGCGGTCCTTATGTTCTTATAAAGTGCAGTGGGGGGACATTTTTTTCTGTTAAGGGCCATAATCCAGTGCTCTCCAACCTTGGGTCCCCAGATGTTGCTGGACTACAGCTCCCAGAATCCTTTGCCATTAGCCATGCTGGCTAGGTATGCTGGGAGCTGTAGGCCAGCAACATCTGGGGAGTGGGGACCCAAGGTTGGAGAGCCCTGCCATAATCCCTTGGGGGTAATCTGTCAGGGGCTGCATGCCGGCAGTGGGCATAGCTGAAGTCAGTGGAGGGCAGGGCCAGAGCTCAAAGTGGGCAAGACCACCCCCTTCCCCACCCTCTCTGCACCCCTTCCCTCCTCTCTCTGTCTCTGCACCCCATCTTTCTAAGTCTCTTTCTCCCTCCCTCCCTCGCTGCCTAGCAGGTTGCCAAGGAAGGCCCAGGTTGTTCTTGTCAGAGGTCTGAACTGACCTCTTGCAGAGGGCTTTTGAAATCAGTCCGTGTGGCCCTGGGGCGGTAGGATTGCCCGACCCTCTCGTTATGACAGATTACAGTCCTAGTGGACAAGCCTAAATGAAACCTTTGCAGTTACAATACCTCTGGGTGTCAGTTGCTGGGAGCCAACAGTGGGGGGGCGGGCGGCGAGGGGGGGGGGCGGGGTATGGCTTTCACGTCCAGCTTGTGGGCTTCCCAGAGGCACCTGGTTGGCTGCTGTTGTTGGGAGCATGGCACTAGGCTGGAGCATGGCACTAGGAGCATGGCACTAGCATGGCACTAGACATGGCACTAGGCTGGATGGATGGGCCTTTGGTAGCGCTTTCCTTATGTTCTAGGAAGGTCTTTTCATCCGCAAGGCAGCGACTTTCCGGGCCAATCAGTATCCTGCTGCCAACTTTCTTTCTGGAAATGTAGCACTGCGATGGAGACACCTTTGCAGGATGTCGGTCGGGGCTTAATCTGAAACCAGCTCAGCCCTGGTGGCACCTGAAACACCTGAAGGAGCAATACTAAGGGGACTGTCAAGGAAAGCAGCGCTCTGGCACTCCCTCTTCCCACAAGAGAGGAAGGCCCTGCTCAGTTCACACGCGTTGCACGCTTGCTGGGCAGCGCTTCTTCCTCCCGGGACAAAATGGCTTTTGTTCCAGGCAGCTGAATGGCAGCAAGCAGCTGATACAATCATCGCAGGCCGGGAGCGATAACTCCGCGGCCTCGGCTGCCTGGCTTGTTTGTTCTTCCCATGGAGGGAAGGGCTCGATTCTTGGGGACGGAAGCGGGCCGCAATTGTGTGGCTTAATAAGAGACTCTCGCCTGTTCTCAGTTTACAAATAAAAACAAAAGCCACATGCGATACCATCGCAGGCACTGCTCCAACACACGCACACCCCTTCCCAGTTGTTGGGCTTTTTGTTTTGTTTTTTCACATGTCAGCGGCGCATTGCAAGTCGCTCCCTTCTGAAATCGCCATGGACATTCTGTCTGCGCGCATCCAGACAAAATCACCCAGACAAGTCACCCAGTGAGTTTCATGGCCGCACGGGGAGTCTAGAACCCGGATCTCCCGAGTCCCGGTCCAACACTCTCACCACTACGCCACACTGGCTTTTGAGCTGCATCTATTCTGCAAAAGCAGCAACTAGATGCATTGTGAGATTTACGTTCATAAATTGTAAACTGCTATGGTCAGTTTAGTGCTGACACACACACCTCGCTTCAGAGGCTGATTTAGGACAGGACAAGCTAATAATGTAACGTAAAGCAGGTTGGTGCAAGAGGAGCTCAGGGAGCGATTTTCAATGTGAGAACAGTGGCGTTATACATAGTCAAGCTTCACCCTGTTTTCATTTACAAAAACATTGGGGGAATCTGTTTCTTCAGTAGCAATGCATAATTCACTTTTGGAACTCACTTCCACAAAGGATGTTGATGGCCACCAGTTTAGGTAGCTTAAAAAAAATTAAAAAAAAAGATTAGGACAAATGCACGGAGGGTGGGTGGGTTTATCATTCCCCCAGTTTCCAGTTTTCAGACTTAGAGGAACCCCAAGGTTCATAGAAGCCCAAAAAAACTTTAGGAAGACACACACACCCAAAAAACCAAACCAGTCCAAGGAGGATTGAGTACACTCGGTGGGCACAGAATGTAGACTGACTATTGTGTGTCCATCCGTCCAGGGGGGAATGGAATGGAATACTGTGAAAAAGGGCATGGGCTGGCTGGAACTGTGAACAAGAACACTCCACATCACAACATTTTGTTGTCAGTTCCACATGTCAGCAGCCCCACTGAACAGAGGCAGTTTACCTCTGTCGATTGTCTGTCAGATACTGGGAGAAACAACAGGGTACCATTGTCATCATGCTCTGCTTGTGAGCTTTCCAGAGGCAAATGGCTGGATGCTGAGGGGAAGAGAATGCTAGACTACTGGTAGACCTTGGGTTGATCCAGCCAGCAAGGCTACTCTTGTGCTCTTCTCCCCAGTGGTACCAAGTTTTTGAGTTCATTTTTAGGGTCAGGTTTTTTTCAGATGGGTGCCTGGAGACACAGAGAGAGAGAGAGAGAGAGAGAGAGAGAGAGAGAGAACTTTTCTACATGAGGCTGTTAATTGGTTGTTAATTCACTGTATATGCTTTTGCTTTCGTCGCAGAACTGAGATCCGAACACTACATGAGGAGCATTTCCTTTCCTGCTTTCTCACTACATAACCTCTAGGTGGCACTGTGGTATAGCAAAATAGTGCAAATACACAAGAGGAAATGGAGCTTTCTTTCTCTTTCACAATTAAATGCCGCATTCCCTGCTCTAAAAAAAAACTTGCCAAAAGTGCTGGTTAGACACAGAAGCAAAACTGGAGGGTCATGACATTGTCTAAAGAGCCTGTAAACAATCGTGAGTAGGGAATGATGCGTGCATGATAAATGCCTCATGTAGAAAAGCCTCCCGTGCACACATACATGTAGGCTATGATGCTTCAATGATGCTCCCCAGCCTGGCTTACATATTATTTCAATGGAATGGGGTGCAACCAGGGCTTTTTTTCTGGTGGAACTCACCGGAACTGAGTTCCAGCACCTTTTCTTCTATTAATTGCATTACAATTTAATCGCCATCTACTCCCGAGGATATGTAATCCAAGAGTTCCGGTACCTTTTTCTCCAGAAAAAAAGCACTGGGTGCAACACCATGCATACATCTTTTTGTGCCTACAGAATTGATCTCTTCCATGGAAGTGAATGGGGGAGATGCCTGCTTGCAGAAGGACTCCATGTACGCACTAGTGCACACACAGGGCAGATGTGTCGCCTTTCTTTTCCTGGGCTTCCTTCTGTTCTCCTAACAACAGCTTGACACACAGGAAATTTAGCTTTTCTCATAGAATCATAGAATCATAGAAAAGTAGAGTTGGAAGGGGCCTACAAGGCCATCGAGTCCAACCCCCTGCTCAATGCAGGAATCCAGGTCAAAGCATCCCTGACAGATGACTGTCCAGCTGCACCTTGAATGCCTCCAGAGTGGGAGAGCCCACAACCTCCCTAGGTAGTTGATTCCATTGTCTTATTGCTCTGACAGTCAGGAAATTTTTCCTGATGTTTAGGTGGAATCTAGGTTCCTGTAACTTGAGCCCATTATTCCGTGTCCTGCAAACTGGGATGATCGAGAAGAGATCTTTGCCCTCCTCTGTGTGACATCCCTTCAAATACTGGAAGAGTGCGATCATATCTCCCCTCAGTCTCCTCTTCTGAAGGCTAAACATGCCCAGTTCTTTCAGTCTCTCCTCATAGGGCCTTGTTTCCAGTCCCTTTATCATCTTTGTTGCCCTCCTCTGAACCCTCTCCAGTTTGTCTACATCCTTCTGAAAGTGTGGTGCCCAGAACTGGACGCAGTACTCAAGATGAGGCCTAACCAGTGCCGAGTAAAGGGGAATTATCACTTCCCGCGATTTGGAAGCTATACTTCTATTAATACAGCCCAAAATTGCATTTGCCTTCTTTGCAGCCACATCGCATTGCTGGCTCATATTCAGTTTGTGATCTACCACAATTCCAAGATCCTTCTCACTTGTAGTATTGTTGAGCCAAGTGTCCCCCATTCTGTAACTCTGCATTTGGTTTCCTCTCCCTAGGTGCAGCACTTGGCATTTATCCCTATTAAATTTCATTCTGTTGTTTTCGGCCCAGCGCTCCAGCCTATCGAGGTCACTTTGAATTTTGTTTCTGTCTTCCAGAGTATTAGCTGTTCCACCCAACTTTGTGTCATCTGCAAATTTGATAAGCATTCCCCGTACCTCCTGATCCAAGTCATTAATAAAAATGTTGAAGAGCACCGGGCCCAGGACCGAGCCCTGTGGTACCCCGCTCGTTACCTCTCCCCAGTTTGAGAAGGAACCATTGATAAGCACTCTTTGAGTCCGATTCTGTAGCCAGTTGTGGATCCACCTGATAGTTGTTCCATCTAGCCCACTCTTAGCTAGCTTACTAATCAGGATATCATGAGGCACTTTATCATCACTTTATTCTCCATGCCAGGGAAATATTTGGCTGTTTAACTTCTGTGTGTCGGGCTGTCATTAAAGGCATGGAGACAGGGCGGCCACCCCAGATATACAAGAGCAGGTGAGGTGTATCACTCCTAAGTAGATGTAGAGCAGTGTTCTCCAACCTTGGGTCCCCAGATGTTTTTGGCCTACAACTCCCAGCATGCCCCAGACAGCGTTGGAGAACACTGGTTTACCTTCTCACCACCATTGTTACCAACTGCTATTGCTCCTCATCCTCTGGCTGGGGCATGCTGGGAGTTGTAGGCCAAAAACATCTGGGAACCCAAGGTTGGAGAACACTGATGTAGAGTAGGTCTATGTAACTCAGATAAGTAGGCCAAGCCACTCTACAGGAGAAGAAACTAACGGCACCCAGAGGCCACTAGCTAATGTAAACTCAGATTTTGGCAGGCCTAGCAGCTGCTTTGCCTACCCTGCCCACCCCAGCTCACACCTCAAATATTTTCAGACAAGAGTTGCCAACTTTTGTTGCTGGCTTCCGCACCTAGCCTTTAGCGGCAACTTGATGACCAGACATTAGTGGCAGGGCTGGCCCTACCATTGGGCAGAGTGAGGCGGTCGCCTCAGGTGGCAGATGCTGGGAGACGGCAACAAGGTGTTGGAGAAGAGACTTGTGCACCTTGCGTCCCCCCAGGTTAGCCTGCTGACTTATGTGCAATGGAAGAAGCGGGGTCATAGCTCAGTGGCAGAGCACCTGCTTTGCATGCAGAAGGTCCCCGGTTCGATCCCCGGCATCTACAGGTAGGGCTGGAAACTCCTGCTTGAAATCCTGGAGAGCCACTGCTGCCAGTCAGTGTCGACAATACTGGGCTAGATAGACCCAGGGTCCGGCTCAGTATAAGGGAATAGGAAGTTTAAGGCAGCTTCCTATGCTCCTGTGAGGCTGCTGACCCATCACCAGTGATGAAGAAAGGTCCGACTGCCAGTTCAGTTGGCTTTTGCATGTGGAATGGGTGTGTGTGCCATCTCGTTCTTTGCCTCAGGCAGCAGAATGTCTTGGGCTGGCCCTGATTAGCTCCAGGCTGTGCTTCTCTCCACATCATGCAGAGCTTCACCAGATGCTTCCTGCATCCCAAGTTGCTGTTAAAGGCACGGGACCAGGCCAGGGCGTATTTTTCTGGTTAGTTAGCTGCCTGTCCCTTCTCACTTCCTGCCTCCTGCTCCTCCCATCATAGATGTTTCCTTATCTGATGGGCCAAGGAGCTGTTCCTGGAGTTTTGACAGTTACCTAAACCTCCTTCAAACAAGTCCTCCGTGCAATATAGTGCCGGTCCGGTCCTCCCGCCTCTGTGCGTTGAGTGCAGATGTTTACAAAAGATGCAGCTGTCTGCAGCAGCTCATGAATAAGCACTTCCCACAATCTGGGCCCCTGCACAATTGGGGGGGGGGTCCCTCACATTGGGAAATAACTTGACTTATTTTTAAGCCAAGCCCAATTCCGATTCATAGGTGGGTGGGTGGGTGGGGAAAAGAGGGTTGGGTCAGTGGGTTGTGGGTGGAGTCAGGAGGGGAATTCCTCTCTGTCTTAGATTAAAATCTGAGCCAGAGAAGAATTCAGGGGTTGTAATGCTCACCCTGTATTTAAGGGGAGTGTTATGAGCCTCTGAGACTCATCTTTCCAAGCCAAGAAATACAAGTCTCAGCAATATTACTATAACTGATCTTATTGGCCATTATATAGCACTTTACTGAGAAAACCTCCGCCCCTAGTGTGTGTGTGTGTGTGTGTGTGTGTTGGGGGTGGGAGTGTGCACACACATTCACATATCCCAGCTTTGCACAGGTGTGGAGCCAATAGCCAGATTTTAGTGCCCCTTCTGGTTGGGGTTATTGTTGGAATGATAAGGAAGGACAAATGGCATATTGACACTGTAGTCCTCCTGCATTTCTTTGGCTGAGTAAATATTTGAACTCAGGCGGTGTAGTGTGTGTGGCCCCCCCACAACTCTTTGCTTTGAGCTGGGCTTCAATGAGCCCCTTGGCTCTGGATAAAGAGCCGATTCCAAGGAACACCTGTGCTTGCCACCTGCTCTCATTTCCCTATGCAAACTCACCTTTGGTAAAGTTCAGTACTGCAGCAACATGAGCATCCTTCCTTAAGCCACAGCCTCACTTGTTTAAGGGTCGAGCAGCCAAGTTCTCAGGGCAGCTGTGAGCGGCACACATCTGGAGAAACTCAGAAGACTGTGGGGCAGCCCTGGATGTCAATGAAAGATGTGTGAGATCCTCCTGAGACATTCCACTCATCTAAACCCTTTTTTTCTTTTCTTTTATTTTTTGCCTCCTTGAAATTCCTTGGAAGTTGGGCCTAAGTAAGGATCTTCCAATTTGCCTTAAATATTTGCTTTCAAACGAAACTCAGTAGCAGGGATATATGTGCTACCCAGTAGCAGGGTACACAGACACATACAACCTGGGGAAAAAATTAATCTTGTCATTTTTTTCTTCCCTCAAATGTTGTTTTTCTTCTCTCAAAATGACTCGGATGTTTTGTGCAAGCAGAAATGTCTTTTGCCTCAACATTTTGCTGTGGGCAACTTTAGATATAAGACTGAATGGCCAGGAATGGGGATTGGCATCAGTTGTTGGAGAACTTCTGGATCCAGAGCTTTGGCAGGATTAGGTTCTAGAGACGAAGCAAAGGGAATTGGATTCAAGACAGGAATCCAAGGGATTGCCTCTCCACCAAGCAACAAGTCAAAGCTGAATCTTGGATAGAAAGCAGAATCAGAGTGGAGACAGGACAGGAGGTGTTGTGTTTATGGCAACCAAACCTGATATTGAACTGATTACGTGGGCTATCCGTGATGAAAACATGAAAATATGTGAGAGCGTATCAGTGCACTTTTCATACCTTTTCGTGTTTCATTGCTGAGCTGAGCTCATGATGGGAGTTGCAGTCCGACACATCTGGGGGGCAACAGATCAGGTCAGGCGGCGGTAATGCATCAATGAACTTTTGCGCAAGCCAACACTGACATCGGATGCACGCAGCAACATATCTGAGGCAATGAAGCACAAAAGGGTAAGAATATGAAAGGTTCACCGATGCTCTACTGCAGCCTCCCCCAAGTGCTGCCCTACAGATGTCTTGGACTGAGAAGAACCTAAGAAGAGCCCTGCTGGATCAGACCAAGGGTCCATCTAGTCCGGCGTTCTGTTCACACAGTGGCCAACCAGCTGCCCACGGGATCCCACAAGCAGGACATGAGTGCAACAACTGCAATCTCATCATGAGCTCTGCTCAATATGAAGCACAAAAAGGCAGGCCTGTGGCTCACGCTGGCTCAGCTTGTCTGAGCGTGGAAAGCTAAGCAGGGTCAGGCCTGGTTATTACTTGGATGGGAGACCCCTCCTCTAGTTTCCTGCATTGAGCAGGGGGTTGGACTCGATGGCCTTGTATGCCCCTTCCAACTCTATGATCCTATGATATCCTATGAGCTCAGCAATGAGCTCTGCTCAGACATACACAAAAATTATACATGTGCAAAGACATTCATATGACAAACGTAACAGGTGAACTGACCTTCATTCTTCTCTAATGCGGGATAATTGGTCCTATGACAGAGTCCTAACATGATCAACAACTTTGGGCCTTGCTTGCATCTTTTAACTTTGGCCAGATTCTCATTTTTCCAAGCTACACAGAAGGATGAAGCCCTTGATGACAGAGGACACAGAGATCCTGTGATGCTGAAGAATTGTAACAGTGATTTACAGGGCAGGGCAGGGCAGGATTTATTTATTTTATTTATATCCTGCCTTTCCTCCAAGAAGCCCAAGGCAGAGTACATGATCATCATCCTCTCCATTTTATCCTCACAACAACCCTGTGAGGTAGATTAGGCTGAGAGTCAGGGACTGGCCCAAAGTCACCCAGTGAGCTTCATGGTCAAGTGGGGTCTTGAACCCGGGTCTGCCCAGTCCCAGCCCAACACTAACCACTACACCACACTGGCTCTCAGTAAAAACTGGCAAGTGTAGAAGACAGAAGGAAGCGTCTGGGTTTCTTTAACCTGCCATAAGTCACAAAAGAACAGTTGCATCTTGATTTATATTTGATGCTGAAGAATGTAGCTGGTGCACAGAATGATTGATGATAATGAAGCACAGGAAAGATGTTGTGGTTTTCGTGTGAACTCATTGTTTAAGAGAAAATAATGTGGCAAGAAGCCAATCTCAATAATTGCCTAGGAAAACTGGTTACAACTTGGAATCTGCTCTTCTGACATGATATATCAACTTCTTATCTACAAATCTAGCCAATAGCACATGGAGCAAAGAAAGAGAGAATACAGATGTAAAACCTAATATTGCCAGATAGTGGATTCGAAGATCGTGGGTGAAGAGAAACAATATTTATGTTCGACCCATGGAGTCGAAGTACACCCATTCAGGGTTGTCAGCTTTTCTTTTTTAACTAACTAACTGCCCCCCTGGTCCTATGTCTTCAACAATGGATCTGATCTGCAGATCTTAGGAGGCGACTGTGTTCATCGCCAAGCTTCTCCTACTGATTTCTATAGATTTAGCTGCTGTTAAACGGGCAAGAGCAGGCCAGGCAGGCCGCAGGTTTTGTTTTGGTCAGTTGGCAATCCTACTTCCAGTTCATAAAAGGACACAACTACGTCCATGAAAGAGGTTAGGCAAAGTACTGGTTATTACTTTGAGCAGGGGGTTGGACTCGATGGCCTTGCAGGCCCCTTCCAACTCTACTTTTCTACGATTCTATGATTAGGCCCATCCAAAAGCTTGCAACATAGTGAGCCAGTTTGAAAACTTGTTCAGTATTTTGTGACATTTTGGTTAACCAAGGCATTTCCTGACTGTGCTTTTTAAAACAGATGAGAATCCTTTTGATCAGGGAGTGCCCACTTTGTGTGGACATACCCAAGGGGGTATATATCTGGGGACCCAAGGTTGGAGAACACTGATATAAACAGATCCTCTGAGTAAATTTAAAGAAAGGCAGGTAATAAATACAATAAACCAATATGGACCTGCCTTATACCGAGTCAGACCCTTGGTCCATCTAGGCCAGTATTGTCTACAGACGTCCCCAACCTGGCATTCTCCAGATGTTTTAGATGCCCAGGCTGGAGCTGATGGGACTTGAAGACCCACACAGCTGGAGAATAGCAGATTGGGGAAGGCTGGTGCTCTGGCAATGGCTCCCCAGGGCCTGGAGCCAAGAGAGGTGTTTCCTGTCTCCCACCTGTTTGCCTGGAGATGCTGGGAAGCGAACCAGGGGCCTTCCGCATGCATTGGCATATGCTCTGTTGCCGAGCGATACCTGGCCCCTCCCCATCAGCGGTGACAAGCCAGTGTGTCACGAAGAGGAAACAAAAGGACCTTGGGCAGGCTCATGCATGCGCGTTCCGCTTTGGGTGCCTGCGGTATCGAGCAATGACTCGTGTAGATCAATGGGCTGGCACGGATCAAAAGCCACACAGCCGGAGCTTATGTGTGTGTCATCTCACTATAGTTTTTCAGCAGCGTCCATTCATGCACTCTGCGGGGAGCCCTCCTCTGCCTGAGTCTTCAGCGCCATGATGACCGATCAAGGGATGTGTATTCTGCATGTGGGCGAAACAAACAGCCCTTCCTTATTAGACATTGCCAGTATGGTCCATCCTAAAAGCCATTTCAGGCGTGTTATGATGTTTCCTTTGGACTCTTGATGAGACCGAAACGTGGGCTTGCACCTACAGTTGTCTCCTTCTTTTCTTTTGGCCTTTTCCTGTGCCTTTGGACAGCTGGCACACCACACAGGAATGCAACCTTTGCAGCTTTTCTTGTCTTGCCAGGAAAGGCACGCATACACACCTGATGAATTTCTGCCTGTTTTGCAGTTGCTAAAGACAGAGGAAGTCTGCCAAAAGCAGAAGCGTCCTGCATTTTCTCATTTGCTGTGACATTTTCTTTCCATATCCTCCCACCCCTTGACTTATGCCTCAGTTTCCACCTCCCCCCGCCAAGCATCAACACCTCCTTATGGAAGTCCGCTCTATATATGTTTGTGTAAGCCAAGATGCTTTATTGAATGGATGTGGGTAGATGCGAGGGCGAAAGTGCAGCATGGTGATGGTCCTAAATTCTGCCCCACCGCAGCCAAACTTTGCACATTTGGAGCGCCTGGGAATGAGTTTATTCGGCTATAAAAGAACAAAAGGCAGCTGGACACAGTTTTTCAGCCTTAGCAATTAATTAGGTTTAAACAACCTTATTTTTTTAGATAAATAACAGATGTCACAATTATTTGGGAGTTGGGACTTTAACACAGCCTTAAATAAATAAAACATTTGGCATACCTCCATGAAATCTTATGCAGATGGCTTTCAGGGTGGTGCTTGTAGTTGTAGCCTTTATATATTAGAAGACAAAGGAAAATGTTGGCAACATGTCATGTCCTTGTGACTCAGGCATAATCCAAATGGGCAGCAAGCCTCAAACCCCCCCCCCCGCTCCCGTCTATGTTACCTCTGGGAACTAGGGCCCAATGACTACATTTCAGCTTGCAGCTTCTGCTTTTGAATCTTTGGGAAACTGTGTATTGCAAGCTAGCGTTGCCGACCATTTAATAATGATCCCCTGCTCCCAAACTTTGAACAGCTTAATGAGTAGCAGAGATTCAACAGGTGAAGCTTCCCTCCCTGCCACAGCACAACAATTCAGCAACCAGAGAAAGCTTCGCCTGCTGGATTTCTTCTTGTCTAGGATTGCCAACTTTTAAAACCAACCACTGTGCCTCTACTTTTAGCAGCAGCCAGGTATGCACACATTGGGAGGTAATCTTGAAGAAAAGATTTACTGGCTGGTTTCTGCAGACAGAGCTGCTGTGAAAGCATAAGAGCGAGCCAAGCTGGGTTTTTTCCTGGCTTGCCTGCTGCAACCTTTCTCCTGTTATAGATACCTACGTACTGTAGAAATTCCACTGCAAAAGGCACAGTCTACAAAAGGAGGTGATACGATGCATGTGTGTGTTGCCTTTTGAATGTAATTATCCAGCTCTGGTACCCAAAGCATTACCATAATTGCTGCCAATTTTAGATGGAGAATAAAATTGTAATCCCCACTGGTGGGAGCTAACCTATGAAACCTAACCCCGGATTACAGGCCATTGTTACCCAGGCCTTTCCCAGGTTGTTTTTTCCTTCAAGAGAAGTAAGCTGCTTTTAACATGTGTATTGTTGATGGTTTTGTTGTGAATGCTATGGATGGAGATTTTTTTCCATTATTATCCTCAAATAGGCACCCGTTTATTTATGCGTGTTTACCCCTTTAACTCCTGGCTCATTTTAATGGCCTGTTGTGTTCACTGGAATGCTATGTAACTTTGAAGCAGAGATGAAACAGAAATAAAATAAAAGGAACTCATTATTGTGGAATGGCCAGCGTTCCAGTGAATGAAACACACAAAGGGTTGACTCAGATGTAATTCCAAACCTTGGTGTGCATTTAAATGTAGTTTGGCCTCCAAATCATGATGTATGATCTAGACCAGTGTTCTCCAACCTTGGATCCCCAGATGTTTTTGGCCTACAAGCTGGCTGGGGCATGCTGGGAGTTGTAGGCCAAAAACATCTGAGGACCCAAGGTTGGAGAACACTGATCTAGACAGACAAGCAAACCACCTCCTTCAGGATCCCCAGCTGTCAGCCCAAACAGCAGCCTCTGAAGATGGAGCAATGACCCAGACCATGGTTTGTTGGTTTCGTTTTAATGCAAAATGAGAGGTTGCCCAAACGGTGGTTTGCAAACCAGCTTCAAACTGTGGTTTCAGATCCTAGTTTGTTGGCTACTCTCAAACCATGGCTTGTGGGATGATATTTTTCAAAAAGAAGTTCCTCTGCATCTAATTTTTAAACAGTTCCCTGCAAATTCTTACAAAGGGATAATAGGATTCAATTTACCAGGGGGAAAAAAGCATATCTGAAATGTTTTGCCGTGTGTGTGTGTGTGTGTGTTGTTTTTTAAACAGGGCCTTACATTCCTGAAGAATCTTCCCCGGTGTACAACAGCAGCATCTCTGAACTGTACAAACATTTTAATACTCTTGTTTCATTAAAAACAAAAACATAATGTCCTGCTTGATTTAAGATAACCGGCTTGCAATCCTATCGTGCTTGGTTTGAGATAGCTGGCCAGTAATCTTCCATGTAGTTAGAAGCTCTGTAGATTCGTCTGCCTTTTCTTTTAAGGCCTTTGCTAAAATATGGGCAGTGCATATTTTGCCGCAACTTGCTCTAAAGATTCCTTGGCACCTAAATCCCGTTTCTGCTGCCATATATTCATGTCTTAGAGTTACCTCCACTCAAATAACACCTGTCCCATGCCAATATAAGCTAGCTTGTTTGTTATTGCATCAATCAACTGGAAGAGTTAGAGTGATGAAGGAAGTTTCTGACCAACTGTCTCATTTTTCCTGCAGAGTTTTGCATCTGAAGGGACCATAAAAGGGGTCTTCTAGTCCTACCCTCAGCTCACATTGACCCTATAAAATTGCCTGTTGCCTGCCTGCCTGCTAGTTCCCCACCATCCATTGGCTCATGGAATGCTGTGGTGTCATGGCACATTCACAAACATTTTCTGTGTGTGTATGTGAAATGTGTCAGCAGTAACAATGTTGACAAATAGTGCCGTTTCTGAGAAGGGGATGAAAGGTCAGTTTGGATACAAGAAGGGAAGAAATGCATATAGGGAATGCGGACAGGATGAACTGTGTGGAGTTGTCAGGAAAGAGAGACAGAGGAAAGAGTGATAGGCACTGAAGGAGGCTGAGGGCTTGTGACGTTTTGTGGGAAGGGTATCCAGGGGTTGAATAGCAGAAGGATGAGGATGAATTTGGCAATAATAATGGAAGGGTATCCTAGTTCCATACTCTGCATTGCAGCGGCAAAAACCTTAATGTCCAAATGGAGGGCTAGAGATTAAAATAAAAGTTAACAGGCTGTGCACCTTTGGATTGATCATGTCTCAAAAGCAAACCACAGGGACAAGAACTCCAAAGCATATGATTTTGGGATTGTGGGGTGCAGCTACACACATGTCAAATATATTGCAAAAGTTCCCACAAACCAGGCATTCCATGTTGTTATTTTCCATTGTTTTAACCAATTGTCCCGTGTAACTCGATGCAGCTTGTTTTATATATATATATATATATATATATATATCTCGGTTTCCTTGAATTCACAGCACCATCTAGTGGTTGTTGATTAGAACATCCTTCTCTAGCACAAACCCCATAGCCTGTTCAGAAATTGGGACAACTTGAAGAAGGGAGTGGGAGGGACTTTGTGGGCTGTAGTAGCCGCATTCTGCCTAGCTACCATAGAATGACCTCCTGCCTCAAGCCCCATTGCCACAGAGATGAGGGGCGAGGGGCCAAGGACCAAGACAGGGCTGGGGAGGGGGAATTGTGATGTCATGGAATGTTCACAAACATTCTAACTGATTGGGGAATACACATATCAAGAACAGAACATCAACAAACAGTGTAGCTTCTGTGAGGGAAGCAAAAAGTTAGTTTGGATGGGGGAGAAGAGGGAAAAAATGCAGGCAGGGCCTAGGAAACATAGGTGCTCTGTACTCAGTGGAACTGTCATGGTTGAGGGAGGGCACTCCCCCCAGTTTCATTCTCTGTGATCTTCCTTCTCCCCCAGGGGGGTTTGAGATTGCATTTGGGGGCCCTCCAGACTGCAGGGCCCCAAACCTCCACCCGGTGGTCAAGTCTTAGCAACACATCTGTGTGTACTGTTGGCAGCAAGAAGAGACAGGAGGTGCACTGGGCTATCAGAGAGGCTGTGGCCATTGGTGAGGAGACAGGAAAGCCTCTCTCTCTCTCTTCTCTCTCTCTCTGTGTGTGTGTGTGTGTGTGAGTGTGTGTGTGTGAGAGAGAGCGCCCGATGCCACCCTCTGATGGCGCGTGAGTGACAGCAGATCCCCGTGTGTGCGAGATGGGAGATTAAAAAATCCTGTTCCCGTGTGTAGACGCCCATAAATCCACACACAGAAGTTCAGATCTTTCTCTCCCTCTCTGCGCAGCGTGCAGCGTTTCGCTTGCAAACAGCCAGCCAGCTCCTGTAATCTGATTCCAGCTGGGTGGTTTGTAGATTCCATGTAGCAGGAAGTCCTCAGCGATCCTAGTTTGGAGCCTCTGAAAAGAGTTGCTCTCCCTCAAGAGAGGCCCTTCTCTGAGGAAAGAAGGGAGCAGATTATTTGGGAGAAAGGATTGCTGTATAGGCTGTGGTTACCAAAAACCCAAGAGTTAACCTGGGAACCACTAAAGCAACTGGTAGTACCTAACCAATTCCGGCTAAGGTTGCTAGAACTAGCCCATGATGTGCCATGTGCAGGGCACTTGGGGAAAAACAAGACTAAACAAAGGCTCATGGCAAACTTCTTTTGGCCTGGAATTGCTAAGCAAGTAGCAGAGTACTGCAGGTCTTGTGAAACCTGTCAGCGTGTGGGGAAGGCAGGGCATCACAGTAAAGCCCCTTTGCAGCCTCTGCCTATTATAGGAGAAGCTTTCTTTAGGGTGGGCATGGATATTGTGGGGCCTTTCACTAAACCCACCCGCAAGGGGGAAAAATACATCCTCACAGTGGTGGATTTTGCCACAAGATACCCAGAAGCTGTAGCACTAGCCTCTATAGATGCTCCGTTTGTAGCTGAGGCTTTGCTAACTATATTTTGTAGAACTGGATTTCCCTCTGAAATCTTAACAGATTGTGGGTCAAATTTCCTCTCCGAGATAATGGAGTGTCTGTGGAAGTGTTGCGGGGTAAAACACTTGAAAACCACTCCTTATCACCCCCAATGCAATGGAATGGTGGAAAGATTTAACGCCACACTCAAAGGAATGATTAGGGCTTATGTGAACACACACCCAAATGACTGGGATGACAAACTGCAACACCTACTCTTTGCCTACAGGGAAGTTCCACAGGAATCAACAGGATTCTCACCTTTCGAGCTGTTGTATGGCAGAAGAGTGAGAGGCCCTCTTGATCTCCTGAGGGAAAACTGGGAAGGTAAACTCGTAGAAAACAAAACCTCTGTGGTGGATTATGTGTTAAAACTTAGACAAACCCTAGATACACTCTGTAAACTAGTTCAAGCCAATGTAACCAAAGCCCAAGAGGTGCAAAAGTTCTGGTATGATCAAAAGGCACGCTCTAGAGTATTTGAGGTAGGGGATCAGGTAATGATAGTTCTTCCCCTGTGCAAAGACAAGCTTAAGGCTGCTTGGGAAGGCCCCTACACAGTCAGAGAGAAAATGGATGATTTAACCTATGTGGTGGTTAAAGAAAAATCTGAAAAAAGACCCAGGGTAGTACATGTAAATATGATGAAGCCACACTATGAGAGGAGTGGAGTAGTTTTACAGGTGCAGAAGGTCCCAGAAGTATACTTAGGGCACAGGGTTGGAAATGGCCATATCACACCTTTATGGGACAAGGTTGAAGCTATCAGAACCTGGGACATACCTACAACCAAGAAACAGGTCAGGTCATTCTTGGGATTTGCTGGGTATTACAGGAGATTTGTTCCCCATTTTGGTGAAATTGCTGTACCTTTGACTGATTTAACCAAGAAATGTAAACCTGACAAAATTGTGTGGACTGATGAATGTCAAAGAGCTTTTGATAGACTAAAGGACATTTTAAGCTCAAAGCCTGTGTTAAGAGCACCTGACTTTGAAAAAACCTTTATTGTGGCTACAGATGCCTCTGAGACTGGCATAGGTGCAGTATTGTTACAAGACTATGACTCTGTTAAACATCCAGTAGCCTACCTGAGTAGGAAGCTTCTACCCAGGGAGAGAAACCTGTCTACGATCCAAAAGGAATGTCTGGCAGTAGTGTGGGCCCTGGACAAGCTCAAGCCTTATGTTTTGGGGCAAGAATTTACTTTATGGACTGATCATCATGCCTTACAATGGGTACAAACAATGCAAAATACCAACTCCAAGCTTCAGAGATGGTCTTGGAAATTGAAGGAATTTCAAATGAACATTGAACATGTGCCTGGAAAGGGGAATGTGATAGCCGATGCTTTGTCTAGGAATTAAACAAAAAACAGTTGCCTTTTTGAGTAGGTTAACGTTTCACAATTCTCTTCTGTAAAAGGGAAATTGTTCCACTTGAGGAGAAGGGGGGGGGAGATGTGAAGGATTGAGGCCTACACAGGCTTAAGTTTGTTGAAGCCTGAAGGCCCAAACACTTCCCTAGATTAGTTGAAGCCTGAAGGCCCAAACACTTCAGGATGGGAGGGGGAGTTTGAGAGTTTTAGTTCACCCAATAGAAGTTAAGAATTAGTTCTCCTGTTCAAGGTCACATGATTATAACCTTCCAATCCTGGGAAGGCTATATATGTGTGGGGTGTGGTCAGCTAGAGGGAGAGAGAGACTGACTGCAGAGAGGGACTGACTGCAGAGGAGAGAGGTAGTCTGAAGTTAAGCTAGAGAACCTTGTAGTATTTGTTTGTTTAATTTGATCATACTTGCTTTTGAATTATAACCACTCTGTTATGTAAATACTCTAATATAATAAGTAAAGTGTTGTTGTGTACCCTGAGTTGTTGGAGTGACTTCTTCACCACGTCTATAGCCTATTCCCATGCTACTGGAAACAGGCAAAGGATTTGATCTCCTGGAACGGGAGAAGCTTTGAGAAGAGGCAGAGATCTTCCAAAGGCAGGTCAAGGAGTCCCTGCAGTAGTGGAACCTTGACAACTCCACCTCAGCAAAGACGTTACATGGTTGCATAAGTCCAGCAAGCAAAAGTCAGAAGAAAAGAGTGAAGAGAGAGAACAGTCCTGCTCCTCTCTAAAATGGCTCGAGACAGAAAAACAAGTCAGTATGTCACCAGAAAGCATAAACCATGTGACAGGCTCATACTGTTTCCCATACACTACTCTAGTAACCCCTGCGAGAGCACAAGATTCTAGAAAGACATAACAAACTTGTTTACCGCCATTCTGTTCCTTCCATGTTGTCAACAATGTGCTCCAGCTTGTGAATGTGATACATATCACAACACCCTCTAGTTCAGGGCTCTCCAACCTTGGGTCCCCAGATGTTGCTGGACTACAGCTCCGAGAATCCCTTGCCATTAGCCATGCTGGCTGGGTATGCTGGTAGCTGTAGGCCAGCAACATCTGGGGATCCAAGGTTGGAGAGCCCTGCTCTAGTTGAAAAGCCATATAAATTGTGGAAGGTCAGTATACTTCAGAAGGCCACTGGGGGTCAGTGTTGAGTTTTAGAAGAAGAACATAGCAATTTGATATTAAAGATGGGTGAGACTTCTGTTTGGCTCATTTTTCATAGATTTCATAGATCATAGAGTTGGCAGGAGCCTACAAGGCTATCGAGTCCAACCCCCTGCTCAATGCAGGAAACTAGAGGAGGGGTCTCCCATCCAAGTAATAACCAGGCCTGACCCTGCTTAGCTTTTCACACTCAAACAAGCTGAGCCAGCGTAAGCCACAGGCTGGCTGGGGAATGCTGGGAGTTGTAGGACTCTTTTCTGTGTAAATGTGATAGGATTGTGCCTTAAGTTAATTAAATAGCTCAATGACCGATGTTATCATCTGTTGAAATAAAAACTTAACTTCCTCTTCCCTAGAACTAGCTTATCAAATGTAGCAGTGCAATATGTGATAAGGTAGTCTGTCCCAGTCAATAAAAATAGAATTTTGTTTAAAGGGGAGTTATCATTAATGCCAGACAGCAATAAGGAGGTCATGTAGGTATTTATATCTCAATACAAAGGGCATTCCAGAAGAAGGCGGAGCAAATCCTCTTCCTTCTGGCAGGAACATAGTCTATCTGCCCTATATTAGCCACAATAACATACTTAACCTCCATTAACTGCAAAGTATTTAATCTGCATTCGGTTAAAGGAGCCATCTAAAAAACATATGAGCAGATTATGGGGACAATTTCCTGGGAAGGGCTGCAACAAGATCTTCATACAGCACGTTGGAACAGCACTCGGACATTAGTACAGTAGCAGTCTGCAAATCTACATCCATCAGACGTCTTAAGACTTCCAGACAAGCGCCATCATAGCCCCTTGCAATCAAATAGCCCAAAGAAAGGCCCAGTTCAGAATTAATTTTGCACAGCTGGGTGGCCCAGGATTTTGCCCCCATGTCTTCCTGTGCCAGTAGGACAAAAAGAGAGATTGAGAAATGATCTTAAGTCAGACATAGACAGCCGCAGCCTGAGCGAAAGCTCCCACTGAACAACAGGCTGTCTCCCTTTGGACGTTGACTTTCCAAACATACGTTCCTCCAACAGCAGCCAGTGTCTTTTTTTGCTTTTCTCTAAAGACTGGACCAGATAACAACTACCACTTTTTACAAACCCCAGCTAAGGTATGGGGGGGGGGGGAGCTTTGTGGGAATGGATGATTCACCTAGAAAACCTTCATGCTTCCTGGCTTTCGTAAGACACACATGAAAGTAAGAGACAAGCTGTTCACTCCTGCTTATTTCAGGAAAGACAGCTCCCCTTTTGCCCAGCGGGGAAGGTTCAGCTCTCAACAAGAACATGTTTGAACCATTCTGGGTAAAGCAAGCCTGACTTCTAGTTGGCATGCAAGGGACATGAGGCATTTGCTAATCGCAAATTTAGCTTTTACACTACCAGCTAAAGGTAAGCCCTTGTGAAGAATCAAGGTCTGCCTCTGCCAGAAGGTCCATTTAATTGGAAGAAGCACCTCGCCTGGTATGAACCTACTCATACAGTATGCTCATCGTCTGAGGCCCTCCTCCAAGTGCTTCCAGAGGAAGGCAACGAGAGGGCCTTTTCAGTGGTGGCCCCGAATGTGGAATGTTTTCCCCAGTGAAGTTGGCCTGCTGCCAACGTTGTCATCTTTTCAGCACCAGGTTAAGACTGTGGTCTCCCAGGCATTTGGCAGCATATGATGGGGGTTTAATGTCAGTTGTTTTATCGCTTGCTGGTATCTTATTGTAACTGATTTTTAAAGTTGTTTTAGGGCACAGTCCTATGCATGTTTAGACAGAAAAAAGGCCTACAGTTCCCAGCATGCCCAGCCAGCCATGCTGGCTGGGGCATGCTGGGACTTATGGGACTTCTTTTCTGTCTAAACTTGCATAGGATTGCACCTTTAATGTGGAATATGTCCACCATATACCGTATGTAAAATGTTGTCACTTACCAAATTACGTTTCTTCTCACAAGCATAAACATGATTGCAGATTTTATCTGGTCTCACACCTTATGATCTTATGCAACTCTGAATAATTAATTTCCATCTATGGTCTAAACATTTCTCCCCCAATAGGTGATGCCAGCAACTTCTATGCAGTTGATGCACCTTGAATGTAAGGTGGATATAGCTCGGATTCTAGGCATGAAGTTATGTTTCTCATTGCTCGTAAGAGCGGCAAAGGCCAGGCACCCCCGTACCATTTAATGACCCATGAAACGGAGAAGAAGATGCTATTTGGTTAGAATATGCTGACTTGCAGATCTTTTAGAAAACTAGCATATTCCCTTGTGTCTGGACTGGAAAGGAAATTAGATTTCTACTTGTGTTACATCGAGCCACATGGTATTTTCTGGTTACCCGCAGGAGTGTCACATGGCATACCTTCTGTCATTTTGTTATGCCCCGAATTGCAGCACAACCCGACATAAGTGGGAACTGCAACAAAATGTTGCAGTATGGAATACTCCTCTTCAGGGTTCCAGCCAGCCATGACCTGTTCTAGGACAATCCATTCCATCCCCCCCACACACACACCCAGTTTTCTGTCCCACTCCCAACAGATAGGGTTCATATATAACACAATAACCCACATTCAAGGGTTGAATGTGGGTTGTCGTTGAACCATGGGTTGTCAGTGAACTGTGGGTTATTGTGTTGTCTGAACCCAGCTGGGATAACAAACCACAGTTCACAACCCACAGTTCACAACCCAACAACAAACCATGAGTTCTCTTCATGGGTTGTTTGTGGTTAACAAGACACGGCTTGTTATTTCAGCTGGGTTCAGACAACACAACCCATGTTTCCACAAAAACCCATGGTTCAACAACAACCCACGGTTCAACAACAACCCACACTCAACCCATATTCAACCCTTGAGTGTGGGTTACCTTGTTGTATGAACCCAGAGTCTAAATGTTTTGCGGCCACTGAGCATGCTCAGTTCTCATAGGTTTATTTTGGGTTTGGTTTGTGTTTTTTCCCCCTTAGGTCCTGCCTGCCGCCCACCATCTTGTTTACACATCTGCAATCTTTGTAGTTCCTCGTTGTGGCTGATACCTACCTCTTGTTTCTCAGTGGCCTCATTTTGGCTACAGTCCTGGTTGGCACTCACCAGAGCAGCCTTCCCCAACCTGATGCCCTTAAGATGTGTTGGACTACAACTCCCATCATTCCTCATCCAGCACAGCCGTGCACTAAAAGATACAGAGGGCACCAGGTTGGGGAAGGCTGCACCAGAGAGAGTAGTACAGTTGGGGAGCCTGACCTCTATCATATTTTCCTGTGCCTAGAGAAGATGAACTTGGACTATTTTTAGATGGTGCTGGTATCTAGTATTTAAAAAATAAATAAGCAGCTGTCAAATCTAGATCAAGAAGGCAGATTTTTTTCCAGGTATGTGAATTAGACATTCATAAGAACATAAGAAGAGCCCTGCTGGATCAGGCCAAGGGTCCATCTTGTCCACCATTCTGTTCACACAGTGGCCAACCAGATGCCCACAGTATCCTGCAAGAAGCATATGAGTGCAACAGCACCCTCCCTCCCATGTTCCCCAGCAACTGGTGTACATAGGCAGACTGCTTCTGATACTGGAGGTAGCATATAGCCAATCAGGATTAGTAGCCCTTCTCTTCCATGAATTTGTCCAATCCCCTTTTAAAGCCATCCAAATTGGTGGCCATTACTACTGAGCTTGTGCAAGTGACTTCCACAGTTTAGTTATGCGCTATGTGAAGAAGTATTTCCTTTTATCTGTCCTGAATCTCCCACCACTCAGCTTCATCGGATGACCCCAAGTTCTAGTATTATGAGAGAGGGAGAAAAATGTCTCCCTGTCCACTTCTTCTGCACCATGCCTAATTTTGTACACCTCTATCACACGTCTCCCTTCACTAGCTGTTTTTCTAAGCTAAACAATCCCAGCCGTTGTAACCTTTCTTTATAGGGGAGCTGCTCCCCCCCCCTTGATCATTTTAGTTGCACTTTTCTGCACTTTTCCCAACTCTACAATATCCTTTTTTAGGTGTGGTGATTCAATAGTCCCTGGTTACCTGTAAGACTGGCAGAAGCACATCCTGACCTGAGATGTTTGTGTGACCCCTGAAACAGAGATGATCGGATGCTGGCACGTGGGGACTTTTAGAAACGTGGATATCATTTTCTCCTAGTCCTCTTATCTGATGTGTCTCCCATTATTCTCTCTCTGCCTCGGCTTCCCTCCATTCCTTCTGCCCCCTCCCTCCCCACCCCGGTTTGGATGGAGAGAGCCTTGGAGCACAAGCATCTCCCTTTTGGCTAGGCAGACCTCAGGGCCTGCTCCAGCTGGACTACCCCACCACCACCAACCCAGGCCATCTGCCATCAGATGCCCTCTGGGAAGAATTCCAGGAGAAGGAAGGAGAAAGACACAAGACACCTGCTCTTGTTCTTGGTGGACTCTTCCTTCCACCAACAGCCCTGGTGGGGGCATCCTGATAAATAAAGTATGACAACAAGGATGAGGATGAGGACGAAGAAGAAGAAGAAGAAGAAGAAGAAGAAGAGGAGGAGGAGGAGGAGGAGGAGGAGGAGGAGGAGGAGGAGGAGGAACAGCAACAACAACAAGTTTATTGTGGTTTCATTATTTTTATGTTACTTGTAGGCAGTCTTGGTAGGATTTGTATCCTGAAAGGCAGAATAGTTATTTATTTTGTTCATTTAAAATATTTCTTGGCTGCCTTCCAGGGCAGAAGCCCCCCCAAGGCGGCGTACAATAATAAAACACGTAATAAAAACTGATACAGTCTTAAAAAGCAATAAAAACACAGCAAAAACAGCAGTAAAAAAGAGAAACAGAAGCAAAGCTCTCAGGGGAAGGCGAAATCAAAATAATATGTTTTCAGGGCCTTCTTAAAAGCTTGCAAAGATGGGGCTTGGCGGACCCCCGATGGCAACTTATTCCAGAGGTGTGGGGCCGCTGCGGAAAAGGCCCCCTCTTGTGTGGAATATAAATAATTGTCATCTTCATCATCATCAAATATTTTTAAAAAGAGGATGGGTGCCAGTCCATCCATCAGCGCCATAGCGCCAAGACCATCAACCCTAGACACCTGAAACTTGGCATGCATATGAAGGGGGCCCTAGCGGTGTGACCCTCAGATTTATTTTGTTTTTAACATGAATTAATTAGTCTAAATACGGGCATGTAGTTGGAACCTCCTGTAACATTGTCAGCTGCCAGCCCAGGGGTAGACTTCCCTAACCAGCATATAGCTTTGTTTGAAGCCAAGGGAAATGAGTAAGCCAAGGGACAGACAGAGGTATATACCTGTCCCCTTCCCCACTGCTATGGGGCATCTCCCTGCCCTCTCAGGGGAATGAAGTGTAGACACCCCTCCCTCAGGGGGCGATAGGGATGCACCCTGGCAGGGGCCATGCCTAGGGTGCCAGTGGGCATGGCTTCACACAGACAGGGCCGGGCACAATTTATACAACACTGACAGCTACGTAAGCTGGCCTGAAAGCTTCCTTGTATCAAACCAAGGCCTATTCTAACCCCTGCAAAGCCGGATCCGTTCGCTACTATCAATAAAGCACCATGCAGATTGATGGCATTACAACAGCTTATGCTGGCGAAGTAGACGTTGCCCATGTCAAAACCTGCCTGCCTTTTCTTTCTTTAGCCTCCAAAATATTTTCATAGGGATGCCACTGAATATACAGTAATACCTTGGATTGCAAGGTAACTTGGTTTGAGAGCGTTTTGTAAGACAAGCAAATTTTTAAATATTTATTATTATTTTTTTGACTTGATATACAAGTGACGTCTTGCAACACAAGTACTGTAGTACGGCTTAAATTAAAAATCTCTGTACAAATTTTTTTGTGGGGATTTCGTTTTGATATAAGAGTGTTTTGGATTACAAGCACGTTTCCGGAACGAATTATGCTCTCAATCCAAGGCATGACTGTACACAGGCTCAGTATTATTTGTAAAGAAAGGGCATACCAAGCTCTAAGTCAGGTGTTCTCAACCAGGGGGGAATTCCCCACCCCGGGGGGATTTTAGGGCTTCGGGGGGGGGAATTGGGACCACGGACTCAAACTGTTGGAATATTGATCTTTCTACAAATTACAATTCTACAGATTGTACATAATCGATCTACAGGCCATCACACCTTATTGTACGGCACAGATTAAGTCAGACCATCTTGGAAAGGGGAGAAAGAATGACATTCTGACATATGGTGAAAACGGTGCATGGGGCAAAAAAAGGCTGAGAAGAACCACTGCTCTCAGTGAAGCTTTTTGCTGGAAGAACTACCTTTTTGTTACAAGCATTATATCGTTAGAGGGCGAGGCTTCCTGTCAGATTTCTGTGAGTAGGACTATCAGTGTGGGAGGTTGACACCAAGAGTGTTAACAGCTGGCAATGTGTTTCCATGGGAACTAATTGCCTGGACCTTTTTTCCCTTAAGTTTTCTGAATGGCTAGGAGGTACCTGAACTGAAGGGGAGTGAAAAGGCAGCCTTTTTCTCAGAGGCATTGGGTGGGTTCAGACATGATTACCCACTCTCAAGGGTTGAGTGTGGGTTGTTGCTGAACCATGGGTTACCGTGTTGTCTGAACCCAGCGGTGCTAGCAAACCATGGTTTGTTAACCACAAACAACCTGTGAAGAGAACCCATGGTTTGTGGTTGGGTTGTGAACTGTGGGTTGATGGTGGTTAACAAACCATAGTTTGCTAGCACAGCTGGGTTCAGACAACACGATAACCCACATTTCAACGTTATCATGTTGTCTGAACCCAATCATTGCTAGGCCTGGTCCCATGGTACCCTGGATTGGTGCCAATGGAAAAAGTTTCTTTCTAAGCTTAATTGCCATGCAGGAGGCAATTTTCAAGGGGGACTTCAGCTGGGGAGGAAAAGTTTGCCCTTTCCTTCCTCATATCCTGAAACACCCCTCAGAATCAGAACATCTTCCCCTGCATGGCAATTAAGCTTAGGGGTGGGGAAAACATTTTCCATTGGTTTGGAAGGATCTGGGGGCAGGGTGCAAATTAATTGAAGCCGGCTTTTGTTTTGTGATCCCCGTTTCGACAGCCACTGGCAGCTCCTTCAAAGTGCTTAATTGGCACCTTAGAGGGACTGTCCATGGCTGTCAGAATCTTTAAAAATATATATTTGCACAAAAAAAATGTTGTACAAAAAAGCATTTAACAACAACAACAAAAATTTAGCCACAGTTGCATGAGTGCAGGGATTTGAAGCCTTGGCTGGGGCAATGTCCAGGGGGACAATGTGTAGCAGGCAGCAACCCTAGACATTGCCCAGAAGAGGCTCCAAATTGTTTCCCCCCCTTTTGGTTTCTCTTCACAGCTGTCAAAAGACAAGCTGTCAAGAGAAACCAAAGGCACAAGTGATCTTTGCATGTAAAAAGTCTTTGTTTGGGGATTTACATCCCCCTTCACAGCAAGATCTTCATTCTCCCCCCCCCGCCGCCGCCGCCGCCGCCGCCACCGCCGCTAGTCCACAGGCAGGTGCACATTTTGCACTTTTTCCTGAGCTTCTAGGTGCTCAGGAAGGTGCAAAAATGCACCCTCACCTTTTTCTAGGGAAAAGGAGTTTTGACAGCTTTGACAGCTAGCTGTCAAAACTCTGCATCCCTTAAAAAAGTGGGGCTTGACAGGGCAATGGGTGGCTTTTGACTGGGACATATGGCTGCCTATGTTCCAGACCAAAAAAACAAAACTGAAGGAGGATTAGATTAGACAAATTCATGAAGACTATCAATCGCTCATCCTCCTCATGATGACTATAAATTAACTTCAGGATGAGAATCAGCTTGCCTCTGAATACACAGTTGCTGGGAACACCAGCAGAAGAGGCATTGGGAGGGGGAGGAGCATAGCGCCAGCCAATCCCCGCCCCCTCACTGGATGCCAGGCCAGGGGAAGGGAACGGCAGCAGGGGCATAAACTATGTGGGCGGTGGTGTGATGAAAGGGTTAACATCTAGCGTTGCCAGGCAGAGTGCCCGGCAACCTATCGAGGCTCGCCTGTAAAAAGTTCTGATGGGGGGGGGGGAGCTCTGTATATGTGTGTGTGTGTGTGTGTGTGTGTGTGTGAGAGAGAGAGAGAGAGAGAGAGAGATAAATGAGTTAGATGAGATGAGAGGAGAGAAGAGATGAGAGAAGTGAGTTATGGGGATTCTAGTCAGTCAGTCAGATAAGAGTCATAAAGTTAATTCACCATAAACTATTGCCTTTATGGAAAAGAGGTTGTTCCTGTTTAAAGAAATGTTTAACTTAAGAAAATAAAGAACTATTTGTTGGGTTACTGAAGAGACTGATTGGTAACTGTTTCCACCCTGAAGCTCACCCACCTAATCACTTGGTATAGCTGCTAAGAGAAAGATACACGATATCTAGCCAGCATAAACACCACAATAACCAATAATGGAATTTTAACAGAGTTTATCTCCCACAGACAGATTGTCCGCTCGGGTTTTTCTGGGAGTGAGTGAAGACTTGTGAGAGTTGGAACAGTGTTAGTTTAAAATAGGGTGAGCTAAAAACCCTGGAGCTACCGTATCTCAGCCCCTGGGTTAGTGAAGAAAGTCAACTAACAGCCAGGTGGTAGTGAGAGAAATAAAATTAAATAACTGGCCAGATTATCGTCACAGGCAGGACTCAAGCCCCCTCCAGGATTTCCCAGAATTGGCAAAAAACCCTTCAGGCAACCGGCTGTTATGTGTTTGGGAGGCAATCTAAATCACCTCCAGGGAGTGTGTGTGTGTGTGTGTGTGTGTGTGTGTGTGAGAGAGAGAGAGAGAGAGAGAGAGAGAGAAGGGGTGGCAAACCGTAGGTAGGAAAGAGTGGGGAAGAGAAGGGGGAGAACAAGGGTGTAAACTAGGGGGGGCAGGGCTCAAGCCCCCTCTGGGATTCCCCCCCCCCAGATTTCCCAGGATTGGCAAAGCCCCCTCCAGGCAACCAGCCAGCTGTTTAGCCCCATGGGCCCCCCGGGAAATTGGGAAGTCTACGCCCCTGAATGGAGGTGACCCCCCCCTGCACTTCTCCTCCATGCAGAGAGTGGGCCAACTTACATAATGGGCTATATCAGGGTCCAGTTAACAGAAAATTTAGTATGAACACCGGGAATTCAGTGACTGGCATATTTTTGTTTGTTTGTTTAATCAGAAGAAAGGATGTTTGGGATACAGGGAACAAGGGGATACCAAAAGGTGTAAAAGCAACAAAATAGTTTATGCTATCATGAAGAAGTTAGAAACTAGTGTGGAGCTTGTTTTCTCAAAAAATCAGTTTTAATCTTGTATCACGACAACACCAGTACAAAAATCCCAGTTTAGAAACAGAGTAAGAGCACATTACAATGCAACCGCAGGCAAGCATTTAGGGAGAGCGGTGCTGAGAACAAAAGATGTATATAACTTTGTCACTGAAGTGAATGAGATTGAGTCCTTAACTTTGTAAAAATATTTGCTGCGTAATAGACTTCCTTTCATAAACTTATAAAAATGCTTGATAAACATGCAGGAAAGCTTTCTGAAATGGCAGGTTCACAATGCACCCTTTCAGAGAAAAAGGCCTGAAAGGGCCCTCATGCTGGGGCTGTACACATTGGAAAAATAAGAAATGCAGTCTGAGTGACAGGCTAGGTGGTCGGCCAACCAACTATAGTTTCATAGTTCATAGAGTTGGAAGGAGCCTACAAGGCTATCGAGTCCAACCCCCTGCTGAATGCAGGAAACTAGAGGAGGCAGGAGGGGTCTCCCATCCAAGTAATAACCAGGCCTGACCCTGCTTAGCTTTCCACACTCAGACAAGCTGAGCCAGCGTGAGCCACAGGCCTCAGTGTTTCTACTCCTCTAGGGCTGTTTTCATCTTTTGCCATCATCAAGTACTCTAGAAAAAGAAGAAAAAATAGCCACTATGATTGTGAGTATAGTCAGTACTTTAAAAGAGTAAAGGTAACAGGGTAGATATTTTTCAGATCACTTTAAGTTATCTCATTATCTCACCTTTTAGCAATAAGTACCCAATCCTGCTTTACTCATCATAATAACTGCAGAAATAGAATAGGTAAATGAACTCTTACTTCTTATCACAGGCAAACAAACATGCTGGATGGGTAAAGAACAAAACTGAAATTGAAATGCAGAGCAAAGCAAAGTCCAAGGGGTGGAGTCTAGCTCTAGCCTAGCCCATAATACGAAGTTCTAAAATTTAACTTTTCAAGGGTCATGTTACTATTTGGGTTGTTTTTTTCAGGATCACTTAAGTAATTATAGGGCGATTGTGATCATGAAAAATCCACCCTCAGTCAGGGACAGTCTTGAGTGAGCAGACTTTTGGGATATCTTCCAGGTGAGGCTTGTTGTGGTTGTGCACACGTGATACGCCCTCCCTGACTTATTCACTGAATTTTTCAGGGGGTCCTATTCTTAAATTGCTCCTGTTCTTAAAAACAAGCTGTCGTTCTTTAAGTGGAGGCTGCCATTGTCTGTCATGTCACAAATTAAAATGAAAATTCCCGCCCAAAAAAATGATGGTGGGGGGCAAAGCACAGCTTGGGGTGTGTGTGCATCCATTTGCCCCACCCTGGCTACAGGACTGTCTGCACCACATTCTGGCATGTTAGCAGAGTTTATTGCTTCATCAGTCATACCAGGAGCCCAAAGCCTGGAGCAATCAGCAGGCAAAAGAACTGCCTGCACGCTTTCTTTAATACTTCAACGTTTAGAAACGTATGGTGTTTTGTTTTTGTTTTTTTTTAAATCTAAGGCTCTAGCTTCCCTTAAAGAGGCATCAGGGTACATGCCTAGACTTCATAAAATACCTCAGTACCCAAGCAGTATGGAAACTCTACGTAAACACTCATACCAGCTCCAACTGACAGTTCCCTGGGGCGGCAGACTCTGGAGTCTGGCCTCATCCATCGGCCAGACCAGAGAACCAAGGGCCACTGGGAGACTGCACCCCATGCCTCCCAGGAGTAACATCATGGCAAGGGGGAGACCAACCTAGTCCCCATACATCCCCAAAGGAGGAACAGCTGCAGGGAGCTTGCTTTGCCCTTCCCTGCCAAAAAAGAAAAGGAAAAAAGAAAGAAAAACCTATAAGAACCTTTTTAACTAAGAACTGGTGCCTGAGTTTTGCATTCTTCCTCCTCCCTCCCAATCCCTTTTCCTTTTGTGTCATGTCTTTTAGACTGTGAGCCTGAGGGCAGGGACTGTCTTATTATTAATCTTTGTAAGCCACTCTGAGAGCCTTTTCTGGCTGAAGAGCGGGGTATAAATGCAATCAATCAATACATACATACATACCCTGACACAACCATTTATTCAACAAGATACCTGATACCAAGTCCAAGACAAAACTACACCCACTGGCCAACCCTTGGTTCATTTGGCCAATTGCTGGTAAATAGTCCAGAATGGTTGGTTCAGATTTGGCCCCAGGAGAGCCAGGAGTCGAATCTGTCCTTCTGAGGTTCCCCACATGCCCCCATTTCCCCCAACCATCAATCATTTGGCAGTTTCCTGGCTTTGGGGGCATCCCCCCCCCCCATGCTAAAAGGTTGAAATGCCTCTCCTAAGCTCCGGCCAGGCCACAAGAGCTTTAAGTTAAAACTTGCTGGCATTTTGGCCCCGCCCCTTTTGCCTTTGGCCCCACCCACACTGGAATGCAGCCTCCAAAAGCTTCTCCAAAATGGTTTGCAGCCCTTGGGCTGAAAGAAGTTCTACAACGTAAACAAAGCAAATATGATGCATAAAATAAAGCAAATGTGACTCTTGAAGACTGCAATCTTTTACACATTTGAACGCAGTGGCACTTGCTTCTGAGTAGCCATGCCTAGGATTGTACTGTGTGTTCCCAGTGTTCTCTGAGCCAAAGGGGACTAAAACCCACCGCCCTGCCCCGGAATGTCTCACCACTCAAAGACGTGAGGAGTCTATTAATTCTCCATGAATTGGGTAGTTTCAGGAGTGCATCTACGCTGGGTTTAGTGTCCTCTAGAATGAGGTCACCGGAGGTTTACTGGCATTTACTGGAGGTTTACTGGCATTTTGTAATATTTGTGTTTATTTTCAAATATACAGTTGAACATAGATGGGGGGTTAGAGGTGCCCCACCACCCTGCTGTCCACGGGCACTTGCTGACAGAAAGGTCCAGGGGCCCTGAGGATCTCTGCTGCATCTGATCCCCTTGGATGAGCGGGCTTTTTGCCCACATGTGCTTCACCTCCTGCTGCCCCCACCTTGAATCTTTCTGCCTGAGGTTTTTTCTTTCTTTCCTGAAATCAAATGCCCTCCTCTCCCCTATCCATGCATCCCTTTTTACAAAGTCCTTTACAGACTTTAGAATATATGTAAATTAGCATATGTACATTTGTGCATTTTATTTATCCTGTGGGCCCCCCCGAGCCCCGGATCTTTTCGGTACTTAGTATCCCCTGGAGGGACAAGGTTGTTCATAGCTTAAACCTCTCCAACGGATGCTTCCAAATGTGCTGATCCCACATCAGGTTTGCTGGAGGGGGGGGGGGATGAGGCAGGCAGCACCTCTCAAGTTCCACAGATCTCAGCTTTCGCTGACCATGTACCTAAAGTGACCAACCTACCTGCCTCCCCTCAACAGAAACAACCAAATCAGGTTGTTTCCTGCTGTTCAGTATTCCAGTTCCCCATCTTCCTTCCTTTGACCATTTGAATGCCATTAACAGGGCAATCTTATATGTGTCTACTCAGAAGCAAGCCCTGTTACGTTCAATGGGACTGATTTCCAGAGAAGTGTGTATAGGGTTTCACCCTTTGCCTTCCTTGAGTTTCAGCGCCTTTTACTGCCCGGGTGATCCATCAGTCAGGTGCTTCTGCATCACAGTGGGGAAAGAGGGTGTGGCTTCTCACTGACAACTGGCCTCCCTCCAGCTGTACTTGGTAGTAAAAAAACAAAACAAAAAAAACCCTAGGCAGGTAATCAGCTCTGAAACACCCAGAAACGGCTTCCAGAGCCTGACAGGATATAATCCAGGTTGACTTTCTGCTGTAAATATTTCCCCCCTCCTTAGCTGAGCAAGTTTACAGAGAAGGTGTTGTTTCTACCAACTCCTGCCTTTGGGGAACAGAGGACCTAAGTTTGGGTGCCATCCAGAATTTCTCCCAGTTGGGTGGGAGCTGAGTCTGGACAGCAACGTCAGCATGTGGAATGTATCATTTGCAGTGAATAGGGAAGTGAGATTTATTGAAGTAATGTTGTAAGTATATTTCCGCTCAATGGAAAGGCTGCAGAAGACCGTCCAGTTGAATCCACAGCCAATGACTAGCCCAAGTATCTGTGCCAAGGAGGCTTACGGTTATGCCGGGGACCAAGGCTCTCCTATTCCAGGGGAAACAGCCAGCCCCCAAAGCTATTTTCAACACAGCCCATCTTTGCCTGCCTCTGGACTGACTGAGTTCAATGACATTGGCTCCACGACCTGGGATAAGCCTCGGGAGCTGCCTGCTGTGAGAAGAGGTGAGAGACCAATCCTTCCTGTGCATGCTTCAGCATTATCATGTAACGCGATTTGCACTAATTTCAGTAGGCAAGAAAATAGATTGACAGGGATCCCTTGCGCCACTGCTCTTGTACAACCCCCCATTCATTTCAACAAGGTCTGGGCAAGATAAATTCCCCGGAGGATTGGGCCCTTGCTATGTGTGTTGCAATCCTTATTTTGTCAACCTTCACTGTCGGAGGGAACCCTTAAGGTGTTTTCATAAAGAACACTCAGGGTGCTATCCTATGCATGTTTAGACAGAAAAACATGGCTGACTAGGGAATGCTGGGAGCTGTAGGACATTTTCCGGCCTAAACACGCGTAGGATTGCGCCCTGAAGGGCCTTTTCAGATGAAAACTGACATGATGCCCTTGGACGAGAGCAGGAACATGTCAGATTTCACATGAACGTTTGGTCATCTGAATAGCCCTGAGCATTACAATGGAGGGAGAGAATACCGGAGCAGAAGTGTACAGCTCCACCGTATGCATCATTACGCAGAAGTAGCCCCCACTGAGGTCTCTAGAATGTGGTCCCAAGAAAGCGTGCCTAGGATCGCAGCCTTAACTGGATTCCAAACGGCTTCTGAGCCAGATGTTCTTCTTGCCTCAACCCCAGTTCCTAGAAGTATTTGGGGGGCGGGGGGGGGGGAGGATAGAGAGAGTTAATTAATAAGAGTTGCTCAGTTGTGCAACTGGGTAATTTTAGATGCTGGGATTAATGGTCTTATGCGGGTGGGGGGGGGGGGACCTTTAGCCAGCCATGTGTGTATTGCTTCAGCTGTGAAGCGCACAACAACTCACATTTCTCTTCCTACCCTACCATTCCTGTGCTTTAAAACTGCTTCTACTTTCTTGATATGTTAGAACAACAACAACACTGTTTGCCCACCCTGATTTAAAAGAACATGGGGGCATGTGCAGTTCTGCATTTTAAGCTCACTTGAATCATAGCACCACCATCACGGCTACAGGGATAGGATGGAGTTTGCTTCTGCACCTTCCGCTCTCTGGGTGATCACTTGTGGGGGGGGGACACACGCCTGGGCTTTGGGGCCCTAGACTTTGGCCACAACAACACCACTGGAGTCACTCATTATTATTATTATTTACAGGGAGTCTTTTGAGCACCGGGTATTTTGAAACTGGCAAGACATCCAGGGATTTCTCACTGTCGGTGAACATCCGACACTGGTGGTGGAAGTCCTGCTCTCTGCAGCCCATTATTTTAGTTTAAACATTTCACTCCTGCACTTGGGTGAGAGAAGCAAAAGCATGTGGCGGGGAGCTTGCATTCTGGCCGGTTGCTGCTGAGGTACACAGTTCATAAAGCACGCACTCCTCCCATCATGGTAACTAGAGGATGCGTCATCACCACTTAGTAATTATGGTATCCTGTGCCAAAGGACATGTCTGGCCAGCACTGAGGGCATGCCTAAGCTTCAGGCATTTCTTGTTCTAATACCACTTTAACTTTTATGGCTTCTCACCCCAAAGCATCCTGGGAATTGTAGTTTGGCATGAAGGCCGAGCATCCCCGCTCGGCCATGAAACCCACTGGGTGACTTTGGGCCAGTCACTGACTCTCAGCCTAACCTACCTCACAGGGTTGTTGTGAGGATAAAATGGAGAGGAGGAGGAGGATTATGTAAGCCACCTTGGGTTCCTCGCAGGAAAAAAAAGGCAGGGTATAAATATAATAAATAAATAAGGGTGCAGAGAACTGTAGGGAACATGGTCCAGGACAGGTAACAGGCAAGTTGTTCCAGCAGCAGCAGCAGCAGCAGCAGCAATCAAAGTTCAGATGGGCCAGAAGCAGGGATGTTGAAGAGTCCTTGGTCTCGAGTCACGAGTCGAGTCACGAGTCTTTGGACCCGAGTCTCGAGTCCGAGTCCAAGTCCTTGGTCCAAAATGGTGACTCACGAGTCCCGAGTCCCGAGTCACTCCCAAAGCTGACTCCACGAGTCCCTATTAAAATCAATGGGGTTTTTTCCCAACAAAATAAGGCTACTTCAGATGTGTGGCTTAAATAAATTCTAGGCACAAGTGTGCCTTTTTATCTCAAAACTCTGCCACTGATTTTGACAAGAACAGACCAGGCAGACAAACCCAAAATAACCAGGCAGGGAACCCCAAAACAGGCAGGCAGAGGCCTTTGTCTTAGACAATTCAAACTGTGGAACTGGTTAAGAAGAGACCAGGCAGGCAGAGGAGGCAGGGAACCCCAAACAGGCAGGCAGAGGCAGCCAAACCCAAAATGCCTGAAAGGTTACATTAGTAAAATGATTTAAAAAAATAAACTTGGATTGTTACTGCAACTAGGTCCAGACAGCACCTGCAGGTGGCATCAAGCAGGGATGTTGACGAGTCCTTGGTCTCGAGTCCTGAGTCGAGTCTCGAGTCCCATTAAAAATATTGGGACTCGAGTCCGAGTCGAGTCAGAGGGGGGACTCAGTCCGACTCACGAGTCGAGTCCTCGAGTCCGAGTCCCCATCCCTGGCCAGAAGCAAACATACTAAACCAGTGCAGGCAGGAAATGGAGACAGGGTGGTCACTTACACGTTGCCAAAAAAGAGGACAATTTGCACATGCTAATTTGTAGGTCTAGAAGCACATTTAGAAATAATGACTATAATTGACTTTGGGCCAGTCACTGACTCTCAGCCTAACCTACCTCACAGTCACAGGGTTGTTGTGAGGATAAAATGGAGAGGAGGAGGAGGATTAAGTAAGTCGCCTTGGGTTCCTTGCAGGAAAAAAGGTGGGGTATAAATGTAATTAATTAATTAATTAATTAATTAATTAAATGGAAATACATCTCTCACCCTAGGGAGGAAGACTTGTGTCCAGGTGAGCTGTGTGTGTGCCTGCTCCGTCTGCTGTCCAGGTGCTGATATCGGTTGATGGGCTTCCAGGCTCTTGCAGGCTGCAGCTCTCCCTTCTTGGGGTTCTTGATCTTTAATCTGGATTTAGGGCACAATCCTATGCAAGTTTAGACAGAAAAAAGGCCTATAACTCCCAGCATGCCCCAGCCAGCTACTCCTAGCTATTTGTAGAATGCTAGGAGTTGTAGGCCTTTTTTTCTGTCTAAACTTGCATAGGATAGCACCCTTAGAAGCTTTTCAAATAGAGAATTGTCCTCTGTAAAATAGGGCACATGGGCACCCTAGAAAGGCAGTAGTGTGAAGGATGGGGGAAGGGGGTGCCTAGCCAGGTAGGGTCCTCTCCAGTGACAAGGCTACAGTTCAAGTTCTGTCTGGGGTTTTTTAAAATAATAATAATAATAATAATAATAATAATAATGATGATGATGATGATGATGATGATGATGCTTGCTGTGGCCCAATTGGCCCATCTGGGGCCAGCTGACTGAATACTACGCCAGGGTCTGCTGACTGAGCTGTATCCCTCTGCTGCCTCTGATTATGTGGCGGATGTTTTAGATCAATTTTTTTAGATTGTTTTTTTTAATGTTGGCTTGTAATTGTTTTATCAGATTGCTTTTGTACGCTGCTTTTGGGAGTGTTGTCCGAAAAGTGGTATAGAAATTCTGCAGGCGCATAAATAGGCCAGTGCTAAGTCAGCTTTTATTGTTACCCTTGAGGAGCACAGTTCGATCAGTCTTGGAGGTGAAGCATTGGAGCACGGTTGCCGGAAGCCTCAGTCCAAGTCCATCACCACTTTACACGACCACCCTGGTACTTCGCAATTACAGAGGAACCATGAGAGATCTGTTAACTTGGTGGTGGTGGTGGGGACTCTACCCTGTTCCTCCCCTGCCATGGAATTGCAAAGAGGACTGAACTTTCCTCTTTTGTTTTGGTTTCACATGCATGAGTCTTCTGGCACCTTAAGCTCTATCAAAGCTTTGCCCCCACCGAAGCACGGCAGGCGGTCTCTCCTACACCCACACATCATGCACAGCACAGAATTTGTAGTTTTCATCTCAACGGTCATCATCCTTTGATTTCCCCCCCCCCAGATTTGACATTGACCGCTGGTGCCCTGCAGAAGCAATACGTGGGCGTGAGGGTCCGAATGCCAGTGCGTGAATTGCTGAGGAAAATACGACTCTCCAAAGGGATGGATTCCAGCAACGACAAGGTTAGATGCACTCCCTGTTCCCGAGTGTGGGAATAGCAGCGCTCGGGCTGTTGCCGACGTGGGATGCTCGCCGCACCTTTTCTGGTTTGTTGACATAGGACAGGGGTGTCGAACCTCTTTCAGCCCGAGAGCTGAATTCCATTTCAGAGACGCTCTCGAGGGCCGCATTCCAGTGATGGGCGGGTCCGAAGGCCAAAGGGCCCCCAAAATACCGGCGTATTTCCATTTAAAGCTCTTACTGCCAGAAACAAAGTCTTAGGTGAGGCATTTCAAGCTTTTAGGGGGAAACTGCACAGAAGCTGGGAAACCACGAAGTGCCTGGTGGTTGGGGGGAAGGGGGTGGGGCCAGGGAAGGGGGCGTGGCCACCTGGAGAACCCAGGAGGGACAGATTTGGCCCCCAGGTCTGATGTTCTGCACCCCTGACACATGCTGAGCTGGAAAATCCAAATGGCGCTGACAGTCCCTTATATTGATTAATCACGTTCTTCCTGTTTACCCCTGACTCCAATTCTTTGTCCTTCTTTTATTGCAGTGTTCTCCAACCTTGGGTCCCCAGATGTTTTTGGCCTACAACTCCCAGCATACCCCAGCCAGCGTAGCTTTTATTCCTTTTAATAAGCGTGCTTTTATTCCTTTCAATAAATTATAAAATAAATAAATTTTAATAAATAAAAGCCAGCGTGCTTTTATTCCTTTCAATAAATTATAGCCCCTTGCTCTCAAAGGTCTGAGGGCTTTTAATGCACTTTTCCAACACAGGGGGGGCAGGGAATTCTGTATGGAAATCTACCCCTTCTACTGCGATAGATACCCACACTAAAAATGTGGGGTTCTGGACTATTTGCTTGAAGGAGCAAAGATGGCCACAACCAGTTTTTAGGAAGGGGTTACCTTGAGAGTTAACGAATATTTCCCTGCTGTGTGTCTAGCCACATTGACTTTTTAAAGTGATGTCCATTTTGCACAGGTCAAGAGGGACATTACAGTGCACGTCCGGAACACCCATCTCGGTCTTTCCCAACCTGGCACCCTCTAGATGTGCCAGACTACAAATTCCATCATCCACAGTTGCCCAGGCTGTTGGGGATGGTGGGAGTTGTAGTCCAACCCATTTGGAGGGTGCCAAGTTGGGAAAGGCTGATCTGCCTAATTGAGGAGGAGGATGCTCCAAAAAATACATTGTTTCATTTCCTTTCCTTAGGAAACATCTGTAAAAGCAGGTACCAAAATGACTTCAGGAACAACAGGTAAAGAACTTCTCCTTCAAGCACAAGCAGCTTTGAGCAATGTATGATTCGGGAGCCGTACCGTAGTATCCTCTATGGCACTACAAAGGATCCTGGGCCGTGCCTCTTCTTCACTGGCACCCTTGTAGCTCGGCGGTAGAGCACTTGCTCTGCATGCAGAAGGTCTCAGGTTCAATCCCTGGCATCTCCAGATAGGGCAAGAAAAACTCCTGCCTGAAAACTCTGGAGAGCAATTGCTGCCGGTCAGTGTTAAGAACCTAAGAAGAGCCCTGCTGGATCAGGCCAAGGGTCCATCTAGTCCAGCATTCTGTTCACACAAGGGCCAACCAGCTGCCCCAATGGGAAGCCCACAAGCAGGACATGAGTGCAACAGCACCCTCCCGCCCATGTTCCCCAGCAACTGGTACACATAGGCATACTGCCTCTGATAGTGGAGGTGGCGCATATAGCTAATCAGGACGAGTAGCCATTGATAGCCTTCTCCTCCATGAATTTGTCCAATCCCCTTTTAAAAGCCATCCAAATTGGTGGCCATCACTACATCTTGTGGAAGTGGAAGTCCAAGTTTAACTATGTGCCGTGTGAAGAATACTGGGCTAGGTGGTCAATACTGTGTTGACAATACTGGGCTAGATGGACCAAGGGTCTGATTCCATATAAAGCAGCTTCCTAAAATGTTCCTAAAATATTGCTATCCCAAGCAAGTGCTTAATACTACTGCTACTAACACACACACACACACACACACACACACACACACACACGAAACCCAGCCCTCGCCATCCTGGTGCCTTCCAGATGTGTTGGACTGCAATGCCCATCGTTCCCAGCCAACATGACCAACAACTGGGAATTATGGGAGTTGCAGTCCAACACCTCTGGAGGGCCCCAGGATGGCGAGGGCCGTTTTTCATTTTAACATTGTTAACAGTCAAAAGGCCATGAATGGCAAGAGGCACCATCTGTAACATTTCTGTGCAAATGTCAAATGGATAAAGCAGCTTTCCACAACAACCTGGTGGTGCCGTCCAGATGTTTTGAACAACAATTCCCAGCATTCCTCACCATTGGCCACACTGGCTAAGGCTGATGGTGGGAGCTAAAGTCCAGAATACCTGGGGGGTAGGTTGGTAATATGGTCTTCGTAGGCTTGCTGGGCGAACTGAACATCCATAATAAGAGCGAGAGAACCCTGGTGTAAATGGAGACCTAAATGAATAGTATCTAACTTGCCAAAATCCCAGTGCAACAGTTTCACACAGGAATTTCTCTTTGAGGCTCTTTTCTTGAAGAATGGTGTCTTTTTTCCGCAAGCAGCAGGGTGCCCCGGGGAAACTGAAATCATTGTTAACACACGTCACGCCTTAAGTGCTGTACAGTGGCTACTGCCTGCATTCCTCGCATGTGCGGTCATGCTTATTATACGTACTATATACAAATACTTGCTTTAATCATTTTGGCTACTGAATACTTTCCCCCTCCTCTTTCTCCCCATACAGAAAAAAGAAGAGCTTACTCAGAAAAGCGAAACAAAAAAGTAAGCGGGGCACTTTCTGTTTTCTGTAGTCGGCATTTCCAGAGCAAATCACACAGCAGACCTCACACATTCTTTTCTCTTTCTTTCCTTTCTAAAGAACAGGAGACCTACTCCACCAGCTGCCTTAAAAAGTGTCGAGGACCTAGACATCCTGGTTGAAGTACTTGAGGAAGACCTGAATAAGAGCCATTCCAAGCTCGGGTTGCAGCTGCCTATGCCGCGCCGGCCGGATGCGTCTGCAGAATTTCAGCTTCCTTGTTTGGAAGCTGATGGCAGCCCACAACCAGAAAGCCGCTGGGAGTCTGCCGGGATTCAGCCTCATTTCCCGTTCCTCAGTTCAGGTGCATTAGCACCTCCATATGCAGAGAATTTGGATGGGTTTGATTGCAGAACGATACAACAACGTCTGGATCCTAGCAACATATTCCAAAATTCATATGAGGAAGAAAGACACCAGCAGGGGAACGGGGCTGTGGTGCATTCTGCGGCAAGTTTCCAAGGCTTTGCCAGAGACCTTATTAGGCCTCACTACCACAATACGTCAGGGCCCGCCATGCCGGAACCTTTGGAAGATGGCACGGCCACCATGTATGATGGGGGACAGCTAAAGCCAAATACCAGGTCTTCTGTGAGGCAGAATACGTCTTTCTTTCAGTTCCAGCTCTGCCGTGAGGAGAGTTGGCTGCGGACCATTTCGGCAGACAGGTTGATTGCACCGGATAAAAGTGGGAACAGGTGTGTCTTCAGTGGTTCTCTTTTGCTCCTGACAATACTACAAAGTAAAAAATCTATGCCCTTTGTAACTCTTCCCCGCTACTAAGGCCTTAGGTAATCCAACGATTATGTCCCACCTTGATCACTGCAGCCTGCTTTTCCCTGACCTTTCTTTCACTCCAGTCATGATCATTCGCATCTGTGGTTGTCTAGTGCCATCTGCCTCCATTGCGCTTTAGAGTGACGTATGCAATCAAATGGCAATAGGCACAGAGAACACGGAAGGAGAAGCAAGACTGAGGAGACGAACACGAGAAAGTTGCAGGGGCATTGATGCTCGGTACATAAGAGGCTCAGGCCCGTAGGACACAAGTTGGCATGAAATTTGCATCTCCCCATCCTGGTCAGTCAGTCAGTCAGTTGCTTGCTCCCTGGCTGCCGATCTTTTAAAAAAAAGATTTTACAAGACATCGTCAGAGCAAAGGTCCAGCACACTCAACAACCTCCATACAGAGTTTTTTTGGGGAAGGGGGAAGTTGTGTGTGTGTGTGTGTGTGTGTGTGTGAAGGTTAGGAAAAGGGAGCCGTTTGTTCCAACCCCCACTACCGCTTAAACAGCAGTGGGAGCAGGTTCTGGTGGCTGGGGCAGGTACGGCCCCCCAAACGACCCCAGTCAGGCAACAGTAGTGGCCAGGCAAGTCTTGGTACACAGTATACGAAAGCGCTGCATTGGCCAGTTCACAGCTGCAGCCGCGCACCATTTTAAATCGCAATCTTTCCCCTAGTGTGAGAGCGGCGGCGAGCTGAACCAATCAGATGCTGCTTTGGGGGCACGCAGCCAATACGAGCCCTGGAGCAGCGAGAGGGCAGGCCTCGAACTGCTCCAATGCCCTCATTGGCTGCGTATCCATAAAGGCTAGCGAGCTGATTGGACAGGCCAGTGCAGTTCTTTCATTTACTGCATGCAGAGCCTTGCCCAGGCTCTGTTGTTGCTGCTGCCTGCCGGGGGTGGTGTGTGTTGTCATTTGGCACCCTGGATTTCTTGGTGCCCTCAGTGACCACCCACTTTGTCTCTCCCTAGAAACGGCCCTGTAGCAATGCCCCTGGCAAGTGCAGCGACAGGTACACAGACTTCAAAATACCCATGTCAGCTGTTGCGCCCATCTTGAGTGTGCCAATACCTTCAGAGGCAGAGCTGGTGGCAATGGACAAGTGGGCTTTCTTAGTGGTGGCTCCCCGTATGTAGGATGCCCTGTCCCAAGAGGTTAGGTCAGGGGCAGGCAGCAATCTGGTCATTAACCACCCCTGAATGTGGTCATCTTCCTCTTTATCTGAATTCCACCGGCGGCTGAAGACATTTCTCTTTAGACAAGCATTTTGACTCTCGGATTGCTTACTTTCATTCATTGATTGTTAGTCTTGGCATTATGTGTCTTTCTATTTGCTGCTGCTGCTTCCACCTTTTTGTAAATGTGTATTTAAGGGCATTTCCACAGACCTAGGGACAGCTGAGGCACAGGAATTAAAAGGAAAGTGGAAACCTTTTGTGAGCCACTTCAGCAGAACAAGTTGTGTTTGAAGGGCAAATATTTGCTCCTCAGATGTAAAATAAAGGGAGCCCCCTCTTTCAGAGGGTAGCTGGAGTGAAAGTAAAGCCGTGGCTAAAAATGGAGCCTCTGACCAGGTTTGCACGACACGAGGGTGGTTAATAAGCCATGATGGTTTATTAACCACCCCCATGCGTGCTGGTCATGTGCCGCCTATTTCCTTAATTACCCTTGCTTGGAAGCCCACACAAGGCGCAGGAGTTGCAGTGCACGCACAGCCCTGGACTGAGGTGGTGATATCTCACCCGATCCTGTATATATGTCCACTCAGAGAATGAAGTCCCAGGGTCTTCTCCAGTGGTGTAGTGGTAAATTTTAACATGCAGGCCAAGGGTGTACACTATGGGGGCGGGGCTCAAGCCCCCTCCAGGATTTCCCGGGGGGGCAATGCCCCCCTGGGATTTCCCAGAATTGGCAAGGTGCTCTTCATGGTAGTCCCCATCGCCACGCCCCCAACGAGTCTCCAAAAATGCAGGCACTTGTGTTGATCCATGTCGACAAAACAGCTCTAGCAGTTTTCATCTCCACCAGCAGCAGGCCTCTTGTGAATCTAATGGGTTTTAATTGCCCATTCAAGAAAAAAACCACCCCAAAATACTTTGTATTACAACAGAGAACAATAGATTGCTGCTGGGGAAATTCATCCCACCCCACGGCACCTCTGCCAGCTACTGTGTGGATTGCAGTTAAGCTTAGAGGAGGATTCAAAACATTTCTGTCCTGCCTTTCTATCCACTCAAAGCTGCTCACAGACAGAGAGAGCCAGTGTGGCGTAGTGGTGAGAGTGCTGGACTGGGACCCGGGAGATCTGGGTTCTAGTCCCCGCTCGGCCATGAAACTCACTGGGTGACTTTGGGCCAGTCACTTGCCTCTCAGCCTAACCTACCTCACAGGGTTGTTGTGAGGATAAAATGGAGAGGAGGAGGAGGATTATGTAAGCCGCCTTGGGTTCCTTGCAGGAAGAAAGGCGGGGTATAAATATAATAAATAAATAAAATAAAATAGAGGGAGCCTGGGATTCTGAGCCGGGTCTTCACTAGTAAGCAAATTTAGGATTGCAGGCTAAATCTTTTATTTACAGTACAAATGCCAAAGCTGTTTGAAACTGGTTTCATGGCCGTTGGATCCCGCAAAGAACTCTGGGAAGTGTAGTCTGTGGAACTGCTGAGAATGCGTCATCCCTGGCCTGAATTAACTCTCCTGTTCAGTTTTTCCCTTTCTTTTCACTTGTCTTCAATGATTCTCTGCAGGAGCAGTCCTGCTGGCTCAGACCAAGGGCCCATCTAGTCCAGCATTCTGTTCCCACAGTGGCCAACCAGCTGCCTATGGACATGAGGGCCTGTGGTTCCTGGTGAGGGGAGGCAACTGGTGTTCTGAGGTGGACTAGCTCTGAACATCCAAGTTCCATGTAGCCAGTAAGACTAGTAGTCAAACTTTAGAGCCTGGCCAACACAGTGGCCCATAAGAAAAATTCCAAAATCCATATATAGTCATGCCTTGGATTGAGAGCATCATTCGTTCTGGAAACGTGCTTGTAATCCAAAACACTCTTATATCAAAACGAAATCCCCCCCAAAAAAATTTGTACAGAGATTTTTAATTTAAGCTGTACTACAGTGCTTGTACTGCAAGACGTCACTTGTATATCAAGTTTTTAAAAAAATTAAATAAATATTTAAAAATTTGCTTGTCTTGCAAAACTGCTCTCAAACCAAGTTACTTGCAATCCAAGGTATTACTGTACCGTAATACCTTTAGTAGGCCAACTTAAAGATCACAAAAAATGTGCACGCTCCAGTCATCTCCTCATCAGGCAGGATGTTACAAAAGGTAAGTTTGGGGGCAGGGGATACAGGGAGTGGGAAAGGCTGACTGACTGGGTGCTGCAGCCGGGATGTCTACATAGGATCATTTGGAGGAGGGGGAGGGTTTGCAGACCCTCGAATGGAGTTCTGCCAGCTGATGTGATGGTTTCAGTGTCCCTAAAACCACTGGGAAGAAGGAAGTTGTAGACAATTGTCGATCCTCCATTATTTGAAAATATAAAATCCAGCGGTTAACTCAAAACTATCCTAGCTTTTTAGACAGAGGACAGAGACAGAGCTAGAAGAGCTGTTTAGACAGAGGCGGTATACCTTCAGTATACCAGTTGCTGGGGAACATGAGCAGGAGTGGGCCGTTGCTGCTCAGGTCCGGCTTGTGGCCTTCCCACTGGGGCATCTGGACTGGCCACTGTGGGAACAGAACGATGGACTAGAGAGGCCTTTGGTCTGATCCGGAGCTCAGGTGCTTCTTATGTGCTCAATTACTTCCAAAGGGCCAATTATCACACATCGGTATTGGTTGTGGTTAACGTATGCAGCAGTGATGAAACCACACACACATATATATACACGTGTTTGAAAATGACTGTTGCATTTGCCTAGCAGTGACCAAACCACACTTCTGATTTCAAGCGTGCTCTCCCCCCTTGCTGTTTTAGAAATACCCTTCCTCTTTACCTCCTCTCCTTTTTTTTTTTCCACCCAGGCTTCTGCATGAGGCTGTTACGCAAGGGAAAAGGGCACTGACTTATGCGCTGGCGTGGAGGTTTGCATCTCTGAACAGAATTGATGAGAAGGATGCAGCAAAACAGGTATGAACACCCAGCAAGGTTTAATTCCAGCCAGGGTGCACCAGGGCTGAGGCCCCAAACTCCCCCCCCACTTTAAGTACTAAGCCTCATTATTGCATATATATATATATATATATATATATATATTTACCAAAGGTTTTACTTTCGCAAAATGAATTATATTGCTTGCTTGCATGCCTGGCTTGAATGCAGTTATAGCTCTTGCGTATCCCTGCCGCCGCCGCCCGCCATTGGTGGGAGTTTTTTTGGGTGGTGGTGGACACAGTTGTGCCTAATCCCACCTACATTCAATTCTTTAATTTCTCACATCGATTTCTATGGGCAGCTCTCAGTTCCATCCCTGGGTAGATTTAAAAATAGCTTCTCTGTGTGAACCAGGAAGTGACCTATCCAGACAATGAGATGGTTCTTTCTACCATATAATGTGTGTCTTTCTGCCTTCCGTTTCCAGCCACTCCATTCTATTCTTCACTCTTACCCAGTTGTCTGGTTTTTTTTCCTCTCAATAACTCAACATTCCATGATGTCACCGAGTTATTCTGGGGCTCTTTTTGGTTTTTGTGGGGCATGGGGTAGGTTGCCTCCTTAGAGGGTTCCCCCCTTTTTCCCTGCAGCTTTTTGGTACTCTGAAAGCCTTGGGCTTACCCGGACTCTGCCGATACTTCTCTCTTGTGTGTGGGTGGTGCCATTTTGGCTCCATAAGCATGAGCACGGGAAGACTCAAATTGGTATGAGTATACAATATGATAGACCACATTTCAACAGAAAACAGTTTGCAGGGCAGTTGACAACAAACACAAAAGCAATCTGTATGGAACGGGAAAATGATACAGTTAAACTAATAAAACCAAAACTTAAAAGATACAGTGAGGATCTCCACTAATCCCCAAATGTCTGGCAGGATAAAAGTGTTTTCACTTGTCTATGAAAGGAACCTAGGAAGTGGCCTTATACTGAGTCAGACCCTGGGTTCCTCTAGGCCAGTATTGTCGACACAGACTGGCAGCAAGGGCTCTCCAGGGTTTCAAGCAGGAGTTTTTCCAGTCCTACCTGGAGATCAAATCTGGGACCTTCTGGGCAGAATCCAACAGGGCCCTTCTGCCCACCGACTGTTGGGCAAGCAATCCCCACTGCTTGTGCAATGGCGATTTAGTGCTTCTAGGGCAGTGTTCTCCAACCTTGGGTCCCCAGATGTTTTTGGCCTACAACTCCCAGCATGCCCCAGCCAGCATAGCTATGTTGTAGGCCAAAAACATCTGGGGACCCAAGGTTGGAGAACACTGTTCTAGGGCAACCTGAAATCAGTGAAACATTCGTTTCTGGAAGGAGGCAGGTTGGCGGAGCCTGCATGAGGAAGTGCTGCCAACCTAGGCTTCCCCTAGGGAGCACTGAATCTCCCTCGCATCAGCAGTGGGTCCCACTCACGCAATGCAATCAGCCGGATCCACTGCTTGCAGACGGGAATCAGCAGGGCGGAAAAGAATTGGCAGGGGCGTGAGTGCTCCATTGGATTCTGCCCTCTGTATGCAAGCAGGTGCCACTGAGCAACGAACCCTCCCCAGACTAGGGAAAAACATATTCAGACTTACCGGGGTAGAGTATGCGACAACTCCAGAGCCACCATAGAAAGGCTCTGCTCTTTGTAGAGGACAATTTGATCTCCCTGGGGATGATGAGAGGTGTAGTCCCACCAGGTTGAGGAAGGCTAGCCCGGAGATAAACGTTATAGCTTGGGAAGGCTGGTGACTCCTAATTCGGTGGGGCTCCTAATTCATTGCAGGTTTTATTTGGAGTTTTATAGGATCTATCCATGGTGCTGAACACCATCCCCAGAATAGGTTCACCACCACGGAGCACCATGGACAGCTCCTATAAAGCTCCCACCAAAATACGAGTCACCACTTGCTAAATTGCTGTGGCCGTTGATGGCACATTATTACAGGGCCCAGTTCCAGAGTTGGCAGTGTCATTCCAAGCTGTTCCTTTGTGAATCATTCACACAGGTCTCTCCCTCTTCTTCTGCTTTTCTTAACCCTTCAAAGACTGCATTGCACTTAGCAGCTCAAAAGAATCATCATCTTATAGCCAGTGACCTGATCTCCCTGGGAGCCAACATCAACGCAAGGGACAGCTCGGAGAAAACCCCCTTGCATCTCTGTGCAGAGAAGGGCTACCTGAAAGTCCTGGAAGTAAGTGGACCTTGAAACTGAGGCCCGGTTCGATTAGACTCATCTGTTCATTCATTTGAGGTGCTTTTAAACAACAGAAATCCAAGATCACATGCCGAGGAAACCAACCAATATCCTGAGCTCAAGTCAAATGGACAAATTAGTAAAAGGCACATGGGTCAGGTTTATTTTGTACGCATTGGATGCAAGTGGCATGCATGATTCTGAATCTGTCATTTTGAGAAGGGTGCAACATTTAGGTAATTAATCAGTTAGATTACTGGATTTAAAAGATTTAAATCAACTAAAAAGGAGCCCAATTAAACAGGCAGTTTGAGGAATTTGTGTGTGTTGTTACACCCTCTCTCACACACACCCAATTATTCAAGTGATGATAATTCTAGTCATGCAAACATTTTACCCAGGATTTGGCTTTTTTTTGAATGAGGTTGCTGGAGACATTGTAAAATTTGCATTTATTTACAAGTATACAGGTTGAGAATAAGTGGAGATTCACAGCATGAGCACTCCAACAGATACTGCTGCCCCATTAGAATTTGGGTGGTGGGTGTGTCTTGCACCCAAAATATGCCTCCAGGGCTCCAATTTAGCATAGGGTTTCCAGCTCAACCAGTAAAGGTAGCTTTACCTTTAAATGGTCCAAATTAGGAATATGGATCTTTGCTCCTCTCTTGCTGTAGACCCAAGTCTACAGGATATGTATTGTAAACTTCTCTCTCTCTCTCTCTCTCTCTCTCTCTTGCTCTGATAGGTCTTGAAAAACGGTCAGGAAGGTGGCATCCGTGTTGACGTGGACGCAACTGACAATCAGGGTATGCCACAAAGGGGCTGTGAGAACAGTGTCTTGCTTTGCCATGTGTGATGTATTTACCTACAGGATGGAAAGGCAGTTGTCAAGCATCGAACAGGCTGTGAGGGCGCAGTGGGAAATGTGGAAGTGCAGGTGCTGATCATGACGGCCCCCATAGCCACGCCTCCAAGCAGAGTCCAAACACTCAGGCAGCTGCATTGATCCATAGCAGTGTTCTCCAACCTTGGGTCCCCAGATGTTTTGGGCCTACAACTCCCAGCATGCCCCAGCCAGCTACGCTGGCTGGGGCATGCTGGGAGTTGTAGGCCCAAAACATCTGGGGACCCAAGGTTGGAGAACACTGATCCATTATCCATATCAACAAACCCGTTCTAGCATTTTTCATCTCCACCAGGAGCAGGTCACTTGCAGAGCTAATGGGTCTTCACTGCCCATTCAAGGCCGAGCCCCTGGCCCAAATACTTTGTATTACAAGAGGGAACTGTTAATAGTGTTGCTGGGAAAATCCACACACACACCCCGCCCTGGTTTTTGGCCTGCCCAGTGAGCCACATCACTGCTCCTGAGTTATGGATCAGGGAGCGGTATTTGTGCAATGCCTTTCTCTAAGGCAGCCTTCCCCAGCTCTAGGTGTGTTGAACTATAATTCCCGTAACTGCACTGGAAAGTGGGATCGGTGGCATAGTGAGAAATTCTGCACTCATCACGACAGTCCCCCCAGAGCTGCACACCCAAGGAGAGTCCAAAAATTCAGGCATTGGTGTTGGTAGGGGGAGATCTTTTTTAAAAAAATTTTTAAGGAAATGGAGCTGCTGGATAAGGGGGACTAACCCCACTCCTTTCCCTGTTCCTTGCTGCACTCCATTTTTTTTGGAGCATTCTTCTCCTAGGCCACCTCACTTCCTATCTTGGAGCTTGGCCAAGAGACAATTTATATCTACATATGCAAATTTAGAAAGAATTCCTGTGCTTTCTTTAAAATTTCACAGAAGGCAAAGCCAGCCCATTTGATTTCCCACATCCAAACCACACCATATTTTTTTTTTAAATCGTTTAATGACTTTGCACCCCACCCCCAGATCAGCCAAAATCAGTCATTCCTCTGCAATTGCAACTGATTTGCCATGCCTGTGAACAGTTGTGAAAAGTGCACACAAAAAAGGGTGGCTGGTAAGTTTGATCATGAGTTTCACCACATTTCCCGTTCAATTAAATTTAGGGGGGGGGGAAGCTTCAATTTGCACCAATGGATGGGGTTCCCCCCCCCAAACTTAAGGCACAATCCTATGCAAAAAAGGCCTACAACTCCCAGCTGGCTGGGGCATGCTGGGAGTTGTAGGCCTTTTTTCTGTCTAAACTTGCATAGGATTGAGCCCTTACTTGCCAATGCAAGGGGGGGTTGCAGCATGTGAGATGGGGAGAGTAATCCCTCCCTTCCCTTTCCATCTGTGATCCTCATAGATTTCATACATCACCAAGTTGGAAGGAGCCTACAAGGCTATCGAGTCCAACCCCCTGCTCAATGCAGGAAACTAGAGGAGGGGTCTCCCGTCCAAGTAACAACCAGGCCTGACCCTGCTTAGCTTTCCACGCTCAGACAAGCTGAGCCAGCGTGGGCCACAGGCCTGTGATCCTCCTTGAAGATTGCCCCCTGCCCAGCAATTAAGCCAAGGGGAAAACTTTCCATTGGCGCCAATGGACTCTCGGGGCTATGGGTAAAAGACCGAGGCCGTTGGTAAATAGATTTGGGGCTGAACCCCCATGGCCCCAGGCCCAGCAACACCCCTGATTAACGTGTAACTGAAATAAAGGATATCATTTCCCCATTTCCCAGTGCCTCCACTCCCTTCCTCGGTGTCTAACACTCTTTCACGCCTTCCTACACAGGCCTCACGCCATTACAGTGTGCGGTTTTTGCTCACTCCACCCTTTCGACTGACTTGAAAAACCGCAATCTCTCCCCTGAGGCTCGGAAAGTTCAGAATCTGCGTAAGGATCAGCTCTTGAGTGGCATCGACTGCTTGGTGCAAATGGGAGCAGACCCCTGGGCGCAAGTACGTTTTCGACCTCAAATGGACACGTATGTTGGTTTCGTGACAGGCTGGGCTCTGCTAGCTGCCACATAGCACTTCAGAAGGGTGCTTCGCTCGGTATTTGTGTTCCTATGAAATCTCCTATGTTTATTGTGTCTGTTGGCATTTATTTATAGGCTGCCCTATAATAACAAACATTCTCTGGGAGGATTGACAACCTAAAAATAAAATCAGACGGCAATAAAAGCAGCCAGTGAAAACACAATGGTAACATCAAAACAGTCAATTCAAACAGAGAGCAAGGCAAACATCCAGTAGGGTGAGCATTTACACATCACCAAAACAGGGGAAACGCATCACCAAAAACAGAGGACAAAAGAGGACACCAAGTTGCAGAACATTTGGATTTATGTTACATGTATATGTAAAGGTGCAAATTTAGAAGTAATGACTGTAATTTAAATCGAAGTATAAGACATCTCACCACAGTGGAGAAGACTGACTGAGTGACCTGTGGTCCTATTCAGTCTCCTGCCCAGGTGCTAAGGGGTTGATGGGCAACTTTCAGACCTTTGCTGTTCTTCCTTATGGTTCTTTGACTTTAAACCAGATTTGGACTGGACAGCCCATCAATTAGAGGACACCTTCAAACAGAGGACTCTGCCAGCAATTCCAAAGAGAGGACTGTCCTCTGTATAGTAGGACACCTGGCCACCCTAAAAACCAGAGTTTAAAACAGAGGGATGAACCACAGGGTCAAACAATATTAAAACCACAACATAGTTTAAGGGCACAATCCTATTCAAGTCTAGACAGAAAAAAAGGCCTGCAACTCCCAGCATGCCTAAACTTGCATAGGATTGCGCCGTAAAAGGCCTAGGAAAATTGAGTGGGTCTTTGGTGCCAAGAAGACATTAGAGCAGGTGGATCTCTCTTGGGAAGGCATTCCACAGCCAGAGGGCCGCTCCTGAAAGGACCCTTTCTCTTGTAACCACCTGCCATATCTCTTTGGATGGGGGCACTCGGAGAAGGGATTCTGGATTATGTCAGGAAATATAATAGATAGCAATATATTCTTGATCTATTTATATTGTTTTTGTCATGTTTTGTTGTCATCCAATTTGAGCGTAATCTATACGGCAAACCAGTTTACAAACGAAGTGACTACCACAACTATGGCTTATCCTCTTATTCTTTTCCCAGGGAGCAAAATCATCAAGTCAAGTTTCCACTTATCTTGCAAAAGTCCAGGAAGATAACGAACTGATGAGTTTTTTCCAAGCTCACCGGCCAAAACAGCAAGAGGTAATTCTGTTCAACTGGTGGAAAAGGTTTATTCAATAGAGTTGGAAGGGGCCTACAAAGCCATCAAGTCCAACCCCCTGCTCAATGCAGGAAACTAGAGGAGGGGTCTCCCATCCAAGTAATAACCAGGCCTGACCCTGCTTAGCTTTCCACACTCAGACAAGCTGAGCCAGCGTAAGCCACAGGCAAACTGCAGGATTCTTGGTGGTTTTGCCTTTTCTTTTTCTTTCTTTCTTTTTTGGTGGCCATTAAACTCTATGAATGAGAGAGAGAGAGGGAAAGGAGAACTAAGTATGCAATCCTAAACACACTTATTTTTTTGGTGGGGGGTGGTAACATTTCTTTTTAACAAATATGCAAGGAGGCAAACAGCACAAGCACGCCTAGCGGATCCAAGACCTGTGACTGCCACATCAGATCCTAGACAGAGGTACCTGCACCCCATGATGCCTTCAGATAAATCCTGAACACACTTAGGGCAGAATCCTATGCATGTTTAGACAGAAAAAAAAGTCCTACAACTCCCAGCATTCCCCCAGCTATCCTGGCTGGGGGGGGGATGCTGGGAGTTGTAGGACTTTTTTTTCTGTCTAAACATGCATAGGATTACACCTTTACTAGGCAGTAAGCCCTATTGAACACAGAGAAGCTTTCTTTGGAGTAAACAAGCATAGGATTGTGTTGCAAGACAGCTCTAACCTGCCTTCCGAGTTACCACACACTCTTCCATAGTACTGTTGTTAACTAAGGGCGCAATCCTATGCATGTTTAGACAGAAAAAAATGCTGACTGGGGAATGCTGGGAGTTGTAGGATTTTTTTTCTGTCTAAACATGCATAGGATTGTGCTCTAAAAGACATTAAAGTGCCATCAAAGCAGTTTTTCTAATGGATTATGGGATTATATATATATATATATATATATATATATTCTTGTATTGCACAGTCAATGGCAATGCCTTATTATGAGCAATCCAATTTCTCCCCCCCCCCACCCGCCCCCGGACATTAGACTTGATTCAGGCTGCAGTACAAACATACATTAAAGGTACCTGCAGATTAGGGTTTTATTTTGCAATTGCCCTGCCTCCTTCACAGAATTGTATGGCGGATCAAGATGGCATCATTTCCCATTTGTAACCCTTCTGTGTTTTCCTACCGCTTCTTCTGTCTTTTTTCTTACCACAAAAAAATAAAAAATCAGCAAAGGAAGAAAAGACGAAATAGCTGCACAACATCTTTTGACTGGTAGCCCTAGGAGCCCTCTGCAAGGGAGTTGCTCAGCACTTAAGAGATTTTTGGGACCCAGGCCCATAAGACACAAATCTGCATGAAATCAGTATATGCTAATTTATATCTATCTGTGCAAATTTAAAAGGTTTTATTTAAATTTCACCGGGGGCAAAGCCAGTCAATTATTTTCTCATCCAAATAATCTCACATAAAATCAGTTAATTTGCACATTGCCCCAGATCATCCTAAAGCAATAGATATTTTTGTTTTGTTTTTCTCAACTTAATTGTTATTCAGGGGAAGGTTTTTTGGGTGGGGGTGTTACAGACCAGTATGCAGGGAGGGGAGAGTTGTGCCTTACCTCCCCAGCTGTAATCATCCGACCCCAGGTGACCGACCCCATCAAACTGGCTAGCAATCTGCTTGGCAAGAGCAGCAAAAATCCCTTGCCACTCTTGCCAAGGTTGCCTGGGCCATCGCCCGTGCCAGCTGCCCCACAAGTGCCCAAGCAGCACTTTGGGGCGACTGACACAGGCTGGGTGTGCCCTGCCACAATTGCGAGCCCTTTTTGCTCACTGCAGCTTTTTTGCCCCTTTAACCTTTTTCCCCGCCAGGGATCATGAACTCCAGCTTGACAGAACAAACTAGAGCCACAGCCAATGGGACAAAACCATACCAAGCAAGTATCAGAGGAGAACTGTTTTGCTACAGTCTCCTTAGGGGTACCTTCAATATACCACAACCTTCAAAGGTAGAGGGTTCCTTTGTTTGCTAAATGAAAGCAGAGATCCTTAGGAAACTGACATTCTTCAGCCCGTACCACATTCTGCATCCTTTCTGAGCTTCTGTGGGACCCTAGTAGCTTATGCACAACCCTGTCCATGACAGCAAAATGCTTGATCGCTTTGAATACTTTGCTTCGTCTAGGATTCCGGCTCACTCCCTGGACCAGAAAGAATGGCCCTTCTGTATTTACAAGGAGAAGATGTGGAGCCATCGATGATTCCGTTTCCAAGCGCCTTTGACCATTTCCCTGACAGTGCCGTGTAGACAAGAGAATCTGTGTGCATCAGGTAGCCATGGACTTCCTAGAACATTAGCTGCAGTGTGTCAGATGTAGGCTGGCATTGCATACTGGGTTAGCCAAAGCCCATGGAAGGCAGCCATGGACTTCAAGAAGCTTGAAATCCCTTCTCTGTTAAGCTGTTGGTGAAAGAACAGCTTGGGAACAGACAGTAAAAGTCTTTGAACTTGTCAAGGCTGGGGCTCTGCTGGAAACACATCTGCAGGGAGGTCACAGAGGAAGACCGTTGGAGGTTCTCAAAGCTAGATATATATTTTTTCAAACATGAGGCACCTGTACAAAAAGGTGTGGAGGGGCGTAGCTCAGTGGTAGAGCACCTGCTTCACGAGCAGAAGGTCACAGATTCGATCCCAGGCACCTCCAGCCAGGGCTGGGAAATACCCCTGCCTGAAACCTTGGAGAGACAGTACCAGTCAGCACAGACAGACAACACTCACTAGATGCACCCACGGTCTGGCTTGATACAAAGCAGCTTCCTATGTTCTAAAAAAATTCCCACAGATCCTAAAAGATACCTTTGGATGGTCCTGATAATCAAGCTAGTTCTTGGCAGATGCTCAGTTTGATCAGAACGTTCACACATAATGCTAAGCCATGGTGTGGTTTGTTGAAATCTGGCTTGTTGTTGTGTCTGAACCCATCTGAGCAAACAAGCCATGCTTTGCTAACCAGCTACAAGCCACAGATAGAACCCCTGGTGTCTTGTTGGCTTACAAAGTCTGGCTTGTTTAAGCCATGGTTTGTTGGGACGTCTGAATCCAGAACCCTGGCTTATTCCTGGCTTGTTTGCGCTGCTGAAGCAGAGGTGCCCAGCAAGAGCGACCTGAAAATGAAACCGCTCTGAAGGCTGGCGAAGTGCCCAGGAAAGAAACAAAACAGAAATGGGGGAGAAAAATCTGTGGATGGTTTTTGTGTCTACAACAAGACAATTCCTGGCTAAAGCCACAAACCATGGTGAACATAAACCATGGCCTACTATTATGTGCAAACGCAGCCTATCAGATGACTCTGTTTCATGGATAGAGGACCTTGGAGTAGGTCTTGGGCAGTGTTCTCCAACCTTGGGTCCCAGATGTTTTTGGCCTACAACTCCCAGCATGCCCCAGCCAGGCTGGAGAACACTGGTCTAGGGTCTCCAGCGTGGCACCCACATGGATGCCACTGTGTCCACAAGGCCAGGCCGATGCACCTGCCAAGCTATTTTCCCCCTTTGTAAGTGAATGGAATGATTCTTCCATTCATTTGAATAGGGGGAGGGAATCCTCCTTACTAAAAAATGGCTCAGGGGACATGAAACAAACAAAAACCAGAAGGGAGGCAACGAGGATGAGTGGAAAGCAAGAAGAGAGCGAGTTCTTGGAGGCGCCAAAGTGAAACTTGTTTGTTTGTTGTTTATTTCGGAGACTAAGAGCAGGACTCTTCATCAGGGGTGATCTGGAAAGAGAACAATTATACAAAGTAAATAGCTTCACACACAAATTTCAACGGATAAAACATTGTAAATGCTATGAGAGAACAAAAGCATCCGTTGTTTTTAAAAACAGTATTTTGTAAAAGAAGTAAAAGTACAACAGTGTCGGGGGTGGGGTGGGGGTGGAGCTTCTCCCCCAGCCGCCAGCCGAATTTCAGCAGGGCAGCTTCTTCTCGCCCCATGCAAACGAATGGAGAAATTGCTCCACTCACTTGCATGGGGATGGAGGTGGAGGAAGAGGAGAGGAGACGAGACAAGCCAGAGCTGTGAGAGAAGCCAGCGTGCATATTCATGCACAAGGTGCATTTTTATGCACACACACACGACACACACACGAACACGGGCAAGGGAGGCCCTCCCAACATTTTTGTGACGTCTCCCCCACCCACACAGCATTCAATTGGTGGTGGTGGTGGTGCCCAGGGCACTTTTTCAAAATGCCAAATGTGCCCCCCCAGGCCCACAAAGGTGGATGGGTGCTGTTAGTTTTTATTGGTAAGTTTACTTTTTAATGATTTTAATTGGCAATTGCTGTTTTTATGGATTTTATTGAAACATGTTTTTATGGGGTTTTTAAAAAAAAATTATGACCACTATGTATGGTTTGTATCTTTGTATGCCACCTTGAGAGGGTTCCACCCCTAACTTAGGCGTCTTAGTAATAGTTTTAGATGGATAATTTTAGATAGAAAGGTTGGCAACACCTGGAGTTAGGTGATGGACAAGCACAGATGGTTGATATGCAAACATCCAAAGTGATCCCTGGCAGAAGAGGGCCCCATGGCTCAGAGGTAGAGCACCTGCTTTGCATGCAGAAGGTCCCAGGTTTCATAGATCATAGAGTTGGAAGGAGCCTACAAGGCTATCGAGTCCAACCCCCTGCTGAATGCAGGAAACTAGAGGAGGGGTCTCCCATCCAAGTAATAACCAGGCCTGACCCTGCTTAGCTTTCCACACTCAGACAAGCTGAGCCAGCGTGAGCCACAGCCAGGCTCCTCAATCCCTGGTGTCTCCAGTTAAAGGGTTTTAGGGAGCTGATGCCAGGGAAGACTTCTGCCTGATTGAGAACTTGGAGTGCCCATGCCAGTCAGAAAAGATAATACTGAACTAGATGGACCTACGTCTGGCTCCATATAAGACCTCTTCCTTCATGGAAGAGAAGGCTCTCAATGGCTACTACTACTGATGGCTATTTGCTCCCTCCAGTATCAGAGGGATTATAGTCTATGTATACACCAGTTGTTGGGGAACATGGACAGGAGGTTGCTGTCGCTTGCACTCATGTCCTGCTTGTGGGTTTCCTGATTGGCTGCTGCATGAACAGAATGCTGGATGAGATGGACCCTTGGTCTCATCCAGCATGGCTCTTCTGATGTTCTCCATGAGTTCACATCCATACGCCATCAAGAGAGATGTTATGGCGGTGGTTCCCACAGGTATAACAGTTGAGCATCATATGTCAAATGAGAAACAGAGAAGACTGAAAAAGAAATAGTCTGGCATGTCTAAATTAGAAGGACTTAACATTTAAAAACAAATAGACCAGTGTCATATGCTTTTCAGATATTCTGGTGCCATGGCACACGTGGGCCAGAACATTGGAAGGTAGGAGCAGTTCTTAATTAGCACTTGGCTGGATGGAATTCTGCTTGCATGTTTCCCCTAATTTCTGTATACTACAAAGGCTAACGACTTTCATTTGGAAGACAGGTAAATATTCAGGGAGGGAGCCTAGAATATTACCGTGGGGGGGGGCAGGATCTGTGACCATGGACCTATTTATCCATTTACTTCTCAAACAACATCTTGTTTCAATCTAATTGTATGTGTGCCTCATTGTTTTGTTTTGTTTTTTGTTTTTTAAAAGCCTTAGCATGACCCTGTATCTAGCCCAATTGAGGCTAATTTTGAAAATATGTTAATTAGAAACCCCATGTCTAAATATGACACAGGGCAGGCCTACATTGTCCTGCCGGGGTCCCTGGGAGGATTAGGTCGCAAACATGACTGGAGCGAACTTGCAGTAAACAAAGCAAAAAGGACCTTGATCCCAGCATGTGTTTCCAGCGAAGCCAAAAGTCGTTATTATTGATACAATCAAAGTTTATAGAAGGTGTTTGAGTGTGTATAGCAATTGCTCTCTTGCAGTCGCAACTAGTCATGATGGAGCTCAGCTGTAGAAGTGACTCATCTGGACTGTACGAGAACTGTTTCCATGTAATGTTTGTGTATTGAACCTTGATGCATAGTATCAATATTACTGTGAGACAGCTATGTCCTTCTTTCCTTCCTTTCTTTTCTTTCTTTCCCTAAGCCATGAAACTTAAAACAACATTTTCCAGAATCCAGCCCAGAGTTCATTGAGATGGGTGTTCTTTGTCCTTACATTGGACAGTTTGAGAGACATCTGATGTTCATGGCTCTTTCCTATTGGGTCTGGGACAACACAGGACTCCCTTGGACAGGGGGACAAGTTGAAGAACCGGAGGAGCAAGGGTTAACTTGCTCTGCTGTGGAACACGTTTTTCATTGCTAAGCACCAGAACCTAATTTTGCTGGATACTGATGCATTTCCAAATGTATCTCCAGCTAAAGAAAGACAAGTCTTCTATTATAGCTAGTTGCATTCTAGAAAGAAATAAGAAATATAGAATAAAAACTCATCTAATTTTTCTGGCCAGGTCACATCCATGGCTAGCAGAATGCTGTGTCTGTTGTCAGCCAGCAGTGAGTTCTGTGATCTGTTCTAGATCTATGCACCAGGCAGAGGAACTTAATATCTCCATCCTAAATAGAAGCCCCACTAGTTTCAGTGGAAATACTCTCTTTTGAAGGAAGCGTGCTCAGGATTGCAGCATTTCAGGACTGGGCTGTTCCAGGCGTTTCCTCTCTCTCTTTTTCCCTACCTTCTTGGGCCCTACTCTACAAAGCATCATTTTTCATTCTCCAGCGATCATAGTGCTTTTTCAGGGGGCACGTATGTTGACAGACCATCATACCGAACACCGCTAAGGCAGACATCAGTGTTGCCAGTTCCCCAAGCTGGTTACTGCTAGCCCAAACATACCAGCAGGATGAACAGTAACTGCGTTGCAAGTCCAGAGACAATCGCTCCAGATCTTCATGATCACTCTGGGTGGTGGTTCCTGCTTTCCTTCTGAGTGTGCATGCAGCTCATTCTCTTGGCGAGGCAGTATCAGGGAGCCCCATTGGGCTGGAGACAGGCCATACTTTTTCAGAGACTTATACGTGATTTGAGAGAGGCCTCATGATCATTTCCCACGGAGCGCATCCATTTTTCTTTTGTTCCCCACTGGTCAAACAGGGTTTTGTGTGTGGGTGGGAGAGAGAATACAAACACCCCAGCAAACCTGTTTAACTGGAGGTGAAAGTGAGATGGAACACCATGGGAGTGATCTGATCTCTCTCGGGGCCAAACGTGACATGACATTTAATCCATCATTACTTATGTACGCTGTGAGAGTGAGTTGCCGCCTGAATGCCTGGTTCTCCCTTCATGTTTTTCTCTTCTCTTCATCTCTTGATGCACACCCTTACTTCTTCCGTGTCTTCTTTTGCCATATGACTGAACTTCTCCCTCTCTCTTTCCCTGAGATAACGTGATCATAACTCCATGTCCAGTTCCAGATTTAGTCCTTTCAATGTAAACTTTGGTTGTTAAGCAGCTGGTTTCTGTGAAACTTCTTCGGTTGCTACATAAGGAGCATTATGATACTGATAAGTTTTTGTTCAATTAAAAATGCCAATAACTTATCCAGCATTCAGTTAACCCAGTGTTCTCCAACCTTGGGTCCCCAGATGTTTTTGACCTACAACTCCTGGGGCATGCTGGGAGTTGTAGGCCAAAAACATCTGGGGACCCAAGGTTGGAGAACATTGGGTTAACATATAGAATTCCCACTGAAGTCAATGGGAAGGTGTTTTTTTTGTTTTCAAAATTGTTTATAATGAGAGGATGAGCCTCATGATTGGATTCATGGATGTCATTTATTCATGGATGTCATTTATTGTGGTATTAAGGAAAGGGATTTGGTGCTTGTAGATCAGCTTTCCCCCAGATAGGTCGGACTACAGTGTGGCATAGTGGTGAGAGTGCTGGACTGGGACTCGGGAGATCTGGGTTCTAGTCCCCGCTCGGCCATAAAACTCACTGGGTTACTTTGGGCCAGTCACTGACTCTCAGCCTAACCTACCTCACAGGGTTGTTGTGAGGATAAAATGGAGAGGAGGAAGAGGATTATGTAAGCTGCCTTGGGTTCCTCACAGGAAAAAAGGTGGGGTATAAATATAAATACAATTTTAAAAAATCTAATTGGGAATTGAATATGCCATCTAATCCCAGCATCCTCACCGCCAGTGTGCCTGTGGTGAGGATGCTGGGAGCTGTAGTCTGACATATCTGGAGGGCACCAAGTTGGAGAAGGCTGCTGCCTGCAGATGATTTAGCTTATTTGATCTGTTTTTGTTCACTGAAGATTACGTACTTGCCGCATTTAATTCCTACGGCAGGGACTTCGCTAAAGAGTGTGCTGCCTTCTAAAAGGGGCGGCATAATAATCCTATTTCTATCACTGTGGAAGCATTTCCTCCAGAATTAGTAGCAATCAAAAATTGTACGTCAGGATTTTGAGGCTGCAGTCCTACAAATTATGTGCACACAGCGAGGTGAGGAGGAGGAAAGCGTATGCAGCAGCAGGATCACTCGCGCAAAACTCAAACCCACCTCGGCAGGAAATTTGCATAAGGACTTGTATATAGAACAGAGATGGTGATACAATGTAAGACTCATGCCTCACCCTTATGTGTTACAAAAAAATAGCTTTTTATTCTAAATTCCCGTGTGTGTGTTTTCTTTTTAACTCATCTATTTGTAACAAACAGACTTTTCCTTTCTGTGTGTCGTTACAGTTTTACTTTGTTTGAGCTATCTGCATTTAGTTCAGTACTCTGGGAGCCTTCCGCTGCTTGTTAACTCCCTATAGCAGATAAAAGCACTTCAAAACAAAGTATACACCTAGAATGGTTTGCAATCCAGGTCTAGTACTAACAGTAATTATAGTACAGGAATCTTTGAATCTGTTTCTTTCTTTTATTGGTGCAAATGCAATTTTCCAATCAAAATACAAATAGTCGAGTATTTAGAAGCAACTAAAGTTGTATTTCCTAGACCTAAGCATTTCTTGTTTTCACGAAAGAGAGTGTTGCTGAGCCTATTCTGCTTAAGAAGGCTGCTCTACAAAGTTGTTTGACAGTATCACAAGCAAGGGGCTAATTACCGTAAATAGGGATGTGAGAGGATTTCGTTCAGGGGGTGGAAGTCTGGCAAACTGGCTGGGCTCAACCCCCCCGAACTCCGTCCCACCTACCTGCTTCCCAGGCTCAACTCGTGTTCTCCCGAGCTGAGCCGAGCCAGGGAAGCGACTTCTGAGTTCCCAGTGGGCCGCTTTTTACGTAGAAAATGCCATAAGATATGCCGAAAACGGCTGCAATTTGCACAAGTTACGCAAATTGCAGCCGCTTTTAACGTATCTTACACCCACCACTAGCTTTGATATCAAAGAAGCTTTCTGACCCTGAATCAGACCATATTTATACAGTTTCCAAAATACTACTTCACTGCCAATATGTCAATACTAATAGCTACTTCATAACTCTAGGTTCACAATCCTGACTTCTAAAAGAATCTTCCATGTTCAAAATACACATACAAAAGCTTAAACGTAATCTTTTCAAGTTACATACAATTTTGATATATGCCCTTGACAAAGTGACGTCTTACTCAAAGTTTACTCATTAAACCGAAGTGCATAGATTTTTCTAGACATCTACCGGTATATATCAGGCGTTTAATAGTTGTGCCTTACACAGTATTGTTTGCTCATTAATTGATAAGCAAAAACGTTACGTTTGCTTTGACCCTGAATAATACAGTTTGATGTCTTCCCATCTCTCCAGCATTTTCTCTTTGGATATCATCATCCAAACAGCTTTGCCAATTACATTTTGATAACAATTACCTAAAGTTCCTTGTGAACTCACTTTGTATCTTCCCTATCGGTACCATCAGTTACCTTCTTATTTTATTTTCTGGATTCCAAATGACCTCTTGTGCAACATGTTTAATTGCCTGGGGCTCGCAGCTTCGAGACAAGACAGCTTTTGCTCTTGGGGGGGGAGGGGATAGTCACTTTCTTCAGTAATAATTCTGAGCACATTAAGGACTGTGTCACCAGCCTTTTGTGGCAGATCCTTGACGGTGTGAGCGCTATTCATTTCCTCAATCCCACACCTTCAATAAATATTTATAGTTTTCAGCATTTGGCACGTCCAGTTTATCAGCAAGGAATGTGAAATAAAACTGATGAGCATTGCCAATTGGCCCTAACCGCAACTTGCTGGTGTGTGTGTGTGTGTGTGTTTGTGTGTGTTTGTTTGTTACCCCAGTTCACAGGTCAGGTTCACACTGCAGGTGAAACCTCTGCTGTTACTGCTCTTAGTTTGCTTCCTCACTGGAGTCCTTTTGCACCATTGGGTTCTTTCTGCAATTATCTGGAATTGAAATCATGTTCCACACAGCATTTAATACACAGCTCGGCCATGAAACTCACTGGGTGACTTTTGGGCCAGTCACTGACTCTCATCCTAACCTACCTCACAGGGTTGTTGTGAGGATAAAATAGAGGGGAGGATTATGTAAGCCGCCTTGGGTTCCTTGCAGGAAACAAGGCAGGGTAGAAATATAATATAAAATTAAATAAATAAATAAATGCACTAGATCAGCCTACCCCAATCTGGTGTCTGTTGGACTACAGCTTCCATCACCCACAGCCAGGTTATCAATGGCTACTAGTCCTGATCAGGACCGGTGCAAGGCAGTTTGGTGCCCTAGGCAAGATCAGATATTTAGCACCCCCCCCTTCCCACTTGAGAGCGCTGTAATTTTTTTTCAAGGTGTTTCTGGCGCCCCCTTTAGCCCTGCGCCCTAGGCAGCTGCCTAGTTGGCCTAATGGTAATACCGGCCCTGGTCCTGATGGCTAGTTGCGACCTCCAGTGTCAGAGGCCATATGCCTACGGTACACCAATTTCTGGGGAACATGGACGGGAGGGTGCTGTTGCACTCATGTCCTGCTTGTGGGATCCCGTGGGCAGCTGGTTGGCCGCTGCATGAACAGAATGCTGGACTAGATGGACCCTTGGTCTGATCCAGCAGGGCTCTTCTTTCGTTCTTAAGCAAACCAGCAATGGGTAATAACTTGGATGGCTTTAAAAGGGGATTGGACAAATTCATGGAGGATAAGGCTATCAATGGCTGCTAGTCCTGATGGCTCTATGCTACCTCCAGTATCAGTTGCTGGGGAACGTGAGTGGGAGGGTGCCGTTGCACTCATGTCCTGCTTGTAGGTTTCCCGGCGGCAGCCAGCTGGCCACTGCATGAACAGAATGCTGGACTAGATGGACCTTTGGTCTGATCCAGCATCAGCCATCAGGGCTCTTCTTATTTTCGTATGAACTGCGGGCCAACACATCTGAAAGGCAGCAGGTTGGAGAAAGCTGCACTGTATTAACTAGTCGTGCCTTTCCTCATAGGCAAAGTCTTGCTATAATATCAACTCATGAATAACCTCTATTCGAGAAAAGGGCCCTTCTAACGCTAATTGGATGCCTCCACTTTGCAGATTCTGGTGGATTTATTGCTTCTCTGGTGTCTGTAGCAACTGCGGCAAGGGTGTGGAACCTTTCCTCAATCGAAACCGAAACACAGCACGCTTCTGGGGAAGGAATAGAGAGATCTGTTCCTCCAGCATTAGCCCGCTAGGCAAGGAGAAGCCTCTCTCCCCCCCCCCCCCCAGCTCAGAAGCCAAGCAAGCTGCCGGAGCATGCAACAGACAGGATGCTAAGGTGGAAAAATGGACTGTACCACTTCAGACTGCAAGTGGGTGACCGTATGTTGTTCCCCTACGTCAAAAATTCTGTGCAGATAGAAAACCAACCCAGCAGGAAAGGAGATGTGTTAGAAACTTTCTTGTTGCTGAGCTCATTCTCTGCTCGCAGAGTGAGGTTGTTCTTGTTTAGACAGAGAAGCATTCGAAACTGGAATCCTTCACCTGCTGAAGTGGTGCAGTCCACTCATTCATTCTCACCTCTCTGAGAGAGAGAAAAGAAGGGCAGCAACAAAGAAAAGAGGCAAGCCTGAAAATTGTACTACATTTTCCAGTATTTGAGGCTTGCCTCTCTTTCTTCTTCTTGCTCTTTTGTCAGATTCACTGAAACAGCTCCTTGTATAAAGTCCAGGCCACCACACCCGAAATGGGCTCCCCCGAACTCTACACTCATTTGCCAATAATTCCACCCAGCCCAAATAGGCCTGTCTTTGCTATGCTCCAAACCCTTACATTCTGGCTCTTCCTTGGCTGTTCTGACTGCCTTGCATCTCACCAGCATAACAAAAGCCAACAACAACAACAACACAGCATTTCTTGCAGTGATGGCATAGGAACACGGTGCCGTGATTCCTGGAACCCTTCCTCTGGGTGTGTTTTTTTTTTGCAAAGCTGTTTTGCAAGAACGGTTAATTCCTCCTTCCTTTTGGGAGCGGCAACATTAACTCCCAGTGTGGTGTTTGGGCTGCAGCCTTTCAAGTCTAATTTCAAATGGCTTCTCCCATAAATCCATAATGAGGAGTCAATAACAAGGAGTTGCATCAGGGAGGGAGCTTTTTAAATAAAGCAACAGCATATACTTTGACTGGGACTGCTGATTATTGTTGCTTCCTTGTTCTAATTGGAGATGGGAGAGAAATGTGTTCACTAAAGCTGCTTTCACACTTTTGAATCAATATGTGAACCGAAACGCAGCCATCCTTCAAAACTTGCTCTTCTCCGAATTTTGCAATGGTGTTCTCCAATAAAAACAATGCATACAAATAATAATAATAATAATAATAATAATTATTATTATTATTATTATTATTATTATTATTATTTTATTTCTATACCACCCCATAGTCGAAGCTCTCTGGGTAGTTTACAACAATTATTGAAGACAATAGAACACATTATAAAATACAGATAATAAAAACATATACAGTAATACCTTGGATTGCAAGTAACTTGGTTTGAGAGCGTTTTGCAAGACAAGCAAATTTTTAAATATTTATTTAAATTTTTTTTAACTTGATATACAAGTGACGTCTTGCAATACAAGTACTGTAGTATGGCTTAAATTAAAAATCTCTGTACAAATTTTTTTGGGGGGATTTCGTTTTGATATGAGTGTTTTGGATTACAGGCACGTTTCTGGAACGAATTATGCTCTCAATCCAAGGCATGACTGTAATTTCATTACACAAGTTTAAAAACCAAATTTATAAACCTAATTTAAAATGGCAAATAATTGAACAAGTTAATAAACTAAGCTTGCAGCTGATATAACCTCCACCACCACCCATGTGCTATTTTGTGCTGTTAAACATTAAATGCCTTGGCACAGAGGCATAAATATTAAATGCCTGGGCCGAAAATATTAGGGGAAATGATGTTCAAAAATGCATTATATTAGGAAAATCGTTTGCAAAAAAATGTGCATATTAGGCCAAAAAAAAATGTATACAAAAATGTATACAATCTGGAGAACTGTGCACAAAAATGCTTACACATTTTTATGTGAGCTTTATAAGAAGTCTCAGAGTTCCTGACAAACTGAACGTAAAACTGGAAAAAAGGAGAAGCTGAAAGAAACCAAAATTGACAGGTTCATTGATCCCTACTTACAATACAGGAGTTGCAAACATCACTTGGGAACGTCAATGTAACTGACCAACAATCTCAAAGCTCACCCAGTGCCACTGATCGACAGCCATAGGTTCAAGGAAGACAAAAGAAGCACTTCTTCACACAATATATATATATAATAAACTTGTGCAATTTACCTCCAGAGGATCTGGGGAAAACCACTGGCTTAGATTAGATTTGTTCATGACATTTCCTCCAAGGAGCTGAAAGGCAGCATACCTGCTTCTCCAGCTCACCCTTTTATTCCACACAACAACAACCCAGTAGGTTAGGCTGAGGGAGGAAGATGGGCCCAAGGTCAACCGGTGAGCTTCATGGCTGAGTGGTGATTTGAACCCTGGTCTCCTCGGTCCTAGTCCAACACTCTTAACGTCGGCTATGCTACCCTGGTTCTCTTGGCCGGGTTAAAAAAAAAAAAAAGCATTAGACAAATTAATGGAAGAAAGGTCAATCAAGGGTGATAATATAAGCTGCGATAGATAAATGTAACCTGCATGTTATGGCTGTGTAACTTCTGAGGAAGAGGTGCTGAAGATCGACCACGAGGAAAGACTGTGTCTGATCAAGGTCAGTTCTTAACTGCGTTTGAACTACAGGTCAAGGCTGAGGAACAAAGACAAGCACCTTGCCTGGTCTGGACTTTTCAGAGACCTTTTAAAAGGTAGCCTTTTCCAACCCAGCAGCCTCCAGATGTGTGGGACTTCAACTCCCATAATCCCCCAGCCAGCAGAGCTGGTTGGGGGATTATGGGAGTTGTAGTCCCACACATCCAGAGGCCCCAAGCTGAGGAGGATGGCTATTTTAAGGGTTTGGGGTTGTTCGTGCTTGGGAAGCAGGATTTGTCAAACGATGAAACCCTGTCCTGGAGACATGCTTGGACTTGGCGAGGTGGACAGCAAGGACTGTGTTCTCTGTTCTCTACCTGGAGGCGGCACAAAGATGTTGTGCCTCCATTTGCATTTGGAGATTATCAGCAGGTCAGGAAATCCGACAGCGTCAACAGCCCATGCAATTTAAGAATGTGCCCTGCTGCAGCTCATTTCAAGAGAGGAGGGTTGACTTCTTTGGTTCGGATTCCCGTCCATAGGAAGATGGTCCTTTCTTGGCGTTGACGGCCATGTTCCTGTTCCATTCCTCTCATTCCATAATTAGCATCTCAACAGTGTTGGGTTCTTGAAGGAAAGAAGCAATGCAAGGTCCAAGGACAGCCCAGCCCGACTCATTCCTCTTTTATAGTGCCATCAACTTGCATATATCACCTAGTGAAGGAAAATAACACAAGCTTAGTACCCAGCATCAAGAGTAGGCATGGTTGGGCAGCTGCCAAAGGCCCACAGCCCAGCAGGGGCCCACTGACAAGAGCCCCCTGGAGTTGCTCCTCTTCTTCCCCAGTGCAACCTGCTTGTTCACCTGCCTCTCACTCTGGCCCAGACAACAGTAGCGATGAGGAGGAAGAGCAGGTGATGCCACAGCTTCCTTGCTCACTGGTTCTCTCCGCCTGCCAAGCAAGCAAGCAGTGGCTATGATGAGGAAGAGGAAGAGGAGGAGGAGGAGCAGGAGGAGCTGGTGACCATGACAGTGAGAAGGTAAGCTCGGGGGTATTGAAGCGGTCTTGCCCAAGGGCCTTCAAAAACCTGGAGCTGGCACTGTTAATACTAGAGCTGTGCACAAACGGCCTCTGGAAATTATCCACCCTATTTGTGGGCAGAGTGATTGGGGGAACAATTTCACCAAATTTCTCCCCTAACCACCCTTGGCTGCGAACAGGTGAGAGAACTCACTGTTGCTATGCAGGCTGATGGCTGGCCACTCTTGGATATAGAAAGCAGGGCTAAGATGACCCTTGGTTTCAAGCCAATGAGGCTATTTTTTATGTTCTTAGAGCAGTGTTCCCCAACCTTGGGTCCCCAGATGTTTTTGGCCTACAACTCCTAGCATGCCCCAGCCAGCTATGCTGGCTGGGGCATGCTGGGAATTGTAGGCCAAAAACATCTGGGGACCCAAGGTTGGAGAACACTGTCTTAGAGGATGGCCCAGTGAACTGGCCATGCATTCAGGGGAGCAGCCGCTGCAAAGTGGCAGTTTATTTATTTATTTATTCATTCATTCATTCATTCATTATATTTATACCCCGCCTTTTTTCCTGCAAGGAACCCAAGGCGGCTTACATAATCCTCCTCCTCCTCTCCATTTTATCCTCACAACAACCCTGTGAAGTAGGTTAGGCTGAGAGTCAGTGACTGGCACAAAGTCACCCAGTGAGTTTCATGGCTGAGCGGGGACTAGAACCCGGATCTCCCGAGTCCCAGTCCTACACTCTAACCACTACACCACACTGGCTCTCTGAAAGGTCCCAGGTTCAATTCCTCACTTTTCTCCAGTTAAACCATCCCAGGGTGACTGGGCTGGGAAAGACTTTGGGGGGGGGCACTGTGAATCAGAGTAGCCCAGCATTCCCCAACCCAGTGGCCTCTAAATGTTTTGGACTTCAACTCTCATCCGATTCAGCCAGCACAGCCAATGGTGAGGAATGCTGGGAGTTGTAGTCTAAAACGTCTGGAGGGCACCACATTGGGGAAGGCTGGAATAGACCAATCCTGGCTAGACGGACCAGACCAGTGGTATGACTCAGTCCAAGGCAGCTCTCTGTGATCGTATACGTAGCTGTATGTAGATTAATAAAAATGCAAAAGTCATGCAGCAAGTGCTAAAAAGAGAGCCGCTGCCCCTGGCAAGGAATGTACACACCCATCCACATCAGAAGGTATACCCAGCAAAGAAGCAATGCAAGGTCCAAGGACAGCCCAGCCCAACTCATTCCTCTTTTGTAGTGCCATCAACTTTCGTAATTAGTGAGGCTCAGTTTAGTGATCACACAGCTCCAACTGGCAGCTCCCTGGACTGCAGGCCCTGGCCTCATCCATCGCAATGTTCCAGGTTCGATCCCCGGCCTCCAGGTAGGGCTTGGAAAGAATCCTGCCTGAAACCCTGGAGAGCCACGGCTGCCAGTCAGTGTCGACAATACTGGGCCAGATGGACCAAGGGTCTGACTCAGTATAAGGCAGCTTCCGATGTTCCTATGTTCCCCCCACTCCACCCGAAGTTAGGAAGGTGATGGTTTTGTTGTTTTTCTGGTGCCAGGCGAATACTTTTTAATTGTATTTCCTCAGGCATCTCAGTGTGTTTTATAACTCTTTCTATTTTTTATTTATTTATTTGTACTATTTATATACCGCTAGATATTTAGAAAATCTCTAAGCAGTTTACATATAAATATTAAAATCACAATTAAAAGCACATTTAAAATACAATTTTAAAAACAATATTACAGTAATAATAATAATAAATAATACACAGCAGTACAGGAGCAGTAAAAATGGGACATCATCATTAATTTAATTACAGGCCAGGGAAAGCCTGGGTGAACAGGTGCATTTTCAGGAGGCATTTAAAAGACGCCAAATTTTCTGCTTCCTGAACTGCACAAGAGAGCGTTCCCCCCCCCCCCCCACAGGGTGGGTGCCACTACCAAGAAGGCCCACCATCGAGGTATTGCATGGCAACATTCCAATAAGTTTGGAATGACTAGCAAGGCCTCCTCTGATAATCTTAATGGTTGGTTGGGTATATATGAGGGACATATATTTGTGGCATAGCCCTACCAGATTTTATTGATTTTATGGCTGCTGTTTCTGTGCTTTGAGCTTTGTGTTTTTATGCTGTTTGATAGTTGACTGTACTCTGCCCCGGGGTTTTTATACTAACAGGAGGTTACTTTCGTAATTAGTGAGGCTCAGTTTAGTGATCACACAGCTCCAACTGGCAGCTCCCTGGGACTGCAGACTCTGGCCTCATCCATCGGCCAGAGAACTGAGGGGCCAAGGGGAGGCTGCACCCTCTGCCTCCCAGGAGTAACCTCATGGCAAGGGGGAGACCAGCCTGATGCCAAACATCGGCCAAAGAAGGAACAGCTGCAGAGAGCTTGTTTTGCCCTTCCCTGCCAGAAAAAAAGAAAGAAAAAAAAGGGGGGGGGGAATCTATAAGAACCTTGTAACTAAGAACTGGTGCCTGAGTTTGGCTTTCTTCCTCCTCCCTCCCAATCCCTTTTCCTTTTGTGTCATGTCTTTCATATTGTAAGCCTGAGGGCACGGACTATCTAATATTAATCTTTGTAAGCCACTCTGGGAGCCTTTTTTGGCAGAAGAGCGGGGTAAAAATGCTACAAATAAATAAATACGGTAATTATAAATCTACATTAGCTGTGTGAGCCAAAGCTGGATGGGACCGCATGTCTATTTTATTTTTTTTAATTTGTTTTGTTATATTTATATCTCGCCTTTTCTCCCAAGGAAGCATAGTCCTCCATTTTATCTTCATAACAATGCTGCGAGGTAGATTAGGCCGAGAGTCCGAGACTGGCCCAAAGTCACCCAGTGCGCTTCAGGGCCAAGTGGGGACCGGAACCCGGGTCTCCCCAGTCCCAGCCCAGCACTCTCACCACGACAACACAATAGGCCCTACTCTTACCGCAGGCTTCTCTCGCCCTTTTCTACAGCCTCCTTCTACTACACACCCAAAGGGTCATGTCAATAAGCCCTTATGAATGCTTAAAAGGAGAGACTTGTTGCTCCGATGCCCTCCAGGTGTGTGTGTGTGTGTGTTTGAGTTGTAGGATAACAAAATAACCTTTGCATTAGGATGACTCACCTGCAAAAGCATTCATTTCTCTGATGTAATATCAGATAAATGATTTCTCTGGAACCCAGAAATTCTCAGTAACGCGGATTAAGGCATGTTGCATCCTGAAACCCTCACCACCACCACCCACACAGTTGGAGACCTCATGAGGCATAACTGGCAGCGCACGCCACTTAATGTCACGCACACTCGTGCGAAGACTTTCCTCATTCCATGGGCACACAATGTTTATGGATGCCAAGGGGGAGGCTTCTTTGTCTCTTGTTTTACAGACACAGAACACCACAATGTCTTTTGTCAGAGAAGGCCTGTGGAGTCAGCGGCAAGACACGCTTACTTCATATTGTAGAGATAGGACAAGCTCTTCATATTGTAATAACAGCCCTGGGCCGCTCACAAAGTGAATAGGTGGTATGCACACTGCAAATCGGGTACAAGGCACCTGAGAGGAGGAACATCAGGAGAAACAAGGCCCTATGAGGAGAGACTAAAAGAACTGGGCATGTTTAGCCTTCAGAAGAGGAGACTGAGGGCAGATATGATCGCACTCTTCCAGTACTTGAAGGGGTGTCACACAGAGGAGGGCCAGGATCTCTTCTTGATCATCTCAGTTTGCAGGACAAACTGAGGATGGAATGATGTGCTCAAGTTACAGGAACCCAGATTCCGCCTGAACATCAGGAAAAATTTCCTGACTGTCAGAGCAATACGACAATGGAACCAACTACCTAGGGAGGTGGTGGGGCTCTCCCACTCTGGAGGCATTCAAGGTGCAGCTGGACGGCCATCTGTCGGGGATGCTTTGACCTGGATTCCTGCGTTGCGCAGGGGGTTGGACTCGATGGCCTGGTAGGCCCCTTCCAACTCTACCTCTCTATGATTCTATGATTCTATGAGATGCCACTGCCAGCCTGCTTGCTCACTGGCTCTCTGCCTGGCAAGCAAGCAAGTCGTAGCAATCATGAGAAAGAGGAGGAGGAGCAATAGCAGCTGGTGACAATGGCAGTGAGAAGGTAAAGACATTGAGAAAGGGGACAATTGAAAGTGTCTAGCCCAAAGGCACTCAAAAATCTGGAGCAGGCACTTGTTCTTTTACCTGTCCATTTAGTATTATTGCCTGTGTTTCCATATAAGTTATTTTGATGCTGGTTTTGATAGTTATTTTTAAGCTTGGTGTGTGTGCATGTTAATTTTTTCCCCCTTGTTGTTGACACCGCAGCCTTATCTAGTACCTGCCCTTGTTTCAGATCTGCCTCAGAGTCCCTGTTGTATGTCCCACCACCAAGAGAGGTAAGGTTGGTGGGAATTTGAGACAGGGCCTTTTCTGTGGTGGCTCCCCTGATTGTGGAACTCCCTCCTTAGGGATGTTAGACTGACTTAGGAAGGAAAGCTGTTTTTTTTAAAAAAAAATGTTTTGTTCCACGTGGCTTTTGAATGTAATTTAATTCCACTCTCTGCTTTTTAAAGATGAATTTTCTTATTTTAAATCAATTTGTGACAGTGTTTTAAAGTTTTTTACATTGTATGTCACGGGGGAGGCACTTTTGGGTAGAAAGGCAACTCATAAATAATGTTATAGATAGACAGATAGATGGATAGATAGATACAGTGGAGGCTGCCGGCTCTAATGTCAGCGGGGCTCTGTATCTGCTCCGGATTTTATTCTGAACTTTTAAGGAGCTATCCATGGCACTGAACTCTATCCCCCAAACTAGGTTCAGCACCATGGATAGCTTCTTAAAAGTTCAGAGTAAAATCCAGAGTGGATGCAGAGCCCCGCTGAGATTGAAGCCACCAGCCTCAGATGGATGGATGGATAGAAGTAAGCCCCGCCCCCAACCTGCCAACACCCCCCCGGACTCCACGCCCAGACCAGCCAAACCCCAAAAGTCTCCACCCCTTGGACCAGCCTGAACCTGCCTCGTGTTCCACCCATGAATCAACCCCCTGGCATCACTGAACGGCCAGACATTTTTAAAATCACAGCCTGGCATCCCCCCAGCCACCCCCGTACCTCTGAAATCCTTGTTAGTGTTGTCAGCACGTCAAAGACTTGTTAGCAGTTGATTAAGTTGGCCTTTCAACCGATTAATTAACAGACTGCATTTAAATAACTTTGCCAGGTGGCCCCCCCAACAGACCTGCGTTGTTGAGAGATAATGTGAGCTGCTACTTGGACAGAAGAATAATGGCAGCACCGAAATAGCCTCTGAAACCAGACGTGCCCCTTCACTGGCAACCTGATGGCCCTTGCTGAGTAATCCACTACAGCTTTTGCGGATTCATCTGCCGTTGCTTGAAGTTTGCAGTCATCTTTTTGTTTTGTTTTCTAACAGACATTTCTTGCCACCTTCAATTCCTTCATCCATCCACTTTGCCCAACCTGGACTACCAAGAGAGGTATGTCATCATCCGTGCCAGCTCCAGGTTTTGGGAAGGTCCCTTGAGCAAGGTAGGTGCCCTCAGTAAGCCCCCTTCTCTATGGGTCGCCGCCTCCTCTCCAAGGCACTGCTCCACACACTTGCTTGCCTGCTCCTTTTGGACCCAGTCGGCACAACAACCACCCAGAGGATGAGCACAAGGGAAGTGGCAAGGATGTGGCTCTATTTCCTTACCATTACCGGAACTTGCATGCTCAGAGTGGACAGGTCAATGGGCAGCGACCGTAAGGGGATGGAGCAGGAAGTGGCAGTGGGCCCACTGCAGGAGTGTAGGCCTTAGCGGGTGCCCAGTGATGCTGAACCCTGACCCTGGCCCTAATTTGGAATACAGGCAAGCTGCACTATGTATGTGACTTCAGAAGAAATTGCCTGCACATTTCCAAACTCTTCTTTGTGTGTGACCATGAGGACAAGAAACTTTATTAATATTTCTAAAAGCAAAATTTCTGAAAATGACAGTTTCTTAGGGGGGAAACGTGTTTTACACAGCAATACTCACAGCCTTGACCTCAGTCAACAGCTGCTGAAGTGATAACTGATTTACAGCAGGTGTGGTAGTTCTGAGGAAAAGGGACTTGGTCTGTTTGTTAGCAACAGCCAGTGGTAACTAACCCATGAGACTGATTTTACAACAACATAATCTTATCTTTCTGGCCCAGTGCCAGTTGTCAAGAGATGCTGGTGTACACAAGAAATGCTTGCAAGAAATATAGTTACCAAAGGTTTTAATTAGAGAGAGGCAACAACTGCATACAGAATAGACAAAAGTACTTCTCCACACAACACATAATTTCTGTATGGCATTTACTGTCACAAGATGTGGTGATGGCCTGTGGCTTATGCTGGCTCAGCTTGTCTGAGTGTGGAAAGCTAAGCAGGGTCAGGCCAGGTTATTACTTGGATGGGAGACCCCTCCTCTAGTTTCCTGCATTCAGCAGGGGGAGTGACTCGTGACTCGTGAGTCACCATTTTGGACCAAGGACTCGAACTCGGACTCGAGACTCGGGTCCAAAGACTCGTGACTAGAGACCAAGGACTCTTCAACATCCCTGGTCTGTGCAGAGGGAGAAGAGAGGGAGCGCAGGGCCATTCCACCACCAGCCCTGCCAGGAGTATTCATTAATATTCCCCCTTCTTCCCTCCCCATTCCTTTTTCCTTGTGTGTCGTGTCTTTTTAGATTGTAAGCCTGCGGGCAGGGACTGTCTTGTTAATTGCTGTAATCCGCCCAGAGAGTTTCGGCTATTGGGTGGTATAAAAATGAAATAAATAAATAAAGCCAGTGTCAAGTCCAGGACAGGAGCAGGGGTTCTTGGCTGGAACACCAGGGCCAGGGTAGATGGAGGCACAAGAATGTCCAGAGGCAGAAGCACAGTCCAGGAGCAAACAAGGGTCAGATACATACAAGGTGCAGCGGGGCCAGAGGCAGGAGTGTGGGTCAGAAGCAGGCAAAGGTCAAGCACGGTCAAGACAAGGATCAACATTTGTGGCAGAGAGTCAGGAACTGGCTGCAGACACCACAATGACTCCTATTGCTGTGGCAAAGGCTTGAGGGAAGAGGAAGCCCTTATGTAGGGCTTCCTGCAGCTCCTAGCTGGTCTGCATTAACAATCTTGAGAGCCAGTGTAGCGTAGTGGTGAGAGTGTTGGACTGGGACTTGGGAGATGTGGGTTCTAGTCCCCGCTCAGCATGAAACTCACTGGATGACTTTGGGCCAGTCACTGACTCTCAGCCTAACCTACCTCACAGGATTGTTGTACGGATAAAATGGAGAGGAGGAGGAGGATTATGTAAGCCGCCTTGGGTTCCTTGCAGGAAAAAAGGCGGGGTATAAATGTAATAACTAAATAAATAAAAATAAAAATCCTGGGAGTGGCTAGAGGTTTGGGGCTGAACCCTGCAAGTAGTGCAGCGTAGGCTGCGCTGCTGTCTGAAAAGTGGCCACCAGGTGGAGCTGCTGTGCTTCCCTGGCTGAGCAGATCCCGACAACCAGTGTGTGGAGGGCTCGAAGTAAAAGGATGCTGAACTAGCCAGGGCAGAAAGTAGATCTCAGATATTTTGGAATTCAACTCCCAGCATTCCTGAGCATTGGCCATGCTGGCAGGGGCTTCTGGAAGTAGAAGTCCAGAGAACATCTGCAGCTCTACCTTCTGCCCACCCCTGGAGTAGATGGACCTCAGGGGCTGATCAACCTGGGTTCTTCTGACATTCTTCTTACCGTATTAGTCTAATATTTTCCTTGGCTTGGTTTCCATAGGTGCAGAAGTAGATCCAGGTATCCTTCTAAGCTCTAAAAATGTGCAAGGTCTTTCTTAGAACTCCCCCCCCCTCCACACCAGCACACACACACACACACACACACACACACACTTTACACTCAGGATTAGTTAATCTGAAGTGAATGTTACCATCATGCTATGTCAGTGTTCTCCAACCTTGGGTCCCCAGATGTTTTTGGCCTACAACTCCCAGCATGCCCCAGCCAGCGTAGCTGGCTGGGGCATGCTGGGAGTTGTAGGCCAAAAACATCTGGGGACCCAAGGTTGGAGAACACTGTGCTATGTCATAAGGTCCTTCCAGCAGCCTTCCCAACCTGATGCCCTCCAGATGCGTGCGACTGCAACTTCCATCGTCCCACATAGTGGTGTAGTAGAGCCAGGGTGCTCAGGAATGCAGCTCTGACACTTTTTTTTATTAGCAGGGACGCTGACAGTCATCTGCCTGGCACCCCGCCCCCCTCACACTTCCCTGTTCCCTCTGAGTCTAGCTGCAATCCCCACAGTAGCTGCGGGGGGGGCAGTGCGAGGAATTAATTTCCCCAGCGGCAATATATTGTTCCCTGTTCTAATGCGAGATATTTTGGGGTGGCTTGGTTGGTCTGGAATGGGCAACGGAGACCCATTCCTTTACAACAGGCCTGCTTCTGGTGGAGACGAAAACTGCTGGAACTGGCCTGTTGATAATATGGACAAACACCATATTTGAAACCATATTGAAAACATCGGAAACTGCCCGATCTCGGAAGCTGAGCAGGGTCGGGCCTGGTTCGTACTTGGATGGGTGACCGCCTTGGAGTACCACCAGCCCAGGTGCTGTAGGGAGGGAACAGAGCTCAGGGTGAGAGAGCACCTGCTTTGCATGCAGAAGGTCACAGGTTCAATCCCCGACATCTCCAGGTAGGGCTCGGAAAAACTCCTGCCTGAAACCCTGGAGAGCCACTGCTGCCAGTCAGTGTTGACAACACTGGGCCAGATGGACCAATGGTCTGACTCAGTATAACGCAGCTTCCTACATAGCAACATAGGAAGCTGTCTTATACTGAGTCGGACCACTGGTCCATCTAGCCCAGTGGCCAGGTATCCTTCTTTACAGAGGACAGTCCTCTGTTTGAAGAGCTGCCAGAAGACCTTCCTCTGCTTGAAGGCGTCTTCTGCTGGAAGGGTTACACCCAGTCCAAATCCCATTTAAAGATAAGGAACCATCAGAAGGGAGAGCTAAAATGCCCTGGCGGCTGGCGTTGCCCATGAACTGAGGTCAGCACCTGGGCAGCAGATGCAAAAGGCACACCCACATCCCATCCCCTGGTCAGTTTTCCCCACTATGGAGAGAGTTGTATTGTATTTCCATTTAAATTATAGTCATTATTTCTACATATGCACCTATACATATAAATTAGCATATGCAAGTGTCATGGTATATTCTTTTGTCCCCCTTTTGGGCGATGCAGAAGTCTCCACCCTAAGCCCAGTGTTGTCAACAGCTCTCCAGGGTTTCAGGCTGGAGTTTTTCCAGCCCTACGTAGACATGCTTCCAGGGATTGAACTGGGGACCTTGTGCATGAAAAGCAGCTGCTCTGCCATGGAGCTATAGTCCTTCTTGTGTCCTTATTAAATAATCATATCTGATGTTATGTGCCACATGGCCTGGGCCCTGCATACCACGGTTGACGTACCAACCAGCCAGCATTTCACCGCTCTGATCAGTAAAACACTGATCTGTCAAGTAACCCCAAAGTCAATAAATGCCAGATTCTCTCTCATGCTCCTTCCAGTTCTGCCCTGGTTCCACATCTGGATTTGCAGGGAAACAATCCCTTGACCCAACAGCCCTTGTCCCGGCTCTGTCTGCTTGGGCTGAGCCCAAGAAGAACTCTCAGAACCACTGTCTATTTTCTTTGAGAAATCATGGAGGACAGGTGAAGTGCCAGATGACTGGAGGAGGGCAAATGTGGTTCCCATCTTCAAAAAGGGCAAGAAGGAGGAACCTGGGAACTATAGGCCAGTCAGTCTGACATCAATCCCTGGGAAAATTCTTGAGCAGATTATAAAGAAGTCAGTCTGCAAGCACCTTGAAAACAATGCAGTGATTACTAGAAGCCAGCATGGATTTGTCAAGAACAAATCCTGTCAGACTAATCTGATCTCATTTTTTGATCGGGTAACCTCCCTTGTGGACTGTGGGAATGCTGTGGACATTATATATCTGGACTTCAGCAAAGCTTTCGACAAAGTGCCTCATGATATCCTGATTAGCAAGCTAGCTAAAAGTGGGCTAGATGGAACACCTATCAGGTGGATCCACAATTGGATCCACAACAGAATCAGACTCAAAGAGTGCTCATCAATGGTACCTTCTCAAACTGGGGAGAGGTAACGAGTGGGGTACCACAGGGCTCGGTCCTGGGCCCAGTGCTATTCAACATTTTTATTAATGACTTGGATGAGGAGGTGCAGGGAATGCTTATCAAATTTGCAGATGACACAAAGTTGGGTGGAACAGCTAATACTCTGGGAGACAGAAACAAAACAACAGAATGAAATTTAATAGGGATAAATGCCAAGTGCTGCACCTAGGAAACCAAATGCAGAGTTATAGAATGGGGGACACTTGGCTCAACAATACTACAAGTGAGAAGGATCTTGGAATTGTTGTAGATCACAACCTGAATATGAGCCAGCAATACGATGTGGCTGCAAAGAAGGCAAATGCTATTTTGGGCTGCATTAATAGAAGTATAGCTTCCAAATCGCAGGGAAGTGATAATTCCCCTTTACTCAGCACTGGTTAGGCCTCATCTTGAGTACTGCATCCAGTTCTGGGCACCACACTTTAGGAAGGATGTAGACAAGCTGGAGAAGGTTCAGAGGAGGGCAACAAAGATGATAAAGGGACTGGAAACAAGGCCCTATGAGGAGAGACTGAAAGAACTGGGCATGTTTAGCCTTCAGAAGAGCAGACTGAGGGGAGATATGATAGCACTCTTCCAGTACTTGAAAGGTTGTCACGCAGAGGAGGGCCAGGATCCCTTCTCGATCATCCCAGTTTGCAGGACACGGAATAATGGGCTCAAGTTACAGGAACCCAGATTCCACCTGAACATCAGGACAAATGTCCTGACTGTTAGAGCAATAAGACAATGGAACCAATTACCTAGGGAGGTGGTACTGGTAAGCTCTCCTACTCTGGCTGGAGGCATTCAAGGTGAAGCTGGACGGCTGTCAGGGATGCTTTGACCTGGATTCCCTGCACTGAGCAGGGGTTGGACTCCATGGCCTTGTAGGCCCCTTCCAACTCTACTTTTCTATGATTCTATGAGCCCCCTGGTCTGATCCAAAGTCAGGATGCTGTTCAAAATGGCCATGACCAAATGAAATGGCAACCCCACAGGATGCAGCTTGCTCTCAGTCAGGAGCAGGGATAAATAACACGCAAAAGGCCTTAGGTTTCACAAAGACTTAGTCTGCCATGTTGTTATGTGCACAGCAAGACTGTGCAAGCTCTGTGTGCCGTGACTCAGGGAAAGGAGTTGTGCATCCTTATGAAAAGCCCAGTGGCAGCTTGTGAAGTGGCAAGCAAGGGAGAGGATGCTACACACACCTATCAGCAGAGGGTATTGCTTGGCAGCAGCAGGGACAGGTAACAGGGTAGGCACCCACACTCAGAGGTTGAGTATGGGTTAAGTGTGGATTGTTGTTGTTGAACTGTGGGTTGTTGTTGAAACATGGGTTAGCGTGTTGTCTGAACCCGGCTGCGCTAACGAGCCGTGGCTTGTTAACCATGAACAGCCCATGAAGAGAACCCATGGTTTATTGTTGGTTGTGAACGGTGGCTTGTTCACCATGGCTTGTTATTCAGCTGGGTTCAGACAACACGATTCAGCAACAACCCACATGGTTCAGTGACAACCCACACTCAACAAATACTCAACTTTTGAGTGTAGGTTATTGTGTTGTCTGACCCAGTCACTGTTAAAAAAAAAAGAAAAAAAAAAGAGGAAACACATCACAACAACAAAAAAGAGGTCATGGATCTGCATAAAAAAAATAGCTCATGCTAATTTTATGTATGGCTGCCAATTTAGAAATAAGCGCTATCATTGTATTCCCACACATCTGGAGGGCACCAGGTTGGAGAATGCTGTTCATTCTAGGGTTTGCATCATGCAAGAAGTAGTGCTGCCACCTCCTGGGTGGACAGTGCACTTTCCAAATGCAGCGGGCAAATGGCACAGCGAGTGGCTGAATTTTTCTTACCACTCTGGTGGTGAACACTATGCAGTACAAGCTGATGATGAATTTGTTTCCTAGTTGGAGCTGCTTGCAAGACAGGAGCTGCTGCTTTGTGATGCTTCTCCTGGCATCATTTTCCAGGGTGCAGGGAGGAAAGGAGAGGCGATATTGAATCTAGCAATCTTGCTCACACAACTAGCGTTTAATTTCTAAAAAAACCCCCAAAAACATTAGAGTTGCCAGGCTGAAGACAATCACACATGGTTAAATTCTTCCTTCTGTGCCACTCTTAAAGGTCTAGGAGTCTGAACATGCAAACATTAAGTAGGCAATGAAGTCTAAGAGGCATTAGAGGGGCTGGTGTGTGTGTGTGTGTGTGTGTGCGTGCGTGCGTGTGTGTGTGTGTGTGTGTGTGTGCATGCGTGCAAATTTCACAGATTGGTTTGACATGAACTAATCCACCAAATCTATAGGATTGCCCTTGATATTTTACTGCAACTCACTTGTTACCTGAACCTCAGAGGAACAAAAAGGGATCCGATTCCATGTGGTTTAATTGTCACTCCCTAGCCATGAAATATTTAAAAGCAGAAGCGTTTCCTTTTCTGGGTGTCCATCTATGTTGAAAGGGTTGCATGCTTTTCTGCTCTGAACTACAGAAAGATGTTTGTCCATATCTTTATTTTCTCTGCTTTCATGTGTTGCCGTACTGGAAATTCACAGCTACAAGAAGAAGGTTGTGAAAATGGGTTGAACTGCACAAGAAGACGACAAAACCTATCGACTTGTCCCGCAGGTACAAAGAAGTAGCAAAAGATTGGTTTCTTGTTTATCTATTTTGCTGCATTTGCTCAGTTTTGTTTGCTATGTTTGCTAAATTTTTCTTGAGACAGATTTTTGATTGATTGAAATGCCTAATCTAAGAACAAAACCAAAGTCTCACAGTGGCTGTGATATCATTGTATTCTTACAATAGCGACTTCTCACTATCCATGTACATTAACAGCCAAACTATGATAACAGAAAATTACCAATAAATTACACTGAGCATTGATGGTCTTAAGAGTATGAAGGGCATATATCTTCATGCAAGATGATCAAGGCACTGTTACCCAGATTCAGTGAGGGGTGATCTTTGTTTACATAATGTAAGACTAATGTACCCATTTTTGTCTGTTTAGTGTTGGAATGATGACTTTGCTCCAATAAGACCTGGTCTCATATTTTAAGAAAACTAATGACTATGACACTTTGTAATATGAAATAGAACTATTATAGCTAGAAGAATTATACTGCACCTTCAGATTAAACTCTGTTCACTTGCAACTGGTACTAAATTTGCTCCCAGAAATTTCCCTCTATGATTTTTTACATCAAATATTCTCCAGATGTTCCCTTAGTGTTCAAGTGTTTGCTAAGAAAATTCAGCTATATGATATCTATATTTGATGTCCAATGATATTTGGCAGATGACATGCAATGGCATTGAGTATCTGGCAGCATTTGACAGTTGACAGACAGCCTATGAGATTTCGTATTCGATGCCCGCCAAAATAATCAAGTCTAAAGCACTTTAATTTTGATGTTTGGGGTAAAATGTCACGTTCAGAATGTGACTTGCAAATTTGAAACTTAAACATGGTTTTAGATCCTGTAGGGCGTAATAATCCAATCAGGATGCCGGTAACTCTCCAAACTTGGAGGATTACAGCCATCCTACGCAGTGTGGGAGGACTGTAGAGGTGAAGGTCATCTCCACACTTCAGCGGGAGGGTGTTCCAAGTTCGGAGTTGTTTGGCCAAAAACATCTGGGGACTCAAGGTTGGAGAACACTGGTCTAGGCCCTCAGACGCTGATTGCTCCCTCCAGACGCCATGACATTTAAAGAGGCTGGCTTAATATATAATCAGTGCATATGGTATAAGTGTGTGTTTTAAGTCAATATTTGTATACGTTATACATAAAATACAGACATGTTTAAAAATGAAATTTCACTTTCAAAATCTGAATGGTGAAATTACACATTTTGTGAATACTTATTTCAGCTCTCGTGTTCGTTTTCAACAAACCATCTTACACTTAATCCCTGTAGTCAAACTGATTTCAGTCCATGTTTTCTGTTTAAGGTTTTTACTGCCTGGATGCCAATTCGCCCCCTGTTCCTTGCCCAGAAGGCACCTTTCGCTCTGCAGGAAGTTCTCCCTCACACCAGTGTGTGGCCTGTCCTGTTAACTTCTTCAATGCTAAACTTGGTCAAGCAGCTTGCTTTCCATGTGGCTCAGAGGCCATGCAGCCCAAGGAAGGCCAAAAAACTTGCATCTGCCTTCGGGAAGGCCGAGTGTTTCAGGTATGGAACTCACGCCTTCCTGAGTCATGTCCGATTTGCACACGCAAGCCATCACTCAATGTCGCAGCCCTCAAGTGACAGGAATACATATGTGAATCAGACCATGTTTTTCATGGAGACACTTCAGCTTACATCAGTCAGACAAGCCGAGGCTGTGATATTAAGCAAAGGAAGATTTGAGGAGGCAGTACTGGATGGCAGTGTGATGTTATGATATTGTGTGTAAATTAATATGTGTATATATGGTAAGTATAGTAATGTGTTCCTGTTATGAGTCTATGGCTATGGGTAGGTATTCCTGATGCATCTCTGTATTTTATGGTAGGTAAGTCTATGGTGAGTGAGAAATGATGCGCAGGAAGAATGCTGTGGGAGGCAGATTAAGTTAGTGCAGAGTTTAGTTACAGCAGTGTTCTCCAACCTTGGGTCCCCAGATGTTTTTGGCCTACAACTCCCAGCATGCCCCAGGCTTTTAATCCTGAGCTTTCAGAGTCACCCAGAGCTACGCTGGCTGGGGCATGATGGGAGTTGTAGGCCAAAAACATCTGGGGACCCAAGGTTGGAGAGTTACTGAGTTACAGGGTCAGATTGATCGTAGACAGTAGTTAGAGTTAGTGAGTGCAGAAATTATTAATGTGAACAGATGGTGAGGGTGAATTTAGAAATAGAATAGGATAGGAGATTAAATAGTATTAACTGAAATTTATGGATTGAACTTATCTCAAGAAACTTCTGTCGTTTAAATAAACTTTACTTTGTTTGTTAAAGCAACCTGTGTGAGAAGCAGTGCTTTACATATTGCCAGAGAAAACATAAAGGTGTTTATTAACATAAGGTGGGTATGATATAAATCCCAGCGACAATGTGAGGGTTGTAAGGGTCAGGGTTATAGAGAGAAAACCCCACACACCTTACAAAAACACACCCACAGCTCCAAAAAGGAGGGATGTGACAGGCGGCCTCTAGTAAGGACATTGGAGGAGTCCTGTTGGATCCAAGCCAATCGCTATCTGATGAAGCATCCTGCTTCTTTGCACTCTGACTGGCTGGATGGCCTGGTTGTGCTCAGAAACAGATGTTCTTCTGAGTCTACTCCTGTCACTCTCCTGCTGTTGGTATTCAGGGTCATACTCCATAAAAGTGTCTACCTAATCCCCTTTTAAAGTCCTCTTCTGAGTTGGTGGCCATTACCACATCTTGTGGCAGCCAGTTCCATGAATTAATGATGTGTGAAGTAGTACTTCCTCTTGTCTGCCCAGAATTTCCTGTCAAACAGTTCAAGCGGATGTCCCTAAATTCTAGTTCCATGACAGGGGGGAAGGCACTTCTCTCCACCCATCTTCTCCACAACATGCATCATTTCACAACTTCAAACATGTCCCGACCCGACCCGTCCCGTCCCGTCCCCCCAATATTCACCCCCCCATTAAAATCCTCAAACTTTGTAGCCTTTCCATTGCCTCATGTTCATTTTGGTTGCCCTTTTTTTGAAATTCTAGAGGAATACTATCCTGTTTCCAGCAGTACAAAGACAAAGCAGCTGAAAATTAGTCAGGGTCATGAGTACCAAAGGCAAGGTCTGAAGGCAATCCAAGCTCCAAATACAGGGGGATCCAGAGAAGAACTGGATTGCACAGGTCCAAACCTGCAAGGGAAACACAAGGCAAGAACCTGGAAACTGATGCACAGAATTGTTCCAGCGCTCCGTGCCTAACACTGGAGGCTTTTAATCCTGAGCTTTCAGAGTCACCCAGAGTCCAGCTGCAGGCCATCAGGGATGGTCTACACATGAGGAGAGTCTTACTCATTATCCCTTTGCTCACGAGGAGTCCTTCTTCCTCAGGTGGCCGCTCCTGTATCTGGCGGCTGACCAAGCTTGCACCTTGAGGCACCTGTGCTTCCTAGGGTTGGGGGGCTGCTCAGCCCCCACCTTCAATTCAGAGAAGGGGGGCTATCTTCTATTGAGGGGAAGAGCTGACTGCCATCTCCCCCAGGGGGGCTGGGAACCCCCTGTTCAGCCTCACGGTCCCCCGACACAGCCAGCTCCTCTGCAGTGTTTGTCTCGGGGGGGACGGGACACTCCAGGACATCTTCCAAAGAGGATTTCTCCAAGGATGGCATGACAGACAGACACATACCTTTTTCTCATTACAGCCGAGTGACGCTCACTGCCCGTGTGCGCCTGGCTATGAAAGCCCTGCGGAAGACAGGAGATGGGCGTGCGTCAAGCAAGTCTATGATATCTGTAGAGACGGTGCTGTCCGGAACCAAGAGGGGCAGTGCTTAGCCAAGGAAGGATGGACGCACTACTGCGCGGACAAGGTGTTGTAGATTTACGTGTGTGGGCCCAGGTCAGCCGACTCCCGCGTTGTGGCTGGGCGTGGAATTTGATTTTGTTCTCCCGTTTTGGTAACTGAGCTTCCAGCTTTGCTCAGTTCTGGTCAATTTCCATTCATTTGAAGTTTCCTAAACAGTTGTATGTACATCCCCCATTAAGAGCTGAGCTGCCAAAAAACAAAAACGAGCCGGGAGAAGGGAGGGAAGCATAATCCGGCTCCACGGTAAGTCTGGCAAGTTTTGCAGCTTGTTGGCATGTTAGTTACAGTGGCATTGTTGCAAAATCTGAACTGCTGGACAGCTCAGATCTAATGTCTTGCAGTTGGACATAGTTAGCTGGTCAGGTTCAGCAAAGTTTCTTAACTCCTAATTAGCTCCTGTGGCAGTGAGCTAAACAGGAGATTCCTGGACCAGAGTTTACAAATGGGAGAATGAGGTTTCCGTGTCTCACCCTAACGTGGGCCAGTTGCCTTCAAAGCCCAAGCAGCTCCCCACCAATCTAGCTCTCATGATTCTCTGCTCTGAGAACGTCTCTCGAGGTAGCAGCAAATGCTTTGTGTAAAGCAGTCCTGGATAAGAGGTAGCCAGATGATAAGACCTAGGGGATGTTTCTTTATAGCAGGGGTGTTGAACCTCTTTCAACCCGAGGGCCAGATTCAGTTTCAGAGAAGCTCTCAGGGGCTGTATTCTAGTGGTGGGTGGGCCAAAGGCAAAGGGGGTGTGGCCAAAGGCAGAAGGGGCGGGGCCAAGCATCCCAGGATATTTAACCTTCCAGCTCTTACTGCCAGTAACTAAGCCTTAAGAGAGCCATTTCAATAAAATGCACAAAAACTGGGGCCATGGCCAAGGGAAAGGGGAGTGGCCAAAGGAAGGGATGTGGGGGACCCCAGAGGGCTGGATTTGGACCCAAGACCTGAGGTTCTGCACCCGTGCTTTATAGGAGTGGTTGCTGAAGACATGCTGATTTAATTCCCTCTCGCTTTCTCTGCTAGGTGTGTGCTCTCCCCAAAGACTATCGGGGTTATGACAAAGTTCTCGGCCTCTGCCTTTGTCAAGCAGACACTCTGGAAAGCGTGTGCAACCCCCAGTGCAGAAGACGGCAAAGAAGGACTTTGCAGTTTGTTTGTGACCAAGAACAAGCCTGGCTTTCCATGACATACAGAAATGGGAGCCAGGTAAAAACAAAACAAAAAGGCAAATGGTCAGCCACCAGTTTTGCCAAAAGGGCTTTTTTGACAAGACAGTGATGGGCTAATGGGCCGCGGTCCTCAGCCACCCTCCCAGGGGGCTTGTTGCTAAGTCTCACTGCCACCAATGCTGCTCAACCATATTGCCATTTTTCATCTGGATTAGACAGTGGGGGACAAATGGCACCAGTCAGGGGGCTGGATTTGGCGTTGGGGGTTATCAGTTGCTGACCCCTAGTATGTAGCTTGATGCCTTCAGCTGGGACACAGTACTTCAGCGTTCTTCACCAATAAGCTTAGACTGCATCCTTTCTCACCTGTCACTCCAGTGTCCCTAATGCAATGACTTTTATAGTGCTGCAAGAAGAATCCACCCATAGATTAAATCAGTTTGAATATTGGTACTGTCCTCACAAACAGGAAATGAGGTGGAAAAGCTGCCTTTGACTGTACCAGTTCATACTGCATGTAGGGGGTTCATGTGATTGAATGTTCCCCCATGTAAAAATCTCCCCCAACACATAGTATACTAACACCAGGGAGAAGGGATTAGATAAGAGCTACCCCCTTGATATTTATTTATTTGTTACATTTATATCCTACCTTTGCTCCAAGGAGCCCATGCTGGCATACATTCTCCTCCTCCTCCTCCTCCTCCTCTCCCTCTTATCCTCACAACAACCCTGTGAGGTAGGTTAAGCTGAGAGTCAGTGACTGGCCCAAAGTCACCCAGTGAGCTTCATGGCCGAGCGGGGACTAGAACCCCTGGTCTCCCGATTCCCAGTCCAACACTCTAACCACTAGGCCACATTGGCTGTCGGCTCCCAGAGGAGACTGGGTGGCAGCAGTGGGACTGGCACAGCAAGGCCATGCCCAGTAAGTAAGGCAAAGCCAGGCAGTGCAGGTTCCCAACAAGCAAAGCCAGGTGTGTCAGGACCTTGGACAGATCACTGTCTGAAACCTACCAACTAAGAGCAAGTTGTCTCAGCAACATGTAGAAGCCTTCTGAAGGCTGGCAGGTCTGGACCTGCTGCTAACTCCGCCCCCCCTCTGAGGAGCTGTTGAGAGTACTTAAAGGGCCATTGTCCAATTCTGTAGCCACTGTCTTCTACAGTACAGAGCAGTGAGAACTGCAGCCAGAGGGGTGCCCTCTGCATCTGAGGAGTCTCTGGCCTGGAAGGTTCCAGATTAGCAGGTGACAGGATGAAACCTCCTCCCCCTCTGAGTCCTGCTCTGAGTCAGGGAGGGGGATTAAGGTTGGAGAGCATGGCAGATATGCATGTTTTTTTTGTGTGTGTATGTCTAGTCATGGGGGAGCATTCCATCCTGTGAGTGACTCTACCTGTAGGCTTAGGTGGTTCCAGTCCAGGCACAGGTTTACCGTCTTCTTTGCTCTTTGTGAGAACCATGGCATCTTTCCAGGATCCCTGAATATTGTTTCAGCAAATTACTAGAATCTGCAGTACTTTTGCCAATCCTCCTGTACATATCCAGCCTCTTTTTCATCAGTCCAGATGCAGCCGATATGCAGTGGTGCGGTCAGGTCATTTTAGTCTCTAGACTTAACAGTCTTAGTGGGGACTCTTTAGATGAGAATATCTATTACTTCACTTACATCAAAGTGTGGTGAGATAGCCCTGCTGTGTTTGGGGGGCCCTTCTTGCTCATCCTGCTGAATGGAGCCCTGGGCTTCTGCCCCAAAGTCCTGCCCTGATGGTGCCACTGCCAATAGGATGAGACTTGAGTTATCTGGACTTTTCCTTTAAATTCTTTGTAGGTTGACATTTTATTGGAAGAAATAAGAGCTTCCCTGCAAGTGTTTGATCTCCACACTCAAAATTTTTGCACCTCGGAGGAGAACAAAGAATCCCATCCGGTATACTTGTTAAAAACAAGTGGTAAGGAACAAGTTCCATCTTTTGCTTTTACCTTTTTCCTCCTAGCTCTACCTCATTAATGTTCCTTTAATTACAAATACTATATATGAATAGCTTTCAACGCCGTTTTATTGTTCCCTCTGACTGAGTTTCCTCCCATAATAGGGAAGATTGACTGAATGTCATGATTTAGATAAATCTGTCATTAACTGAAGAAACACAGTGTTGTTTTTGGACCATACAGGTAACCTACTCTGGCTTCATGATTGATTTGTAGAAACAATGTGCTAAATCAAAAGTAACTTGTTCACCATACAGGCCTGTGGCTTACGCTGGCTCAGCTTGTCTGAGTGTGGAAAGCTAAGCAGGGTCAGGCCTGGTTATTACTTGGATGGGAGACCCCTCCTCCAGTTTCCTGCATTGAGGCTCCTTCCAACTCTATGATCTATGAAACCAGTGGCCTTGATGCTCCAGAGATTGAATCAGGGCAGATATGAGCCTGGAGGAAGGCAGAAAAAGTGGGTTGAGCCATGCATGACCCATTTTTTTGGTATATCATTTCAGGAAGGGGATTCTTAGGAATATATGATCCCGAACCTGAGCTACTGCACTACTTCTTAACCTCAAATAGGATCTTATCAGCCTCCCAAAATGTATTACGGTCTACAGCCCGCTCAGGTATTTGATGTATGTATGCACGCATGTATATGTGTGGAGATGTATGTGTCTGACATTTCTATCCTGCCTTTTGCTAGATGGCCCCAAGCCAGCTTGCAATGTAAAACATTAACGTACGTTAAAATATGGTTAAATAAAACATGGACAAAAAAAACAGCCAATCAAAACAGCAGACAAAACAACAAAGCCAGCAACTTAACGACCTAATAAAGAGAGCGATTAAAACTGAAAAGATCTCGGATACCATTAGAAGCCATTAAAGGTATGGAAAAACAGGTGGACATCATCCAGCCCACCCGTTTGGTCCAGGTGGGAAGTAATCCAGCACCCAGACCAAAAGTGGTTGCCCTTCCCTGCTATAGAAGGTGCAGCCACTGGTATTTCCATGATGGCAGGAACTTGAAAAAGTGCCATGTATCTGCCAACACTGAAATATCAGCAGCACCATGTACATCAACCACTTGGAGGTGTCTATTTACACAAGGATGATTCCATGTGAGTGCCGAGCAGACTCTAAAGTTATGGTGATGTGTGAACTGCCAGTTGGTGATCCTGTGTGCAGATCCTACTTCACTGAGGTTTTATGTTCTCACAGGGATATCTGGCAAAGAAGATTCTAGATTTTACAGATTACCATTCCAGCAGCCTTCGAATTCTACATTGAAAATTATATTTACTGGCATCTTTAACCCAACTACATGCCTCAGAATTCACGACATCATCATGTTCATGGTTTTTAAAGAGCATTATCCAGTTTATGATGTGTAAGTACCAATTCTGAACCCAGGATAGCTTGGCTGGACCACTGTTTTTTAGCCCGCAGGTAAGAATATGTGATTCATATTAACATAGGAAGCTGCATTATACTGACTGGGTTCCGACAACACGATAACCCACACTCAAGGGTTGAGTATGGGTTGAGTGTGGGTTGTCGTTGAACCATGGGTTGTTGCTGAAACATGGGTTATTGTGTTCTCTGAACCCAGCTAAGATAACAAACCATGGTGAACAACCCACAGTTCACAGCCTAACAACAAACCATGGGTTCTGTTCATGCGTTGTTTGTGGTTAACAAGCCATGGCTTGTTAGCACAGCTGGGTTCAGACAACAACCTACGGTTCAATGACAACCCATACTCAACTCCTGAGTGTGGGTTATCATGTTGTCTGAACCCAGTCACTGAGTAAGACCATTGGTCCATGTCGCTCAGTATTGACTACACAAATTGAGATTGGCAACAGCTTTCTAGGGTTTCAGAGAAGTGTCTTTCCCAGCCCTACCTGGAGATGCTGGGGATTGAACCTGGGACCTTCTGCATGCAGGGAAGGTGATCTGCTAATGGGACACCTGCCCCATAGGTTAAGAATGACATACAGAATCACATTTATCAGACACAGGTACACTATTGCACTATATGGTTGAGAATTGTATGTGAATCACCACATTTGGTATCCAAATGCATCTAGATGATTATATACCTCAGGGCACAATCCTGTGCATGTGTAGACAGAAAGAAGTCCTACAACTTCCAGCATTCCCTAGCCAGCATAGGGGAATGCTGGGAGTTGTAGGACTTCTTTCTGTCTACACTCATGCACAGGATTGCACCCTTACTTACTAAGAGTAGATCAGCAATAGAACAAACTTACCACCATTTTTGGCAGAAAGGCGCGATATACAATTAATAAATAAAATATACTGTCCATGGAAGTCCCAGAATCTGATATTGAAGAAAGACTGGGCAGGGATTTGTCAGGGGTGCTTGAAGTCAGGGTGGCCCACATGTGGGCCTAGAATGGCCATTTGTGCAGCCCACCATATGTTCCCTCTTGCTTCCGCTGCCCCACCGAAAGCACTGCCCTGGAGTATTGGACTTCTGCCAGCTTGCCAAAGCACTGTGTGGAAGTCTGGCAGGAACTTGGGGTGGGGGTGGGGGTGGGGGGTGCGTGTGCATGTGCATGCATCTGTGGGGTGCAGCCCCCGGCTACCCAAGGGAAGTTGCCCACCCCTGTTTTAAGTGAGGGCAGCTTGCCTTAGGCAAGGGTTGGATGAGATGGCTCGTGATGGAGTCTCTTTCAACGCTACCCATCTTTTCTCATAACCACTACAGTTGCCATATGGTTGGATGTTAGGATGCATGTCATGTGGTAGACATGTTTACTTACTTTCCTTTGTGACCCTTTCAGGAGAATTTCACCACTGATTTGCACTTCTCAAGCATCAACAATGAGTAAATTTACTTACACAGTTGACATACACCCATGGTGAGATTAAAAAGCAAATGTTTGGACAAGATGGCACTTAGATAGTGGGTGGACATAGATAATCACATCACTTTTTTCCTGGGCAGCTGCCAACAATTTTCTACCACCTGATTGCCGCCTTGATCCATTTTCTGCCTGGGTAGTAATAAATACGCATGATACACTTACTGTCAGCACAGAATGCGGCCCTATTTCTTTGATCTGCAGCCAATTAATTGTGCATGCGAGGGCAGCCACTTCCTTGGGGGGGAAAAGGAAGCCCTGCCCACACATCTGAAGCCAGCTTGCGCTTCTAATTCTTGATCTGTTTCACTTAATTTTGCATTCACACTCTCTTGTCCATCACGCTAAGGATGGAATCAGAAATAAAAAGACAAGTTCCCGTTTCTGGAATTTAAGACCGTTCGGGCAGTCAACTGTTTCATCCTGTGTCTGTTCATAGAAACAACCTTTACAACACAAATCGTGAGTTTGACTGGGGAGGCTTCCGCACCCTGGCCGAGGATGCTAAGTTGGCCTCCAGCTCCTCCAACTTCCTCCTCTTCTTTTACCAGTTCCAGGATCCCGGAACTTATGTCCTGAGGCTAAGTAGCAACCGGCACAAAAGAATGGTTTGTTCTCATGCCATGACTTGTTTACTTACAAAGTTGGGTTTCCAACGTGGTGGTTTGGGAACACCTGCACTGGGTGGTGTATCGTGTCTTCTGACAGGGAGGGGCTCCTTGTTAAACATTTTATTTATTCATGTCTTTGTTTAGACAATTTCCTGACCTCCTGTTAGTATAAAAACCCCGGGGCAGAGTACAGTCAACTATCAAACAGCATAAAAACACAAAGCTCAAAGCACAGAAACAGCAGCCATAAAATCAATAAAATCTGGTAGGGCTATGCCACAAATATATGTCCCTCATATATACCCAACCAACCATTAAGATTATCAGAGGAGGCCTTGCTAGTCATTCCAAACTTATTGGAATGTTGCCATGCAATACCTCGATGGTGGGCCTTCTTGGTAGTGGCATCCACCCTGTGGGGGGGGGGGAACGCTCTCTTGTGCAGTTCAGGAAGCAGAAAATTTGGCGTCTTTTAAATGCCTCCTGAAAATGCACCTGTTCACCCAGGCTTTCCCTGGCCTGTAATTAAATTAATGATGATGTCCCATTTTTACTGCTCCTGTACTGCTGTGTATTATTTATTATTATTACTGTAATATATTGTTTTTAAAATTGTATTTTAAATGTGCTTTTAATTGTGATTTTAATATTTATATGTAAACTGCTTAGAGATTTTCTAAATATCTAGCGGTATATAAATAGTACAAATAAATAAATAAAAAATAGAAAGAGTTACTGAGATGCCTGAGGAAATACAATTAAAAAGTATTCGCCTGGCACCAGAAAAACAACAAAACCATCACCTTCCTGACTTCGGGTGGAGTGGGGGGAACATAGGAACATCGGAAGCTGCCTTATACTGAGTCAGACCCTTGGTCCATCTAGCCCAGTATTGTCGACACTGACTGGCAGCAGCGGCTCTCCAGGGTTTCAGGCAGGATTCTTTCCAAGCCCTACCTGGAGGCCGGGGATCGAACCTGGAACATTGTGCATGCAAAGCAGGTGCTCTGCTCACCCTGAGCTCTGGTCCCTCCCTGCAGCACCTGGTATTCCAAGGGTCACCCACTGAAGTACTAACCAGGCCCGACCCTGCTTAGCTTCCAAGATCAGACGAGATCAGGCATGTTCAGGGTGGTATGGCGGGTCCTCATAGGAAGAGCAGAGGGTTCTTAGGCAGGTCTGTGCAGAAGGAGAAGGTCCTTAAAGAAGCCAGATGGCCCAAAGCAGGGATGCAGATTTGGCTCTTAGGCTCAGGAGGTGGGTCAGTCGTGGGAGCAGTGGAGGCTGGGGGCTCCAATGCCAGCGAGGCTGTGTATCCGCTCCGGATTTCACTCTGAACTTTAAAGGAGCTATCCGTGGTGCTGAACCCCAACCCCAAAGTAGGTTTGGCACCATGGATAGTGCCGGAGTGGGTACACAGCCCCGCGGACATCAGTGCCCACCAACCTCCACTGCCTAGGAGCCAAATGCTCCATAGTTCCCAAGATCACCTCCTTTCTCCCGACCAACTGGTGGTTTCCTGGCTTTTGTGAAGTTCCCCCCCCCCCATTCTAAAAGGTTGGAATGCCTCTCCCGAGGCTGATTAACTGGCAGTAAGAGCTCTAAGCTAAACATATGCCTGTTGCCTTCAGCCCACCCCTTTTCCCTTTGGCCCTGCCCACCACTGTAATGCAGCCCCCGAGAGCTTCTCTGAAATGGAGTTCAGCCCTCGGGCTGGAAGAGGTTCCGTACCCCTGGTCTGTAGATAGTATTTTAGCCATCCTGGTTTTCTCCTATGCTGTCCTAGCCTAGGAGATGGTTCAGACTCAGAGAAAAGAGCTTGCCTCCATTTGGCACTCAGCAAATGCGATTAGAGGGAAACAGGTGAGCCAGTCGCTGACCTGACCTTGGCTGGTCCCAGCAGGCTTTCCTTCCTATTTGAATTAATCAAACAGAAGTATTTATTTATTTAGCGCCATCTGTTAGGGTAACCATGTGTCCTACTTTACAGAGAATGGTTCTCTGTTTGGGGACAGTCCTCTATTTCACACTGGTTGTCCAATCCAAAGGTAGAGGTGATCAGGGGCCTTGGAGTTGCCCATCAACTGTCAGCAGCCCTGCAGACTAAATCCTGAGGGGAAACCCTTCCTTATGATGTCGGAATTGGATTCCCCCCACCCCGGCAAAGCAAGTACACACAGTTTTTCTTCAGCATTCCTCTGCCTTGAGCCTATTAATTATCACCCCTCTGCCCAGCAGATGCAATTTGCATTTTTAACACCCCCCTGCAAAGATGCATTTATCCTGTGCATCTAGTTTGGCCCTTTGAAATGATATGCACTTGCCCCTGACCGGGGTTTCTGTGTCTGTACGTTTATTTTGTGAAGTACATCAGAGTCATGCCGTACGGCGGGCAGTGCTATGAAGAGGGTCCCTTCTTCCCAACGACTCCCAGGCATGTTGTACAAGTAGGTATTGCAAGGATCCCGGATGTCGTTCTGAAACCCGATTGGCAAGCGATCCTTGGGATAGTAATAGGACTCATCTTTCTCCTCATCATCTGCCTGCTACTGATAGTGAGTAAACAAAAAGGCAACAACCACTCCCTACCGTGTGTGTGTGTGTGTGTGTGTGTAAAGGTTTCCCTGGAAACATGGAAATGTCCCCACACCTGTAAATCCTTTGGCCTCCAATTTTGCAGATTCTTTGTGAAGCTTTTGGCTGGTCCAGGAAAGGAAGTCCCCACCCTTGTTTCCGAAAGCTGCAGCTGAAATATAATCTAGATAAATATTCCTCCAGAGAATCCAAGGTCATTACCATCAGAAAATATCACCCTGGGATTCAGAAAAGGGGTGGTTTGGAGAAGAATTTCAGGCCACATAGAGAAGAGAGACGGTATGACTAATAAAAAAATTATTATTATTATGTGACAAAGACATTGCATGTAGACAAGAAACTGAATCAAATGCCGTGGGTGCTTCCACTAGAAAATGCTGCTTCACATGATGCATTGTAAATTCCCTCTTGTTGCCAGCTCACTTTTGGATTAATTTAGACCATAGGCAATATATTGAGATCATATCTTAGACCCAGTGTGATCCAATGACTAGCTTGTTTTTGTTTTTTAAACCAGGGAGACCCAGGTTCCAGGCAAGCATTCACTGGTATTGTAGAGTTGGGGGAAATGCAGAAAATCGCAACTAAAATGATCAAGGGGCTGGAGTTGTAGGCCTTTTTTCTGTCTAAACATGCATAGAATTGTGCCCTAAATGTATTACCTATGAAATGATTTTTGATGTGTCCTTCCCTCTTCTTCTCTACACCTCCATGTATCCCTTTTACTATTATTACTGTGTAGCCATTATTTCTGTCCTATTCCTATTTATACTAGTAATTCAAGCATTCATTCACTTTAGCTCTCTTCCTACTAGGTAACTGTGAAATATGGGACTCTGAAGAACAACTAGATCTTGACTCATTCAACGCCAACATCTTTTTTGAAATTCTGGTTACCCAGTCTGTGGCAGTTACAGCCAAACTGAGCCAATTCAAGGAAGAGGTGCCTAGTGGTTGTCTCCACTGTTATTACCAATTAAGCTTATTTAGAAAGGATGGCCAAGGCTAGTATCCTGGAGGCAAGAGGATGGTTCAGCGACCAGGGATACACAGTCGTAGAGCAGCTCAACCTTTACCCAAGACAGGAGCGTTAAAGAGCCAGATGGGATGGGATGCTATTGGTTCCTTTGGTCACCTGATCTTTGCAGGGCTGAGTGTTGCATTACCAGTCTCTGGCCATCTGCAGGGGTGGTGCTACAGGGCAGCCCCGATCAGGACAACAGTTGCCCCCTGCATGCAAACTGCCACGATTGTTGTGCAGGGAAAAAGGCATTTGGGCCCTCACTCTGGTATTCCTGGTTCACGACTTCTCAGAGCCGTAGGGTATATTTTAACTCCTCTCAGATATTTTGTAGGGATGGGGAACCCTTTCAACCCAAGGGCCACATTCCTTCCTGGCTAACCTTCTGGGGGCCACATACCAGCAATGGGTGGGGGTAGGGAAGTACAGATTTTGTTAAATCCGTTCTGGCCATCTTTCACGGACTGTCAGGCATCTTTCATTCCATTGTCCACTCACTGACAGAATCAGATTTCTTTTTAACCAGAATTTCGTTCTGCTTGCATGAATTCGCATTAGCGCAAATTCGTGCTTGCACTAATGCGCATTGGTTAATGTGAATTAGTGCAAATCCCCCCCCCCCAGTGAAAAACTGGTCCGCTGAATCTTGGGAAAAGCTGGCCTGCTGCGGAATCCGAAGGTCAGAATCAAGGAAATCTGAACTCCTTTGAATCTGTTGTGGATTTTTCAGACTCCCGTAGGTGGGGATTAAAGGGGAAAGGGTGTGGGGGCCATCCCACATTCTCTCTCAGACATACAAGACACACACACAGACATACCTATACATACACATCTGCACATAACAAACGCATCCATTCTCACACATAGCACACCCATTCATTCACACACACATGTGGATTCTCACTCTCATCCCACCTGCACTCCTGAACAGAAATTAGGCTGGGGGGGGGGAGAGCCTCAAACCTAATTTCTGGGTGGGTGGGGATCATTTTCAGGGGGCCGCAGCACACGTGAGGGGATTAACCCTTCCTTCCCCAGCTGCAAACACCTCCCAAAATTCCCCCTCCTGAGCAACATTAAGCCTTGAAAAAAAATCCTCTCATTGCAGTAAATGGGCAGACATTTTTTCAAGCCTAATTGCTGTACAGGGAGTGATTGTAATTCATGGGGTGGTTGTAATTCATGAGGAGGATTAACCCTTCACTCCCTAGGCATCTTTTGACACAAATGGAAGCTTTCTAAAAGATGCCTAATTCCTGTGGGGGGGGTGAGGAGAGGGGAGGAGTGTGGGCCACATCTGGGGATCTGCATCTGGGCCACAGCGGGTTCCCCATTCCCCTTTTAAAGGATGCTGCTCCCCCTCCTCAGCTCTGCCTGCCTTTCAGGTGTAGTAGTCTAGCATGTAGTTGTAACCATTACCTATGTGTTATTGTCACATGCTCAGCGAATTGGAGGCATAAAACTGACGCCAAACCAACCACTGTAGCTTGCTCATCCTGTGTGTTTTCGTTTCCTTTTGCAGCTGAAGATCTTGTACCACAAACTTCTGGATGAAACAGCCTCACTCCGAGATCTTTGGGTAGCAAGGATGTGCCTCCCTGACAGCGCGGAAACTTGCAACGATGCACTAATGGGAAGCTATGCCACAGCAAAACAGCAGGTAGAGGGGACTGGAAGAATCAAAGGCCCCGTTCGGATGATCAGTTACTTCTGATTAAGGAAACCACCCTAGAACAGCTTAACTCGGAAATGGGCAACCTTTTTTCTGTGGAGGACTGCATTCCCTCATGGGTAATAGGTCATGGAGAGGGGCGCATGTCGGTGGTGAATGGGGCCAAAGCCAGTAAGGGCAGGCCAGAGCCAAAAGTGGATGGGTCATCCCTTTCCTCTTTCTGCCACCCCCTTTCTCTCTCTCTCCCTCTTCCTTCCACCACATCAGGCTGCCGGGGAAGGGACAGATTGCTCTTGCCAGAGGTCTGAGCTGACAGCATGCAGAGTGAGGGCGCATATGGCCCTAGGTCTGCAAGAGGCCCACCCCTGGCTTAACTCCTGCATTGTTCACACTGAGTAAGAGCAGTGAAATGAGGATGGAGCTGAAACAGAAAGTGGAGGCTGCTTCCTCTCTATCTCTGAATGATTTATGTGAATGAATGCTCCTTTATGTGAATACTCCCAATGAAGACAGGTCTTTTGGCCTAGCTTCCTTCCGTATTTGGTTGGATACCAAGAGGTTCCCAATCGGTTACTTGGTCATGGAGTGCTATAGGTTTATAATTATTTTTGCAAGCTTTAATCAATTTAATTGACAGATTATTCAGCTTAGGGGAATTGATTAATCCGGGGGTCTTTAATGCTGCAATTAGGCAGAGGAGGAGATTCTGCTCCGAAAGCACCTGGCAGCAGAATATGAAGAGAATGTCAGCAGACAGCTACACTTACTGAGTCAGGACCTGAGACACCAGGAGGAGCACTGGGTGATGTTTAATTCTGCTCTCCGGGAAGCAACAAGGTTGACGGAGGCACTGGCGGATTCGTTGTCTCCTGGAGAAGACCTGGCCTCAGGCTCTAAGGCAGACCATCACAGGTAAGAGCAATACTTTCCAACAAACCAGAGCTTGTCAGCATGATGGCCTTGCTGAACACTAAATCTTCATTTCACTGTAAACTGAACATGATCTAATAATGTAACCCTCTCTCAACCCCTAACTGCAGGAGAAGTGGACAGGTTTAGTGATAGCAGAACTCCCACCCCAAAAAGAAAGGAAATTTAACAAGTATTTATTTATTTATAGTATTTGTATACCACTCCATATCTAGACAGATTTTGGAGCAGTGAACAATAACAAGATAAAACAAGATAAAATAATAAAAACAATGCATTAAAAACAGGATAACATTAAAAACGTGGCAACAAGGAAGGCTTCCCAGAACAAAGACGTCTTCAGCAGGTGCTGAAAACAACGCAGTGTTGGAGCCTGCCTGACTTCCAGCAGCGGGCTCCAACACTGAAGGTTCTTCTCCTGGTGGACTCCAACCAGGCCATAGGTCCATGTGGAACCACCAGGAGAATGTCCTCCGATGACCTCAGTGACAAGTATCATATTTATATATCCTTAAGTAAATACAATATTTATATATAGATCTAACCCAAACATTTAAGAGTTATTAATAACTCTCAGAACTTTTAACCATCTGAGTGCCATTGCTTTATACTTTACTAAAGTTTATAGCAACAAAAGCATCATCATCATTGCTTATTTGTGGAGAGTGTTTGATATGTACACATAGAACCTTCCTACCTAGAACAGTTGCCTTCAAACAGGTTAATTGTTGTACTTTTCTCATTATCGTGGTGGTTTCAGGTTATTAAGCCTCCTAGATGCTGCAAGCAACCAGATGTCAAGCGCAGTCATAAAGGAGAGCCATAGGCTCATGCTGTGGGGTGTTCTAGGAGAAGGAACTGGGGCTCACCTTGTTAACAAAGAGAAGACCAGGCTGTTCACCAAGGAGGAACTTGTAGGTAAATGTAAAGTCTTTAAGGGCACAATCCTATGCAAGTTTAGACAGAAAAAAGGCCTACACCTTCCAACATGCCCCAGTTGTGGGCCTTTTTTCTGTCTAAACTTGCATAGGATTGCACCCTTAAAACAGTTTGCTTTCCAGTCTTTCTTCATTGTTGTTATCATCTTTAGGAAGGGCACATCTGCACAATATATATTTAGCTTGGAAATAGTATAACAGTGATGGCTTTCCCCAAAGATCCATGGGGACTGTAGTTCTGTGCAACTGGAGAAGTCTACATTAGACAACCTTGGAAGAACTACAATTTCCAGGATTCCTTAACTGGGAGCCATGTCTGTTAAATAAATGAGAATTTGGTTTTAAGCTGTAGGTTTAGACATGCCCTTTAAAGGTAGCTACATTTATTTTGCTATCCAGAATTTCCAACTTCTACAACTTAGTATTCCTCTCTGTTGCACATTGGCAAATCCACATAAGAATTATTTCAATAATGCACTGTTAAGATGATCAACAGCTATTTGAAGCATGGCAATAGTTTGGTTTTCTTTCCCTACTTGTTTATTGACTTGGCCTCCTCTCCTGCAAGCAGTATCATGTGCTTCTAATCAGCCAATCAGATTCCAAAGACCAAATGATGTGATGCAACAATGCTGCACAATGTGGCAAGCTTATTGCCAGTTGATACTTAGAAAGAAGTCCAAATAGATGTTTTTTTTTTAAAAAGAGGTAGATATTTGAGAAAATGAATCAGGTTTGGAATGGAGATGGCAAAAAGGAATGCAAATTGGCCAGGGCAGTTTCTGCTATGATCTGTTTACACACATGTGCACCCCGGCAAATCTCTCCTCCAGGCTATCAACTGAATGAAAGACTGGATTTGGTAACCAGTTAATACAGGCTTGAAATTTCAGAGGCATCGCAGGTCTGTTTATTTCTTCATTGATTCCATTTCTGTCCTCAGGACCAGATGGCTCTGTGAAGGTACATGATGCTCTGCACCAGGATGCTACCACTGGACTGATAATGCCCAACAATGATGCTGTCATGCTGTTGGACAACCAGTCCATGAAGCCTGTGCCCATGGATCACTTCCTGCATCCTGACACTGGAAAATTGCTCCCAGTAGCTGGGAATGTTGGCTTTGATGCCATCAACTCTAAGCTCATCCCTGTGGTTGATTTAGCATCTGGTAAGAGCCACACTTCATGATTCTGCCTATAGCTGATTGGTGGGAGATTCAGGACAGATAAAAGGAAGTACTTTTTCACACAGTGTATAGTTAAACTATGGAACTCGCTGCCACAAGATGTAGTGATGACCGCCAATTTGGATAGCTTTAAAAGGGAATTGAATAAATTCATGAAGGAGAAAGCTACTAGTCCTGATGGCTATATGCTACCTCCAGCATCAGAGGTAGTATGTCTATGTACACCAACTGCTGGGGAACATGGGTGGGAGGGTGCTGTTGCACTCATGTCCTACTTGTGGGTTTCCCATGGGCAGCTGGTTGGCCAATGTGTAAACAGGCCTTTGGACTGATCCAGCACAGCTCTTCTTATGTTCTTAACTGCACTGATCAGCCTTGCATGGTGGGTTGGTATGTCAGTATACTGATGATCAGCCATCACATGTGATCTGTACTCAGGCTGGTTGGCTGCTGGTTCCATGTTGAAGCACAGGTGATCCCGTTTTCACATTACTGTTCACCAGACCTGCACAGCAACCCACCAAGCCAAGGGCAACCCACTTAAGAAGGTGCCGTACACTGGGTCAGACCACCTGGTGCCCTCCAGGTGTGTTGAACGACCACTCTCATAACTTCCAGCCAGCATGGCCAACATTCTGCACATGCAGCAGAATGAGGTGGTTGAGTGTTGAGGTGGTAGAAAGCACAGTACCACTTCAGCCTGTGGGTGGGTGATCACATTTTTAAATGTTCCCCTCCTTGCAAATAGAAAACCAGCACTTCAGCAAGAAGCTGAGATAGAATTTTACTCCCTGCTGCACTAGTGTTCTGTTTGCGGGGATTTCTGTATGCGGGGAGCATTCAAAAATGGAATTTCTTCCCACCTGCAGAGTGAAGTGGTGAAGCCCATCCTACCACATCATTCTCATCTCTTTCTCTTGCGGGAGTAGACCAACTATCACAAAGTAATTTTACCATGCCCATTTTGTGGGGGTAACAAAACATTTAATCTGAATACGGTACATTCTCACACCATATGTGACCACCTTTGGTTTCTCTGCTTAGGAAAGATTCATCACTCAGAGGTCCCCATCTTCTCCTATGTCCCATATCCTGTGTGTCCCAGCACGGGTCTACCAGTGAAGACTAACCTACCAGTTCTACAGCCTGAGAAGCTATTTAAACTGGGAGGCCTTATGCAAGATCCAGCTACGAGGATAGAGGTGCCAATACTTGGCATTACCATTCACCCGCAAACTGGCCAAAAGCTGTCCTTGGGTGGGACATATCTGAATCCTCTAACAGGAACAGTGACACCTCTTGAAATTGGGGGACCTATGAGAGCACCAGAGGGAGGGAAAATTGTTCCGATCCTTGGAGTCAGCTTGGATAATAACTCAGGTAGGTGTGTAATGCTCCCCTGTTGTGTTCTGATTCATCTGGTTTTACTTCTGCCAGAATGATAATGTGGGTAGCAGGGAGTGTAGCTCAGTGATGGGGCACATGCCTTTAGGGTGGCTCCTTATGCATCACAAGAGGAAATGCATCAACGAGAAAGAGGGCACAGATTTGCACAAATTTACATATGCCAATTAATATGTATAGCTGCAGATTTAGAAACAATTACTTCCATTTAAATAGAAATAGGCAACATTACATCTCATCATAGCGAGGAAGACTGTGACCAGGTGAGCCTTTGACTGGGTTCAGACAACATGATGACCACACTCAAGGGTTGAGTATGGGTTGAGTCTGAGCAGTTGTTGAACCCTGGGTTGTTGTTGAACTGTGGGTTATCATGTTGTCTGAACCCAGCCAAGATAACAAGCCATGGCTTGTTAACCATGAACAGCCCATGGCTTGCTAACCATGAACAACCCATGAAGAGAACCCATGATTTGTTATTGGGCTGTGAACTATGGGTTGTTCACCATGGTTTTTTTCATCTCGCCTGGGTTCAGACAACATGATAACCCATGGTGAACAACAACCCCCACTCAACCCATACTCAGCCCTTGAGTGTGGGTTATCATGTTGTCTCTGAACCCAGTCACAGTGTCTGTTCAGCCTGCTGGGGGTGCTGTTTGTTGATGGGCAATTTCAAGGTCCCTGCTCTCCCTTTTTAGGGATCTTTATCATTAAACTGGGCTTGGATGCCTTTAAAGAGAGGACTGCATTGACCACCTTTCAAACAGAGGACTGTCCTCTATAAAGTAGGACTCATGGTCACCCTACATGCTTTGTGTGCAGAAGGTCCGGAGTTCAATCTCTGGCGCCTCCAGTTAAAAAGGAATCAGGTAGCAGATGATAAGAACAACTTCTCTCTGCCAGTTACAGTAGCATCATATGTTTGTCTGTACAATGCAGGTAGAATATATATATATATATATATATATATATATAATTTCTGGAACCCTCTCAAGGTGGTGTACAAGATAAAAACCACACAAACTGGATACAATTTTTTAAAAATCCCACTAGCAGTCTGCAGGCAAGATTCAGCACCCAAAGATCCTTAGCCAGCCCTGTGTGCAGGAGTAAGCAAACTTTTTGGGCCCGTGGACCCACTGACGTGGTAAAATCAGAGAGAATGTATGAGGGCAATTTCACGTGGTGGACATTCCATTTAAATGTAGCCTCCTGCGGTGAATTTTGCTGCTTACCTTGTGGGGGAATCACATTGGAAACTAGTTGAGAGGTAAATATATCAGACCTTAAGGTGAAAGGTCCCATTCAAGTAAAGCGTTGAACATGAAATGGACATGGGAAAGTGAATACCTGGATTAACCCTTTTTGCTGTTCTCTGAATGCAGGAGATGTAGTTCCATTGGGAGGCTTACAGGGACCCTCAGACTCAGAGAACTTCCTGCTTATTGGGGATTCCTTTATCGAACCACTGAGTGGGAAGATGGCTCGCGTGCAAGGCATTTGCCTTCAGCAAGACAAGATCGCCCCCCATGCAGGGGGTTACCAGGCAGTCTTGGAAGCCAGCATACTTGTAACTCAGATCCACGTGGCTAAAGCACTAAGAGAGTATAAAGACTCCCTTTGTGAGGATCTGTGCCCTGCTGAAGACGGGCAGAAAGCCCTCAAAGCCGCAGAAGAAGACATGATAACAGCCCTCTCCCGGAAGCTGAATTATTTGATGTATTGGCTACGAAACCTAGAGAAACAACGAGATCGTGCTTTGAGTCTCAAGAGCACCGGTGGTAAGCTGGGTAGGTGTTTGGTATACAGAGATGGCATGTAACATAAGTGGCCCATATGCCCTAGGTGCTGCCATGCTCAGCTTGGCTTCCTGGTCTTGCTGCTGCTCTTCTTCCTGGCTGATATCTTCCTCAGACTCCCAGCCTCTCATGAACATTGAAAACATTTCCTGATGACTCTTCCTCAGGCAAAGCTCTCCTGATAGACTCCCCCCAGATGCCTCTCAACAGCTCCTTATATTCGCTCCAGTCAGAAACCTCCAGCCAATCAGCTTTGGTGTGGTCAACATTCCGCCACACCACCTCTGTTTACACTTAGGACCAATGGGCATCTTTAGAATGTTCAGTTATTCTCCAATCAGATAGTACCAATTTCGATCCTACCTTCCCATATATAAAGACAGAAACCTGGCTTCATTTCCCTCTCAGTGGTAACAGTAACTGCCATTTTACGGGTCCAGCACATTTCCATTGTAACTCTCCTCAGGCACAAGCATACATTTTCCTTCTACTGTGTTAACCCATTCAGTCCTTTAGTCTTTGAAACAAAACATAACAGTTAAACTTTTACCTCAGTTTTACCTCAGTTTCTTCACAGATGGCATATAACATAAGTGGCCCATATGGCCTAGGTAGCCGGCATATCCTCTGGGGCAGCCTCCCCAACCTGGGGCCCTCCAGATGTGTTGGACTACAACTTCCAGCATCCCCCTAGCCAGCTATTCTGGGGATGCTGGGAGTTGTAGTCCAACACATCTGGAGGGCACCATGTTGGGGAGAATTGCTCTGGGAGCTTGTTATATCCAGAAAAAAGTAGGAATAAAAACAGAGAGTGGGGGAGAATGAATAACAGGTTTATACCGTGCCCTTCAGCAGGTTCCCAGGGTAGCTTACATAAGTTTAAAGGACAATCAAACAAACTGAAATAAATAATACAAGCATATTAAAACACCACACTCTAAAAGCAGTCGGCAAATGGCCAACTATATCTTACACACAAATGTAATAAAGCCCGTATTAATGAAAAGCAGCGCAAGGAGACTGCAATTTTGTGTGGAAGGGTGGCCGCGGCGAGAAGATGCTTGACCACGACCATGCCGGCCATTGTTATGCTGTCCATCAAAATTGCGATTTCTCTCCCCCACCCAGCCAGCCCCCAGGGTTCCAGTTGCATGTTGACAAGGGTGAATATGCATCTGGAACACCACAGTGGGAGAAGCAGTTGGGGATGTGTCTGTCCTCCTCCTCCCATGCTCTGCGTGCGGTGGTGACTGAGAAACAGAACCAGGGGTGGGTTTAGGCCAGGGGTGTGGAACCTCTTTCAGCCCGAGGACTGAATTCAATTTCGTAGAAGCTCTCAGGGGGGGGGGTGTATTCCAGTGGTGGGTGGAGCCAAAGACAAAGGGGGAGGAGCCAATGGCATAAGGGGTGGGGCTAAAAACAACAACAGCATATTGTAGCTTAAAGCTCTTCCTACCAGCAACTAAGCTTTAGGAGAGGCATCGTAACCTTTTAGAATGGGGGGAAACTGCACAAAAGCCAAGAAACCACCAAACAATCAGTGGTTGGGCAGTCACCAGAGGCCGGCAGTAAGTTTAGACCCTGTTCCCATTGGGTGAGCAGCCCTGCTCTTCTATTTTCTTCCACATAAGTAAATAGTTGAGTACATCCTCCATGCACACACACCCACGCACACACACACACGCACACACACACGCACACACAGACTGGGAGCTCCTTGCGCTATCAAACAAAAGACATCGTGCAGCTATTCCATCTTTCCCTTCCTAATTTTTTTTGTTGTGGTAACATAAAAGATGGAAGAAACGGTGGGAAAACACAGGAGGGTAGCTTACAAGTGGAGGACAATAACATGTGTGGACCTCCTGCAAAATTCTGTGAGTGGAGCCTGGTGACTGCACAGTAAAAGCCTCATCTGGAAGCACCCAGAGTGATGGGCATTTGTTTGCTAGTATTTATACAGTTCTGATTCCGTTGTTTTTGTTGTTGTTAAAACCAAATTAGGGATGATCAAGTATCCCAGCACAGAGCTTTGGATCCCTGCCGTGTTTGGGATGAAAATCCCGGATCCTGGTGGTTCTGGCTTGATGGTGCCCATCCTAGGTGTGGAATGTGACTGGAAAACTGGACAGCCAATGCCGCTAGCTGGGACCATAGAGGATGCTGATGGGAAAGGTATGGTAGGGGCCAGGTGGTACACCTTCTGCTCCTAGTGGTCGTGGTGGAAATGAGTGGACCTGCAGTCAGCTACGAGCACTGGCATAAAGTTTAGCAATGGTACGGAGGACTATCGCCATATGAGAGGATTGTCACTATAGGTGGCTTGTTTCTCCAAACAGTTATATACCCCTGTGCTGTTAGTTGTTTTGTAACGTATGGTATTTTATCCTGTCAGCCATTTTGTTCTCCCTTCTTGTCAAATACCCCCACATTTTTCACCATGGTATGGGTTACAGGGGTTTCTAGCCTTCTGTGTATAAAAACAGATGTTCTCCTTTGGCCACTTGTAGGTCTTGCTCCTCTTACGGTTGGCTTCAGAACCATAGATCCCATAACAGGTGAGACGGGTCCAGTCATCGGGGCTCAAAGCAACCCTTGGACGAAGGCTGTCATTCCTGTTGTCCAGATCCTAGGGAGTTTACCAAGAGGACATGCAGACCCAGATCTGGTAATACCTGTTCTACCACCCAATTTTTTTAAATTTTTTTTTAAAAAGGAAAATATTTCTCCTTTTGTCAAAGTCCCTTCTGATGCTCACAGCCTGTTAGCTTTGTTTTACAGCTGGCTGCCTTGGACAAGGAGATAACAGCCAAGCGAGCATACTGGCGCTTCCAAAGGGAAAAAGAAGAAGAGCTCTTTAAAGAGTTGGATTTTTTATGTCTGGACATCCTAGATGCAGCCAACAAGGGCAAGATGAAAAAGGTGCCACTTGCCTTTATGAGCATTACGCCAGCTTCTATAAAGGCGGGGTTTCTCTACAGACAGGAGGCATTTATTCTGCACTTGTGATTCCTCAATCACGGTAGTTTGCAGGTACTTTAAATGACGCCATCATCTTCCAGGGCCTCTCCCGTGCTTTGTAACCATTTCCACAGCTTTTTTTAGATTGAGGAAAGTCTGGTATTATCTGGAAATCGCACTATGAAAAGCTCATGTATTTTTGCGGTTCCGCTATACTGGTGCTTGTGTAATGGAACATATAGAAAGGCAGAGAAAGAAAGAAAACCGGGGGGGGGGGAACACGAGTAAAGGAGCCGCTCTTAATCCCGCAAAGAATCCGGAAGCAGAAGCCTCAGTAAAGGCTTCTTTACTGAGTTAAAAGCCTCGTGTAGAGAAGCCCCATAGGAGAGGCTTTGATTGTGCAATCGCCCTGCCTACTTCATAGAATTTTAGCGGGGGTCCAGACGACGTTGTCTTCCACTCGTAATCCTCCTGCATTTTCCACCACTTCTTCCATCCTTTTTCTTACTGTAGAAAATTTGTTAAGTAAGGAAAGATGGAATAGTTGCACAATGTCTTTCAAGTGCTAGCGCTAGGAATCGGCCATGTGGATGCACCCCAAAAAACCCTATAAAGGAGGAAAGGAAAAAGACAGAATGGGCGCACTGTTGCTTTTTGATCAACATCACAAAGAGCTCTCTCTGTCTGGTAACACCCTGAAACCACACGTTGGCACTCTAGACCAGGGGTACAGAACCTCAGGCCATGCGGCCAAATCCAGCCCTCTGGGGGTCCCAATCCGGCCCTCTGGTGTTCCCGACAATCACGACATCATTTGAAGAGCCCGTAAACAATCACAAGTGAACAATAAATGCCTGGTCTAGAAAAGCTCGTAAGTCAGGCTGCCCTTGGTCTATCTGACTCAGTACCGTCCACTGACTGCCAAAAGTCTCCAGGGTTTCAGGCAGGATGCTTTCCTAGCCCCACCTGGAGATGCTGGGGGTTGAACCGGGGACCTTCTGCATGCAAAAAGCAGGTGCTCTGCCACTGAGGTAGGGCCCTTCCCCTCTTTCCTCCCGCTAGTGCCCTGATGCTCAGGGTCATTTTAGCTAGGTTCTCTTCATGTTTTTTTCCATGCAGTTAAGGTACAGAGAGAAATTAAAACCTGCTGACAAAATCTGCCGCTTCCTGGAAGAGTCTTCAGGCCAGGAAACTCACAGGAGAGCCGGTAGAGTCCTGACCATGCTGTGGGACTCTGAACAATCTCTGCAAACAAGAGGTAAGGAAATGCAGCTTTTTGGCTGGGCATCAGGGCACACTCTGAACAGCTCTATGAATAATAATAATAATAATAATAATAATAATAATAATAATAATAATAATAATAATAATAATTATTATTATTATTATTATTATTATTATTATTATTATATGTAGAATGCAGGTATTAACTTCCCAGTGTTCCAAGGGTTAAAAAGAACAACCAGAGACTCTCATACAGCCATTTGTACACTGTTATGTACTCTCTTTTTTGTGTGCTAATACAAAACAAATTATATCAGGATGGGCTATTAAGCAGCCGGTTCCTGGTAAAGCTCTCCAGTCAAACTTGTTTTCTGAGCTTCTAATACAGCTCTTCACTGTGTTTGGTGGCTACAGTGGACAAGGATGAGAGAGACCAGGAAACCAGACTTCGGCTCTTACTCAGGAAGACTCTGGAAAGACTGGTACAGTTTATTCGAAAGGTGCAGCTGGAAGAAGGACAGATCCAGATACAACTGAAGGAGGCAGAGCGACAATGGAGCAGAAGCCTCCGTGTGGAGGAGGCCATCAAAGAGAAATCCAGAAAGGTGAGGCCAGCAGATCCACAACATGATCTGCTGTGATCTGGCTCTGAGGCACATTAAAAAACCCAATTCATGTATTCCTGTCCATAAATAGAAACTGCTTCCCTTTGGTGTTCAAGATCTCACCTACCTCACAGGGTTGTTCTGAGGATAAAATAGGGAGCCACCTTGGGTTCCTTACAGGAAAAAAGGTGGGAAAATAAATATAATTAATAAATAAACAGTGAATTTGCTGTGCAATCCAATACATGTCTACTCAGCAGTAAGTCTCATTGTTTCCAGTTGGGCTTTCTCCCAGGTAAGTGTATATAGGATTGCAGCCTTACATGCTTATTGTAATGACTTTAAAGTAAACCCTGCCATTTAATCGAATAATCCTCAAGGTGGCTTTTAACAAATAATAATAATAATACAAAATGGCTTGGCCATTTCCTAATAAAAGGAAATACATTACCCCAAAAGACAGGACACTGATTTGCAGAAAATTTGGTTCTGCTAATCTATATGTATAGATGCACATGTAGAAATAATTCCTAGAATTTAAATAGAAATACAATACCCCTCCCCATAGTGGGGAAGGCTGGGACCAGGTGACCTCTCTTTGAAGGGCTGCCAGAGGACTTTCCTCTATTTTTCAAATGTCCTCTATTTTGAGGGCTGTCCACTCCAAGCCCAGTATGAAGAACCATCCAAAGGAGGTGCAGAAGGGCCTTGAAGTTGCCCATCAGAAGCACCTGGACTGCTGAGCAAGGCGACCAGTTCACCTGCCTGCCCACAGTCTTCTACACTACGTACTGTATTTCTATTTAAATTATAATAATCATTTCTGAATTTGCATCTATACCTATAAATTAGCATATGCAAACTTTGTGCAAATTTCCCCTCTTTTTTTATGATGAATTTCCTCTTTTTTGGTGATTCAAAAGTGACCCCCGTACCGCTCCTAGAGCTTCAGTTGTCTGCTTTCCAGGCCGGTCCAAACGGTTAATGAACATGGAATAACCATTCTCCCAGATATAAAACAAGCTGCTTGCACCTGGCTGCTCCGAATCTCTTGGTGGGTCCAGGAGGAAGGAGGTCAAGAGGAAAGGAAGGAAGAAGAGATCAAACCCAGCCTGACATGTCATATCTGTGGCTGCCAAGAGATGGATCCCAAGGGAGCCAAAATCCTGTGGGAAGTTTTCAGTGTGCGCAAGAATAGCTTCGTTTTAACATTTGGCAAAAGCAGAATGTTGAAACTCAAATTCTGTAATGCTCCCGGGGGGTCGTTTGCAAGCATATCCCTCTCTTCCTTCCAGGCAATGCTGCATCTCATGGCTGAATTCCAGGAACACACTGCAAAGGAGCAGGCCAGTGTAGAGAGTGCATACTGCAGGCTTGAGTACCTCCGATACTTGTCAGATACGCTGGCCCTACAGGCAAAGGTATGGGGCTCCTCTGAACGTGGGCGCCAAATTGAAAACAGCCATGCTACTACCCAGTGTGCCTAAAGCAGCCTTCCTCAAGCTGGTGCCTTCCAGTTGTGTTGTACTGCAAGTCCCAGCCAGCATTGCTGGGGACAATGGGACTTGCGGTCTGGTGTAAGTAGTTCACCTAGCAACCAACCACCAGGCACTGTGAAAACAAACACTTCCCCCAGACTGGGGCTCATTCACATGTTTGAAACTCCACCCTTGAGATTACTTCTGACAGCCATTCCTAGAGCCGGGCAAATGTCGGGAGGCAAATGTCTGCCGGAAGTTATTCCTGTTCTCTGTTTCAGGAGCTTCTCTCTGGATCGCCCCAGTGTTTCGTGAACTATCCGGGCGACAGGTTCTATGGCGTGGCTGGCGGCCCCCACGGAACCTGTGAGGTCATCCATCGAAAACTGATCCCCTTGCTCAAGTCTGTGGTCCAGGCGCTGGAGGACAACGGGAAGGGCCCCTCGTCCCCTGAGATGCTTCTGGGTCTGGGATCAGGAGAAGGTGTGGCCTGCAGTGCCATTCTGTGTACAGCACCTTAAAAAAGAACAACTGAGGGACGGTAGAATCCATATTCTGAACGGCAGCGTATGCAGGATTCAGGCCCCTGACTTTAAATGCGTAGTGTTAGCCGATCCTAACTTTGTTTACTTTGGTGTAAGCGGGAAGACCCCCAAGCATGGGGTTGTTTTTTTTTACCCTTCTCATCCAGCCACTCCCCCCTCTAAATTAGCACTGCCCCCCCACGTGAGGGCTAAAGGAAAAGGGGGGACTCCATTGGTATCCTTCCTTTAACTAGGCTGGTGGCGGCCCCACAACTGAGTGAGGTGAAGCAACATTGCCACCTGCTGTCAATTAAAGCAATAACCGAGCTGCAAACACTGGTGTCCTGTCCTCAGATTATAACTCTAGCACGGTTTGCATGAAGTGAGTGACAGGAGTCAGCCTGACGTCAGGTTAAGGATGCAGCAGCTATCAGAGAGGTTTTATAAATGGATATCGAAGAGGTTTTATTGATTTATATACCGCCTTTTCACAGCAGATGTCACCCAGGCAACGTACAACAATACAATTAAAAACAATATTACATGAAAAAAGCATAACAAGAAATAAAACCATATTAAAACACTAAAACAACATCAAAACCACTTTGATGTTTCAGGGGCTGCTCTGAATGCTTTGTGCTGATTAGGCCTGGAGAAAAAAGCGACTCCGTTGGACTCCGGCTGTTTGCCTCTGTGCTGTGTCCTCCGCACAGCCTGGCCTCTCTCCAACTCCCAATAATTTCAGCGAGGAGCTGCACAGGAGAAAAGGCCATTGGGCTGTGCCCTTGCATTATTCAAACTCCCCCCCTGCGCCCACATGCGCGCGCACACACACACACACACACACACACACTATAAGAATTTAATTTGGAGGTATATAAACACTGCATCTAAACTGCTTCCCTCTGCATTAATTCCTCCCTCAATTAATTCAGCCATATAACCAGAGTCTGTCAGGGCAGAATTCCCATCCTCAGCTTGGCAGCAGTGCAGCCAGAAAATCGATAGCAAGCAACCCTTTTTCTCTTCCCTGCCCCTGGGCATCTGAATTTATAAATGGTGATACAACCAGACTTTTAGTTACATCATTGATCTTAGTGTGTGTGTGGGGGGGGGGGGTTAGAGCACAGGAGGCTGGAACCGGGGGGGGGGGGGCAACAGGAGACTAGGACTGGGAAGAGGCATAGACAGGCAGCCGGGTTCTGCTGACATGACCAAAACTAGGCTAGCAACTGCTGCAAACTCCCCCACCCTGTTCTGCTCCCACGGCGTGCTTCTGGCTCTCTGCACCCACCTTGCCACTCGGTGAATGGGTGAATCAAATCCCAGAGGGAGCAGGAACAAAGCCGCAGTGCTTAGGCAAGGCCTCAGGGGCTATCCAGAATGATTTAGCACTCTATTGTCAGGAAGAACCCAATTCAGGGTTGGGGTTCGCTGGAAAGCCTCTTTGGAGAATACCGTCCCCTGCAACTGAAGTCTCTGAAAGCCAGTGCAAATTCCCTTCCCTCCCTGCTGCATTTTTCTCTTGTGCAATCCTACACCGCCCCCCGGAATGTATTGAGGCACTACTACATGGCCAGAGCCAGTGCTGCAGTTCTTCCTTTCCAGGTGTGTGTTGTCCTCCTCCTTCCTGGCCAGCAAATGTTCACTGGGGAAGAGCCATGCCCCACCTTGACCCTACGGCCCACATAGCTTCTGCATACCCACATCCCGAGGAACACATGTGGGTGGGGATCAGTCTGGATTGACTCAGCATGGAGTATTTCCTGTGGACTCAATGTCCTGAGTTTAAGGCAGGGGTGGGGAACCTTTTGGGGTTGCAGGGGGCCGCATTGGCCCTCATGGAACCCTTTGGTGGCTGCACAGGTGGGCAGGGCACATTAACACACACACACACACATTTACACACACATGCTCTCTCTCACACACGCACACACACACGCATACACACACATGCGCGTGATTCAGACACACACATACCCATTCACCCCTGTCCCTCACACACAGACACACATTCACACAGACACACATATCTGTTTCTTTCTCTCCCTCTCTCTCTCCCATACACACCACACACAGAGAGACACTCACACACATACACACGCCCCTTGTTCACACACATACAGCTGTTATATGGGACCTGCCATGGGGATGATCTCTTATCCTGAGCTTTATGGGAGCTATCCATGGTGCTCCATAGTGCTGAACCTATTTTGGGGATGGAGCACGGCACCCTGGATAGCTCCTCTAGAGCCCAGAATATAAGTTGCCATGGATAAGGAGCCCCACTGGCACAGGAGTCACCAGCCTCACCTGCTGGGAACCCCAGTGGGACAGATTTGGTGGTGTCCAGGCCTGAGGCTTCCCATCCCTGATCTGTAATCCACCCATACACTCCTGTGCTGGCAAAAGCAGGCCAAGACGAAACATGCCTTTATCACAATCCTTCAAAGGAGGCCTTTCGGTAACTCTCGCCCCTCTTAAAGGCTACTCGTCCAGAAGCACGTTGAAGGTGTCCGAAGCTCCCAGCGAAGTGCTCAGGACTGCAACGAGGCAGGATCTGGCTCCCGCCGCAGCGCTCTCGCCAGTGCCACCTTCTCGGCCCACGCCAGACAGATCCCAGCTCCTGCGAGAAATCCACACCAGGTGAGATTGTGTGGATGGAGCTTTTGCTCAGCGCCCAGCTTGTGTTCGAGGAGATGAAGGCTGGGCTGACAGTTCTAAAGCAGCGTTCCCCCAGCCTGACGCCCTCCAGATGTGTTGGACTACAACTCCCAGCATCCCCCAGCCAGCCATGCTGGCTGGGAGATGCTGGGAATTGTAGTCCAACACATCTGGAGGGTGCCAGATTGGGGGGAGGCTGTTCTAAAGTATCAGCAGTGGCCCCCTCTCACTTGAACGACCAGTCCTGTCTTTCCACCGGCATAACCCCATGAATGATTCTCTCATCTGCCCTGCAGTTGCACACAGAGCACTCCTGTAAAATGGGGAGAACTCATCCCTGGAAGACCATCCTATGAAGGTCTTCCTGTGAAGGTTTGTTTTGTATGGAGGGGCCAATATTCCTCAAGCTGATCAAAAGACTGAAGGCTGCATCATGAGGGCTTGGGCACAGAGGTCACTCACAGATCACTATATATAGCACCAAACTGGCAACACAGGTGAGAGCCTTCTCGTTGGTGGCCCTCTGATTATGGAATGCTCTCCCCACTGAGGTCCACCTGGTGCCAACACTGTCAAACTTTTCAGCCCCATGTTAAGGCTCTCCTCTACTCCCTGGCATCTGAAAGCATATGATGGGCATTTATGTCTGTTGGGGTTTGGGGTTTGTAATTTTTGTGAACTGCCCAGAGAGCTTCGGCTCTCTGGGCAATGTAGAGATTTCATAGATTTCATAGATAGAGTTGGAAGGAGCCTACAAGGCCATCGAGTCCAACCCCCTGCTCAATGCAGGAAACTAGAGGAGGGGTCTCCCATCCAAGTAATAACCAGGCCTGACCCTGCTTAGCTTTCCACGCTCAGATAAGCTGAGCCAGCATAAGTCACAAGCCATTTATAGAGATGATGATGGTGATGGTGATGGTGATGATGGGTGGGGATCAGATATGCCAGGCCTCTTTGTGTAAGGAGCATCAACCATTGTTTAGGAGCTTCCTCGTTATAGAGCAACTATGGAGAATGATCACTTCTTTCATGGTATATAATAGGATCGAGGGCAGATGCATTATTTCTCTTGTAGCTGATACAAAGAGCAGTACAACAGAAATTGTCTTGAATTTCCAGGCACACACTATTCCCCCCCCCCCCCAAAGCTAGGCGTATCTATTTTCTCATTCTCAGATGTGTGAAATATATTGCAGTATCTACTATAATAGTTGTTCTTTTTTTGGTGGGGGGCTGTTCACCAGAATTATGTCTGGTCTGTTGGGGCCGTTCTGAACTGAACATAAGAACATAAGAAGAGCCCTGCTGGATCAGACCAAGGGTCCATCTAGTCTAGCACTCTGTTCACACAGTGGCCAACTGGCTGCCCACGGGATCCCACAAGTAGGACATGAGTGCAACAGCACCCTCCTGCCCATGTTCCCCAGCAACTGGTGTACATAGGCATACTGCCTCTGATACTGAAGGTAGCATCTAACCATCAGGACTAGTAGCCATTGCTAGCCTTCTCCTCCATGAATTTGTCCAGTCCACTTTTAAAGCCATCCAAATTGGTGGCCATCACGACATCTTCTGGTGGTGAGTTTCATAGTTTAACTATGTGCTGTGTGAAGAATACTTCCTTTCATCTGTCCTGAATCTCCCACCAACCATGGGATGACCCATTTTGGCTTCTACAGTCATGCCTTGGATTGAGAGCATAATTCGTTCCGGAAATGTGCTTGTAATCCAAAACACTCTTATATCAAAACGAAATCCCCCCAAAAAAAATTGTACAGAGATTTTTAATTTAAGTCGTACTACAGTACTTGTATTGCAAGACGTCGCTTGTATATCAAGTAAAAAAAAATTAAATAAATATTTTAAAAATTGCTTGTCTTGCAAAACGCTCTCAAACCAAGTTACTTGCAATCCAAGGTATTACTGTAGTATTATGAGAGAGGGGGGTGAAATGTCTCTCTGTCCACTTTCTCCACACCATGCATAATTTTGTACACCTCTGTCATGTGCACACCATGCATAATTGGTACCACATTAGTTGGTGCCTCATACAAAGTTGGTAATAATGATTTTTGAAACCTGATCATGTCTGTCAAGATATTCTGCATTGGATAAGTTGAGCTGCTTTAAGCCATTTTGCTGACATCATCATCATCATCATCATCATCATCATCATCATCATCTCTACTACATTGTCATCAACACACAAGGTATTTTGCAGAGTGACAGTGAAAAAAGCAAAAAACAAACAAAGAACCCCACAGGTCCCTGCCCCATGGAGCTTGCAATCTGAATTTCAACAGCTGGGAAACAGAGGAAGAAAAGCTATGAGATAGAGGGCAGGAATTGGAGAGGCACAGGATGAATACAGGCAGTCCCTGGGTTACGGACGAGATCCGTTCGTAAGTCTGTCTTTAAGTTGAATGTGTGTAGGTAAGTTGGAACAGAAGCCGAGCGATGTTTGCAAAGTGTCGCAAAGTGTCGCAAAGTATAGTGCGTTCGTTCGTAAGTATGAACCACTGTATTTAACTCAGAGTTTTACATATATGGTGGTCCGTTCTTAAGTATGAGTTGTCCGTAAGTCGGGATGTTCATAACCCGGGGGCTGCCTGTATATAAGAAATGTTCCTTGCTTCCACCTCTTTACGCACCCCATTTTAGTAGCTGGAGGATCAAGCCCTCTTCTTCCCACAAAAGCAGTTTATAAATACACCCATCCCGCCTGATATAACTGTGCTCTTATTTGGGCAGGATTTTCTTGGAGAAGCATGCCAGCGAAATGGTGCAGCTTGAGCTGTCGTTGATGGCAGAGGAAATCAGTATGATCTCTTGCTTTTGTGAATCGTCCAGACTGAAGAAGAACCTGGTGAGAGAGATCCCTATCTATTGAAAGCCAGTGTGGTGTAGTGGTTAGAGTGTTGGACTCAGTCTGGGAAGACCCAGGTTCTAGTCCTCACTTGGCCCTGAAGCTCGCTGGGTGCATTTGGGCCAGTCACTGGCTCTCATCCTAACCTACCTCACAGGATTGTTGTGAGGATAAAGTGGAGAGGAGGATCATGTACGTTTGCTTTGGGCTCCTTGGAGGAAAGCCAGGAGGTAAATGTAACAAAACATAATTGATTAATTAAATTGAGGCAAGGAAGATTTTCTTTTGGGAGCTCCCTCCGAGTTTGGCAAAACTGAGATACTTACACGTGGACAAAAGGGTACTGCATCCAGCTCTCAGTTATTTGAACATGTTATCCTCTCCTGCTTCAGAATTATGTGAAACAAAACATATATATATGTTGCTACAAAAATAACAGTCTTTTGGCACCTAAAGACAAGCAGCAGCTTTATTGTGGCAGACGTTTCCCGTGGCCCAGAGTCCAACTTCATTACATGCATGCAGTGTTAGTTAGCAAATTAACCATATCTATGTTTCTCTATCTAAATATATACATACACACACACACACACACACAAGTACAGAGAAAGAAACTGAAAATAGTGGAGGTGAAAGTTCACACAAAACGCAAGAGTTGCAGGGACAAACTACTTGATATATTAAAGGCGTAATCCTATGCAAGTTTAAACAGAAAAAAGGCCTACAACTTGCAGCATGCCCCAGCCAGCTATGCTGGCTGCGGCATGCTGGGAGTTGTAGGTCTTTTTTCCGTCTAAACTTGCACAGGATTGCACCCTAAATGTGTGATTGGATTAAACATGTCTGATTATTATTTGTTTGTTAAATAGCAATCATGAGGGCCCTAATCAGGATCAGGACTGTGGTGTGGACTAAAGGGTTAAAGAAAATCCTCCATATTCAAATTACTGTTCTCATTCTGATTGGGTGGGGTCCCTTGCAGCGGCTATTTAGCAAAAACAAACAACACCCAGACACGTTCAATGTAATCATGCAATTACCATGTTGTGTCACTTGTCGTGTGTGACAGTCTGCCACAGATCTCAGATCTCTATCCATTAATTCCTTCGAGTAGGGACTGACCCAGTGCCAGCTCCAGGTTTGGGGGGGGGGCTGGGCAAGACTCCCTCGATGGGGCCCCTCCCTCAGAAAGTCTATCTTCCACCATCATTGTCACCGGCTGCTGTGGCTCCTCCAGATCTTCTTTCTTATCATTGCTACCGTTTGCTGGTCTGCCCAGCAGAGAGCCAGGGAGCATGGCCTGCTGTGCCTGTGGCATCTCCTGCTCCTCCTTCTCACCACCATAGTTGTCTGGGCCAGAGAGAAAGGACAGCTGAACAGGCAGGCTGCAAGGGTGAAGAGGAGGAGCAAGTCCAGTGGGCTTTTGTCAGTGGGCCCCTGCTGGGGTGTGTGGGTGCCTGACCATGCCTACCCTTGATGCCAGCCTTGCACTGACCTGTTTTTTGCATAGACCATCTTGTCATATTTCCAGGGAATGGCGCGTAGCCAGAACTTGGAAGTAGCCACTGAGTGGGACAACCTCCTGAAGGAACTGGCTGAACACCATCGGCACGCTGAAGAAGACCTTGGCCAGCAGCAATGGGAAGAGATTCAGTGTGCCAGACTCGGGCCTGATGAAGTGACCCTCAAAGGTGGTGGTGTCATATTCCCTCTGGAAGAAATCCTGCAGAACCTCACATCACTCCGTGCCGATTTGCAAAAGGCAGACTCCTACTCCAGAGTCGATCTTACAAGAGAGGCCGGCGTGAGTTGAAGCGGGATACACTTCTGAAGCTCTCTGCTCTGCAGGCGACTTCCTTCCTTCTCTCTCTGTGTTGGCAGCATTGTGAGGAAAGAGGATGTGGGTGGACTGGAGCGGGTGCATTTGGCGGGTGGGTTGGATTCAGTCAATGCTCGGAGTATGGAGGGAAGGAGAGGGAGGAGGCCTGTCATGGAAGCCACAAGCCCCAACTCTCCCCCCCCAAGCTTAGCCAAATCCTTAACTCCTTTACCCTTCCAAAAGCAGTAGCTAAGGGAGCCGCCATAAAAGGAAAGGGGGACACAGGGGAACCAGTCCCTTCACATCGGTGCCAGCTCCAGGTTTTTGAGGGGCCCGGGGCAAGGCACCCTCCATGGCCCCCCTCCCTCAGTGAATCTACCTTCTCACCCCCATGATCACCAGCTGCTGCTGCTGCGCTTCATCCTTTCCCCCCTCAGTGCTCCCACGTGCTTGCTTGACAGGCAGAGAGCCAGGCAGCAGGCGGGCAGCGGCCGGCATCTCCTGTTCCTCACCACCACCACCACCACCACCTGTGTTGTCTGGGCCAGGGTGAGAGGCAGGTGAACAAGCAGGTTGCTTGCAAGGGCGAAGAGGAAGAGCAGTTCCAGGAGGCTCTTGTCGGTGGACCCCTGCCGGGGTGTGGACCATTGGCAGGTTCCCCGCCATGCCTACCCTTGACGCAGAAGAGGAATTTCAGCAGATGCCGTTTCCATGGCAAGCAACGCCGGCTGAACTTCCTTCTTCTGCCCAGCTATTAAAAGCCCTGTCTTCTTTTGCAGCTGGCCACCCTACCCTCCGTACTTGCTCTCTGCTTCCCACAATCCAGAGCGGAGTCCTGGCATCAAAGATTCCCCAAGCCTAAACTCCAATGAGCTAAACATGGCATCTGAACTTCTCACCTCACAGCCACATTTGTAGAGCTCGCAGCCCATTCATAGAATGTCATGTTCTCTTTTACTTCACAGGAAACTCAAAGTTTGGAGGCCAAATTCGGCGCAGGCTCAGTGGCTCAGAAAACGCGAGCCACGGCAGTCAAGTTGGTGAAGGAAGAAGCTGCGAAGCAAGTGTGGGTGCAGAGAGTCCTGGATTGTTACAACAGCCTCCAGGTATATCCAAGCCCCTTCTTGGTCTGCCTCGTTCTTCCTTGTTTGAACAGGCAGTTGTGTCAGGCATGCATGTTCTGCCTTCGTGCATTTAACCAGCTTTGCTCAGTAGCAACTCCCCCAGCAGAGACGCTTCTGCTAACATCGATGTGCATTCCTTTGCCTTGTACCCCAAGAGACGGACTTGCCCCGAAGACATACTGCAAGCTCTGGACAGCTTAGGCTATGCCGCCACAGGGGAAATGGTGGCCCGGGATGTGTCCCAGTCGGCAGAAACACAACAGGTAGAAAGAGCGGTGACCTTCCTCCAAAAGCACCATGACGATGGGCACCTGCTCGCTTGTTTCAAAGGAACGGACGAAACTGAGCTGAGGAAGCTGCAGGCACAGATCCGGACGGAGCTGCAAGCGCAGATAGAGGAAGAGGTACAAGAACTGTGCTAGATTTGCTGGGACTGTATCCAGATGTTGCTTGCCAAAGCTCAGGATTCACATGTAACCTGTCCGCGTGTGCCTCATACGCAGCATCGTCAGCCAGTACTACAGGGTTGCAGAACCTCTGGCCGGGGGCCAAATACGGCCCTCCTGGGGTCCCAATCTGGCCCTGCAGGGTTCTCCAGATGGCAATGTCCACTTCCCTGACCCCACCACTAATCGTCTGGTGGTTTCCCAGCTCTTGTGCAGCTTTTCCCTATTCTGAAAGGTTGAAATGCCTCTCCCAAGGCTTGTCACTGGCAGGAGGAGCTTGAAGCTAAAATAGGCTGACATTCTTGGTATTTTGGCCCCACCCCTTTTGCCTTTGACCCTACCCACCACCAGAATGTCCCCCCCCAAGGATGAAAGTGGTTCAACACCCCCACAGTACTGGAGTATGCCAAGCTCTGGCTCTGAACATTGTTCAAAACAACGTTCTTAGAAGGTGTCTCAATATTTCCTCTCTCCAGCTAGAAGCCAAAGAAACGGAAGCGATACAGGAGGCTGCAAAGCAGCTCCCAAGACTCCCCACTGAACACGTCGCATATTTTCTGCTCACTCAGAGGCACCTACGGCAAGCGGTCCTGGTACTGGCTGGTGGCCTTGCTCTCCAGAAAGTAGTCTTAAGTACTCCAGCTGGTCATAGCTCCACAGAAGACCTGGCTCTGGATGTAAGGACATTTCTTTCTTCATACAAATGGACTTAGTGCAGCCTTCCCCAGTCTGGTGCCCTCCAGATGTGTTGAACTACATCTCCCATCATTCCCAGCCGGCATGGCCCATGCCGGCTGGGGTTGATGGGAATTGTGGTCCAACACACCTGGAGAGTACCAGGTTGGGGAAGGCTGACTTAGAAGGTCTCTAGATATTTTTGATGCTGGGTTAAGGAGAGGAATGCCAGGCAAGGGTGCACCACTGCGTAGAGGCCACAGGTTGGAGGCGCATTGCGCATTGGAGCGCAATGCATGCAGATTAGACCTGCACATATCAGTGGACTAAGGGCGTATCTGCTACACTTCAGAATTGATACTTACTATGTTCAACCCAACCCATATGTAATTCAGAGAGTCGCCCGATTTGCAGTGGAAGCAGCTCAATGTAGAGTAAAGTTTATGGAAACTGTGAGCATAAAGTGTCATAGAGACTCAGAGATATGAATGTAAGGAGATCAACAGGATATCAAAGGTTCCTTTATGTTTTATCCCTGTCACGCACCCACCCTATTAAAATAAACAAATAAAAGGTTTACATTGTATTTTAAGTTGTGTTATTTTAATCTCCTGTGCCATCTTAATTCTATGCGTTGTTTTAATCCTATGTTTTAATCCTATGTAATATACCTGATACTGTACAACAGTTTTTGTTTTTTTTTAAATTAAATTTGTATGTTTTGCAATGATCTCTAGATTGAGCAATAAATGTTGTTATTATTATTATTATCTACACTACAGATGTGAACTGGTTTGACAGTCCTTCCCCATCCCCAGGAAACCCTGGTAGCTGCAGTTCTGTGAAAGGGGGTAGGGCAGGATCTCTAATGGAGAATTCTCAGCCCCCTCACCAAACTGCCAGAAAACTGGTGTCCAGCACATATAAATCTGCAGCATATATAAAGTACCCATAACCAATATAATCGCCTGGACACCCTGTAAAATTCTGTGAATGAGGCAGGATGATGGAACAATCAATTTTATTTATTTATTATCACATTTCTCTACTGCCCAATAGCCAAGGCTCTCTGGGGGGTTCACAAACATGTAAAAGCCTCGTCTGAAAGCACCCAGAGTCTATTAACCATCATAGGAACATGGGACATCCATGTTCAAAGGCAGTAGATCTCCAGATGCTGGGTGCAAATTATAGGACAAGGAAGTCTTTATACAGTACCTTCCTTGTAGGCTTCCTAGAGACTCCTGGTTGACCCCGGTTGGAGACCGCATGCTAGGCTAGGTGGACCCTTGGTGTGATCCAGCAGGGCTCTCCTGTTGTTGTTTAATCCAGAGTGGTTGTAACTGTATTGAATCAGGACCTTGTCATGCTTCAGGGGCCACTGGTGGATGACGATATGAAAGCCATCATACAGCTGGTGAAGGAGCAAAAGGGGTGCAGGTGTTCCCTGCTGGAGCTGCAGCAAGCGGCACAGATGCTTCAGCTGAGAGAGAGGCAGTTTCAGGAGATGGTCCGGATGCTGAGAGCTCACTCCTCAGACAAGGTGACGGCAAAATGACGGGTCATTGTGTCAGGCCCAGCTCCTACCCTGTGCAGTCCCAGGTGGCAAAGGCAGAGGAGTACCAAGGCCAATCTCTTCATTGCTCAGATCGATGCCTGCTGGCCTAGAAGTGTGGACAGGGGTCGGGGAGTGTTGGCTGATCCACTTTGGCCTAGGGGGTACAAAGGAGTGTCTTTGGTTGGCGTGGGCAAGGGTGGCTACTTATGAATCACCAGAAGAAGCGGATGCAGATTTTCATAAAAATTGCATATGCTAATTTATATCTATAGATGCAAATTTAGAAAGTATTATTACAATTTAAAGAGCAATACACACACTACATCTCACCATACTGTGTGAGCACATGGGCTGTGTGCCTTTCTCAGCCTGCCGTCCAGGTGCTGCGGATGGGCAGATTCAAGGTCCTTCTGCTGCTGCTCCTCCTGATGGTTCTTTATCTTTAAACCTGAGTGGGACTGGACAGCCCATCAAATAGAGGACACCTTCAAAACAGAGGACAGTCCTCTGGCAGCCCTTCCAATAGAGGACTGTCCTCTGCAAAAGAGGGCACGTCCACCCTAGGGGGCACAGACTGGACTTTGTCATGCTGCAGGGGCACTGCTATCTCTCAGGTCACCAACTCAAGGCCGAATTCTCTGCTTTTGTGTATCCCCTTTTGTGTATCCATGCTCTCTTTTTTTACACTTCCTCTTTTTAATCTTACTATCTCTTTCGATGTGGTCTTCATATCACAGTGTCTAGAGGATGCTCACCAGATAGCCAGCGAACTGCAAGAGTTCAGGCAGCAGAAAACCAAAGAGCTGAAAGAGCAGCTGAGGAATTTCCTGGGTAGCCCAAAAACAACCTCCAACAATCCCAGTCCGCTGCAGGTAGGATTGAAAAAAGAAATATTTTTCTGCATGGTGCAGCTTCCTTGGGAATATGCCCGCATATTAATCTTCAGAATTATATCTTTGGAAAATGGTATTTAAGATCATTTCTCCTTAGCCTGCTTCTGAAAGACAACTAGACTACACTAAAGTTCCTCACATTCCATAGCTAGATTTGCATCTCACCAGTATTTTAGAAGGTGGTTGACAGTACAATCCTATACATGTCTACTCCCAGGTAAATGTTTATAGGATTGCAGCCTAAATATAAATCTGAGGAGGATCCTTTGGAAGAACACCCTGGAAGAAAGACAGGGAGACGTTGCCGCACAGTGAACTTTTTTGGTTACGAATTATTCTGGAAACCAGAGTTGGGGAACCTTTTTCCCATCACATACTGCATTCCCTTGTGGGTAAAATGTCCAGGGTCTCATGCTGGTGGTTTTCTGCCCTGCAGAGTGAAAGTTCCCTGTTAGAAAAGGAAGATAAAGAGAGAAAAGGGAAAGAAAAGTGGAAGGGTTTTCAAGAAGCCCGGTTGGCAGAGCTGGAGGAATCTTATAGGGGGCAAATATCGGAGGAAAAAGCAAAGCTGCAGGATCAGCTGGAAAGAGGAGAAATCAAGAAATGGTCCAAGGAGGTGAGAGTTGACTTGCAAAATGCATCGCTTGCAATGGGATGATACAGGAAAGGGGTTCGACCACTTGAAGCCTCTAAGTACATCATTAAAAGCTCACTAAAAAGGGATGTGGGCCTCCCAGTCTCTGTGTGTCATCAGGTCGGGTGGGAGAAACAACAGGCAGGGTCAAGAGTTTGCTCCCACTGGTGCCAGCATCCCTTGAACAGAGTACTGCTCAGGACACTCCCACTGGCAGGAAGTGGGGAGGAGATTTTTGCCAATTCCCTTTCCTCCCTGCAGCCCCTAGCACCACCTCCCAAGCTGGTGGGTCTGGGACCTTCCCATGCTGTTCCAGAGGGTCCTCCAACCCACCAGAGCAGAGTTTTAGGGGGAGAAGGGGCTTCAGTGGAAGCAGGAATTTGCAAGATTCACCTCCTTCACCGTTCCACCAGAGGAAATCCTCCGCTGGATCAAAATTATTATGTGATGTCTTTTATTTACTGTTTGTTGTTTATGGGTGTGTGTTTTTAATATATTGTATGTACCCCACCCAGAGAACGTGGGTTATTGGGCAGTTTTAAACTATAATAAAATAAATAGATAGAAGCCTTCTGTGGGCAGATTCCAGGAGGTCCCACCCAGATCTGAGGAGGCTGGGACCAACAGCTCCATGGAGGTCCATGGAGGGAGCACGGCTCAGCTGCAGACATCAACCCCGTGTTTAATCCTTATTCTTGTTAGAAACTAATGAGAGAACACAAAGAGACAGTGGCATTCCTGGACAAGGCCTTTCACCAAGAGATGCACAAGCTTAGAGGGAGGATGGAGAAAGCGCAAGCTGAGAAGATACTCCAGTCAACGAGATGGAAATCTCCCGAGGTCTGAAGCATCACAGGAGCAAAACCAACGTGGCCTGGCTGAGGAGGACAGAATTCGATCTCTCTTGGCGGAGAGTAGGTCTCGTTGGCAGCTAATAGAAAGTCATGGTGGCCCTGTTACTTTTTCTAGAAACAGTCATCCATGGCCCCATGGGGACCATTGGCATAAAATCGATACACAGTGATGGCAGTTGACGCTTTGATAGCCCAGCTGGGGAGACCTTTCTTGGTTATCCTGGAGGCTGCTGGCTTTTGAATTGATCTCTCAAATCAGCAACCGCACCTGAGGGTTCTTTACTTGGTCAGGGGATCCCATGTTGTCAGAGATGACCCAGGGGCTAAGGACACAATCCTATCCATGTTTAGACAGGAAAAAAGGCCTGCAACTCCCAGCATGCCCCAGCCAGTTGGGGCATGCTGGGAATTGTAGACCTTTTTTCAGTCTAAACATGCATAGGATTGTACCCTAAGTAAATCAGCTATACAGGTTGGGTCCATAGCCAGATCTACCATCTCTCGCTCTGAGGTCACACCTTGGACAGGAAGGGTGAGAGGAATACTAGTGTGTCAGCCATTCTTTGCCCGGGACCACATTAACAAGCCTAATACTGCTCCCTCACAGGTAGTCAAGATCCTGAAGCAAACGGAACTGCTGGTGACCTTAAGAATCACCCTCTTGAATCCTTGGTTTAGACCGCTTCTGTCTGGTAAGGCTTCCAAAGAGATTGCTGTCATGCCATCTGATCCTGTGTCTGACTTTTCCAATAGATTGGAGACTCATGTGTATGCTGGGACTCACCCTAACATAGCTTCTCTTCTGACATGTCTTTGCCTTTGTGAATATATAAACTGGGCCAATGAATCTGCCAACAAAGCACATTGCCTTTTGTTCCAGTTTGTGTAGGTGGTAAGGAAACCTGATGCCATAATGCCTTCCCAGCTCCTTGCTCTTCTGAAAGACGTGAATTGTGAGATCCAAAAGTGTGCAGCAGCAGTTGGACTACTAGATATCCATCCTCCAGAAGATGGTAACTAACTCCTTTGCAATGTACTCTTCCTTATTCTGCTTTCAATACACAAAGACTTTGATTCAGCACCATGGACAGGTTCTTCTTCTTCTTCTTAGAGGGAGGGAGGCTACTGCATCAACAGCTTGCTTAGGACCTCTAGTTATTATTACCTTTTGTTCTCATGATATAAACACTGAATATTATAAAAGACGCAGTGCTCCCCCATCCTCATGCCGGTTCTGCAGGTGCAGCCTGAGCGAGGTGCAAAGTGCATAGGATGAGAGAGCGGGTGTGCCGTAGTGGTGGGTGAGAGTGCTGGTGGATTTACAGTAGATAGGAGAGAAATCCCTGCTAGGACATGAAGCTCACTGGGTGACCATGGGGCAGTCTCCCCGACCCCACCCCTCTCTCACTCACACACACACATAAATGCAGCTGCATCAGAAAGAACTAAGATAAGTTTCATAATTTTATTATAATTTTATAAAGCTAGACAATCACGTTTCCTCTTTACAGAGTAATCCTATGGAGGTGTGTGTGTGTGTGTGTGTGTGTGTGGAATTCAAGGTTGAGTGAATGCCATTCCCTGTGCTCCTCTGCTGTCTTGCTTCAGCCAGGGCAAGAAGAGTGGAGGGGTTGTTGTTTTTGATTTCACATGCAAATGTTATTTGTTTATTTTGCTTCTCTCCCATTGACATCACCTTCATGTTTATTTCCATTCTGCTTTTCCAAATTAGGCTCAAAGCGACTCACGAGAAGGGTAAATAAATCATCAATATATAGGTTCAAGACACAAAGAATCATACATACATCTAACATATTTCACAATATAATCTGGGATCCACATTAGCAAGCTGACAAAGACATTACAATTAAAATTGCCCTAAATATATGGAAAAGTATTTCTTTCATAAATGACACCAATGCCAGGGAAATTACACTGGCTCTGGAGCTGATGTAGTTCTTGGCCTTTTAGGGGCACGTTGGCAGAAAGAGGGAACTTTGGATCCTGCAGATCCAGTTCTGCCCTTGACATGGCTATGGAATACCTTGTTTTGGGTCCTACCACTGGTGGGAATACTGCTGGTGGTACATCTACACCCATGGAGCTTCCTCTAGGCATACCGGAGGTTCTCACAATATCCAACATCATATTGGAGGCTGCCTGAAGGGCTATAGGGCTAAAACCATTGTTGTCTGTTTTTTCTGTGCTAAAAAGCACCAGTGTCTGAAAGTCTGCATCTTCCGAAAGATGATCCATCCCTCTGGTTGCTGTGTTGATCTCCATGTCCGACTCCTTCCCCTCCATTACTTTCTTCCTTCCCAAACCCTTCCAACTTATTTGAAAACATAAAGCAAATTAAATTATGCCTGTTCATTTAACTTGTGTCTGTTATTCTTCCAGCAGATTTTTTTTTTATTTTTGTCTTCAGTCTTCGTTGGTTTGTTTCTGGGGCAAGAAGGACTTTGAGGGTGGGATGCACTCAGCCCCAGGTTTTATTGTCCAAACAATTATGAAACAATGGAAGTTCTGCAATGCAAGTCAAGAGCACAAATGAATTGGCTAATATTTCATTTTCTTGCAGAGACAGTAAACTCTTTTCAGGATATAATGGGTGTTCAGATGATTCTGAAATCTGGGCAGCTTGAACCTCTGCTCACATCAAGTCTTTCTGCAAGGGAATTTGTAATATATCAATATGGCATCATCGTCCTGCAATTTCTCAGGCCTCATATTGGTGTAAGTGGTCAAAGAGTGGAGAAATCCCAGAGAAACAGCTCCACCGGGTGTGTGATATATCATTCTTGAGCAGAATCTGGAAAACTTGCAACTTGTGCTTTTGCTTTGTTTTTATAAAGCAAGTTCCTAGCCCACATTTCCAGAGTAAAACCTGAATGTATATTGGCATTTGGACCTTGTTAGTTTTAATGGATCTGAATTAACACATGCAGCACAGTGATGTTATTTATGTTCATGCTCCTGTTGTATTTTTCCATCCAAAGGATATCAAAAGCAAAGGAAATAGAGACGATGGTGGCAATTTGAGTGTTGAGATACCGCATCTCTTCTCTTAATGCTACTACCAACCACTCCACCTGGCTCTGAGTTCACACCATCCTTTCCTTATAGACTTTATCCCCTTCACTCTTCATTTTTCCATGAGTTTCACCCCTTCAGTCTTTTATAAGGCAACCACTACACACACACACACACACACACACACACACAGAGAGAGAGATAGAGATAGAGAGAGAAACTCCAAATTATCCCTCCAAAACACTGAACAAATTATCTCAACTTGGATTTCATATCTGCAATTAATGAACAGGCAGAATTTCCTTGAAGGATGAGTGTTATGTATTTGGCTCATCTACATCAACCTTCCCTAACCTGGAGGCCTCCAGGCGTGTTAGACTACAACTCCCACAATCCTATGGGAGTTGTAGTCCAACACATCTGGAGGCCTCCCAGTTGGGGAAGGTTGATGTACATTATTATTGCAGATTTCAGTCAAGACGTTGCTTGAGCTTTGGCTATGCCTGGCTCCCAGAAGGCAAAGCAATTCCCAAGAGAATTTCCATCCATGTGGCTCTCCAGATCTGAAGTGACTCATGCCGATTGTTCTCCCACCATTTTAGGGCCCAGAGATTGATTTGTGCGTGGCCTCCAGCATTCCTTCCAGCAACACACCAGGGAATGCCTTCCGAAACACTTTCTATTATCAGGTATGTCATCTGGGGTGGAAACTCCAGCACACACAGTGGGACAAAGACCTTTATGAAGAAATAAGAATGTAGGAACCTGCCTTAGACAGAGTCAGCTGGTCTACCCCGCCTTGTATTATCGTCCGCCCTGCCCTGTATTATCTACTCTGATTGGCATCACCTCTCAGGCCGGTTCCTTTCTCAGCTCTACTGCCTGACATCTTTTTAACTGGAGATGCTGGTGATTGAGCCCCACTACCCAACACCTAGCCAAGCAAGAATGCCTTGTCGAGGAAATTATTGGAAAAATGGGAGAGCCAGTGTGGTATACTGGTTAGAGTGCTGGGCTGGGACTTGGGAGACCCAGGTTCTAGTCCCCACTCGGCCATGAAGCTCAGTGGGTGACTTTGGGCCAGTCACTGACTCTCAGCCTAACCTACCTCACAGGGTTGTTGTGAGGAGAAGATGGAGAGGAGGAGGAGAACCATGTAAGCCACCTTGGGTTCCTTGCAAGAGGAGAAAAAGTTGGGATATAAATTTAATAATAACTAAGTACCTTATGCCATAATTATATGGTAGAAGGCACAGGGATGGAAGAGATTGAAGGAGCAGAAGATGTCAAGGATAAAATGGAGAGGAGAAGGAGGAGGATTATGTAAGCCTTGGGTTCCTTGCAGGAAAAAAGGTGGGGTATAAATATAATTAATAAATAAATAAGGAAAAAGAGGGAGGAAAGTTAGTTAGGCATGCAAGGATGGAAAGCTTCATCAACCTTAAAGCAGGGGTGGGCCTCTTGTGGCCCTCCAGATGCTGTCAGACTGAAACTCCCATCATCCCTCACCATTGGCCATGATAGCTAGGGCTGATGGGAGTTGCAGTCCAACAACATTGGGTGGGTGACATAGGGAGGCCATGTGTCCTGCTTTACAGAGGAAAGTCCTCTATTTGAAGGGTTGTCAGAAGACAGGCCTCTGTTTGAAGGTTTCCTTTATTGGAAGGACTGTCTGGTCCCAAGTCTGGTATAAAGGTAAAGAACCCTAAGAAAGGAGAGCAGCCAGGGCCTTGGAATTGTCCATCCACAGGTAGCACCTGGACAGCAGACTCAGGAGGCATGCAGCTCACCTGGTCACGGTCTTCCCCACTATGGTTACATCACATGTATTAACTGGGTTCAGACAACACGGTAGCCCAAACTCAAGGTTTTGACCATGGGTTGTTGTTGAAACATGGGTTAATGTGTTGTCTGAACCCAGCCAAGATAACAAACCATGCTGAACAAACCACAGTTCACAACCCACAACAAGCCATGGGTTCTTTTCATGGGTTGGTTGTGGTTAACAAGCTGTAGCTTGTTAGCGCAGCTGGCTGGGTTCAGACAATACAATAACCCACGTTTCAACAACAACCCACAGTTCAACGACTACCCACACTCAAGCCTTGAGTTTGGGTTATTGTGCTGTCTGAACCTAGTCATTGTCTTTCTATTCAAATTATAGTAATTACTAAATTTGCATCTCTTTATATAAATTAGCCTATGCAAACTTTATGCTAATGTGTCCCTTCCTTTGCCCTCCTTTTTGGTGATACATTTCCTCTTTTTTGGTGATGCGTAAGTGGTCACCCTAGAGCCACAAGTTGCCCACCCCTGCCATAGAGGCTTGAAGACTAAGGACTTGAGCTAAAAGCATCAGTCCTGTTATCGTCTTCCACATCCGGTCATTCATCATTTTGCCTTTCCCCCCTCAGAATCTTGGCCACAAACTCTTCATTTTAAGAGAGTGCCTGAGCTGCGTGGGTAGCTTCATTCTGCTTCTCGTCCACTGCCTGGCCCATATCGCTGCCGACGACCTCAGCCAAGACACCAGCCCAGCTTTTCGGAGACTCTTTTACCAGGTACAGAATCACCCCCAGCTGCAAATCCATGGGCACTTCAATGGTGCTTCTGAGGTATGGCCACTGTGCCATCCTACCGAGCGGAATGGGCAGGAACAAGGCATTGATATGGTATCAGACAGTCCATCTATTTCCGTCACGAAGATGCTGAGAAGGGTGTTCCCTAGACTCACACAAAAGAAAAAGGGCTAGAGAAATTATGGCAACATTCTTTGGTCTCCAAGATAGTGTTTCCAACCAAGCAGGAAAAAATGGTCTGGATTATTTATTTTTGTTTGTTTGTTCCTAATGCATATGCCTGTTGTCAGAATTTTTGTATGGGGGAAAAAACTCAACAACCCAGAATTTTAGTGCTGATTCCTAGAATGTTTTCAGTAAAACTGTTGTTGTCTTTTCTTTAGTAAAAGTCTGCAGCAGCAATTTCACTGAGGGCACATCTTTGAACTGTGTTTGCGAGTGTATGGGTGAGATAAAGAAGAGTCAGACACAGAGTATATGGTTTCAAATCAGGGCCACATTTATTGAATTGAAGATCTGTGAAGGGCGAAGTGCGGTACTAACCTAGCCCGGCCATTGGCCGGGAAAAAACCAATATTTGGGCGAATACATCCGCACTGCACCGGAGGCAGGTTGGTCCGCCCCCGGCCAGTTGCCCTCCATGTGGAGCTGGAGGGCTTTACCATCGTCGCCTTACCTTGACGCCTCCAGCACCAATTAGCGAGAAGGCAAAACCCAAGACGTCCCATTCCCTCCTGGCAAGCTCAGGGCCTTAGCGAGGGCATGCGGGAACCGGGCTAGTAAGCCTGCGTGTCCCCGCTGTTGAGCCATCTCAGTATCTGTGACAACCTGACCTGTACTGACCCCTTCTCCCCACTCGCAAATCTTCTCCCCAGCCCCAGATGAGGGGCCAGTGGAAGTCTGATCTTGTCCACGTGCACTAAAGTGTCGAGCTGCTGTTCAGCTCAGCCCCAGCGGTGCATCCTTTCTTCTTGCTGCTGGATGCAAAACTGTGCGTGTGCTTCCTCTGTAGCCACCCCCTCCCCCCCAGTGCAGGGGCAGGCAAGCTTTATGGGCACATGTGGTAATTTGAGAAACTGTTGTGGGCACCACCACAAATTGGCTGCCATAGGAGGCAGGCCTAGTCACAAAGGACAACTAACTTGCCCAACAAACTAAGTACAAGGCACCAACACACTAAATCACTCCTTTAAAAACACACTTCTCATCACCAACAGAAACGTATTTGTTCGTTTTAAAAAAAAAAACAAGTGGGAAGGTTGGGCACCAAGAGAGGTGTCTAGGGTCACACCGGGGCCCGCGGGCCCCACATTGTATACCCCTGCCCTAGAGGTTATGTCAAGGCAGGAACTGGGGTAGCCGAGCAGCTTGGTGATATAGCAGTGGCATTTCTAGGGGCTGCTTTTACATGCACTGCTATGCACGCTTCTTCAGCTGGTGCTGCAACCCACAGTACCTGCCAGCAACAGCCACCGGAGTATTTAAAAAACCTTTTTGCTATTTGTTCTTCTGCCAGAATTCACTAGCCACGGTCCCCTGGTCTGTCACAGGCTCCACCACGTGGCCTACCCCAGGGACCAGAACTTCTGACACCAAGGTTGACCCCTGCTACAGTGCATGTTGATGAAGCTATTGCTTCATCGGGGTTTAAAGGTCCCAATCTAGACCCAGTGAACTATCTGGAATGGATTAATTCTTCAGGCATCCAGAAGGACATCCAGGAATGAATCACTTTCCTTCAGGTTATTTCCAGATAAGATTGTGTATGGGCCTATGGGGTGGGTGGGTCCATCCAGCCCTCTCATCTCCTATTAGTGATTTACCTGCGTCATAAACAATTCCATTGATGCCAGCAGATTCACCGTACCATGAACCCAGCTGAAAAGTTATTTGCCCATTCCCCCATCCTTCTCTCCACCCCTCCTTTGCACTTATCACTTCTCTTAATTTCTGCTTGAAATAATTTCTGCATTAGGCATATTTAGGTGTGTGTGTGTGTGTGTGTGTGTGTACGTGTGCATCTTTAACCATATAATTTATCTTTGCCTCTAAGGCACTCAAGGCTTGCTTGGGTGAAATGTTCTCTCTCAGGCTCCAGACGTCAGCGATTCTGGAGGAGAGTAAATCTGCTGCAAAGATTATTAATGAGGCTTTCCTGAAGAGAGAGGTGATCACAGATGAGAAAATCAGTCTCCTCTCAGGGCTTTCTGATGCCAAGGCACAGTCTTCCGCAGAACCGGAGAAGGTACTTCTACAGACACACACACACATAGGTAGGCACTAGGGTTGGCTAGTGACTCCTATTTAGGTGGGGCTCCTAATCCATTGCAGGCTTTATTTGGAGCTTCATTGGAGCTATTCAGCACCATGGATAGCTCCTATAAAGCTCCAAATAAAACCTGCAATGGATTAGGAGCCCCACCAAAATAGGAGTCAACAGCTTCCACTGGTAGGCACACACCAGCCTGCTCTCCACCCATTCCCAGGTTGCCCTGCGCTAATGTAGGTAGAAAGACTGGGTGTCTTTCCAGGAAGAAGAGCACTGGAGAACTCGACTGGGACATTCTCAGGTGGTGTCACTAATGTATTGTTATGTGTGTGCACTTCTGAGCGGTGAGATGTTCCATTGCATAGCTGGGGTTCAGTTTCCTTAGAAGCAGGACTCTAGAGAGACTAAAAGTGCAATCCTATGCATGTTTAAGCAGAAAAAGGTCTACACTACAACTCCCTGCATGCCCCAGCATGCCGTGTTTATCTTCCCTGCTAATGGGACATCTCTAAGTAAACATGTTAACAATAATTCATTTACATTATTGAGGGAGCAATCCTATGCATGCTTAGACAGAAAAAAGGTTTACAACTCCCAGCATGCCCCAGCCAGCTGGGGCATGCTGGGAGTTGTTGGCCCTTTTTCTGTCGAAAAATGCATAGGCTTGCTCCCTTAAGGTGTTTCTGTGATACAAGGTTTATTTACACATATATACAGGCTGAGCATAAGATTGGGGCCTCATAACATTAAACATTCCAACCAATTCCTGTTCCCCATCGTACTACAGTGCCTTAGGATTTCCTGCTTGAACTGGCCCCAGATAGTCAGCTGGCAGCTGTGTTTTTGTACAGTTTCTGTGAAATCTTCAATGGCAGCCCCTCCTTGGGAGGGCAAAGTTGAGGGATGGGCCCCTCAATCATACAGCACATGTAACCAGAGTAGAAGTAAGTGCCCACTTTCCTATATAGCCCCGGTAGAAATATCTCCTATATCATCTGCCTGTGTCCTCGTGAATGTGGCACCAGAGAACCCAACTCATGCAGCCACATCTCGCCCAGGGCCGGATTAAGAGCATTATGGGCCTGGTGCTGAGGATTTTGGTGGGCCTTTTTATGGAAATAAATAAAATGAAGACGCAATTTTATATTAAAACAAATTAAATATTTTAATTACCATTAAAGTTACAAAACTCAAAAACTCCTGCAGCTCATCAGTAAGGGTCTCCCCAATTTCCCCCAAATTTATTTATTAAAAAAGAAAAAGCAGCCACAACAAAAAGCCAGGAAGCTTTGCTTGACCAAGAATAATTGTGTTGTTCTTGTTGCTTTGTTTCGTTTTCGTTTTTTTTGTTTTTTTTTAAACTAGCATTTGAACAATTGAGCTGCGAATCAGAAAGATCTTTTGCTCGAGGCTGGAGAGAGAGGTCCCTTCTAAATCTGAATATTACAGACCCTAGCAAGCCCCCATGTGCTTCAAAGAAATGTAGTAACAGTGATTGAAATGCAAAAACCTACCGAAATGCTAATTTGAGAACAACAGTTCTTGCTAGGTCTTGCCTCAAGCCTGTAATGCAGATGTGCTTAGAACACCTTTCTAATCTTGAAAAAATCATTAATTATGCTGAATGATAACGATCAGAGCTAACTCAAATCGTGCCGCGTGTCCCTATATTGTGGGCCTATTGTCTGTTATGGGCCTGGAGCGGCCGCTCCAATCGCCCCAATGTTAATCCGGCCCTGATCTCGCCTTCCTTTGCATACATAACGCCCAGGACCTGAAGCAGCGTATGGGCCTCTCGCTCGATGCAGAGTTCGAGGATGTGCTCAAAAGCAAGCTGTCCCCAAAGAAAAAAGACCGTTACTCCCACATCGTCCCCGACGTTCAAGATACGGTCCCGCCAACGAGGTGAGAATCGCAGGTTATGGCAACGGTGACGTGTTAATAGAACTGCATTTCATGTGGCCACTCCCCCTTGAGACTCCTTCCATCGCATCCCAGCCTTGTGCAGGGAGGCTGAAGAAGGACAAGTGAAGCCGAGCTAAGCAGCTTCACCTGCTCCGCTTTCTCTCCCCAGTGGGAGAAGGGGCAGGGCAGGTGAAGCGGCTCTGCTGCCCTTGGGCCTTCTTTGGGGGGGGGAAACCCCCATGCACAATGAAGCCGGTTCCCAGGGGATGCACTGCGCATGACATTCATCCAGCGCACCTGCCAGGTACCAAATCACATCAGGGGGCATGGCCATGCCCCTTTGAACATTTCATAGATTTCAGAGATCATAGAGTTGGAAGGGGCCTACAAGGCTATCGAGTCCAACCCCCTGCTCAATGCAGGGAACTAGAGGAGGGGTCTCCCATCCAAGTAATAACCAGGCCTGACCCTGCTTAGCTTTCCACGCTCAGATAAGCTGAGCCAGTGTAAGCCACAGAAGAGACATTGGAAGGGTTCTTTTTTCAATACATCTGAAGGAAGATAAGTGGCCCCTGAGGAAGGGGGGGGAATTACCCCCCAAAATGCGTTGGGCAGAATAAATATTTTCTTCAAGCACCTGAGAACTTTCTCTCTTTGTTTCATGATACACAAGTGCCTTGCCTTCCCCTCTTGTTGTTTTTCTCACGCCCCCCCTTTTCACATCAGGGGTGTGGCCATATCCCTTACACAACATGAAGGGCTGGTTGGGTGTGTGGGATCATCCAGCCCCCCCCAATCCTATTTGCCCCTGCTCCATTGCAATTGCACCACCCAAAGCAATAGGCTGGTGTGTTTTACCCCACTGATTCAACACCACGGTTTGTGATGTGGTATCAGTCGGCCCTGGCCCTAAACAATCTCGCACTGCTATTGCAGGGTTAGGACTGACCCATCTGCTCAGACCCATGTATCTGCCCCTGATCCTACTTACTGACCTGCTTCAGATGACATGGCAGCCCATTGTGGGTTAATTTATCCATGGTGAGCTACGGCATGTGCCTCGCAGCATAACCCAGAGTCTGTTCTAAGGTTATGCAAGGGTTGTTTAACCCTCAAATAACGTTCCCCAGCTGGGTTCAGACAACACGACAACCCACAGCAACCCCTATCCAGGGGTGGCATAGTCATAATTAATGACTGTCTTGTTATGACTGTCTTGTTAATTGCTGTAAACCGCCCAGAGAGCTTCGGCTATTGGGCGGTATAAAAATGAAATTAAATAAATAAATAATAATAATAATAATAATAATAATGGTGGACAGCATTCACCACAACCCATCAAGGGTTAATTAACCCACGATGGGCTGCCCTGTCATCTGACCTGACCCACTATATGTTTTGATCCCATCCTCTCTTCAAGGAGCTCATGGTGGCCTACATGGTCAAGTCCCTTGTATCCTCACCACAACCCTGTGGAGTAGGTTAGGCTGAGAGAGAGAGAGTGAGGCTTGCCCATAGTCACCCGTTGAGCTTCATGACTCAGTGAGCAGGGATTTCTCCCCTATGTAAGTCCAACACTCTCACCGCTACAGCACACCCACTCTCTGATCCTGTGCACTTTGCACCTCGCTCAGCTAGAGCCACCTATCACGGCCTTTCCCAATCGGGTACCCTCCAGATGTGTTGGGCTACAACTCCCAGAATCCCCCCCGCCGCCACAATGCGGGTTGTAGTTCAAGACATCTGGAGGGCACCAGCTTGGGGAAGGCTGTGCTAGAGAGTTCACACGGCTGAGCCGCTGAGGCAGGAGGTGAACTGGGGAGTGCCGAGCTCAATGCTCCGTATATTTCCTGCTAGACCGCATGCAGAGGGCAATGCGGCCACTGAGGCCTGACTCTGTGTGCTTCCCTTTCATGAGCTCACCAGCTGAAAGCTGCCCACCCGTCATCCCGGAAGCAGTGGCAGCAGCAGAAGACCAGTTGGAGAAACTCCTGGAGAAGGAACAGCGGGCCTCCAGGAGTTCTGCTTGTGGAGACTCACAGCTTGCTCAGGAGGAGATCATTGGCTTGGGGGGAAACTCTTTGCTGGGGGAGCTAGAAATGCTGGAGGGCAAAGTGGCAAAAGGCAAGGAGGCCTGAAAATTAATTTTCTTTCTTTCTATGATTGATTGATATCCTGCCCTTCCTCACAAGGAGTCCAGAGCGATGGTAAAGCCCTTCACAATTTAAGAAATAAATGTAAGACTCTGCAGTTAAAAGACAAAGTGCCCGCCCGCCCCCCCCCAGCACTTCTCCCTGTGCACGTTAAAGCACATGGGCAAGCCACGGAGACTTTTGCAAGTCATACCACCAGATCCTTCCTTCCTGACCACATCTTGCTGCTGTTTGAACTTGATAAATATGGTCAGGTTAGAGTACAAGGAAGTACAATTAAAGATTTTATTTTAAAAGTGGCTGACTTCATTTCTGATTGTTTTCACATGCCACCCTGGCAATGTGGTTGTTGCCTTTTAGAACAAGGAAGTGGAGGGAAATCTTACGGGGCAGGGCGGGGGGGGGGGGTAGGAATCACTTGCTGTCCATGTCTGCTGCAGACAAGACACATAAAGACAAGCCAAACTGGAGGGGGAAATCTGAAGAAGCAAATATTTGCCGCATTCAAACAAATGAGTACAAGGCTGACACACACAGAGATGACAAAACACGCTGCAGCCTTGCTCTTAACCTGCATCTTTATAACGTCAGAACAGTCTTCTTGAGCGAGGTGTTCTGTTCTTGCTATGCTTCCCTACCATTTGTCTAACGTACTGATGGTCACAGTCACAGCAGTAGTTAAACCATATTTGTAAAAGGGCTAGATTTCCCAATGGATTCAATGGAATGATTGGTGCCTTGCAGAAAGTGTTTGCTACAGGACAGCGAGTGCTAGAAACCCAGCTACTTGCAAGCATTTCACTTACCGGGGTTAGTCGTGGTTGATGGTTTTGCCCATTTGGTCATGGCCCAAATGGTATCTAAGCATCAGTCCAACAAAAAGCCAAACTCTTGCCTTACATACTCCCTTAATGAGAAGCATCTGTATACCCCACTTGGAAGGACTTTTTACGTCTGCCTTTAACTTGCTATGGGATGGTTTTCTTCCAAGAAAGAACTTTATAGCTAAATAGCTTCAGGAATATAATTACAGCCAGTTGATGGTTTACTCAGTGTGTGCACGCACACCTCATAGATCGTTTAATAGTGAGTGCCATTACCAGCCGGACATTCACGGAGTATGCGGTAACCATAGTCTTTTTCACGCACTACGTTTGTTGAAAGATTACAGATTAACAAGGCAGAAGCCAGTACTCTTGCACCTGGCTGAAGCAACCACCTTTGTGACGGGTGGGACTGCTGCCAACGCATGCTGCTTGCCTTCGGGGCGACCACGTGCCGGTTTAATGTGCAGGCACAGTCCGGTTGGCTGCCTGCTCAGCTTGAGTATTTGTAAACGTAATGTTACCAATGTGGCAGAGCTCTTGCCTCAAAAAGAAACAGTCTGTAAGAAGTAGGGCGGCGTGTAAATAGCTTCCCAGAATTCTCCACAGTTCATCTCTGGGCAAGTGTGTGAGAGCTGGACTGACCTGGGTTCAAAAGCTCCCCTAGCTAATGACCCTCAGTCCCAGTCACACAGGCGGAAGGAGGAGATAACAGCAGTTAATAAAGATTAAAGAGTTTATTTGTAAGACCCAATTACATGGGATTAAGGCAAGCAATGCATCTCTACTCACTACATCATTGCAGACTCAAAACCAATACCCCAGTGGTAAGGCTAGATGAAGTGAAGTCCAAGAACAAGACACATGTCGAGACGAGAGACAGAAGAAGTGAAGCTATCATCAAGTGTGCTAGCTTTATACCACACCTATAAATAGGATATTACTCACCCCAGTTGTATAACCTATTCATCATGTTGATCTCAAAACCCAAGGTTGCTGAGTCACATCACCTCGAGACTATGTCTCGTGACTAGAGACCTTGTATATTTGAACTCAAGAGACACTCACCAGGTCAGGTGATAATCTCGATGTCAGGTGGTAATCTCGTTCTGCCTATGCAAAACCCAACAAAGTGTACCTGCCAAAGGCAGAGGGAGCGAGACCCTACCCACGACGCACCCGATCGTTTGGCGGATGTATTTTGGGTAGGCTGGCTTATGAGCCACACTGCATGGTTTGCTGCGCAGCGTGGCTCATCGTGTCGTCCAAACCCACCCAAAGTCTTTCATTTATAGCCCTTCTGTCTTTTTTCTTACTAGGAAAAAAACCCGAACTGGGCGGGGGAAGAGACGCAACAGTTGTACAATGCCTTCTGAGCAGGGGAGGCTGCTGCCTGGCGCCAATCTCAGTGGGGGAGTGTATCCACTCCAGGTTGCAGTCTGAACTTCTAAGGAGCTATCCATGGTTCTGTTTGGGGGCTGGGTTCAGCACCATGGATCGCTCCTGTAAAGTTCAGGCTAAAGTGCAGAGTGGATACATCTCCCCACTGACACTGGAGCCACCAGACCAGTCCTCATTGCTTTTGAGTGTTATTGTGTGTGTGTGTGTGTGTGTGTGTGTGTGTGTCATCCTTTTACACACACACACACACACACACCTTAACAAATTCATTTCAGAAAGCTGTGCCATATTTATGTTCAGTGTTTCTACCCTCCCCTCTTGATCAAGAAGCCGGGACAGTTTTTAAAAACACACTTTTCATTTTATTAGTAACTGGATTTCCTTTTTAAGTTTTCCATAAGTGCAATTCTACAGTTCAGTTTTCAATCTTGCCATAAAAATACATTAAAAATCATTTTTAAAAAAATAGTCTTTAGCCTGAAGTTCTTATTTTAAAAGTTACAAACACAAAAGACATTTCTTAAAAATAAAAAAATAAAAAAAGAGCTGGGAACAGGAAGAGAGAAGAGTTGTAATAAGTGTTTTAAGAGGTTTTCCTCCTGGCAAGCTTCCAACTTCCTCCCATGCCACAAAGGTCGACTCTTCCCCAGTGCTCAGAATTCAGCAGGGAAGAGAGGGTCCCTGTATTATCGGTTGGCATTGACCCAGTGGTATCTGTCTATACGAGGACCAGTGAACATGGCTGTTGGCCGGCAGACCTTGTAGCCCTTGTACTGAAGGTAGTAAGCGCTGGCAGGATTCGGGTGGACTCCATCAGGGGCATATGCCTTCCGGCGAGAGTACTGTGCCCACAGCTGGAATGGCTCACCACACTACGGCCAGAAAGGGAAGTTGAAGAGATGGAAAAGTAGGTTTGTTTGCTGCCATTTCAGAGCATTTATTTATTTAATTTATGTATTACATGTATACCCCCCCTTTTTTCCTGCAAGGAACCCAAGGCGGCTTACATAATCCTCCTTCTCTCCATTTTATCCTCACAACAACCCTGTGAGGTAGGTTAGGCTGAGAGTCAGTGACTGGCCCAAAGTCACCCAGTGAGTTTCATGGCTGAGCGGGGACTAGAACCCGGATCTCCTGAGTCCCAGTCCAACACTCTAACCACTACGCCACACTGGCTCAGCATATACAAGAACTCAATGCAACCTTGCTTTGAACTTCAACGCAGTCAGGACAGGAGCTTTCAGGCACAGGCAATCCGTAGCTTAAGGGCTACCCCCAAGTTATTCAGGGTGGGGGATGAGAGAATTTCTCCTCTCAGTATTGATGTTCATACTGACTATCATCCAGATGTTCTGGATACTCAATTGATGTCCATCTTCTATACAGTATTAAATACTAAATATCACTGCACAGTGACAATTTATGAAGTGTCACATTTGATGCCCAACATTAGTGTGATCAGTAAATGCCGATGCAGAACTTTGGAGTTACAAATCATACTTTCAGCATTTCAGAGTTTAGCAATTGCGCATGTGAACATCAATGACTGGAAAGCATCAAAACAAATGTTCCCTTTAGCTCTAGTTTCTGAAACACCCAGAGGGGAGGAGGAGAAGGACGTTCTCTAAAGTCAATCTGGCAACAGATGTGTGTGCACGGCCATATTAGTTCAGTCTGCCCCATCACTTCCAGTATCAGTTCTGAGGTACAAAGCCCTCCCATTTAAGGCTCTCAGCACCATCCTGAGCCACATCTGCTCTCCTGCCCCTCTCCCATTTTCTCTGTATGTAATCCTTTCAGCAACTTGTGCAGCCTTGTAAACGAGACCGCAGAAGTTACCAGCCTGCACTTCCAAGCTGGCTGCTGAGGAGGGGGCTTCCCCTCTTCCATGACCAGCATGGAAATAGGCTATTAGCATCTTAGCAAGCTAGTTTAAGAGACTGGCAGAGGAGGGACCAGACGGTTTGTTAGAAGACGACCTTTTAGATTTTCAGTCCAGCTCTCTCCTCTGCCAGCTTGTTTGTTCGCCTGCATGAAATTTCTATTCGCCTATAGTGACAGGGCAGATTGTAAAATACAAAGCTGTTCTTTTCCCACTTCTGCAGCTGCCTTCAGCTCCTTATGCCTAGCAGAATTTCTTCCCCATCAAACCCCCTGCTTCTACAAAACCCTTCGCAGATGATTAGATGAGAAGCAGGGCACACTCCCATCAGCTCTGCTCAGAGACCAGCGGCATTTGTCTCCTCCTCTCCCTGAACTCTTTCCATGCAAGCTGGTCACTACAAGAACTTTGAAGCTTTAACAACTGGTGCCTCAGTTTGTTTGTTTTCCTCCTCCCTCCCCATCCCTTTTTTCTTTTGCGTTGTGTCTTTTAGAGATTTGTAAACACAAGCTCCGTCTTGCCTGTTACTGATCTTATGCAAGTCACCCTGGGAGCCTTTTTGGCTGAAGAACAGGGTAAAAATGCTTAAAGACAAGATCGCAAGCTAGCCTTTCCCTCCTGTGGCCCCGCCTCTGTATTCATTTAACAGGTTCTTTTCCTTTAGCATACATTTCTTGAAACTTTAAGCCCTCTGGAGCCGAGACATCAGTATGTCTGGCCTGCCCAGCCCCAGCCACTACAGGGTTCTGCCAGGTCAGTCCTAGTAATGGCAAAAACACTGGGAGAAGAGAGCCAGTCCCGGCTAGAGCCTCACTCAGAGCAAGCCAGGCACAAACCCAGGTCTATTCACTCAGCCATGCAGCTCTCTCAGTCTCACCTGGTACACACTGTTTGGGTTGCTAACAGTAGGGATGCTTTTGGGCTGTGCGGTGAAGCTCTCCTCGTCGGAGGAGGCACTGGACTGGTGGCCAGATGTCAAGGCCTTCTCCACGGCCTGGCGGATGCCCTGAGAGATGCCGTGGTCCTCCTCGTTGCCTTCAAAGTGAGCCACCGTGAAAGGCGCGTTCTTCTCGCCATATCTAGACAGAGAGGTGCATTGGGCAAGGTGCCAGGATGGCTGCAGGTACGAAGACCCAAAGCAACTGACACGGAGCTGCTACTACACGTCCAGACGGAACGTCCAGCCAATCTCCCCTCTGCAACAAGCGACGCAAAGCCGTCTGTGCCAGCTTGCAGGCAGTGGCTCCGTTTTACAAAGTTATACTCTTACTAAACACACATACCTGGTATTTTCCTAGCTAGCCAGGGTGTTCAGAATACTTCACATATTATCTAGAACAGGGCTCTCCAACCTTGGGTCCCCAGATGTTGCTGGCCTACAGCTCTCAGCATACCCAGCCAGCATGGCTAATGGCAAGGGATTCTGGGAGCTGTAGTCCAACAACATCTGGGGACCCAAGGTTGGAGAGCCCTTGAAGCCTAGAAGAATACTTCTGACAGCCCTCTAAGGTAGGCCCAGAACTATAGAGTCAGAGGACCGAGGCTTGGAGAGAGAAGCAGGAGGGGATTCACTAAGGCAAGCCAGTAAGTTCACAGCACAGGAGAATTTCGAGCCAGGGACTACTCGATTCACAGCTCAGCATCTTAGTCATTTCTCTGCACCAGCATTCCCCAACCTGGTGTCCTTCAGGTGTGCCGGACTACAACTCCCAGAACTCCTATGCTGGCTGGGGGATTCTGGGAGCTGCAGCCCAAGACATCTGGAAAACCCCAGCTTGTGGAAGGCTGCACTACAAAGTGGGGAAGTCTCCACACACACCCTGGCCAATGTACACCTTGAGCAGGGCTTCATCCTACAGCTGATTCTGCACTGTCCGAACACCCCATGGTCCTGCACCCAAGGCTTAACCATGAAGCCCACTGGAGCGCAAGAAGGCAGAATTATCCACAGTATTATCTCCAAAGTAACCCAAGGCCTGTTCCATCCACTCTCAGTCCATTCCATCCAGTCCATTCAAAGAGCTCACCTGCAGCAGACATCGAATGGATCAACCCAGAGAGTCAACTCCTTTGGTAAGCCAAGGCTGTTGAAGTCCACGTTGCTCTCCGCACATGCCTGCTCCAGCAGAGGATCTCTTGCCTGGAACTGGTTTATTCTTATACACCTGAACAAATAGAAGAGGTACATGGCCAGGCCAGGCCAGTCATATTATTAGTATTATTAGTAATAATAGTACATTTATTTTTTTAAAAAAAAAATTTATTTATTTTTTTCTAAACAAATTATAACAAAAAAAAAATATTTAACAAAATACAAAATTATCACACAAATATAACATAATCAACATACAATAAATCATAAAGTGCTCCCCCCCACCCTCCAAGGGACCAATTAATATACTTCTATCCTCTTGATCAAATAAAGTCTAAATTCCAAAAATATAACATATCCTGACAAGGCATGTTACCCTTCCCCTTTATTAATACATAGTCTAGTAATTGATTCCATATCTCCATAAAATTATTCTTCTTTAGCAATCCTTTTTTGCATTTGATACTACTAGTTAGTTTATCATTTAGGGCTATGTCCCAAACTTCCTTATACCAGTCTGTTATTAGGAAAACATGTTGTACTTTCCAATTTCTCGCTATCATTAGCCTAGCCGCAGTTAACAAGTTTACAATTAACTCCTTCGTATTTTGATCACAAATAAGTTTCTCAGTTATTGATAACAATGCTAATTTTGGACAGACCTCTAATATAATAATAGTACATTTATATCCCACCTTTTTTCCCTCTTGCAAGTAACCCTAGGCGGCTTACGTAGCCCTCCTCCTCTCCATTTTATCCTCACAGCAGCCATCCTGTGAAGCAGGTTAAGTGTTGAAAGTCCAGTGACCGGACAGGACTAAAGCTTCATGGCCAAGCGCGGACTTCAGTCCGGGTCTCCCGAGTCCCAGTCCAACGCTCTGACCACTACTCCCTCATTCCACACATTACAGTATTCTCTTAGCAGCAAGAGCAGCAGTGCCAGGCCGTCCACACTGGGCCCACATTAACCCCCAACAGGGGCAGTGCTAGCTAGGTACCAAAGAGATCCAAGGCTCAGGCCACAGGACCAAAAAAATGCACAATTTTGCATATTCTAATTTACATATGCTCTAAAGTCTCTCTGTGTGTATGTCTTTAAAGGACCCTTGTCTCCTATTTGCAAAAAGGGATGTATGGACAGGGGAGAGGAGGGCATTTGATTGCAGAAAAAAACCTCAGGCAGAAGGATTCAAGGGGTGGGGAGAGCAGGAAGGGAAGCACAAGTGGGCAAAATCCAGCTAATCCAGGGGGATCAGATGCAACAGGGATCAGCAGGGCCCCTGGACCTTTCTTTCAACAAGTGCCCATGGACAGTAGGGTGGTGGGGCAGAGGGCCTCCCAGAGATGAAAGATTCGGGGCACAAGACCTAGCCGTCCACCCCCACCCCCCCAACACTGCCTCTGTCTGACCCCCATCTGAACGGAGGTGGGGGGAGGAAGTCTCCAACAGGTGTTGTCAACAGGGTTCAAGGAAGGTGCTTGGGCTGCTCATTTGACTGCTGTGCATATTTTACATGGGACAGAGTCGGTGCAAGCCTCTTCATGTGTGCCCCCCCTGCTTTGTTGCTGCAAAGGATAGCAGTGACCTAATGCCACAACTTGGATGCTCCCAGCTGTTATACAAGGCAGAGCCAAGGTGCACTAGTTCAGTACATACACCGATTGCAAGCAACACGGCAAAGCTAGAAGAATTTAATCGCAAGCATTCTTTGTTGGGAGTTCCAGTGCAACATATTCACCAGATCCCTAAATATCCAGATATTCGACATCATATGGTTGAGTTTTATGTCTTTATCCAACAGCCCCGCATGCCAGCGTATTCCGTATTTGACCGTTTATAAGGTTTCATCTCTCTTGACACCTGGCAGGTGTCAGAGACATTAACACACAGGTTTGGGGGGGTAGGATTTCACATTGGAGATGTGGAATACGAGACTCAAAATTTGAAGGGTGACATTTGGGGATTTTTAAGTATTTGTTTTTAAGCTCTACACCAGCAACTTAAGACCAAAAACACAGAGGACAAAAACCATGCCTCGGAGAGGCTATTGGAGTCAGGGTGGGCATCAAGGGTAGGCATGGTCGGGCACCTGTCAAGGGCCCACACCCCAGCGGGGGCCCACCGGACAAGAGCCCCCCGGAGTTGCTCCTCCTCTGCACCAGTACAACCTGCTTGTTCACCTGCCTCTTGCTCTGGCCCTGATAGCACTGGCGGTTATAGAGAAGCCGACTTGCTCCCTGGCTCTTTGCCTGTCAAGAAGCAAGCGGTGGCAGCAATCAGAGCTGGCGTCAAAGGCAGGCATAGATGGGCACTGGCCAAGGGCCCACATCTCAGCAGGGGCCACTGACACCATTGCAACCTTCTTGTTCTCCTGTGTATCGTTCTGACCCAGACAACAGATGTGGTGAGCAGGAGGAGCAGGAGGAGCAGGAGATGCCATTGCCTCCTTGCTCCCTGGCTCTCTGCCTGTCAAGCAAGCAAGTGGTAGCCATGACGACAAACTGGATGAGGAACAAAAGGAACTGGTGACAATGGTGGTGGTGAGGAGATAGGTCCACAGAGGGAGGGGCCCCATGGAGGGTGTCTCACGCAAGGGCCTTCACAAACCTAGAGCTGGCACTAACTGGAGTAATGGATTTCTAGAGACATACAAGTCCCCATTTTGCAGAAGAACTGGGCACACAGTGTGATACTTGCCTGAAGGCTTGCCCTTTCGAGGGATTGTCAAGGTACCAATGGTTTTTGTACCTCTCAAACAGAGTCGTCATCAGCTTGGATGCAAACCTCTCCATCTGGTGCTTGCTGAGCTTGTCGTGCTTCTTCACCAGGCGCGTGATGAAGAACACCGCAGCTGCTATTTCATCTTTCATGTCTTCTTTTAAATTGCAGGCACAAGACAAGCCTCCGCCTTGGTCGTACAACTGGAAGATAACAAAATGGGGGAGAAGAAAAGAACACCGCCAACAAGACACTAAGAGCCCTGTTGATCTTCATGACCTTTCTTGGCTTCTGCAGTTGGGCAGAGCGTTTCCACATTTATAGAGAGGTCCTTTCATTAATCCATTATTGATTTTCCCCTCTGAGGATTACAGCCACAGAAACAAGGAATTGGGGTGAGTTATGCTTTTCTAATACAGTCATGCCTTGGATTGAGAGCATAATTCGTTCTGGAAACATGCTTGTAATCCAAAACACTCTTATATCAAAACGAAATCCCCCCAAAAAAATTTGTACAGAGATTTTTAATTTAAGCTGTACTACAGTACTTGTATTGCAAGACGTCGCTTGTATATCAAGTCAAAAAAGATTAAATAAATATTTAAAAATTTGCTTGTCTTGCAAAACGCTCTTAAACCAAGTTACTTGCAATCCAAGGTATTACTGTACTAGCGTACATAGAAGAACCTTTAGTGTATATCCATGTGTCAAGCTGCACAATCACACAACATATAATGACTTGCTGGAGAAGTCAGAGTTACCTAGCATGATGTTTTCAGCATCTGCCAACAATGTGCCTCTCACAAGCAGGTCATGAAAGCAATGCCCCCCCCCCAACATCTGGCATTCAAAGGTCATGAAAGCAATGTTAAGCTGGGATTCAAAGATATAGTTCCTGTGAGCACCTCAAGTCCCACTGCTTAGGCATCGCGGATAGTAGCCAGTAGACCACCCCTCCATGAATTTTCCCAATACTTAAAAAGGGGAGGGGCTAGCTAACCTGGCAGCTATCACCACACCTTGCAGCAGTGAGTTATTTGGGTAGTTATATCCCACCTTTGTACTGAAGACAGCGTATGGAACATATAATCAGAGACCAGGTAGAATACAATCCTTAACAAGAAAACAGTAGGCAGTACAGCGGCGATAAAACAGCACTGAGACACATGTCATCCAAAAGGGTCTAAGGGCACAATCCAAGTTTAGGCAGAAAGAAGGCCTAGAACTCCCAGCATGCCCCAGCCAGCTATGCTGCCTGGGGCATACTGGGAGTTGTAGGCCTTTTTTTCTGCCTAAACTTGCCTAGGATTGCACCTTAAATTAAAACTGCCCACTAAGATCCTGTAAGTGAATATGTGAGAGACACCTACTTTGGCCCATCCTCAAGCTGTTTGAGAAGGAGTTCTGTCTGTCCCTCCACTCCACTGATGGTTTGATAAGATTCCCATCATGCTCGCAATCCTACATGCATCTACTCAGAAGCCAGTTCCATTGAGTTCAACGGGACTTAGTCCCAGGAAAGTGTGCCTAGGATTACAGCCACTCTCTCTGGTCTAGAATGAAGAACCCGAGACACTTTCTAGGCCATGCCCCCCCCCCAATCTGGTGCCCTCTAGATGTGTTAGACTACAACTCCCATTGCTCCCGTGTTGGCTGGGGAAGATGGGAGCCATATTCCAACACATCTGGAGGGCTGGTCTAGGTTAGAGAAGGCTGGCCTAGGCTTTTCTTAATGGGAAAAACACTCCAACTCCTCCATTGTTTTAATAGCAACTCCTAGCTCAAAACACAACACGTTTAAGTCTACCCTACAAGCTGATATAATATCTTCATGATACTTTCCTGCTTTGCTTGTGATCCTTCCCCTAATACTGAATTGCCCCTTTTCACTGCCACAACTCATTGGGTTAAAACATTTTAGGAACCAAATTTTCTTTCCCAGCTAATCACAGCTAACTCAATATAATTATTACATATAGCAACAATACTGCAACCTTAGGGAGAAGCCAGTAAACAACATTACCTTCAGTTACAGATGCTCTCAGAAACAAACTGCCCAAACCTTGGCTGTGTTAATAAAACCCAAACACACACCAGGCACACACAAAGAGTTAAGGAATCCCAAATTGAAAGAGAGAGAAGGGGAAATCTGAAAAGATGGAGGCTATTTAGATAGATTGTCTATTATTTCTTTACTCCTACAGCTTGCTCTCTCTCTCTAACCGACTATAGCTAATGTAATAGCTAAACAGCTGCTACTGTTTTGCCTTCTGGTTTATATAAGTCCGAGTGAAATGGCTCGGGAGTTCAAGGCAGGTGTGTGCCATAGAGTTGAGTGCAGATAAAGCAAGAAAGCCGGGAAATTAGATAGATAGATTTTTTTTCTTTTTCCTTTTTTTACAATGAAGTTTCTTTCCTTCTGTTCTTGGTCAAATTCTAATGTCCCCAGCTGCTCCTCCTCCTTTCTCATCACTGCTACCGCTTGCTTGGCAGAGAACAAGGAGGTTGTGGGCATCTGGTGCTGCTCTCCACCACCACCACATTTGTCCAGACCAGAGCAAGAGGCAGGTGAACAAGCAGGTTGCAATGGTGAAGAGGAGGAGCAAGTCCAGGGGGCTGTTTATTTATTTATTTATTTATTATATTTATCAATCGCCCATCTGGCCGGTCACCCGGCCACCCTGGGCGATGTACAATTAAAATACAACAAAACAACACAATAAAATATAATAATTAAAACAATATAAAAAATTCTCATTAAAAACCTAACCCACCCCATATTCCCGCCTGAACAGCCATGTTTTTAATGCACGGCGGAAGCTCATCACGGAGGGGGCATGGCGAAGGTCACTAGGGAGGGAGTTCCATAATGTGGGGGCCGCCACAGAGAAGGCCCTCTTCCTAGTCCCCACCAGCCTGGCTGCTCTGGCTGATGGGATAAGGAGAAGGCCGTCCGTGGCAGATCTTGTTAAGCGGCCTACTTGATGTTGCTGGAGGCGCTCCTTGAGATAAGCTGGGCCGGAGCCGTGTAGGGATTTAAAGGTCAAAACCAACACCTTGAATTCAGGCTCGGCAAGCAACTGTTGTTGCCTGTGGGCCCTTGGCAGGTTCCCGACCATGCCTACCTTTGACACCAGCCGTGATTTGGACTTTTACACTATTTAAAGGCAACATACCCCTGGGTGAGATGATGAGAGCCAGTGTGGTGTAGTGGTTAGAGTGCTAGATTGGGACTCAGGAGATCCGGGTTCTAGTCCCCGCTTGGCCATGAAACTCACTGGGTGACTTTGGGCCAGTCACTGACTCTCAGCCTAACCTACCTCACAGGGTTGTTGTGAGGATAAAATGGAGAGGAGGAGGAGGATTGTGTAATCTTCCTTGGGTTCCTTGCAGGAAAAAAGGTGGGGTATAAATATAATAAATAAATAAATAATAACATTCTGAAAGAATACTACTTTTGACACATTAGAGGTCTTTTATCCAAATCTAATCAGGCTGGGTTTTCTCCAGTATTGGGATGTGTTTCCTTCCATTGCTGAACCTCTGACAAACAACAAACCATGTGAAAAGAGGTACAAAACCAGGGAGCTTGATCCAAGAGACAGAGAGGCATTTTATCACATGATCCTACTTATGTTTATCTGGAAGTAATTCCCACTTTGTTCAGTAGGATTTGCTCTCACATAAGTGTACGTAGGAGTGCAGCCTTAACTGGAGGCAACATAAAGGTGTGTGTCTCAACTTTCTGGACTTGATACACCCACCCTGTAACAGTGAATTTAAAATGTGCTACACAAGGGTCGTTTCCTGCAACTGCTCACCGGCTCTTCCACAGCATTGCAGCAACTTCACTTTGTCTCAGATCTTTTAATTCCACTCGCTTCTTCTGCATATGAAGAAAGGTCCAGCAAAGGATCCACTGTAGCCGCAGACACGGCAGTCCCAGCCACTGAAAGATGTGGTGCGGTTTAGGTAGCAACCAGATACACACACTCATCTAGGAGTAATTGTCACTGAACCCAATACCTCTGAGTAGGCATGCATAGATAGGATTGCTTTGTTGAACACCTAGCAACCCTTTGGTGGAAACACCTTTATGAGAAGGTATTATTTGAAAATGGATGATGATTATTTTCTCAGGGTCTTTTTTTTTTTTCCCCTGGTATAGGTCTTAAACCTTTAACAGTGCTGTGAGAGGCAGAAGTTCAACAGGTGTGACTTTTTCAGCAAAGGGGCAGCAACAGGAGAAGCTCTGCCTGTTGAATTTGTGCCTACCGATGCTGGCAAACTCTGTAATGAAGCCTCCTCTCCAGAGCTAATTTTGGGGCAGAGAGGGGTGAGAAAACTCTTCCTCCCAAGGGTTATAGATACTCTGTCTTTACTTCAAGACGGGGAAGCAGTTAGGTTAGGGTTTGGGGTCAGTGTAACTCCGCAGCTGCTGGGAGTTTGGTTTCCTAGCTGTGCCTTAGTCCAACTTGCCCAAGCAGGCCTGACAGTCATTGTGAGAAGCTCAGCTGAATAATCAAGCATTTGCGATCGCGTGGCCAGCTTCACCTCCTCCAGCTCAAGCCTTTGGCAAGTTGCCATGGGCCAGCAAGTCAAGCTGTAAATAAATTCTTATTATTTTAGAGTAACCCTGGTGAGAAAGGGTGCACAGCACAGGAGAATCTCACAGAGCAGCAGGAAGGAACCCAGTGCTTTCAGATGCAGAACTCTAACTAATAAAGTTTATGGGAACTGGTGGCCAGGCCTGTGTGGGAGATAACAGAGGGGTCTCATTACTGTGCAGCGATTCTGGGGTTGCTTCCGCACTAACTAATTTCTCTGGAATGGCCATCTGTTGTTCATTCACTTTTGTACGGAGCATCCATATGACGGTGTTGTCAAATCATTGCCTTTCAGTATTTTCTGTGCGTTCTCCCAGTTTTTTGTTCTTTTATTGTCGGTCCCCCTGCCCCACATCTGATTTTGTGGCCATTTAAGAAAACACCGTGGCAGCACCAGCCTGTCGAGAGTTGACGGGCAAGGTGCCATTATGGCTTTTCGGGACTCCTGTGCCTTTCAATTAAACACTTCTTCTTTCCAGGGCCAATCTGTTTTATTGAGTTTTTCTACACAAGGCAAGTCCATTGTTTCCTGGTTGATCATGGCTGTGGAATTAATGATGGCTACCCTGTTCATTTCCTTGTAAACAGCCTCTCTGAAGTGCCCCATGTCAGTTTCCTTTCCCATGGAGCAGCTTTAATTACTAATTTCCTGTTGTTGTTGCTGTTGTTGTTTTGTTATTTTCAAAGAGCAAAACAGTGCTATAATGTTGCTTACCCTTTGTTTAAGGAGAGCTGAATTTCTCATAGAGCCGAAATCCTATTCCACTTGATGCGTGCACAGATACATCATATGTCACCGTGGTGGCCAACCCTTCTGGCAAGTGCACCTCAGTCAAACCCAAAAGACCGCCCTAGACTTTTGATGTGTTTTTGCCTCTAGTCTCCTGAGCTAGGGAGTAAGTAGCACCGAAGGGTAGACTGGGGGTCCCAAACCTTTTTAGGTCAGTGGCCCCATTTGGAATTTTGAGCGAGTGCTGTGAGTGCCCTCACAAAATTCCTGCCATGGGTGGATGGGGGGGGGGGCTTGCCCATTCATAAAATGGCTACCATTTGCTCAGTCACAAACCAAAACACTCATTTCCCAGAAGGCAAACTGGTGAGACTAAAAGAAAAGTAAGCCTGCCCAAGAACCTAAGTCCAAGGCAGAGGTGGGTTCTTCTGACTTCTGAGCTTCAAAGCACGAAAACACTCTTTAGGAACCAAATGAAGATGGCGCTGGAGGACTTTACTTTGCAGCATACCAGTCTCCCAGTTAAAAAAATAATTAAGGGCTGCAATCTTATCGCAATGATCGCAAGCCCCCCGAACTTACGCTCATCCTCTACAGGGTGGGAAGAGAGGTGGAGGTGATCTTTGCCTTCCACTCCTCCCTCTCTGCATTTCCTGCTAGATGGACTTTTTTGCCTGTCTAGCTGGGGCATGGGGGGGGGGAAGGCTCGAGAGGCATCCGGATAACTCGTATCCTGGACTCTCCAGTCTCTCCCCTCTCCCCGCTCCCCGAGGTTGCTTTTCCAACCTTGGAGAAGCAGCTGGCATGGTTCTTTCTGCGCTGGCTGCGAGGGGGTCGGAACTCCGATTCCCGGCTCCAGGGTCCGAGCGCTGTCTCCGACTTTTGATCTGAGAATCCAAAATATCCTGTGGCCTGTCAGAGTTGCTGTCTAGGGGCCATGGGATTACTCCCTAATTTATATATTTTTAATCTTACGAAATAGAAATCAGGTGGGCAGGGGGCCTGGCTGGCGGGCACCCGGGGTGGTGTCCCGCAGGCACAATGTTGGGAAACCCAGGCGTAGGCATGGTGGCACAGCCTACCCCAACTTGGTGCCGTCCGGATGTTTTGGACTTCCAACTTCCCTCAGCCCCAGCCAACAAGGCCAATGGCCAGGAATGCTGGAAGCTGTGTAGACCAAAACATTTGGAGGGCACCAGGTTCGGGGAGGCTTCTGTGAAGAGAGGCAGGCGTGTCTATGCCAGGGGTGGGCAAATTGTGGCCCTCCAGACAGTTTGTCCTACAACTCTTAGCAGCCCGAGACAGCATAGCCTACGGTGGGAGTTCTGGGCCAAAATATCTGGGGGGCCACAAGCCGCCTGGCAAGTGGGTCTTTCTGCTTCCACCCAGGAACACCACAATGAGTTACCCTGGATATTACCTGTCGTGTTTTGTTTTTTTAAAAAAATATATATTTTGAGGGGTATTCCTTCTGAACATCAATGGGTGCTGTGGGCCTTATGCCAAACTGGACACCATCAGAGGGAAGATCTCCCTCCTTATCAAAAGGTTTTGGATGGGGCCCCTACCTCAGCCCAAGCATTCCTTGTTAGATTAAATTATGGGTCTCCCTGATCTCCGGGCAAGCCCAGGCATGACTGAAAGAAAAGGCATCCATCAGTTCTCTAGCAACTGCAGGCCTAGCCTGAAGCAAACATTCCCCGCCTGGCCACAATAAGATGGTGGCTGGCAGTTCTGCTGAGGCTTTCTTGTAGCAAAGGCGTACGGAGCTGACCTGGACAAAAGTGTGAAAAAAGTGCTCCTTTCTAAGAACTTCTTTCTGCCTGGCCTGAATTTTCCAGAAAGAAAGATCGCCTTTGCACGGAAGAGAACTTTTCATCTGTGTAGACCAAGAAGGGCAGAGCAAGACGTATTGATTTGTCCTTGCAGGTAAGATGGCGTGCCGGCTGGGCGGGTGCCAGGACAAGAAATCAAGTACCTAACAAGGATTGTTCCATTGGAGACTTTCTAGCATCGCCTGGTTGAAATTTCCAAAATAAGGGGACCCGCGGAGTTTTACCGAGTTTTTTTTTATTTTGAACTAAGTTCACTCCTCACCTTTTGTGACATGACGGCTATCCAAAATAAGGAACAACTCTTTAAAAATAAGGGTTACCTTTCTAGACGCACCATGCAGAATACCTGTGTTGAATTACAATTTGGGGGGCCTAGTATTTTAGCCAGTGATAGAGCTTATAAGACTATCGAGAAAACATTTTAAACGTTTTTATTAGCCTAGACTTTAACCCGTCCATTCATTTTATTTATTCATTTATTTATTACGTTTCTATACCGGCCAATAGCTGAAGTTCTCTGGGCAGTTCACACCAATTAAAACCATAAAATACGATATAAGATATAATATAAAAGTTTAAAACTACAGTATCAAATTAAAAAATATTCATACAATTGAAATGTATTTACATACAGGAAAACTGCAGTGAACACAACAGATGCCTTTAGTAGATCCAGAAGAAGAGCAACAGTTTTCTTAAGTGTGAGCTGGGCTTGCAATTTAATACATAAAAAGCTAGCATTCTGTGAAGGAAGCCATCTTCAATCTTTTCTTTCTTGTCCAATTTGGAAATCTAGAATGCAGGATGTTTCCTATTACAGTTGAATCCTGAAAAGGAAATACCTTTTGGGATTCGTTTTCTTGGGGTGCTGGATAAGGGAACTAGAATAGTCTGCTACTTTTAAGAGGCCAGAGGTAGCTAGAAAAATTGGGGCAACAACGCCTTCACCTGCCCAACTTTCTCGCTGCCAGCCTGACTTCTTAAAATGCCAGGCAGTCTCTGGGGGGTATACCTGGCAATCCCAGACAGAACCCTGGTTGGTGCCTAGCCCCAGGGTGGGCAGAAAGTAGATCTCCAGATGTTTTGGATGTCAACTCCCAGCATTCCTGATCATTGGCCCTGCTGGCAGGGGTTTCTGGGAGTTGGAGTCCAAAACATCTGGAGATCTACCTTCTGCCCACCCCTGCTCAAGCCCCCAAACAGCAACAGTCATCATATTCCGTTTTCCATCCAGGAAACTTCCTAAGATGCAGGTGGAAGTCCTCAGATAAGTTACTCATGGAACAAGTACGGTAGCATTCCCCAACCCATTAGATGTTTTGGACTACAACTCCCATAACCCCCAACCATTAGCCATACTTGCTGGGTCTGGTGGGAGTTGTAGTCCAAGGCATCTGGCAGGCACCATGTTGGGCAAGGCTGTAAGTCCAGTACATATATGAACCTGAATCAGCATGACATATCTCAGACCTCAGTGACTTGGCTTTGTGGGAAGCGCTTTTGTGGGCTGCAGGCTATTCCACCTGCCGCATAATACTCAAGAGACCATTTCAGATGTGGTGGTGCAGAAGCTGACCATGACGAAGAGAACTGCTGTCTGGAATGGCCCTCTAGAAAACAAGATAGGGAGGAGAAAACCAGAGGATATGTGGGGATAGCAAAGTAGTACCTAGCCACAATCTGAAACATATATTAGAACTGCACACAGGTTCACCTGTGATTCAATACTATTATCCAATGGCCATGGATAAATGTTTTATCGCAACAGCTGATCGTCATGCCTAAAGCAGGTTACTGTACTGGCCCCTCCTTCAATAGCTACTACTAGGGAACATTTTATATATAACATTTGGATTTTAGTAATGCCACACAGGGGTGGTGCTAGGTACCGAAAAGATCCGGGGGGTCAGGCTAATTTACATATGCACTAAAGTGTGTGTGTGTGAGTGTGTGTGTGTGTGTGTCTTTAAAGGATCCTGTCTCCTAAGGACACCCCTATTTGTAAAAAGGAATGTACGGACAGGGGAGAGGAGGGGATTTGATTTCAGGGGGGGAAACCTGGCAGAAAGATTTGGGGGGGGGCAGCAGGAGATGACGCACCCTGTGCCTTTATTTCAACAGGTGCCCATGGACAGCAGGGTGGTGGGGAGATGGCCTCCCAGAGATTCGGGGCTCCAAATGAAAGATTCGGGGCTCCAGCCCTAGTGGGCCACCCCCTAACACCGCCTCTGATGCCACAATCCCAAACACAGTCACTAGGGAGTAAGCCCTATTGATCACCGTGGGATCTGCTTCTGAGTAAACATGAGTAATATACTTGGATATTCAGTAGAAATCCACTCAATCATCGGTGGACCTTCTTTCAGTTCTAGCATATGGTATTGGGGTGTACTGGGCATCGTTTTGTCTTTGCCTTGCACAATGTGGAAAATAACATGTGATGCGAAGAAGACTCTTGGATTAATTGTGCACCTTGTTCTGCCCAGATAGGGTGGCCATGTGTCCTTCTTTACAGGGGACAGTCCTCAATTTGAAGGGCTCTCTGGTCCAAGCTAGAGGTAAAGAACCCTAAGAAGGGAGAAGTTGCCCATCAGCAGTCAGCACCACCAGAGCAAGGCACGCCACCTGGTCACAGTCACCTGTTCACAATCTTCTGGGTGAGATGTAGTGGGTTGCTATTTAAATTATAGTCATATGCACATTTAAATGCAAATCTGTATCAACTTTGGCCTCTCTTTTTGGTGATGCATTTCTTCCTTTTTGACAAGGCACAAGTGGGCGCCCCGTGCCCAGGCCCCCGTGGAAGAGTCTGAGTGAGAGGCCCAGGGCCTGCGTCTTCCTTTGAGAGCTCCCTCCCTTCTCACAGCTTTCAGCATTCAAAGTGGGGTTGGATGCTATTTCAATGGGGGGGGGGCGCGTGCCACATCCTTTTGTCTCCCACCTGCAGTGCTGACCACACATCTCTTGTCAACGCCATTTTGCCCTCAGCTGGAGATTATTATTGTTGTTGTTGTTGTTGTCGTCGTCGTCGTCGTCATCATCATATTTATTCATATCCCACCTTTTCTGCAATACTGGGACTCCTTTGTAACCATTTGTCAATACTGATGTGGATCTCGCCCTCTGCATGGCCCCTGGGGCAATTCTCCCCCCTCCCCCACCCCAAAAGAGGGCCTGATTGTGCCCCCACCGCACTGCAGGGCAAAACCTATATTTGGAAAGCAGGGCCAGCCCAAAAAATCTTGCTGCCTGAGGCAAAGGACAGGATGCCCCACCCCACCCCACCTCATTCCGTGTACAAAACCAACTGGACTGTTAGTTGAATCGTACTTCCAACATTGGCAATAATGGGACCGTGTCCTCATAAGAACAGAAGAAGAGCCCTGTTGGATCAGACCGAGGGTCGTCCATCTCATTCACCATTCTGTTCCCACCACAGTGTCCAACCACCTGGCTGCAGGAAGCCCACAAGCAGGACAGGAGTGCAACAGCACCCTCCCGCCCAAGTTCCCCAGCAACTGGTATAGAGAGGCATACTGCCTCTGATACTGGGGGTGGCATAGAGCCATGAGGACTAGTAGCCTCCACCACATCTGAGGGCAGCAGGCTAGCTTAGGAGACACAGGGCAGGGTGCATGGCCCACACAGCTCCTTCCTCTAACACCTCGCCGCCAGCCCCTGCCCCCCAGTATCTGCCCCCAAAGGCAGTCACCTCGCTCTGTCTGCCTCAGAGTAGGGCCAACCCTGTTTCAAGGGTGTGGATCTTGCTTCTTCCTGCTCCGGTGGTGTTCTGCAGTGGGGTGACCCAATGGAAACGTTTGCTAATAAAGCCACTGTATAGTAAAGTCACTCTACCCCATTTCGGAGTGCTAGTCTGCACGCCATCCCATAAGCCACACCTGAGCATCCATGGTTACAGAGTATATACAAATACCAGACCTGGGCATGTCCCACAACTAGTTTGGGGCCAGTCTAGTGCAAAGGCTCTCGAAAGCAGAGACAGAACAGCCAGGATCACTTGCGTATGGAGCATCTTCTTACGGATCTTGAAACTTTGCCCTCTCCTATATGTTCTCAGGTTTAGAATTAATACGTAGATTGGGCTGGGTGGGCAAACTAGTTTTATGGATTGATCCTGCTCACATTTACTCAGAAATAAGACCCCCTTTATCTGAGGGGATTTGCAGCTCGAAGAAACCGAAATGCAGATTATGGGGGAGATTATCCATTAGGGAAGAAATTCAAAGGCACCAGTTGATTCTTCCTTCCCAGCTCAAGGCTTGAAATGATTCCAGGCTGTTGTATTTAATTATCAAAGCAGGTTCTGCCACCAGGATTATTGCAAGGTAAGCTTCTTATGGACAAATTCTACAGCTTCTTTTCTGTATCTTGTGCTAGCAGCATGTATTGGAGGTCGCCTATAATATGTAAATAAGATTTTTTTTTCAGATGCATGAGGAAGAGTGTGTGATTTCCCCTTTGCGCCCTGTTCTTGATGATACTGTGGCTATTTTATCTCTAGCAGAATCCTACCTGGGTGTGAACAGAAGGCCAGTGCGCTACTGGGAGACCCCTCCTCTAGTTTCCTGCATTGAGCAGGGGGTTGGACTCGATAGCCTTGTAGGCTCCTTCCAACTCTATGATCTATGAAATCTCTGAAATGTTAGGTGCGTGGAGGCGGTGGGCTCTCCTTGAAATCCTTGCTCCATGCCGAAGATCACTGGGTGCCCCTGGGCAGGTTGCCAATGACAGTGCCTGAGCACTTTCACAGGATTGTGATGGGGGTGAATGAAATCGACATGGTGTCGGGCTCTGTAGGCAGGCCTTCTCCAACATGGTGTCCTCCAGATGTGTTAGACTACAACTCCCATCATCCCCAGCCAGCATGGGAGTTGTGGTCCAACACATATGGAGAGCTCCAGGTTAGGGAAGGATGCTACAGACCAGGGGTGCAGAACTGTTTTGGGGTGGGGGGCAGATTGCACCCCACCCCGCGGGCCAGATCATGTGAGGGGGTGTGGCCCTGCCCTTGACGTCACCCCCTCTTTTTTCTTTTGTTGTAGAAAAACCAAACCTGCTCCTCTTTTTGTGTTTTTGGGTCACACTAGAGTAAGACAGAACCTTGGGGACTGCTTTTTACATATTCAGTGAAGGTAATATGCATAGGAAGGACTGCAGCCAGGTCCGAATATACTCCATGCTGAGAAAAAGACCCATGCACACTAATTAATGCATATTAAGCAAAGTTAGGTATATTGGTAGTTGGGAGAAGGGCAAAGAGTTCTGCAGGGCAGTAATTTACTGTCCCTGGCAACCAGGACTCTGTTTGGTCGCTCGCTACTAGCTTCTGAAACTTCATCAGGTATTGCCTACGAACTGTTAAAGCCTGTTTTTGGCAGTCTTGAGGACCAGAAACTTGTTTAAAAATATATGAAAACGAAAGATTCTCAGCAGGTTACATTCTACTCCCAGTACCACATTTTGCACTTGCGATAGCAGGATAACAATACACACAGCCCTGACTGTAATCCAGCATTTGTCGTTCTTTATTGTTTCACAGCATGAGACATCATGAATTGCAAAGTGCAATCATTGAAAATATTTTGTCTTTTCCAGGTTTGGATCCTGCCAATGTGGCGTTTGGTTTGTAGGCAGTGTAGTTAGCTGATTGTGTATTTCCCTGGCAATCACTAGCTTCACTGTCATCAAAACAAGGCGCGGGATTCAACTACAGCAGAGCTCCACGCTGCTGCAGAAAACATCCGGAAAGCCAGTTCCTGCCTTGAATCCAAAGAATTGCTATCTTTGTTCATAATATCCTGTTTCATCTTCAAGGCCACCAGTTTACCAGCAAACAAGACAATGGGACTTTAAGAGACGCTGCCAGCTTGAGGAAGTACTTAGGAATGGGTGGTGTCTGTGTTAGTCTGTGACCTGCAATGTTATGACCATAGTGGCAGTCAAAGGGGGTGCCCCACTAGGGCTGGAGCCCCGCATCTCTGGGAGGCCCTCTGCCCCACCACCCTGCAGTCCATGGGCACTTGCTCAAAGAAAGGTACAGGGGCCCTGATTATCTCTGTTGCAGCTGATCCCCCTGGATTAGCTGGCTTTTTGCCCACTTGTGGTTCACCTCCTGCTGATTCCACCCTTGAATCTTTCTGCCTGAGGTTTTGTTTTGTTTTTCCTGCAATCAAATGCCCTCCTCTCCCCTGTCCATACATCCCTTTTTACAAATAGGGGTGTCCATAGGAGACGGGGTCCTTCATAGACAGACCATAGACAGACGCAGAGAAAGACTTTAGAGCACATGTACCGGTAAATTAGAATATGCAAAATTGTGTTTTGTTTTGTTTTTGTCCCGTGGGCCTGAGCCCCAGATCTTTTCGGTACCTAGCACTGCCCCAGTGCCAATCTGTCATTCCTTTACTGTTGGATGAGATTTAGCCCTATGGACTAGTGCTACAGAATTCTGCCAGCTTTTGCAGTGTGTTTCAGGGGGTGCTCAGCATCTGCCATCAGCTAAGGTAGGGGAGAAGACTCTAGGAGAGGCAGCCGTTGGAAAGAGTCTAAGGCATACCAGCGCAGCGGATTGTTTGCGGAAGGGCTGCACACAGACGTTCAGCCTGCCGGGCAATTCTTAACAGACCCCCATGGGGGCAAAGCATTTATATCAAGCCCCAGGGAAGCACATTGGTTCCTTGGGACGGGTCACCTGACCAGGTGCTAAGTCAGCCTGGTGGGTTTATAACACTGCCCAGGTGGATATTACAGCCTGCAATTCCTTCAGCAGCCATGCTGCCCCAGTAATATGGGAGATAAAGCACAAGCTAGAGCCAGACCTCCAGGAGCCTTGGTTTGAGACACTTGGTGCCTTATAAGTTAAGTTTACGCTTGATCTGTGGAAATTTGTCCTGAAGATCAATATCCAGTAGCAGTAATATACTCAGGGCTGGATTAACTATTATGCTATGGAAGCCACAGAGTAGGCTACCCAGTTTGTTGTAATTATCTAGGGATTTCCCAATGTCTATCAAGCCTGCTCCACATACTGATCTCCATTTAAATTCTGCACATCTTGGATCTTTTCCCCTTGTCCCAAGAGAAGGGAGCAGTAATCACCTTCCAAGCAAGAGGGCATTTTAAATAGACTGACCAGCGTGGGGATCTCTTTGCAGTTGGAAGAGGCTGGTAGAAGTGAAGCAGGCTGCATGTGGCTGCGTTAGTCTGTGCCCAGTTTCCGTATATATGCTACACTCAAAGGCAGCACCATGCATCGTGGATTTGGGGCACTAGATCATGGCCCACGACAAGCCTCCGTGCCCTTTCATCCAGGCTTGAGTTTCTTGCAGCCATTGAAGAGAATATGATGATTTTGGAACAGAGAATTAACTACGTACTCCCCTTTGCTCCTCCTGGGCAGAAAGAGTTGACTAGAGCGGCCTTTTCAAAGGTAGCATCCGGTGACATTTCTCTTCTCAGCATGCTAGGGATAGGAAGGGCAAAGCAATGCTGTGCCTGTGAAGGGGACCGTTTCAGTTTTTGGTGGAGGGAGCCTAGGATTTACAGTAAGGTTCAAAGGCCCACTTTATGCATACATTCACTTTTGAATAGCAAAGAAGCAGCATATTTTAAGAGCATTTGTTGTTGTTGTTGTTGTTTTATACTTCATCATAACGACTGCAAGGCCATTCCTGCTACTTCTTTTAAGCGAAGGGTTTTGTGCCATTGGCATGCATTCCTAAAGTGAAGACAGACGTAACACTTACAAAGCAGGGTGACAGTTTATTTATTTATTTATTATTTCTTAATTATATTTATACCCCGCCTTTTTTCCTGCAAGGAACCCAGTTGCCACATTGAGCGCAAATGTACTGTTTTCTCTTCAGTGTTTTGATGGACAAAAGGGTTCAGCTTGAGCCCCAGAACCTCTCTTTTTTGGAAATTACCCATGGATTGGACACATTATCTGTAAAATCAAAGTGTAAAAAGCAGGGTTAAATCTAACTATTAAAAGATAATGTGACTGAGGTAGGTGCTCAGAGTTACAGGAAGAGGAAGAAGAAGAAGAAAAAGCAAAGGCTGCTGGACGTGAGCCTGAACACCAGCCTCGTTACCAGGCAGTGTAGTTAGCTGATTGACAAAAGCAACAGTCACTAACAACACAGCCAGGTAAAATGGCCTGTCTCCCCTCTGGCTGGAAGACGTGGCTGTCTGCAGGAAGGAATGCTTTGGCAGCCAAGGCCTGGAGCTGGCATTTTGCAAAGCAGCATTAATACAGGGTTAGGAGCAGAAGCAGCCACCTACAGAAGCTGCCACCTGTGTCCTGGGTTGTTACAGCAGCCTGCTAGTTAATGTAAAGGTTTGAGATGCAAATGGTTTTGTGAACAGGCTGCAACGATACAATATGAGTAAAAAGCTTGTAAACAGCCTTACTTCATGTGCCTCTGACATCCATCCTGATTAACTGTTACTTAATCTTTCTCTCCATTCTGATTTATTAACATATTAATTTAGAAGAAGGTTATAAATTTGGATGGATAGCAGTATGGTTGGACTTTTCTCTTTCTTCCCCCGTCCCCAATCCCCTGCTTTTTGTACCACCCACCTAGCCTGATGAAGAGTTCTGCAGAACTTGAAAGCTTGCACAAGCTTGTGGGATTTTGGTTGGTCCTAATAAAGGTATTGCCCCACCATAGATTTTGGATCATTTTTCTCGTGGATGTTTTTGTATTTTTAAAGTATTGTTCTGGGTTTTCACAGTGGGCTTTGGTGAGTAGCACCACCACGTACCTCAGCTACGCCGAGGATCGGTTGCTGGTAAATAACGCAACCCCTGGGAAAGCCAACGGTTTTGGGAGGAGGAGCTTGACTAGGAGGCTTGTGGAACTTTGAGGAATTAAATCGTCTCTAATGTCCACCTGACCTTGGGCAGCAGCAGTGTCTGTACCGATCGGAGGCCAAGGCAAGGGATGCCGATAGATGAGGCTTCGGTGTGGACAACTGCAGGCAAAATGGAAGCCATTGTAATCGCTATCGGCCATACCACTGCGATGTGGAAGGCAATGGAAGACCACCGCATTATATTTTCCATGTATACCCGTCATGGCTAGACACACATCTAAAGATAGTCTAGCCATGATGATGTCCAACCTTCAGTAGGAGAGGAACAACAACAAGATGGGTTTCCTATGAGATTTCTGTGAGTCGGTCTATCAGTATAGATTGGCCTGAGGCAGTACCTTGGACTTGACAAAAGGGTGTTGATATCCCCTAATATTTAGGTGATGGTGATGTCTCTCTCTGGGAGCTGAGATGGCCCAAGAAGACTACGTGATGGCCAGAGGAAATTACTCATCCATATTCCCCACCCTCTCTATCTAGGGAGGGGAAGCAAGCTAGGTCTCTGTGTGAATGAAAACAAAATATAAAAAAAGGAAGACACAGGGACACAGAGAGCTACATTGGGGGGCTCTGTGAGCATCTTAAGTGTGTTGGTTGTCTCCCTAGAGATCTGATGTAGGAACAGTGGACTTTGGCTTACTTTGATGATATCACCATTTTTAGTTCCACGTGGGAGCAGCATTTGCAGCACGTCCACCAGGTTTTTCAGAAGATTCATGATGAGACAGGATTGACCGTGAAAGCAAAAAAATGCCAGGTCGGGCTGGGGGAGGTGGAGTATTTAGGGCATCGGGTGGGGGGTGGGCGGGAAGGATCAAGCCCCTTGAAGCCAAAGTGGAATTGGTCTGGAACTGGCCCTATCTGACCACCAAGAAGCATGTTCAGGCATTTCTAGGGCTGGCTGGCTGGCTGGCTATTATCGCAAATTTGTGCCCCACTTCAGCCAGCTAGCTGCCCCCCTCACTGACTTGTGTAAAAAGCGGCAGCCGCTTAAAGTCCAGTGGTCAAGCGCCTGTCAGGTAGCCTTCGATGGGTTAAAAGTCTGCCTCACGGCAGCTCCCATCTTGCAAGCACCCGATTTTGAGTCCCCTTCTGTGTTGCAAACGGACGCCTCAGAGGCAGGAATGGGGACTGTTTTGTTGCAAGAGCAGACTGGGCAAGGGCTGCGCCCCATCGCCTACCACAGTAAAAAAAACTTCTGCCCCGGGAGCGCAGCCTGGCTACAGTAGAGAAAGAATGCCTGGCTGTAGTATGGCCAGTGACTAAGCTCAGACCCTACCTCTGGGAGCGTCGGTTCCTTCTTCAGACCGATCACTCCCCATTGTCCTGGCTTGATCGGGTTAAGGGGTCCAACCAGAAGCTCCTGCGGTGGAGCTTGGCCTTGCAGGATTTTGACTTTACAGTCGAACACATCAAGGGCAAAGAAAACATCCTGGCGGATGGGTTGTCAAGGGTTTTCTCTCAAGAAGAAAGTAGATAGGAATTGGGGTGGTAGGAGCCCCAATGTCATCTTCCCCAAGGGGGGGATGTGGAGAGAAAGCCTGAGCACACTGCTGAACCCTGACATATTGAACCCCGACATGTTTTCCCCCTTTCCTCTGTCACCCCTCTGTCTGCATAATCCCCACCCGGGGCACAGGAGACACAGTTCTGGGCAGACCGGTTATACATAAGCCACATCTGCCACATCTGCATACCTTCAATGGGGCACATTTACACTTCCCTCAAGGAAGTGCATAACATTCCGGAGGTGGGGGGGCGCAGTCTCAAAGAGCTGCAAAGTACCCCAAAGTACCCAAGAGGTGCCAGCATCCGAAAGGCGCAACCACCCCGTGGGGCGGGACCAGCCCACCTGATCATCAAGGGCAGGGAGGGGGCGAGGGAGGGTAGAAAAGATACATGCCGAAGGACAAAGGGTTGTTGGGAACACGGTGCAGGCTTGCACGAGTCAGGTTGCTAGCTCCGGTTAGGGCCAAGCAACTTCCAACCCCGGGCAGGGCGCCCGGCCACCAGCCAAGCAAACCGCTACGCTAGAACTTAAGAGTCAGATTCTCTGATGCCAGGTAATTCTCTGCATTCGAGCTAAGCCTACCTAGAAAGCAAATTGAATACCTCCGTTCCTCTATCTGTATTGACTGCTATGTTTATACTGTGAAATTCCTGTAGTCTATTAGTTCCGCTCCATTAAACTCTTTGAAATTGACAAGATTGCAGCTTCCTTGTGTTTCTTCTAGGGGATTCTGTGTCAATATCACTCGCGGCTGAAACTGAAGGTTTTTTTGGCACCCCCGTACCAGGGCACGACTTCGGTGCCGGTTAACCCTTAAGGTGCCAAACCCGCGCAACGGACCAGGTTCGGTCCCGCCACAATTCCTACCTGTCAGGGATTGCTACCTCCGCCACTGTCTTGAACTTCTGCCAAGGTTAATGAAACTGGATAAGGGAGAAGGATAACTTTCTTGGGCGTTCAGATAGGGATGTGGCCTTGGTGAAGGAGGGGTAGGGGTGATTCTGGGGGTGCTTTGACTGGACATCTGCCATTACCCAAAGCAGTGAGGGAGGCGACCTTGCGGGCGGGCAGGGTTGGAGGCTGGACCCGCTGGAGCCTCCTCTTGCTCCTCCCAAAAGTGCCTGGTGATTTGTGGGGCTCACACAGCCTATTGATAGCTGTTCAGTGATTTTTGAGATGTAGAAGACAGAGGTCTGGCCTTGCCCAAACATGTGAGATGACTTTTGAGATATGAATTGGGCAGCATCTGGCATATCCCATAAAATTAGCAAAATCAGACAGGTGGCATTTTTTGGACTGACTAGCTGCGTCTTAACAGGCTGTCAAGATCAGCTTCCTCAAACATGGTCCCTTCCCCTCCCCCCCCGCCCCCAGACAAGAAGACACCATTTGATGTTGTCTTCTCTCTTTCTCCCCCAGTGTGACGCCGGCCGACCCCTAAGGCGGGGAGCCGCTCTTGCTTCCCCCTTCCTCCGTTGGAACAGTCCTGGCTGGCGGCGCCCCGTTCTCCGTTCCCACTCCGGGTTCCCCCGGAATCCGGGGCAGAAGAGAGAGCGGGCGTGCGGAGCGTCACGACGACGGATCCCAACGGCGGGGAAAGGCCGGCGGCGGCCCTTGGCGGGCCGGTCGCCATGGAGACGGAGCGAGGCGAGGCTCGAAGCGCCGCGATGGCGGCGGCGGCGCCGGGCGCGGGAGGCCCGCTGGTCTTCTCGGGCTCCAGCCAGCGGGACGAGGCGCTGGCCAAGTGCTTCTGGAACTCCGTCACCCTGCAGCCCCCGCTCGAGTCCCGCCTGGCGCCGCGCCGGGAGTCGGACGGCGGCGGCGGCGGCGGCGGCTCGGGCTCCAGGAAGGGCTCCAGGCTCGGGCGCCTCCGCCGGGCCGCGCTACTCCCGCGCCGACAGCCGCGAGGAGGGCCTCGCGGGGCGCGTCGCCGCCCGGCTCAGCGGCTCCAGGCTCGTCGCTTTCCAAGGCCGGCAGCCTCCCCCGCCAGGCCTGGCCGGCTCCAGTCAGGGTGCGAGAGAGCGGAGCGGTGCTCCGGGGCAGGGGCCTTCCTCGGGCTGGGTTCAAACATGGCAGGAGTGTGTGTGTGTCCGCGCCCCTGAGCATGTGCAGAGTGCGTTCCCCTCGCCGCATCAGGGAGGAAAGGGCTTCCAGATCACGACTTGCCCTTCCTCAGGCCTGGTTCACAGATTGTAGGAGTGTGTGAGAGAGAGTGTGTGGCTTGCAGAGTAGAGTTCATGGAAGTACATGGAGAGAGAAAATTTGAACTCGGGACTTAGCTACTATGCTGTATTAGCTCATGCACCACCACCCCTTATCACCCCACACTTCTCTTCAGTGTTACCCTCTTTTTCTTCCCATAACCCCCTCACATTAGCCTCTCTTGTGCCTCCTTGGGAAACACCTCCCTCTTTCCCCAGCACACAACAATCCTGTCAGGCAGGCTAGGTTGAGAGAGAGCAACTGGCCCACAGTCACCCTAGAGCTTCATAGGTCTGTAGGTCTTCCTGCTTCTAATTTGACTCTAGTAACGCTGCCTCAGCTGGCCCTTCTGTTATTTATTTATTTATTTATTACATTTATACCTCGCCTTTTTTCCTGCAAGGAACCCAAGGCAGCTTACATAATCCTCCTCCTCTCCGTTTTATCCTCACAACAACCCTGCGAGGTAGGTTAGAACCCTGTCAGTCCTGAAGTTACTGCTGCACACCCCAAATTCTGAGATATTGCTGTGATGCTCATAGAATCATAGAAAAGTAGAGTTGGAAGGGGCCTACTACAAGGCCATCGAGTCCAACCCCCTGCTCAATGCAGGAATCCAGGTCAAAGCATCCCTGACAGATGGCTGCCCAGCTGCACCTTGAATGCCTCCATAGTGGGAGAGCCCACCACCTCCCTAGGTAGTTGGTTCCATTGTCTTATTGCTCTGGCAGTCAGGAAATTTTTCCTGATGTTTAGGTGGAATCTGGGTTCCTGTAACTTGATCCCATTATTCCGTGTCCTGCAAACTGGGATGATCAAGAAGAGATCCTGGCCCTCCTCTGTGTGACACCCCTTCAAGTACTGGAAGAGTGCGATCATATCTGCCCTCAGTCTCCTCTTCTGAAGGCTAAACATGCCCAGTTCTTTCAGTCTCTCCTCATAGGGCCTTGTTTCCAGTCCCTTTATCATCCTTGTTGCCCTCCTCTGGACCCTCTCCAGTTTGTCTACGTCCTTCTTAAAGTGTGGTGCCCAGAAACTCATAGGGTCTGGGAGAGTGTGTAAATTCCCTTTCCTCTGTTGGATGAGGTTATCCCTTTGGACTTATTTAACTCTTTTTCATCAGGGGCCCTGTGGAACAGCCCCGTCTCCCTGTAGGATAAACCCATCCTGTTTGTTCTCAGCCTTGTGGGTACTAGAGGCAGGCCTGTGTTAAACTGGAAAAGACATCACATCTACTGGGGATTGCTCCTTCTCTTCCCTGACTGCTTACTTCCCCGTGGGTTACCATCACCACCAGCACCCATTTCTTGGTGGGCACCTGCCGTTCCTGTAAGGCCCTGACAGCAGCTCCCATATTTTCTAGACAACATTACAGGATGGCTTCATTTTGCAAGGATGATTGGAAGTGAACGCAGTCTCTTTGCTCTTAGGAAATTATTTTCCAGCCCTTCTCTAGATCCCCATTATTTATGTGGAAAATTGCACCTCTTGGCCACAATGGTCTATAATATTTGCATTTCTAAAAGTCACTTTTCATCAGACTTACACATAGTTATTTGCGTGGTTACCTATGGTGAGTAAGCATTGTCTCCAGGTGGCCGGGCAAGGAATCTTTAGAAAAAGTTCCTCTCTTTCCATTTTTGTCCGCAACTGGTTGTCAAAGCTATGTATGGACATATGAGCTCACAGTTGTGTGTGGGGGGTACTAATTTCTGCTGTCCTATTTGCAAGGCTGCTTTTACATACTGGAGCACTTGCACTGTTCATAAACCTAGTAAGGGGTGGTGATTTGGTGACAAATGTGAAAAAGGAGGCATTAATCCTACCCTCTGAACTTTTCAGATGCATTTTTAGTGAAAAACAGCTCTTCTACTTTCTACTGAAAGTAATATATAGTTTAATTTTAACAAGGCATTGATGCAATTTTGAGTCCTTGCCAATATTTATTACAATAGAGGTTGAAGGCAAATCACTGATGTCTCAGATTCCCCATAAGAAGGGTTCCCTTGCCTCTGGTTTAATGCCAGCTAGTAGAAGTGAATTCCATTATGAAGGGCTGGCAATGGAATGGGGTGGTGGAATGGATGGTGTTGCTCCAGACAGTATGCTGAAGGGATTACATGCTTAAATGGCCCCCTTTGTAAAAACAAAAACCTCCCTGCAGATAAAAAAAAAAAAATCTGCATGCAGGGAGAAGGCTGAGCTAGAGCCTTTATCCCTAATGACCTAGTTTTCTTCTTGCAGAGTTTTTCTACATTGGGGAACATTCAAAAATGGTATTTCCCCACTTTTTGTCTGAAATGGTACAGTTTACATTCTGCAAAAGTATTCAAGCTTGATGAATGAAAAGAAGACAAAGCAGATTAAACACTGACAGACCTGCCCCTTCATTCTCCTGCATCAGTACATTAGGCCCCATCCATCCTCTTGCCACTTTTCCTCTCTTTGGACTAACATGCCCTCTCTCACTGTTTTCATGTTGTTAAATGCTTTCATTATATCTTAATACCATTTGCTCTGACATCTGTGACTGCTACTCTGAACACTTATGAATTATTCAGTAAAATCCTCTCTTTCAGTGTTTTTATATTGTTTTATTTAGGAAGAGAAGAAGAAGAAGAAGAAGAAGAAGAAGAAGAGAGACTCCTGGAAGGTACTGAAGCTGAGAAAAGTGATGTGAAAGAGCAGTACCTGGAGAAGGTGAGACTGGCTCCCCCCTCACCCTCACAATTAACCATGTTTGGGGTTTAGATCTTTCTCAGCACTACATAGCTTTTCTGAAGGATGATTAGAGCTTAGGTATATCATTGTATATGAGTAACTATTTATATATCGTGCAGCAGATATTGCAGAGACTGTTTGGAGCCCTGAAATGCAGCCTGCCTTTTAGCATGACTCTAGAAGGCTTTCTATCTGATTTTCTCTTTCAGAGAGGGAATTGTGATAATTAAATTGCATTGTAAATCTGAAAGAGAGGAAGATATACAAGTGCATTGGATTAGAAACATAAATTTGAAAAGAATGAAGTGGCCTCGCTTCAACATTTCTACTGCCGCAGTGTTTTCAAAGAAAAGAAAGTGTTTGCTGGAGCTGTATGCTTGAGCACCACCCTATTCCCCAGACAGTGGTAGGGGCCAGAAATATATTTTGTCAGACAAGCCCAACACCACCTAGCAACAAGCACTTCAGAGTTACAGACAAGGCTGTATAAAAAAAAAAATTCTGCACCCAGGCAATCCAAGGAAAGCTAGCTTCTATAATTTGTATAATTTATGCACAGATCTTATTCAGCTCCTCCTCTGGATTCGGAGAGTTCAGAAGCCATTGCCCACACCCTCTCGGGCATATTGTTACATACATACACCCCACTTCTGAGCACTAAGAAGTTTCACAGGTGCCAGCTCTTACCCATGATTCCTTAGAAGGCCACTGGAGATTTAGGGCTTAATCTTATGCATGTTTAGACAGAAAAAAGGCCTACAACTCCCAGCATGCCTGGCTAGGATTGCTCCTTTAAGGAACTAATGCTGATGTAAGGTTTATTTACACATACAGTACAGACTGAGCATAAGCTGAGGGTTCACAGCATTAACACTCCCAAGAGATTCCTGCTCCCCATCAGATGTACGGGGGAATCCTAGTGCCATAGGATTTTCTGCTGAGAGCAAAGTCAGTTCTTTGCATGCTATTCAGACCCAGCACGCGGATATGGAGGTCCAGGTCAAATTTGATGGAATTCTCATGTGTCCAATGTTGGCTGTTGGTTATAAGGAGTCCTCTAAACAAAGATGCTATTGGTTTAAATCAAGTTTTGGTTCTGGAAATCAAGTTTGAGCACAATAGCAATGCTGTACTGGACAGGGAGGAACAGTCAGAATTTTTATGTTAGAGCAGTATCTACTCCATGGCTGTCAGGTGAGTGTTTATAGCCAGCATGATAGGAAATGAGGAAATCAATCCAGCAGCAAGGTCCATTAGACTCTGACAATCAAGGAGAAGAGATGGCTGGCAAAATTCTAAGTAGGGTGCTGTCAAATAATGTTAGAAGCAAAGGCTGTTGTCTCCTTCGGAAGCAGCAGTTATGTCAGTTCTTGGGACCACAGCATTTATGAAACTGCAACTGATAAAATGAGAAATTGACCATGGTTGTATATATCGTGATGGGGAAACACCATGTTGGCTTTTTACTAATTAGTTCTTGAAGCATGCTTTGAGACTGTACGTCTTTTGTACCATGGCTCACTGATGCATTAATTTATCATTAAGCTGATTGATAGGAGTAAGTAACGTAAGCTAACCCAAATAATGCTACAGTATTGTGCTTAGGCTGCTATCCTATAACTAGAGGATATTTCTGTAATTTTAATGAAGTGTTAGGCTTTTTTCTCTTTTATTAAAAATAAAAAGCTTTTATTATATCAGGCATGGGAAGGAAGCCAGATAGAAGCAGTCGTTAGGAGGGCCTGAAAAGTGCTGAGGTTTGCAGCTGTTTCTTGCAAGCCAGCATTCCTACTTATTGTAATTAATAACCAGATAATGGATTTCATCCAGTAGCATCCATTAAACCTGCCTTGTGGAAATTGGATGAACAGGAGAAGTGAGCCTTTTCACCGATTATTCAATTATTTTGTTAAATAATTCTGCAACAAAGAGATGAGCTCAAGATTGTTTAGTTTTGTACATCATAATTCATTGGCAAGTCTGGTCAATTTTGGCTAGGAAATCATTCTGTGGAGCTACATAATATATTGATTAGCCAGACCTACGTACTTCTCATGTTGTGATGGGAATGTATGGTAACGTAGGGTGGTTATAATTCATATCTATGTCATATATAACTTTTACAAGTCTTGATTAAACCTGATTTCAGTGTGTCTTTGCAGATAATTATTGGGGATGCAGCAGATGGGGAGGGGAGTTTAACCCTTTCTTTCACTGCTCTAGTCTTGACGAAAATCACTTCTCTGAAACTGCTGCTTGCATTGGGAGAAATCCCCCAATGGTGCCAGGTTGTTGTTTTCTAGATGTCAATACTAGTTTGGCTCTAAGTGGAACAGAATAATGGACTCAAATCATTGCAAGCATCTCATTCAAGAGAGCCTTGTGCAAAAATTGAATTTTCACAAGAGCATGTTCTGCGAATGGTTGAAAGCTGATGAAACTACATTTGCTCACAAGAATCACAAGAATGAATTCCTTAACAAGCATTCATCTCAAGAATGAATTCATTCCCCTTCCTCTTGCACTTGAGAGTTTTCCAGGCTATTTTGTTTTATGCAAGCAACTCCCAGAACAACTGGGAGAACTATTGTCAGTGTTTATCTTCTGAAATACAGGTCATCAGGGCAGAATAGTGCTGCATGAGAAATCTAAATTCCATCTCACACAGAGCAAAACTTTTTTTTTTTTTTTGCCTTGTAAGGGAAATAGAGTTTTTTCAGAAGAGCAATTCAGCTTCCCTTTTCCTTTGCCTTAACTTGGCATATCCCATTTGGGGTGTGGTAGATTGCAGGGCCAGTGTTTGGCTCCCACTGAGTCTCTAGCTTCCTTCTTCTGATGCAGAAAAATACAGTAATGCTTAGCATTTCAGCACACTGGAAGGGTTTGCACATCAGAGCAAACCAGAAAAAAACCCCTCTCTAGTTGACTGCGAGTGAGCCAGCATGCTAGTTCATATGGTTTTATCGCTCGTGCTTGACTCTTCCTGCCAGTGGGAACAGCGAAACAAGCCAGGGACTCTCTCCTGACTAGCCAGGATCGTAACCCAAGAACAAAGGCTGGCTTGCTCTCAGTAACCCAGTGTTTTTTGTTTTGTTTTTTTAAACCCTCTGAGTTGCCATGACATGTAAACTGGGCCACTGGATTGGATCCAGCCTGAGTTAGTTGCTCTTAGTTCCCATTAAAATCAATGGACAGTATCCAGTGGTGTCCCAGCGCTAACGCTAAGGACATTGTGCTAGCGTAAACCAACATGGCAAATAAGTGCTTTCCCCCCCGTTGTGCTAGTTATGTTGCGCAAGTGTTGGTTTATGCTGGTGCATGCAAGGTCATTAGCTCTAGTGCTGGGACACCATAGTATACTACCCAATGCAACAAGTTAACGACTAACTTGTCCTATTGCTTTCAGTGGGACCTCTGTCCAACTCATATAGTCTGGATCCATTACCCTGTAATCCAGGGGTGCAGAACCTCAGGCTTGGGGGCCAGACCCGGCCCTCTGGGGTTCCCAGCCTGACCCTTCAGGGTTACCCAGAAGGCCCCACCACCTTTCCCCAATCGCTGATCATTTGGTGATTTCCCAGATTTCGTGCATGTCTTTTTCCCATTCGAAAAGGTTGAAACGTCTCTCCTAAGGCTTAGTGACTGGCAGTAAGAGCTTTAAGGCTTAAGCCAAAATATGCTGGCAGTTTTGGTATCTTTGGCCTTGTCCCTTTTGCCTTTGGCGGCGGCCCTGCCCACCACTGGAATGTGGCCCCCAAGAGCTCCTCCAGAATGGAACTTGGCCCTCTGGCTGAAAGAGGTTCCCAACCCCTGCTGTAATCCTTAACAACAGCCCTCTAAAATTAGAAGCTGAGGTGGAGAGAGTGATTTGACTAAGGCCAGTTTGTGAGCTCAGAGCAGAGAAGAGATTTGAACTGAGGGCTTCCTGATTTATAGCTCATTGTTTTAGCCACTGAGCCATTTCAGCTGTCTCTGCTGAGGGACTGGGAGATTTTGAGGCAGAGGATCGCTGACTCTCATTTGGCTCACCCATCAGTTAATGATGTGTGGAACTGGAACATTGTAGAAATATTTATTGCCCCACATATGGCCATTTTCCTACACTGCCAAGTTGAACTAGGCCTTGTGAAAGAGCCCTAAATTTGTTTCTCTGCAATTACGTAATTATTGCAAACATGTTTCTTTGCAGGCCAAGAAGAGAGGGGAAATAATAGCATTACTGAGGAAACAAAGGGAAGAGAGAATCATGGTGAGATGGAGTATCATAATTTTCCAAATTTATCTCTTGAAGGCAAATCTTTCAGATAACAAGAAATGGTACGTATTTGATTTGCCAGTAGTGATACTTTATTTGGCTTTTTTGGTGCCCACCATCTGATATATGTAGAAGAGATGAAAAAGGCCCTCGAGTAAGTTCAAGCTATCCTAGTTCACCAAAAGATTTGTGGAAGAAGGCAGCTTTTGTAAAACTATTTAAAGTTGAAGACTTGGTGGATGGGGTTATACGGAGCAGGATGGTAGCAGGTGTAAACACTTGCCTGGCATGGAGGAAATGGGGAATAAGGAGAGATGTAAGAAGAATGAGCAAAAGTTTAAAAATGAACCCTTTTTAAAGCAAACTGTTTATTTCTCAGAAAGAGTCGATATCTCATCTGCATAAGCCAAAGATCAAAAAACAGGAAAGGTAATATAATTTGTAAGAATTTCACCATACTTATAGTTTTTATTGCTTGTAGTGTAGGCTAAGCATTTTTATAATTTGGACAATGTGAAACTTTTCCAATTTTCTTTGCATTCTTCCAACTATCACATGTTTCAGAGTACAGATGATGATCATGATCATCATGATCATGATCATGATGATATTTATAGCCTTTTCCCCAATACTGGGATACTAATGGTAGCAAAGCCAGCATTGTTTTCCGTGCTTAGAGATGTTTCACATGATCTGTAGCAGCATGCTACTTGTTTCTTTCTGCTCCACAACATGAGCCATGGCCCACCTCTCTAAGGTGGGTTAGGAGAGCCACTGGTTCCATATCTGTAAAATGTGAATAACAGAAAACTACCTCACAGGGGTACTATGGCTTTAAGAAACTAGTTCCCAGTTTCTTATTCACACAAATGTTCAAAACAGAACTCAATCAGTAAATAAAGAACTAAAATTTATATACCCTACACCCCAAAATAAGCCTTGGACTATCCAATATCATATATTTCCCTGACTGGGGGACTGTCCCCTTCAAGACCCACAACAATTCTGTCCAATCAAAGCTGCTGTTTTTGTGCTGTGCTCATCGGTGTGTGATGCCCCCACATGACAATTACAAATAAGGAACTGGTGGGTATGCACTCCACAATAAGCTTTGACCACCCCAAATCATATAATCACAACACCTTCAGGTGAGTGTCCACTACAAGTTATAAGATGATTTTGGCCAGCATAACACTTTGGGCACAGGACACATGGTGTCCCAATATCAATAATAGCCCAGACATGTAGGGCTATTATTAGGGACTAGGGAACTGAGGGTGTGCACCTTATTTTAACATTGTTTAAATTTAAAATGGTTTTATATTGAATTTTATTGTTCTATAGTGTAAGCTGAATTAGGAAGACTATGGTCGTGAAAGGTGGCTAAGAAATATATTAATTAATAAATAAAACAAGCAAGCTTTGGGCCACCCCAGATCAAATACCCAAATCTCCAGAGGTTGTCCTCTACAAGACAACACAGAATTGTGCCCAGGCCAACACTTTGGGTGCAAGACACTGTCAAGAATGGTGCTTCCATACCAATAAAAACCAAGGGGTGAAGAAATGAATAATGCAGCTGGTGATGATGACGGGCTCAATCAGACTTGGGTCCTGCTGAACACCTTCCTCTCCAGCATTTAGTGTGACCTCATGAGTGATGCAAATATGTTCTGTCCCCACCTGCTTTGTGATGGAGCATTTGTGAAAACAATCTCAAGGGAAGCAAGGAAGAATCCTCGAGGATACCCCAAGTATGCAGATATAATTTTTAAAAAGGAAGCCATGGGGAGACAGAACATGCACACATAGTTGTGCATACATGTTTCCATAGTACCCCGGCAGCATGAAAGGAGAGCATAGACACTTTCCTCGGTGTGCCTTTCCTTCAGCCTCAGCCCTAATGGGGAGAAATAAATTGGAGTCAAGTTGTACATCCCCCCAACACTTTCTCTGATCCTGGTAGGCGGTCTCCCCCCTCTGCAGCTTAAATATTCCTTTGTGGAGATTAATTTGGATCGGAAGCACTTTGCTCTCAGATCCCAGTTAAGCACCCCCAAAGGGCAGACCCTCTAATTGTTAGGGCCTTAAAGAATTCTGGATGGTGGGGAATCTCCCCTGACTCAATTCCCCCCCCCCAATTTGTCATTTTAAGACTAAAAGGAAAAAAGAGTAAAAATCTTCAAATCAAAATGAAACTATCTTCTTTAACTATTTTTCCCATCATTGACCGAAAAAATATAAACCTGACAAAATGTTCACATAATGTGCTAGCCGGTCTTAATAATTATTATTTGCAGATTGAGCAATGTGGGGAAAGAATATAGCCTCATGAGTTTAAAAGCCACTTCATTTAAAAACTGCCTCTCTGGAAAAGCTGACTTGGCATCTCACACTCCTTCACTCAGCAATATCTTCATTTTAATGTGTTAATTGACAGCATTTTTCTCAGACACGTCAACTTTTGACCCACAAAAAGTGCCATTCAAAGCTAGCTTCTTAAAATATTAAAGCCCTTCTTAAAATATTGGCATTCCTTCTGCCCTCATTACTGGGTCAAACTCACTTGGATTTCACTCCTATCTGCTCTTACTAGGGAGTAAGTCCCATTGAAATCAGTGAGAGTTACTTCTGAATAAACATACATAGGATTGCACCATCGGACGTTTCACTATTGGTGGAGCGCCAACGGCCATGTTTCGAATAGTCATGGATTTCCCCCCTACAAAGTTTCTTGATAACTGTCACTGGGAGGTGCTGCTATGATAATGTCAGTTTCATAAATGTCCTGGATCAGTGCCTGTGGCCCTTTTCTTTGGCTGGCTGCGGTGGTGGTGCTCCCTGTAAGCCATGATAGCTAAGATGGATGACAGAGAATCCCTTCTTTATTTCAGCTGACTTTCTTGGGAGTTCAGCATTTCTTTGCCAGGCTCCCTTTCTGGGAAACATTCCTCTAAGATCAGTCTCCCGCTCTGCCAGCACACAGCCCGCATTCATTTCAGTGATGCTTCTGCTTGGAGCACCAAACAGCTCCAGTCAGATGAACTGAAATAATAATCCCTTCTATGTGATTGTTCTTATTCCTTTATACAGTAAAACCTTGGATTGCAAGTAACTTGGTCTGCAAGTGTTTTGCAAGACAAGCAAATTTTTAAAATAAATTTTAACTTGATAAACAAGCGACGTCTTGCAATACAAGTACTGTAGTATGGTCAAGAAAAATGAAGACTTTACACTATCATTCTTTATTGCGGCTTAAATTAAAAATATGTGTACAAATTTCTTATGGGGAATTTCGCTTTGATATACAAGTGCTTTGGATTACAAGCACGTTTCCGGAATGAATTATGCTTGCAATCCAAGGTATTACTGTATATCCTCCCCACCCCTGCCCCATCTAGTTTTTTCATCCAACATGGCTTCCATACTATGTTAATTCCCAATACAGGCAGTCCCCAGGTTACGTACGAGTTCCATTCTTAAGAATGTCTTTAAGTCAAATTTGTATGTAAGTCGGAACAGCATAGCATTCTATACGTTAAAATTGGCATTTACACAAATTGCGTAAATTATGCAAATTGCGTAGTATACTATGCTATGTAGTCTATGTAAATGAAGTAGCGCCGGGGAACCCAGAAATCCATTCTTAAGGATGGGTTGTCTGTAAGTCGGATGTTCTTAACTCGGGGACTGCCTGTACTGGATGCAGAGATATAGGTGTCTCTCACTGGACATTGGCCCTACCAGTGTACTATGGGAAGCTTTTCATAGATTTCATAGATCATAGAGTTGGAAGGAGCCTATACAAGGCTATCGAGTCCAACCCCCTGCTCAATGCAGGAAACTAGAGGAGGGGTCTCCTTGTCAATGTGCTAAAGAAAAGTCAGTACAAAATATGGGCTCTTTGTCCCCAAACAAAGAAACCATGCCTTGGGTGCATCCTTACTTGTTTGGGAATTAATCCCATGAAGATCCTTGCATATCATGGAGAGGCAAGTGGAATGGATTTTGCTGCTCAAAATCCTTATCTGCATTTTTCAGTGCTCCGTATGCTGATGGCTCCCTCCTCTTCGTCCTTTCTGTCTCATGCTGGATCTGGATGTTCCTCATCATAGATGCTCGCTTAGCTGCCTCCTCAAGCTAATTATAACAAAGACTGAACAGTTGACTTCCTGTTAAACCCTTTCCTTTCCCTCCACCATTCATGGAAACTGCCTCCCCTTCTTCTCCTTGCCACTTGAGCTCTGAGCAAGGCACAGTGCAACTAAGTGTGCCGCATTCACATGTCTGAGGTCTGGCAGCAATCAGAATGGGGATCATGTGGATTGCAGTTAAGCGGTGCACTGATTCAGAGTGCTGGTCACCCTCAAATCTGTTTGTGTGGAAGCACCCTAGCTCTTTCCACCTCACATAACGCCAGTGCTTTCTGAAAAACTGGAATCCTTCGAATCTGCCAGACTTTCTAAAAAGCTTTTGCCTCCAGCTTTGGCTTTTTCATTTTGGTCTTGGAATCAGAGAGATGGGTTATGTTTCATTTGATTGACAGCAGGATGTGGGACTAATGAAGCAATGCCCAGTTGCCATTGCGTTGTATGAGCCTTTCTAGGATTTCAGCCGCTCTAGCAGCTTTAACAATCATATTTTGTGAAGAAACTAACACTGGAAGCACATTACTGTCTTTGTATTTATTACATTTGAAGTACGGTATTTACCTGCAAATAAATGTTGTTCCCTGATGTACTTGCCATTTGCCCTCTTGCTGTACTCAAGATGATCTGCATATTCCCCTCTCTTAGATTCTCAATTAGTGAATTGCCTTAAGCAACTGTTTAGCAGGAAGCTTTATGCAGAAGCAAAGACACCACTTACTTCTTGGTCCAGCAACCAAGGACTAAAGTATACTGGGTCTAATCCAGAGGATGTTGGGCAATCATAAGCTTCATTGAAATAATTGGAACTGGATTTCATGGTTGAGGACTCAGATGCCACTGATTTCAGTGGTCCTTAAGCTCATTTACCTTCCTCGCCCTCCCATCCCACCCCAGGAAAGTGCAGTTGTCTGCACAGCCAGCTCATTCCTCTCCTCAAATTACAATTGGACACCAACAAGCACAATCCAGTGGGAAGTTTCCTGCACAGACCCCACTGAAATGAAATTGGACCAGAACATGAGCGTGACAGGACTAGATGCACTTTCCAAGGCTTGTGCCCAAACTCACTGGGACTAAACTAGCATTCATAGTCACTAACCTGTACCCTTAGTCAATGCATTTTCTTTTGTTTAGTTTCAGCAAGGTAAAGATACCAGAATCCGACCTTGAGGATCAAGAAAGTGTAAAGGCATTAACTTGAGCATTTTGGTCAACATAAATAACTTGGGGAGAGAAGTGTTTTTGTTCCTTCAGAAATCCTATCCTGTTCTACTTTGGACACGTCAGACACACAGGCTCTGTGGGATTCCCTGCCTGACTTCTCACTAGAGAGCTAGACAGTGCTATCTGGAAAAAAAGAATGATTCTTCTGTTTAGCTGGTAAATTTCTTTGTCTGTCATGCTAAATAAGGTATGGTAAGAAATGTTAAATGCAATAAACTGCTTATGAAACACGAGCTTGCTTTATGCATCTTGAAATGTTAATCTTTCTGTGCTTTTTTAGGGGTAATATTTCTATCAGTTTCTTGTATGGAAGAAGCCTCACCTCCAAGAATAAAACCCAGAGGCCATATTTCTTTGTGGCAAAAATAGTGACCAGGGACCTGGAAAGTACATTGTTAAGGAAATGTCTCTCCACAGAAACAGAAAAAAACCATGCCCACTAAATCAAACTAAATACTCCAATTTCTAAGAGCTAGGTTTCATTCATTACAGTTCATATCCTATGGTATTATGTCTCTGCCATTCTGTGCATACTTCCTTTGGAATAAGCTCCATTCAACTCAGTGGGGCTTACTTCTGAGTAAACATGCGTAGGATTGCACAGCATATTAACCAACCAACTTGCTCTCTATGATGGCACAAGATAGCCTAGTGAATTCTGCCTAAGAATTCTGCTTCAATGTTGTAATTCCTCTGGCCCTTTGGCATTAATGTGCTGAGATAAATTTGCAAGAACTGAATCCACTCCCTTGTTCTCAGTGTTCAGGAAATGATTCCATGAGTCAGCTGAAGAGTTTTTTTCATTCTTTCTTTAAAAGGTTGGCTTTAACAATGTTTTACACCCTTAATAGTGATGGAGGATACAGGCATGCAGATATTTCTGGATATTGAAGGAGAAACGTTTACTATCCATCATTTAGAAAGATACATTGTAAGTATCTATAATTCTTATCTCCTACTAGAGAGGCTTCTCATTGCTGACTAGGTTCAGACAACACAATAACCCACACTCAGGGGTTGAGTATGGGTTGAGTGTGGGTTCTTGTTGAAACGTGGGTTATCCTGTTGTCTGAACCCAGCCAAGATAACAAACCATGGTGAACAACCCACAGTTCACAACCCAACAACAAACCAATTCACAGATGGGCAACTGAGCTATGCCTTGCATAGGCTGCTTAGAAGATTACATCCTTTTTTTCCTCTCTGCAATTAATTAGTTAAAAGGAAGCTTTGCATAATGCTTTTTCATCATAACACCGAAGTATCTAAATTGCGAAGATCTATTACAAGGTCTGTATTAATGCGAGATGTTTCAAATCATCTTTGTCATGTTTGATAAAAGAAAAAAAACTGGTGAGCTTGCAACATTCACTTCCTTTTTTCTCTATCAAAATCAGCAGGATCTTAATGTTTCTGCGTGTCAGCTTCTGCAGCATGATCCCTGCATGTGCTTTAGCAAGGGCTGGTGATGAGTGAGTGGTCCTATCCCCTGTTCATAATTCAGGATCCCATCTAGAAAATTGCTGACACCTTCTTCCGGAGAATGTGTGGCAGTATTTTAATGTTAGCTTTTTGGAGCCATTAAGGTACAGCCTTCCAAGAAACTCCTCCTATGTGAATAGGGAGATGATCAAAATGCTGGTATTCATCATTTTTGCCTCTGCAGTTTCACTAAGAGCAAATCCACATCAGTCACCACAGACAAAAGTTTTTAGAGCACCTGATATCAATTCAGCCTCAATACATTTCAGTTAGACAGTTCACACATTTAGCTAACAGTTTTCTAGTGTTGATCACAAGAGATCAAGTGATATACATGTTTGTGTGAATCAGCTTTGGGAACTATTTTGGCCTTTACGGTGATTGGTTGGGAAAGCAACCTTGAAAAATAGCAAAAGGAAGGTGATTTGACTCACTCCCAAAGTTGGAGTGATCTGGATATCTGCATGGATTTGTTACTGGAACTACCACTGCACATGCCCCATCTGGTACAGCGTTTTCACAAACAGCAATTGTTGCGTGTTTGGCCCAGCAGTTCAGACCTGTACCACAGTGAAATGGTCCCCTTTGAAAAGTTTATTTAAACTGGGTCCCACAATATAGGCTTTTGTTTTAAAACTCTGGTGCTGTATACAATTAGCAGCTTGAGTCCATCCTTACTCTGGCATCTAAAAACTGTTTCCAAGCCTGGATGAGCGGAAACTTGGCCGAGAAGCCAGGAAGCAAGTGCACTCCAGTTTCCCAATCCTCAGGAAATAAGCAGGAGAAATGCAAGGTCAGCATTCAGCACTGGAAGCATCGGGAAGGTAACTTTCACGCAAGTGTTTTCCCTCCTGCTTCTAAAACAGAAACTGGCACAAGGTGTGTTGTTCTGGGGCCTTTTAGATGGCCCCATTAGGCATGGTAACCATATAAAATACGTCATGCAATAGAGGAACCTGGTGTGTCCAAGGGCCATTTCACATGATGGTGTGTCGTGTGTACATAGCGAGATGCAGGTGGCGTGAACGAGGTTTGCATTGCTTCGTGCACGGTGGGATTAGTTCACCAAACATCCCTGTCTTAGTTTCAGTGCTTCAGAGTCGGACCACTCAGGCGGAACCTTCTCCAGCTCAGCCCCGCTTCTCAAAGCTTTATGAGGGTGTGGCAAAGCGTGATCTGGACCTGTGGTGCACGATTTGAATGACCACTTGACCAGCCACAGAAAGAAACCCTCAAAGAGCATCCACTCGGCACGCGACGCATCACCAGTCTAGGGGTGGACTGGGGCCTTTTTCTCTGCACAGACAGAGTGCATTGTTGAATAGGTGGTTTCCTTGCCACCAGCTGAGGGAATGGCTGGGGTGTCTCCCACTCACCTGCTGCACACTAGGCCCGTTTTTTGCCCGCGACTTTTGAATCCCCTCCCGCTGTGTGAACAGCAACAGCATGAAAGACTAAGGTGAGCTGAATGCCCATGCTGTTTACAGAAAGGCGTCCTCTCTCGCTCGCTCTGGTTCTGGCCAGGGTTGCCCTGTGAAGAGGGGCCCCTTACTGTCTGCAGTCAGCTCGGCATAATGCAAGGACTCCACTTTGGGAAGCTTTAACTGAAGCATCGCCTGCCTGGCCCCTCGGAGGACATTCCGAAAGTCTCCAAGTCCCGGGGCAGGGTTGCTCTCCCCCCGCCCCCCCGAAGGAGCATCTCCGGAGCCCCTCCTCCCGGCGGCTGGCCCCTGGCCCGGAGGCGGAGCCGCCGCCGCTCCTGCTTGTGCCTCGGCCGGTGCCAGACGCTCGGCCGGAGCTCGGCGCGCTGCTGCTGCTGCTGCTGCAGCTGCTCTTGTGCTGCGCCGCTTCTGCGCCGGCGGCGGGACATGCGGCTCCGGGAACGCGGCGGGGGAGCCGCCCGGGCCCTCCTCCTGCTCTTGCCGCCGCCGCTGCTGCTGCTGCTGGCCGCGCTGCGCGGTGTGGCGGGCGCGCAGGGGACGCGGCTGCCCAGCGGTGAGTCCCTTTCCTCGGACCGGGCGAAAGATCCATCCCAGTCCCGAGCACGCTGCCTGGATGAGCGGCGGGCCAGGGAGAGGGTGGCGGCGCTGCGGGCGCGCAGTCCCGGGCGGGTGGAACGGGGCTCCCCCCCCCAACCTGTTTTGCGGGGTCCCTAAAATTAGGGGTGTGCGGAGAGGCGGGCTTCGGGGGTGGGGCGAAGAGCAGCGCCCCGGGAATTGGGGAGAAAGTGCGGGGAGGGGAGTTGAAAACTCCGCAGTTGCCTCCCCTTGTGGGATGGGGAGCCGGGGCGGGGCGGTGGCGGGTGCAGTGCGGTGAGCCCTGAGAAACCTGCCTACGGAGGGCGGAGGTGAGGTTGAGCTGGGGGCGGCGGCGGTGGGGGGGGGGATTCTTCGTTGAGGGGAGAACAGGGGAAGAAAACGCTGCACCAGTGCCCGCGGTTGGGGGTGGGGGAGGGCCAAGCCCCCTCCCCACCTTGATGCCACTTCTGTGAATGCGCACGACAGATGCTGCCTGCGACGCGAGAGCGAGTGAGCCCCGGCCTGGTCCCATTGGCTCACAGCCGCTCCGGACTCGTAGGCAGGGAGCGAGCCGAGGGGCAAAGCTCGCACGCACACCCTGGGTGGGGTGGGGGGGCTGAAGGTCTGCTTTAGGGAAGGGACTAGGACAAAGGGCCGGCCGGCCGGCCACGGCGTGGGTCTTGAGGCGCAAGGAGGAGGCGACTGAAGCAAGCAGCCCTCCTCGTGCACGTGGTTTGGCCGTTTGAAAGCCAGTGAAACCCAGGAGCTTCCTTTAAGCCGCCAAAGCCGTGTGCAGGTCTGCATCCAGAAAAGGGTTACGACGACGGGTACCTTGGGGAATGACCTGGCTATTTTGGCGCCGTGAGCTTCGGCAGGCAGCCTGTTTCGGCAGATGCACAAAGTAGGCTGTGTCTGGGTTGAATGAGACCCGGGTTGGGACGACTTTATGCAGAAAGTTCTGTGCTTCCAAACCCAAATGGAAGCCCCGTGTGTTTATGCAGCTGAGAAACTGGGATCGCCTCCAGGCGCCAATCTGGCCTGCTGATGCTCGGGAGAAGGCAAAATGAGGGTGCAGCCACAGGCTGGGCCTGGGCCGAGGGGGAGGGCCGCCTGGCCGGGGGCTTTGCTGTCCTTGGCAGGCGGAGGAGAAGAGGAGCCAGCTTCACAGCGTGCGGGAGGACTCTCTTGGTGGGCAAACTTCAGCCTTGGCGGCCGGGCTTCATGTGAGCCAGCGATCAAGCCCAGGAACCTGTTTTCAATTCTGGGGATCAGCATTGGAAGAAGAAATAATACAAAACTGCTTACACTGAGTCAGACTCCTGGGCCATCTTGCACGGTGTCATCCATTCCTGCTGCTGGCGGCTCTGTCTGCAGGGTCTACCTGAGAATCTTTCTGAGCTGGAGGTGCTGGCGTTTGAACCGCTTGGAGATTCCTAATATTAAGCAGCATATGCATAGCATTCTTAATAAATACATAAATAAATAAACTTGGTACCTTCTGCATGCGAAGCGCAGGTGCTCTACCGCAGAGCTATGCTAATTAGTATGCAAAGTACCACCAATAAGAAGTGCTTCCGAGCCTGTGTATGTAGAATGCCTCTATGCTCTAGCACAGGGCTCTCCAACCTTGGGTCCCCAGATGTTGCTGGACTACAGCTCCCAGAATCCCTTGCCATTAGCCATGCTGGCTGGGTATGCTGGGAGCTGTAGGCCAGCAACATCTGGGGACCCAAGGTTGGAGAGCCCTGCTCTAGCAAGAGCATTGAACCTCTTTCAGCCCGAGGGCCAAATTCCAGCGAGGCGGGCCAAAAAATACCAGCCTGATGTAGCTTAAAGCCCTTACTGCCAGTAACTAAGCCCCAGAAGAGGCGTTTCCACCTTTTAAGATGGTGGAGAAAACAGCACAAAAGCCAGGAGACCACCAAACTATTGGGGGGAGGGGGAGGGGCGTGGCCAGTTTGGGAACCCCGGAGGCCAAGGTTCTGCCAGCCCCCCCACACACCACTACTAGATCTAGTGTGCAGGCCTTCAGCTCGGAGGGTATCATTTTCATTTCAAATTTGCAGATTTGGGAGCTCCAGAACTTTTCAGCAAGCAGCCACTGGGAATGCGGCGCCTTTAGCAAGAGCCACAGCAGCTCCACGGTGTTAGAAATATTCTAGCACAGAAATATTCCAGCTAGAAATATTATACAGTGGACTGACTGCTCTAGCACAACAGCATTTTAGGCATCTTCTCAGAATGTACATATATTTTCCCCCTCCCTTCTTATGACTCCTTAAATAAACCCTCTCTACTCTGGGTATGGGGAGTGTCTGAAAATGAATACTGCCAAAGATTCCCCAGTTGTTGTGTACTACTCAGTCAGATTTGTCTGGTTTGGGTGGGTTTGTCTGTTCCTCCACCCACTCCACTAAAAAATGCCCCTGTTTCTTATAGGCTGCCTGCAGAATCAGGGAGACAGTGTAAAAATCAACCCAGTAATGCAGTAGCGCATGCTAAAATTATGTGATTAATAAATATTTCTATTTAAAAGTCATCTTTTCTTTTCTTTTTCTTTAATTTAAATATCCCACACACACACTTCCATGGGGGATGCCCCATGAAAAGAGAGGCAATATTTGGTGAATTCTCCAAGTGGGCAAATTCTAAGAATTTTCAAGGTGTGGGCCTCCACTTCCCTGAAGACTACTCCAGTCTTCAGGGGCATTCTTGCCCCACCCCTGAAACATACAGAAATTGCTGGGTCGAATGCACCCAGCACTATTTTGGCATGCAGAACCAGTCCCACACCTGCTCTGACTTCTTGTGTCCCAGAGGCAGTGTTAGGGGGCGGCCCACTAAGGCTGGAGCCCTGAATCTTTCATTCGGAGCCCCAAATCTCTAGGATGCCTCCTGCCCCACACCCTGTTGTCCATGGGCGCTTGCTGAAAGAAAAGTACAGGGGCCCTGATGATCTCTGTTGCATCCGATCCCCCTGGATCAGCTGGCTTTTTGCCCACATGTGCTTCACCTCCTGCTGCCCCCCTTGAAACTTTGTGCCTGAGGGTTTTTTCTGAAATCAGATGCCCTCTCCCCATGTCCAATGCATCCCTTTTAACAAAGAAGGGTGTCCTTAGGATCCTTAACAGACTTTAGAGCATGTGCAAATTAGCATATGCAAATGTGTTTTTGTTTGTTTGTTTTTGTCCTGTGGACCTGAGCCCCAGATCTTTTTGGTACCTAGCACCACCCCTGCTGCGTCCTGGAAATTTTTCACAAAATGGCTTGTGCCATGATGCAGTCAGACCACCGTGAAAGAACTTTCTTTTATCTATTTTTTTTTAAAAATTTAACTTTTTAGCAATACATGTTCAATCATTATATTTAAACTTTCTTTTTCTATTTTTGGAATTTTTAACATTTTTTTACAACACATATTGATTTACCGGTAATATTTATATAAACTTTAAAAACTTTTCAATAATCAAACTTTACAAACTGTTCACTAATCATGCTGTAACACAGAATATACAGCATGTATAATTATATCCAATGGTAATCACCCCCTTATCTTCAGGGGTTTAGCATCCACCAAACTTGCTGTATTTTTATAGAGTTAATGAAAAACCTTCCTTTGTTTTTTCTTTGTCTTCATGGAGTTGCTGCAGCCTTTACTCTTATTTTTTGAGATGGCCTTCAGTGAGCCTTCCTCTCCGTTTTTTCTTTTTGAGTGGCTTAAAGCATTATTTCTCCTTGGAATGGTTTCCAGAAGCCTGATATTCTCCGTATCCTCACTTGTTTTTTCCCTCAACAAGAAACCGGTTTGGACTTCTTGTTTCGTGCAATATTTGCCTTTCTCAAGGGTTTCAAGGATAGTCACGGGCTTATATCAGTTTCATTACCCTGTTCTCTTTTTTGTGGGTTGTTATTCCATTTACATCCTCTCACAACCCACAAAAAAGAGTTTGTAAAGTTTGATTATTGAAAAGTTTTTAAAGTTTATATAAATATTAAATCAATATGTGTTGTAAAAAAATGTTAAAAATTCCAAAAATAGAAAAAGAAAGTTTAAATATAATGATTGAACATGTATTGCTAAAAAGTTAAATTTTAAAAAAAAATAGATAAAAGAAAGTTCTATCACGGTGGTGTTTTTTCACACTTTCTTTGATATACTCATATTTCCGTGATTCTCCTTTGTTATCAGCTAATGATGCAGTCATACAACATGTTTGATGATGTGCAAGTCATGTGCTAATGATGTTCCCCCTGCAAAAATGGTTGCTGTGTTGTGATCTCATTGTGAAACCACCAAAGTAAATAACGGTCATGTGAATGCATAGATTGTGACATTCGCCACCGTATGCTTGCTGTTCTATTGCTGATTAGTCTCAACATGAAAAATACTTTGCAGTTCTTTACCTCACTCATCCTCCTCCAAACATTGGGGAATATGAAATCATTATTCCCACTTTATGGAAGATAAATCATTATTCCCACTTTATGGATGCCAAGGCAGAGAGCCGGTCTGGTATGGCATAGTGGTTAGGAGTGTTGGACTGGGACTCGGGAGATCTGGGTTCAAAGCCCCACTCAGCCATGAAGCTCACTGGGTGACTGTGGGCCAGTCACTGACTCTCAGTCTAACCTACCTCACAGGGTTGTTGTGAGGATAGAATGGGGAGGGGGAGGGAAAAGCAGGACATATGTAATAGATAAACAATATATATAACAAATAAATAATAACCACACAAGGCCTCATTTACAAACAGTTTGAACTCTAGCCTCCAAGGCCCAACACTGTGTATTGGATCACACTGACCATTTGCAGAGCTACCGAGTCATTCATAAAGTGTTTCCTGGGGTTTCTTGCAGCAAATACGAAAAATGAGAAGGCTTGGTGTGCGTTGCCTAAATTCAGGAACATGTTTGAAAGAGTTGTGATTAGCCATGGATCTGTGGTGCATGTCTACTGCCCGTTCAGGAGCTCAAATCTGCCCTTCCCACATCATGTTTTTTTTTCATAGATCATAGAGTTGGAAGGAGCCTACAAGGCTATCGAGTCCAACCCCCTGCTCAATGCAGGAAACTAGAGGAGGGGGTCTCCCATCCAAGTAATAACCAGGCTTGACCCTGCTTAGCTTTCCACACTCAGACAAGCTGAGCTGGAACTCCACTGTAACCCAGCTACCGTGCAAAATATGAAGATGCTCTAAGCAGGGATTTGAACTTGCGCCGCTAGTACTAAAAATACTTGCCCTGTTGCAGTTCTAGAGAAACCAATTAAAAGCTTGGGTTTTTACAGTGAAGTGGGTTGGATCCAGACTTAGTCATACTTAGAGTAGACCTGTTAAATCAGTGGGACGTCAGGTAGTCATGACTAAAGGTGCAATCCTATGCAAGTTTAGACAGAAAAAAAGGCCTACAAAAAGCATAGCTGGCTGGGGCATGCTGGGAGTTGTAGGCCTTTTTTTCTGTCTAAACTTGCATAGGATTGCACCCTAAGTCCCACTGATATCAGTGGGTCTACTCCAGTGTTCTCCAACCTTGGGTCCCCAGATGTTTTTGGCCTACAACTCCCAGCATGCTGGGAGTTGTAGGCCAAAAACATCTGGGGACCCAAGGTTGGAGAACACTGGTCTACTCTAAGCATTACTACATTTTGTTCCAACCCAGTATCTTTAGCTTTGTGGACTTATCTCCAATATGTGAGATTGCTGGCTGGGCAGTTGACTTGCAGCATTTGCTTGCATTGCATTCTTGGCTAAAAATAACTTCAAATTTTGCTGATAAAATGCAGACGATTTGCCAGGTTGTTGTGAAAATTTGGTTTAACCGCTCCAAAGCAGCCCACGCCTTAGCTGTGGATTTTCTGCAGACTTGGTTGATGCCAATTTTATTAAAGTAATGGGTTCTTCTTGTTGCTCTCCTCGTAGCTGCTTATCTGATTCTTCAGAGGTAGCATTACTTTATATCTTTCATCAAAGCTGCATGTGTGTCACTTTATCGATGGTGACTAGGCTATTTTTGCGGTGCTCAGCAGTTTAACTTGCATGCCTTCCAGAAGTAATTCCAAGTAGTCAGTTGATGGTATTGTATTGTATTGTATTAAGATTCTTGGAATGGAGTACTATACGGTTCTGCTTTTTATACTTTAAGGGCGCGATCCATGGCTGGCTGGAGCTTGCTGGGATTCGTAGGCCTTTTCTCTGTCTAAATACACATAGGATTGCGCTGTAAGGAAGAGGGAAAGACGAAGACATCCCTCAAACCATAGTTTAGAAATACCCATTTGCATCAGAGATTTCTAACATTTTGTCTTTAAACATCTGTTCTCTGATTGGCTTCTCAGAACAGAACCATCTACCTCAGCAGAAATAAACACTGGATAAGCCTGGCCATATCGTATGTAATTAAAATGAGCTACTCTGTCTGATGTGGTCTTTACTTTTCCTATGTGTGTCACCTAAAGGATGTCACTTATTGGGTGTCTACTAAATATAGTAAATAAATAAATCCATATTGTGAAATGCATGAGATGGAGATTAGCAGACGATATATATTTATAGGACCATTATTATTATAATTGTTGTTTGTTGTTGTTGTTTACAGTATTTGTATTCTGCTCCACATCTAAGTAGATTTCAGATCGTGAAAACAATAAAAAGTTAAAAACAGATAAAACAAACAAAAAAACAATACATTGAAAACAAAATAACATTACAATGGTGGTGAGCCAAGAGAGGAAGGCGCCGGAACAAGGAGGCTTACAGGGGCACCAAAAGAGCACAATGTCAGAGCCTGCCGACCTCCCGAGGCTGGGAGTTCCACAGAATGGGCTGCCACACTGACGGCTCTTCTTCCTGGTGGACTCAGTAGGGCCAAAGTTCCATGAGGAACCACCATGACAGCATCTGATGACCTCAGTGAATGGGCAGTTGGTAGAAGGGCGGCGCTCTCTCAGGTAACCTGGTCCCAAGTTGTATATACTGAGGTAAAGAAGCCTTATACTGAGTCAAACCATTGGATGATCTCGCTCAGCAATGTCTCCACTGATTGGCAGCAGCTCTCCAGTGTTTCACTCAGGTATCTTTCCCAGCCCTACCTGGTCCTGGAGATCCTGGGGGATTGAACCTGGGACCTTCTGCATACAAAACGTGGACTCTACCAGTGAGCCACAGCCCATGTGAAATGCCCACAATGTTAATTCTGAGATTGAATGAGCCTGAAAAAATCAAATTGCACTTGTTTGCTAATATTTATTTGTGACAAGAAGCTCTTACATGATGCAGAATTTGAGCTCTGTTGGGCTACCAACAGAATTCCCAGGGCTTGGGCTGACTTGATCCAGAAGAATTTATTATAGAGCTGAGCCCAACGTTCTTCTCTTTTTTAACTTCTGGGGCTTGAATTTGGTGGCTGCAGGGATGGTGGTGGTTTCACCTTTTTTGCTGCCACCTCTACCAGCCTGGTGGAGGCAGGGATCCCTCTGATGCTGATGGGTGCCTGCCCTCCCTTGGCTGCAGAACAATGCAATTAGAGTAAGGGCAGAAGCAGGAACCATCGTTTCACCTTCAGCCTGGCATCTTTAAGGTAGGAACAGAAGGAACTGGGGCAGGAGGAGAACATGTGGCCAAAATGTCTCCCCCCACCCATTTCACAGCTTGTGAATGGAGTGGCAAAGTTGGGGCGGGCATTTCAGCTCTATTTTATAATGAATAGGGCTGCCTGCCAAAATGAGATTGGACTGTGAACCAATCAGGGCCTTGACAACTGTGCAAAGAAAGTTGGGAAACTTCATTCTTGTGAGGCATCTCATCATGGCCAACTGGCCTGCATCTGAGTGGCCTGGATTTGAACCTTGCTGGAACCTGATAGGTATGTCTTCCTCAACAGCAATTTTTTAAAGAAGGTCAAGCTAGACTAGTTCCTCAATATGCAGTAAAATAGGCATTCATGATTCAGACTCATATTAATTCCTTTTGAGTGCTGAAAGAGCAATTCCACGTAACATGCAATTCATCCGGGGACAACTGTTTACTGTCTCTTCCTCCCAGTCTCTGTTAATGGGTTTGTTTCTGTTTCCGCAGGTCAGGTCATCTGCCGGGGAGGAAACCAGAGACCGTGCTACAAGTTTGTTCACTTTCATAATGTCCTGCGCAGGGTTGGCTTTCATGAAGCCCTTCAGTCCTGCAGAAGAGATGGAGGGGACCTAGTCAGTATTGAATCACAGTCAGAACAGAGACTGATAGAGAAGATTATTAGGAGTTTTTCAGCCTCCGATGGTGATTTCTGGATAGGGCTTACAAGAGAAGAGGATCTGGGCAACAGCACTGAATGCCCAAACTTGTACTTCTGGTCAGATGGAAGTTCGTCCACATTTCGGTAAGTCCACGGGCATGAAGCAGGAGTAAGATTTCCCCCAAGAATTTAGCAAGCAATAGCATTGGGGGTTGGAAAGAGAGATTCTTTCCCATTTGTAAATAAGATTCACCCTTTGAAAAGCATTGGGTTTTTAACCCAACTCCCTTGAGAATGTCTCAGGGTTGTTGCTACTGTGTCTTGCTTGCTTGCTTGGGCATGCCTTCTGGATGCAGTTGGGCTCCTTCCGTTGGCACATGTGTGGAGGAGTTCAGGCTACTCTATTTCCTTGCCTGTCCTTGCCGACTGGAAGGATGTTGGGAGCTGTGTGAGTTTACAACAGAAGTGTCCTGGTGAGAAAGATGTCGGTCATTCCAGAGAACCTCCCCACATCCTGACTGTGGGATACAGTGCCATGTTGGAAGTGGAGGCTGCTGCCATGCCCTTTATTCCTTGGCACAGGCATGACTTTCTCCTACCTAACAAGCACCGTCAGTTAGAATCTGTATACCAGTGGTGACCAGATGGGTTCTGTGCTCCCTGGACCTCAGGAGGTACAGAGGCAAATGGTTTTGTTGAATCATAAGAGTTGGAAGGGGCTAGTTAGGCCATTGAGTCCAACCCCCTGCTCAGGGCAGGAATCCAGTTTAAGGCATCCTTGACAGAAGGCTTTTCAGTCTTTGCTTGAATACTTCCAGTGATGGAGAATCCAGCCACCTCCCTGGGCAGTTGGTTCTCCATCATCTGACTGCTCTGACCATTAGGAAGCTTTTCCTGATGTTCAGCCAAAATCTGCCTTCCTGTAACTGAAGCCCGTTATATTGTGCCCCCACACTCTTGGATGATAGAGAACAGGTGGGGACCCTCTTCTGTGTGACAACCCTTTAGGTACTGTACTTGGAAAGTGCTATCATATCCGCCCTCAGTCCTCTCTTCTCAAGGCTAAGCCTGTTGATATATTCAGTAACAAGAATTATGACATTATAGACATAGAAAAGACTAAAGATCATGTGTGCTAACCCTCTGATAGGACCACCCACCCATCCGTCAGCCTCCTCCCCACCCAAGTCGCCCATCAGGGTTAAATGCAGGCAGAGCCAGGAAAGACTTCTATCGCCTAGGCCAGGGATGAGGAGTGTGTGGCCCTCCAGTTGTTGTTGGACTGCCTTTCAGCACCAGGTTCAGACTTGCCTCTGCTCCCAGGCATTTGACAGCATATGATGTGGTTTTAACCAGTCTTGGGATTTCTTATTGTTGATCTTTTTATATATTTTTTAATGTAAATAGTTTTTATATTCTGTTTTATATTGTATTTTTAAAGTTTTGAATCTTTTGTAAAGCGCTCAGAGAGCTTTGGCTATTCAGTGGTATAGAAATGTAATTCATCCTCATCCTCATGAGCCACCAGAGAGCCAGTGTGGTGTTGTGGTTAGAGTGCTGGATTGGGACTCGGGTTCTAGTCCCCACTCAGCCATGAAGCCCACTGCGTGACTTTGGGCCAGTCACAGACTCTCAGCCTAACCTACCACACAGGGTTGTTGTGAGGATACAATAGAGAGGAAGAGGAGGATTATTTAAGCCCCCTTGGGTTCCTTGTGTGTTGGGGGGGAAGGCGGGATATAAATATAATTCTTCATCATCGTCCCTCCCCATTGGCTGTGCTGGCTAGGGCTGATGGGCGTTGCAGGCCAATAACATCAGGAGGGCCACATGTTCCCCATCCCTGGCCTAGACAAAATCCCAGCCTGAACAGGAAGCTTTTATAGCCGTTCCTGTTGAGGACAGCCAATAGCTTGCCTGAATGGGTGGAGCTGCTCCAGCACCTGGGGACCTTTTCCTGCCGAGGGAGATGCTCCAACCTGTAGCCCTAGTGCAGTGTTCTCCAACCTTGAGTCCCCAGATGTTTTTGGCCTACAACTCACAATAGCTGGCTGGGGCATGCTGGGAGTTGTAGGCCAAAAACATCTGGGGACCCAAGGTTGGAGAACACTGCCCTAGTGGCTCAGCATACAGGGCAGCAGTGCACAGGCATGTGGGTTCCCGTTTCTAGCCCTGACAGCTCCTGGCTACCCCCACCATTCTGTTTCATACACGTAAACTGGCCTTCCCCAACCCAGCACCCTCCAGATGTGTGAGACTACAAACCCCATCATCTCCAGCTAACAGGCCATTGACCATACTGGCTGGGGTGATGGGAGTTGTAGTCCAACATACCTGGAGAACCCCAGGTTGGGGAAGGCCGACAGGAACAGACGGAGCAGGTGGAAAGCAAGAGATTCCTGCCACTGGATTTGCTTCATTTGACATTTATCTGCTCTGAGAAATGTCCTTAATGGGGAGGAATTTGATCCTGGCAGGGAAAGGCATTCTCACCTGATGGTCTGCTTTGCTTCCACAGTAACTGGTATGTAGATGAGCCCTCCTGTGGAGGTGAAATCTGTGTTGTGATGTATCACCAGCCCTCAGCACCTGATGGCGATGGGGGTCCTTACATGTTTCAGTGGAACGACGACCGGTGCAACATGAAAAACAATTTCATCTGCAAATACTCCCAGGGTAATGTTGTGCAGTTTGGTGCATGGGTCAGTCATTTGTGGTGTGGGATGCTTCTTGGATCCAAGGGATAATAAGAACATAAGAAGAGCCATCCTGGGTCAGACCAAAGGCCTGATCTACACCATATAATATTCGGACAAGTAGTTAAGAATATAAGAACGTGTCCATCTAGTCCAGCATTCTGTTCACACAGTGGCCAACCAGCTGCCCACAGGAAACCTACAAGCAGGACATGAGTGCAATAGCACCCTCCTGCCCATGTTCCCCAGCAACTGGTGCACATAGGCATACTGCCTGTGATACTGGAAGCAGCATACAGCCAATCAGGACAAGTAGCCATTGCTAGCCTCCTCCTCCTCCATGAATTTGTCCAATCCTCTTTTAAAGCCATCCAGACAGGTGGCCATCACTACATCTTGTGGAAGTAAATTCACTTCTTACTTCTCCCAGTAACGTTTCAGTAGTTGAGATCACCAGATCTCCCGCCCTTCCTTGGGGGAAAAAATAGGCTGCAATCATTTGCAGAATTACCTGGGAGTCAGTCCCATGGAACTCAATGAGACTTACTTCTGAGTAGGCATGCATAGGATTGCATTGATAATGTCCTGAACAGATTAAAAGTCAGGACTCGTAAGAGCCATTCATCCCATGAAGAGAATTCATTAAACCAGTCTCCCAAATATATTATGGTCACAGATAATAAAATTTGATATGAACAGAATAAAATACATAAAAAAGAATGCAGATACCTAATTTTTACCAAAATTAAGTACCGTACTCAAAAAAGTTCTTATTTTACCATCTCTTCCTAATTTGTATGGAAGATAGAAGGAGTTTAGTTACCTTATCAGTAACATAGATAGAGTCATCTATTAAACACAATGGTATTAAAGTTTCCAATTTATAGTTATTCTAATTACAGTTCTTAATGAAGGAAGAATCAGCCCTTTCTCTGGGCTCCCTATACAGACTGCAGTATAAAAGGGCACGAGTAACGGATTCTATTTCTCCAGTTCCCCAAGGTCAAAATTGTTAACTAAGTAGAATCTCATTAAGGGTGCAATCCTATACATGTTTAGACAGAAACAGGTCCTACAACTCCCAGCATGCCCCAGCCAGCCAGGACTTTTTTTCCTCTCTAAACATGCATAGGATTGCATCCTAAATTGGCCAGCTAGGAGAGCAGAGGGCAAAACAGAGAGCTTTGGCTTTAGGATGGTATAGAAATGCAATAAAATAAATAAATAAAATATTAAAGGTGCAATCCTATGCAAGTTTAGACTGAAAAAAGGCCTACAACTCCCAGCATGCCCCAGCCAGCTATACATAGAATTATGCTCTTAAACAAGCAAGTATAAATGCTGTCTTGTATTTGTAAGTACGAAGCTCTGACAATTCTATAATTTGAAATATCGTGTAGAGCAACACTTAACAGCTGCAATTCTCAAATGATGTCAGTCTAGATCTGTTAACCTTTGTGTCCAAATATTTGGAGTTTGCCACTTACTCCAAATCATAACCATGCAAAGGCCATTTTGAAAGCAAGACTATATTAAAATTAAGTATAATATTTAATAATCAATACGGTCACCCTATACGCAAGGGCGTGGGCAAAAGAAAAGAGCCCATTCCTCTAACTATGCTAGGTTCAGCACTCTGCCTACTCTCCAAATAATTGTTCTCTGGCCAAATGCCCAGAGAAAAAACAACCACATGGAGAGAAAAGGCTGTTGAGCCTTCTTCCCAAGCCAAAAACAAAGGCCACACAAGGAGAGCTCATCAGTAAGTGGCTCTCTTGAGTGGATTAAACGGACCAACACACTCAACTTTAAAACACTATTTCCATGCTACTTACTACTCAAGAATGTAGGCCAAGTGAAACCAAATATAATAATTATAATAATTAATGATGTGATGCTTATTTATGTTCATATCGCCATCCATGTCGAGGCCGCTTTATAAAGAATGAGTGGACAGGTCTCTTACCCGAGGGCCTTGCAATCTAGAAATTGACCCCAGGGAGACAGTAGAGGAACGGGAGGGAAATGGAAGCAGGGGTAAACAGGAAAGAGTTACTTGCAGTTATTAGTTACAGTGGGCATGGAGACTAGGGGGTTGTGCCAAAAGCTTCATGGAAGCTCAAGTAGATACAGTTGCTGAAGGCAAGAGCTGGTCCTTCATACTCTCCAACCCCCGCAAAACACCCCCTCCCTCAAAGGCACGTTATATGAACCTTCAGCTGCCCCCACCAAAACTCGTATAGCTGGACCTAAAATGCCAGAAGTGCTTAAAAACAATAAAGTGGCTGCGTCTTAGAGAGATCTTCCAGGTAATCACAGGAGCAAGAAAGACATGGGCAGGGGGTGGCCATTTGCCTTGAGGAAGAGTTAGACTAATTCCCTGATGCGCTCTCTCTAAAGCAGTGGTTCCCAACCTTGGGTCCCCAGATGTTGTTGGCCTACAGCTCCCAGCATACCCAGCCAGCATGGCTAATGGCAAGGGATGCTGGGAGCTGTAGTCCAGCAACATCTGGGGACCTAAGGTTGGAAACCACTGCTCTAAATCTTTCACCTGCAGAAGAGCGATGGAAGGCAGGGCGGTCAGCTCAGAGAGAAAGCCTGCCTAGACTAGGTATACAAATTCCTCCACCCTTTGGTTGCCCATTTTCAGGACATGTGCGAGTTTTCGGCTCTCTCCTGAAGGGACCCCACAAAGCGTGGCTATCCCCTTGCCAGCCCCCCTTTGGTAGATACCCAAAGGGCGTCATCTTTCAGAAGCAGCTTCTCTTTCAGAAAAGAGGTCTGGGGAAAAAACAAAGCCCTCGATGGTAACCCCCCCCGCCCATGCACCAGTGCATGAAGTGAAGTTCACCAGTGTAATGTTTGGGCTAGCAGAATGTCTTGGGCTGAACCTGTACATTCACAATCCTGAATGACTTCTGAGAAGCAGAGTTTTTGATTCTTGCTGTCAGTGCTGCTGATTGCTTTTCCCCACCATATTGAAACCAAATGTAGGAGAAAATTTTTGTGTGTGTTTTCCTTGCAGAAAAGCCAACCGTTGCCTCTGAAATGAATGCCTCTCAAGCAGGTATTTTTTTTACATCAGTAAAAGTGCATGCAGGAGGTAGCCTCCCTAAAAAGAACATTTAAGGCACAATCCTATGCAAGTTTAGACAGAAAAAAGGCCTACAACTCCCAGCATGCCCTAGCCAGCATAGCTGGCTGGAGCATGCTGGGAGTTGTAGGCCTTTTTTCCCATCTAATAGAGTTGCGCCCTTAGAGTTCTTTTTTCTTCCTTTTTAAATCTAAACCCGATCCAAATAATGGCCGTTACCCCAGACACATGGAAAAGGAACGACATATGTAAAACCTTTTCCCATATGAACCCGCATGTCTGATCTATCCTCATGAACATATGTGGCCACTTTACACTGAGTCAGAGTATTGCTCCATCTAGTCAAGGACAGAGACTGGAAGTGTTTCTCAAAAGTCTCAGGGAAAGAGAGAGTTTCCCAGGCCTATTCCCAGAGGTCCTTCTTTAACTGGAGATGCCAAGGATTCAGCCTGGGGCCTTCTGCAGTGCAAAGCATATGTTCTACCACTAGGCCAGACTGCTTCAACGTGGTGCCCTTCAGACGTGTTGGCCTGCAACTCCCAGCATTTCCAGCCAGCCATTGGCCATCTGGCTGGGAATGATGGGAGATGCAGGCCATCACACCTGGATGGCACCAGGTCGGTGAAGGCTGCACTAAGCCACAGGCCCGTCCCATATACATTGGGGGGGCCCTCCCCTTAAATGTTTCTTATACAAGTAGACTGTATTGTTAACACCCAAATTTCTTTCTTAGGGGTTGTAACGGAGTCTTTGACACTCACACCTCCAGAAGAACCCATCCGAGAAGATATGATGAATAAAACCCTCAAGGAAGCCACAGGTAGACACTAGCCAGCATAATTTCTCTCCTTCATTATCATTCTCCATTTCCTGAACAATGGAAGTGTTTCTTTTTTATTATTGTTTTTTAATTAAATTTTTAACATTTATATAACAACCAAGCAATAAACAAAATATCCAATCTATTACAGAGATTGCAATAAACCAGAATAAAATAAATCCCCCCCCCCCCAAATTAGAATTTCAAAGGAACAAATCCAGCTGGGCGCCTTTACAATGGAAGTGTTTCTTTGCTACACAGAGCAGAGATTTTTAAAGTATACTGTTAGTCGTACTCATTATGTCCTATGTTGGATGGCCAGCTCTCCACCCCACCCCCCTGTTTCTCTCCAAAATTGAAATGAAAATGTCAAAATTCCACAGCAAGAAAATGTGGAGCTCAGTAACTTCATGGAAAAGCAATGCCTTACTTATTTCCACCCCTAACTGTTAGAACTTGATTTTTTTCCCCCTCTTACAGAACTTGTTTGGAGCCTTGAGTACATCTTAGTCCCCCTCATTCCTGTGCTGCTGCTCTTCTTGGTCCTCACAGCCATTTTCATCTTTTGGCTTTATGCAAAGAGGCAAGTCAAAGTTGAGGTTTTATGATATGTTGTCATGGGTGGCATCGAAACAGGGTCAAGAATGGATTGAGTGTGTTTCAAGCAAAGGGGAAGCATGAGTGGATGATGAACAAAACTGGGAGTGCGGAAGTGATGGAAGAGGAGAAATGCTAAAGTGCTTTGAGGACCTCAGTTATCGGGGAGATCTTCCTGTTGAGAAGGGCGCTTCTTAAGGCAGAAATGCACACACACATCACCTGCAAAAACGAAACAAACCTAACAACTTTCAGGAAATGAGAGATGTATATAAACTATGCTCTCAGACTCTGGCCCCAGTTCAGACACACTCCTTCCTAGCCTCAGGCACTCTGATTCCTTCCCTGACTTGTGCAAATCATTGTTAGCAATTATTTCTAAATTGGTAAACTATGGTTAGCACTTGCCATCCAAACCAGTGCTAGAAACCACAGTTTGAAACCCGTTTCCAGTTCTAGTTCAGAGAGCAACTGCAAACCATAGTTTGCCAATTCAGATGTAACAGCAAGTGATGGTTTGCCCAAAAGTAGAAACCAGTTAGGGAAATGAAACGCATGAGGGTAAGAGGTAGTGTGTAATGGTTTGGCATTACGTGAAACAGACTGATGTGTAATATTCTGAAACTAGTACATTGATTTTGTGATGTTAATATTGGCAACTATCAGGCAAGATGGAGGTGGGTGGATGGATGAAAGCACCCGAGGTCACTCTGGAAAAATCAAGTGTGTTCCGATATCTGTTTCTTCACTTCTTCCTGTTGCCATGTAGCACCGTGCTGCTTGGTTTGTACACACGTAGGGTCACTTTGCACACTGAATTTTTATTTAGATTATGCAAAACATTTTACTCATACCCATTAGATCAGGGGTTCTCAACCAGGGGGGAATTTCCCCCGGGGAGGATTTTAGGGTTTCATGGGGGGAATTGGGACCACAGACTCAAACTGTTGGAATACTGATCTTTCTACAAATTATAATTCTACAGATTGTACATACCTAATCTACAGGACATCACACCTTATTGTATCATATGGCACAGATTAAGTCAGACAATCTTGGAAAGCGGGGAATGACATTCTGACATATGGTGAAAAGGGTGCATGGGGCAAAAAAGGTTGAGAACCACTGCATTAGATGTCTTTGTGGTCATGCCCAGTTCCAGCAATGGCATTGTATGAGTACATGTACTAGTAAGCCATGTTGGGCTGCAGATCCCTTGCACGCGTACATACACTGGTAAAACTGTGTTTGTAGCCACAAACAAGTGAGGTGGCCCTGGAAACAGGTTTCTGAAGTCCTTGGCATTGCACTGATCCTGTTATGTGTTAAAGCATCAGATAAATTCTCACACAGGTACATGTGCTTCAGCACCTTGGCCAGCTCTCAGTTCCTGTATTACCAAAGTTCCTGCTGTTATTAATGCTAGGTGTCCTTCCTGTTACTAGCTTGTGTTTGTACCCAGGGTCAAATTCTACTTGTGTGGATAAAGAAAGAATGTTAATTTCTTGCCTCCTTTTTCTTGCTGCACCTAAGTTCAGATTGTTGATCATGCGCCAACATAATATGGTGAAAGTGACCATAATTTGTGATACTTCTACACCACTTAATATAATAAAATTCCTAAGTGGATAAGAGCAGCTTTCTCTGCAGTGGCACCATTATTTTAGTTTCTTGCTAAGGAAATATGACATGCTACAGTGGAAGACAGAAGGAAGTTAATTCATTTTATTTCTTTCCCTGTCAAGGAGACGGGAACAAACAGAGGTGAACATGAAGGAATGTGACACCTGGTTATCCCCCAAGAGGCAGACCAGCCCCAGTTTGGAGATACACAATGTAATTCAAAAACAATCAGAAGCTGATCTTGCTGGGACCAGACCAGAAATTAAGAATTCTTCTTTTCGGGCCCGTCCTGGAGAAGATGCTCCTGATGACCTCTCCGGAGACTATGATAATATAGCTGTCAATACCTCAGAGAGTGGCTTTGTGACGTTGGCTAGCACTGAAAGTGGATTTGTCACCAATGATATATATGAACTCTGCCATGATAGAGTGGGGCGAAGCAAAGAGTCATCCTGGGTAGAAAATGAAATCTATGGATATTAAAGATGACAGGATACTAAGCAAAGTGGGAAATGATCCCATTCACATGAACTCTGGCACACAGAGACATGTCCCTTGTATGCAAAGAAATATGCTTCTGCATTTGGCAATGCTTAGGTTTTAAGGATTTTTCCCCCTGAAAGTGGAACATGAGGGAACATGTTTTATAGATGTATGCAGAGCTTTTATTCAATTGAAGAAATGGCCTTGTGTGTTCTCGATTCCATTCCTTGTCAGATGTACATCAACTCCTAATAATCTACAACTTGATAGTATTTCTGCATCTTAATAACGTGCACCTAAATTCAAACTCCTGTTTTTTAATTGCTTAATCCCAGATGGAATTTGTGATGTTTTTTCCAGCTCCACAGCTAAAAATACATCACCACCTGGCTTTTACCAGCTGCCTAGTTCCCATCTTTACCTGTTTTGTCATCCTGAGAGTCAACGATTTTCCAGCAAGGAGGGCATTGTTCCTCTGTTGTTTTCTGCTCTTCTTTTCCACCCAGTCTACCTTTTTATACCCTATTTCTTGAACACATTACATAGAAACAAATCCAATCAAAACCAATAAAACAGTATGTATAGGGTGTTGGACATTAAACAAAAAGACTCATTCCAAGGACCTGAAATATGGAAGAACTTACAATGTCTATGTAGACAATGCATTTTATCATAGGAATGCCTGCATTCCCTAACCCCTTCATTTGGAAAGATATCGCTAAAGCAAAAATGACAGAAACATCTGCATCTGGAGAGAGCCCTTGTCAAGAAGGCATTTTTAAGTGTCCTTAGATGCTGCTGTACCATAGACTCCTGTGTTGGGTTTGCTCATATGCCTTGACAGAAAGATTTAACACTGGTCACTTAATTCTGGAAGAAACATGTGACTAGCTATTGGCATATCGTTGGCTCTTTTGCCCTTTGTGCTGCCAGCAAGTGTGTGGAAAACCAGCACAGCTGTATTCCTAGAAGTCCTGACGTGGGTGGGATTACCATGAAAGGTTAGTGAATGTAATGTGCATTGGAAACACAAAGCGGCACACAACCTATAACCATCTGTCTTGGTAGAAACTAGGGCTGATGCACCAATGTGTCATCTTAGGGCCAAACTAGATGTGACATCAGATTTTATTTTTGTAAATGCAGCCACTGGAGAGGGGAGGGATTCAGATCAGGGTTGTGCATTTTGCCTCTTTTCTTACTAGTATTTCTTGTTCTTTCGGTGTTTTACAGTGTCATTTTAAAAAGATTTCAAAGCAACCATGAGGAGCCTAGCAACAGTGATGGACATGGACATGGCTAAAAGCAAAGGTGCCCAAAATCTTCATGAACAACATTCTTCTGAGATTAGCATCCAACTCATTGGTTTCTATGGCCATACAGTAGTGTATATAAGAGGAATGAACTGGCAGTCATTAGGAAATGATGCTTCTTTGTTGTCAAACATTAAATAGATTATCCTTTTAATTCAGTTTTTTGAACCTCAAGTGGGAGATTTTAACTTTGATTTGGAAATGATCCAGGATTGACAAGACTCCACCCAGAGTCAAGAAGAGGTTGGATTTCTGTTTCTTGGAAGCACAAAACAAGATGGAAGAAAGCAGATGCAAGTTTCAGAAAATGTAATAAAGTTCACCAAGTTCCTTTCCCTTACATTTCAGTTAGTGTCTGCCTTGGATGACATTGAAAAACCTACATGGGAAAAAGGAATAAAGTGACCGTGGCTATAAGCAACACGAAATTCCTGATTGCACAATGGTGTTGGACGTTGTTTTATTGAATACCATGCTGTTATTCCTGAAAATGAACGAAACCAAACAACCAATGCATTACTTGTTGCCACATTCAGGTTTCGATATCACATTTTTTTAACCTGAGTGCCACAACTCCCCACTCTGCTGCTTCAAGGAAGAAGCTATGGGTCAGAGACAGAGAATTTTTTTTAAAAAAAAATATTTTATTGGTCCTGCTTTGTTATTTGACATGTGACAGATGAAAGACAGAAAACGCATTCTGTACTGGCAGCAAGCTGCTATCATGTACTGGGACAATACTACTACTACGATATGAATCCACAAAAACTTTCCTAAATTGCAATGTGCTAAGGGATTTGGTGTTGTTGTTGGGGTATGTATATATGGATATGGGAAGCCTCTGGCAGCGATTGGCTGAGTTGCTGTGGTGTCATGGAATGTTCATGAACATTCTAGCTTCTTAGCTTTGGACAATCCTTACAAATAGGCCAGTTTCTGTATGGGAAATGAAAAACAGAGCTTGGCTGGGACCCTCTTCCCCATCCTCTGGAGTAAGAGGGGAAGGTAGATGGAGAAAATAGGAACAAAAGCAAACAAGGGGCAGAGGAGAAGTGGAATGGAGCAAAGAAGGGAGTAATGACAATAAGAGGAAAACACCATGGGGCTTAAGGACTTATTTAGTAAGATATTTATTCTGTTGACAGGGGATGGGGGTGAGGTGGAGAGGCTCACTGAGAATCAGGGTAGCTAAATGAATTGAGATAGAGCAGGCTGTGGGCTGAAAAGGAGGGACCAGGTGAAACAAGTCATGGGTTATTTGAGGGTTGTCTAACCCTCAAACAACCCCTGCTGCCTGGGTTCAGACAACACGCCAAGCCAGGCACCCATGGGCACCCAGCACAATGCAACAGCCCCCATGGGTAAATTAAGCCACAGTGGGCTCTTGTGTAGTGTGAACCAGGGTGGCAAAGGCAGGAAGCCGAGGAAAAGATTACCCAGGAAGACAGACGGGGTTGCCTGTGTGCTATTGGAAAGAGGGAAGAAGACTGGCAAGGTGGCTTGCAATTGGTGGGTCTGGGGCACAGAAGAGTGGGAGTTATGCAGACTCCTTCCCAGATTGTATCATTTTGTGTGATGTGCAGGATGCTCATAGGACACACCCCCTTTGTGTGCAGTTCAGCACACAACTACTGTCAAGGAATTTACCCTTTGCTATAAAGACTGATTTGCACTGCATGATTTCCAGACATGTGATAACTGGCAGATACATTGTGTGAATGGCTCAAACACAGCATTTGCTTTCTGCACTTAATAATTAAGGCCTCAATCCTGTACCCACTTTCCTGGGAGTAAGCCCCATGGAGCTCAGTGGGACTTATTTTGGAGTAGATAGATATAGGATTGCTAACTATGTCTTAATAGATAGACCGGGAGCAGACATGCACGATCCATTCACACACATATCACTCATGAGAATCACCCATGAGGAAAATTCCCTGTCCAGATTATAGGGATTAGGTTGTAGGACAGTTAATGCTTGCAGGACTCTGGGGCTGGTCTAGATAGCCTTTAGGCACATTCCAATTTCATGATTGACAAGGCACTAGGGCCTACTTGAGTAATTTCTTGAAACAGCCACAAGCATTCACTGTGATTTCAATTACTTCCCGTGTTATTCTAGATATAGATTGCACTGTTATGTTTCTCTTGTGCATGTCTGAATGCAATCTTTTGTGTATCAAATAATAAACTTGTTTTGCTGGAGAACAGATTGCTGGAATTTAACAACAAGGTTTCATTAACATTTGGGTTATAACTGCTTCAATGGGCTGAGTCCTGGCCATCCCTTAATTAGTCAGCACTTGTTGCTGAATGTGTGAACTTCCTTCATTAAAGAGCATTGAGTCTGATCTGTGATGGCTCAGTTCCACATGCGGATCAGCCCTTGATGCTACATTGAACAAGGAATAAACATGTATGTATGAATCAGCCCTGTGCTGCTTAAAAGTAAAGGTGCCCCAAATCCTCGTGAGCAACAATCGGAATGACACTAAGCAACAGCTGTCAAGTGGCACCAGGGAAATGGTAGCCTGTTCAGTGATAATAGCCTTTAGCTGTCTTGTCTTCCCAATCTTTTAACTACACTAGTGTACTGCAGTGTACTGTACAGTTAATTCAGCAGTTAGATGCATTTGTAGTGTTTGTTGTTCTTATTGCTAACTTTAAAAAAAAAAATCATTCTCCAACATTTCTTTCTTAGTATGTTGTGGTTTTAAAGTGTTTCCAGTCATTGGGCTTCTAGTGCTACCAGTCAAAAGGCATTGTGCAGCCATTCCATCTTTTGCTTCTTAATGGATTTTTTTCTGGTAAAAAGAAATGGTGGAAGAAGCGATGGAAAAACATGAGAAGGTTACAAATGGAAAACAATTATGTCTGCACTCCCTGTAAACTTCTGAGACTGGGGCAGGGCAATTGCATGGTAAAAGCCTTGTCTGACTGGAAGCATCCCTAAAGTACCTTGGAATCCGGAGGGGGGAAATATAAAAACAATATTCCCCCTGGAGCAGAGTTGCAGCGGTATTGGGTCAGTGAAGTAGGCTAGTCCACGAGAAGTAAAACAACACAAGCCAGGTATTCTTTAGCAACAAAAGTTTACTAAGGCTTTGGCTTGAAAAACAGGAACAGAGCATAGACAAAGTGCAGAAGCAAAAATACAGAGCATAGCCAGCCAGGCGGAAAAAATGACTGCCCAACAGCCCAACAACATTATCATTACATACTTATATACATATCTACAACACATTTATATTACATGAGGTAATGCCCACCTGCATGTAATTAAGACACAGCTCCACTGCTCTTGGAGCATATTAGAAAAAACCTTTTCTGGGACAAAGAGGAGTGAGCTCATAGCTATGTCCTTGGACAGTTCTCTGCACCTGTCTCCAAGGCTAGCTTTCTACCTTGAAGGCAAAACTGAATATTTGAACCATATTCTGACAATTTTTATTCCTATATTATGGGGGATTCTTCATTGCACAATGTGGACAGACATGAGAACACAGCTAGAGGGAATGTGGGAAATGCACAGTGCACATCTGTGGGACTAACAGGACTAAGATCACATAATGCTTTCTAGTTTGGGGAGTTTCCCCCGTTTTTCTGAAGATAAAGATAAATAATTGCCCACCTCCTCCCATCTTACTTCCTACATGCAATCAGCAACCAAGCAATATTTACAAAGTGCCTGAACTCTCATTAGATACTGACATTGTTGATGCAACGACTGGGATTTTATTTCCTTTCGCATCAAAGAGAGCTAAACCAGAAGACTGAATTAAAACCATTACCCAGAAGCCACCAGGAAGCTGAGGTATGGCATTGTCTTTGGAAGAATGTGCGTTGTATGGGAGTGAATGCAGAACATAGATGATCTTGCTTTGCCAGTATAAGTACACTATCCTATGCATGTCTAGACGGAAAAAAGGCCTACAACTCCCAGCGTGCCCCAGCCTTTTCTGTCTAAAAATGCATTGGATTGCACCCTAAGGCAACCAGTTCTCTGAAACTGAGTCCTATCACTTTGCAATCATTGCAGTCTTTTTCCATTGCCATTGGCCTTTGTCTGTTGGTCAGCATCATCTTGTGTGATTCTGTCTTTCCTAGCTAGCTGTCTTGAGAAATGCCTGCTGCCAGCAAAGTCCTCCAAGGTGCAAAACTCTCCGGAAAACCATGACCATATGCATAGCGGGTTTGGGAGACAGTCAAATCACTACAAGCAGTCTGAACTATGCTAAACAACGGCTGCCAAGTGGCACCAGAGAAGTGCTGGAAGCTAGTTGAGTGATAGCCTTTGGCTGCCTTCCCAATCTTTACTATAGTACTTGTACAATTTACGAAGCTGTTAGAGGCATTTGCTCTTTGGTTGTTTATTTAAAACGTTTTAATCATTTCTCATCAACATTTCTTTCTTAGGAAGTCTAGGATCATCTGTTACTCGTTTAGTTAAACAGGAAACAAGAGCTGTGCTGGGAAAAGCCATGGCTCCAATCGTTGTGTGTCTTATTAATCACTTTTAAAGTGGGATGGCAGCATTTTTAGACAGTGCTGGTGACTTGCTGTCTGTGCAAATATCAAGTCAGCTATTCTACATAACTATTTTGTGGTGTTATCACCACATTGTCTTTTCCAGAGATTTTTTTGCATGGAGGAGCAGCCTTGTAAATTTCATAGTTACATGAGTGGAATGCCCATCATTATGAGTGGGGGGGGGGGAATGCAGAATAAGGGCCTGCTTAGTATAGGGACCCCTGGCAGTAGTCTGGGGAAGAGTTTGCTCTTCATTCAAATGTGTATCAGATTGCTGCCCATCTACTTTGCCCCATAGAACTCACTGCCAGGCAAGGAAGACTGAACCCACCTCTGTCCTCATAGCCCTGCCCTGAATTCCATTTCTTGGTCTGGCAAGCCAGGCAGGAGCAGTCTAGCTCAGCGTTCTGGTGACAGCCCTTTTCTGATATCGCCCCAGCACGCACCAGGTGAGTTCACCTAAAGGGGACTAAGAGGGAAGTGGTTGTCTCCAGGACCCCGATAAGGACTGGTCATAAAGACAGGTAATGAAGTCCTGGTTTCTGGTAGGTACCAGAGGGGTAAGGCAACGTGTGAAAGGAGCTGTGGTTGGGATTTTCAGGGTGCGCAGAAAGCTTCGGATAAAGCCTAGTGACCTAGGTGCTGACTATGGGAAGCAGATCAAGCATTCCTAAGGGGACGCCCTTGGGGATTGTGCTTCAGAATCTTACCTCTGCCCGGCACTGCAGGAATGTCAAAGAGGTGCCTCAAAACTTTGTGCACAGAAGATTGGCCATATTTGGGAGGCCACACATGGCCAAAATTGGGTTCATGGAACAAACAGATTTTAAGAGACCTCTGATTCGCCTTGGAGGAAAAATTCCCTGGTCAAATGGATTATTGGTATGCATGGACTGACGTGGGTTACCAAACTGGTCACATTTCTGACAAAAATGAGCTGGGTGAGGCTGCAGGGCCTTCGGCTCCATTGCCTAGTTTGCCCTCATATGCTCCCTGTCCAAAACCAAATTTGGGCCAACAACCCAACTCTGGCCCCAGACAGGGATTATATCCTTTACTGACCCACGTCACCCCAGTGTATGTTCTACCCGCTCACAATTCACCTCCAGGAACAGCGGGTACCATAGTGAATCAACCCCATCATGAATACGTTCGCCTTGGTTCGCATGAGCTCATGTTATGGCAGTCAAACACTCCAGACCTCACAAAGGATCCGGACCGCTTTCTCCAGCGGGTGCACACAGTGTTTTGTTCCCATAGGCCAGATTGGGCAGACACGCTTGCTATTTTAGAAGCCCTTTTGCGTCCAGATCAGTATGCCAAATTGAAACAATTGGTGACTGAGGCCATGGCTCAGAACCCAATTGGAACCCGGCAACAGTTTCCTATAATTGATCGAGGATTATGAAAAGACTGAACTCAGGAATTATCTTTCTATATCAAGGCTCTTCAACCTTGGGTCCCCAGATGTTGCTGACCTACAGCTCCCAGCATACCCAGCCAGCATGGCTAATGGCAAGGGATTCTGGGAGCTGTAGTCCAGCAACATCTGGGGACCCAAGGTTGGAGAGCCCTGTTCTATATACAGTACATGAACGTAACAACAGTGTGCTGGGTACTGTTGAGAACATATATCCTCTGGCAAAGAGCTTAAAATTAGAGCTGCAACTGCAACCTAAGTAAAGAAATGTTAATCAAATAAATGAGTTTTAATTGATAAATGGATTATTTATTAAATTTGCATATGGCTAAACAAACAATATTTCAGAAGCAAGGAGCATACTTTCTATGTTTTTAGATACTACACACACAAAAGGCATTCCCTCCTACGTGAGAAAGTATAAGAACATAAAAGAACCATGCTGGAACAGACCAAAGGCATATCCAGTCCAGCATTTTGTTCCCAGAAAGGCTGACCAGATGTCTATGGAAAGGTCACAAGCAGGACATGAATAATAGCACCCTGCTCATGTTCTCCAGAAACTGGTATTGGCAGGGATACTGCCTCTGATACTGGAGCCACTGATAGCCTTGTCCTCCATGAAAAGGGGTATTGCCCCTTTTAAGATGGTGCTTGCCATCTGCAGGTTTTATAAGTACGGTACTTGCATCATTTCACTTACTGCAAATAGGATGGAGAATTTTGGTAGGCCATTATTGCTCAGCCCTACGAAGATCTGGAGAACACAAAGCATAAGGAGAAAAAATTGTATCACTAGAGGGCGCCTGTGTTTCACATTTCACATAGCCGGGACCATTATTTCCTGAGTATTTTGTAAAAGGTCATACTCTTGACTAATAAAGAGTTCTGGGTAGCAGAATTATGAGGGTTTGCAAAAAGAATAATTTTATATGGCATTAAAACCATCTGTAGAATGGAGGCTTAGGCCCTCCCTCTCCCTCTCTCTCTCTCTCAAAACGCTGTTACAGACATCATTTGAGTCTTCCTGTTTACTTAACTGTACCTCTCTCACAATCCCATGAAGGGGTGCACCAGTGGGAAACATTTCCTCTGACCCACTAAAGATGGATCCAACAGCTTGATCACTGATTTGAGGCACCCAAATCTGCCAATAATGGGCCATCACATTGAATCAGAGGTTTCTAAAAAATGTGTACATAAGAGTATACGGTAATTACAGAAGAAGCTGAGTGTGGGGGATCTACTGCAGGAACTTTTCAGAGTCACTTTGGTAGCATGAAAGAATAATTACAGATTAGTGCCTTGAATGAGTAGACGGTCTGGTAATGTATCACAGCCTGATAGGGACTATTCTTAGCATACTCTTGGTTACATCAGCCATCTCAGAATGTGGAAGGCTGACTAATTCCACTCAGCAATTCCTCATCCATTGGAACTTTTTGTAATGGATAAATCTGGAAGGAAGTAAAGTGACTGTTAGCCATAACAGAGTAAGATTCCTGTCAGAAATGTCCAAATTAAAAATAATCTGACTGACTCCAAATGTTTTAGAGAAGAGTAGGTAGAACAGGTCCAAACACTACTTTATGCCCATTGCAACATGAGCTCAATCCCTGGGACAGCCAACCAGCTGTAAGATTATTTGAGTTGTATGATGGAATTTAGGAGATGTTGGGGCTTATCAGCTGCAGCCGCTTTCACAAGTGTGTTTTTGGTTTGCATTGTTCAATGCTCAGAAGGACATTATAGAGAGGCTATTTAAGAAAGTCTGGGTGGAGAGACAGTTTGAAGGTCTGTCATTTGGCTGTGGGATCCATAAATCTTTGAATGTCACCTCAAATGTATACTTTGGAGTTTCTGGGTCCCTTTGGCATCATCTTTTTTAGGAGGGGATTGAATGGTAGGATGGCAGTTGTGGAGGTGAATGTCACTTTCAATGAGGGTTGCTCCATGCCAGACATCCAGCGTGAACTTTACTGCCTGCCCACCACTGAGCTGCCTCTTGTTCCTAACATAATATACAAGACAAATTCAGCTGCTGGCAAAGACTGACTCAGCCTCCTGTCAGTTTTAGCTATGTAAAAGTAACTCTAACATGGTTGACAATAGCCTTCTGACCTGGCTGATTTTGTGGGGAGGGGTTCAGTGGCTGGGGCTCATAATTGCATGTATGTAAGTAAAGTGGCACGTGGCTTACGCTGGCTCAGCTTGTCTGAGTATGGGAAGCTAAGCAGCGTCAAGCCTGGTTATTACTTGGATGGGAGACCCCTCCTCTAGTTTCCTGTATTGAGCAGGGGGTTGGACTCGATAGCCTTGTAGGCCCCTTCCAACTCTATGATCTATGAAATCTATGTAAATTAATTATTGGCTCTTCTCCCCATCTAGAAATATAACAACCAGGGAGAGATTAAACAAGATTTTGAAAGCAGATGTAAGGATTTGAGTGAAATGTGAGATACATCAAAGGAACAAAAGCTGTCAAAAAAGAATATTAGTCGTTTAGATTCCATATCCTGACCAAGGCTTATGGCAGGTTTTATTTTCTCCTCTCATTCTCACCCACAACAGCTACACAAGATGGGCCACTATAATTCCTACTTTACAGATGGGGGAAGTGAAAAATATCAATGCATGTCTGAGCTTGGAGTCAAACCTAGACATACTAGCTTGATCATATGCTTAATTAGGTATCCCTAGTACACACATTAAAATAAAGGAACTTAGGTCTGCCTAGGATCAGGCTGTTAGATGTAGGAACAGTATAGTCTGTCCACTGGATTGCACATGTACTTTTTCCAGAAAAGACAGCATTGTAGAATCTTTCTTCTCTCCCCATTAATTGAAAAGATTCATAATCAAAAGGTCAGTCAACTCTTCCATTTTGGGGTGGAGCTGGCTACCACTACCAGAGATCATCTACCTCCTTCGCATCCAGCTGAACTCTTCTGGGTAAATTAGCATAAGCAATGTAAAATCAAGCAATCAATAATTAAAATAAGTGATGCACATTTAAGATTTTAAAGAAAGCAGAACCAAAAGAAGAGCTTCTATAGTTATTTTGGATTTTCAAATGATGGCACAAAGGCAAATGTCTAGTATAGCAATTGTAAGATTTTATATCGGTTTTCTTAAATGTCCAAAGAATCTCCTTCGTGAAATTTTCCCTCATGCTTCCTCTCCCCTCAAGCCCCAACTGTTTTAATCCCTTCCAAACCGACACAGGCCCAATGTTGCCTTATCATTGGAAATAGTTTTGCAATCATCCAAGTAAGTTCTGAGTCCACAAAGGCTGCCAGGTATTAATTGTTTTAGGAATTATAGGATCAAGACAGAAGATAAAAAATGCTGTGGCACCTTGGAGACTGGTTTTTTTTTTCTTAGGCAACCATCTTATTTGGCCTGTGTCTGTAATATCCAAGAGCTATACATTTCAACATCATTAAGTGAATGATCCCTCTTCCTTTTCTCTCTCCCTTTTGCAAAACGCCATGATCCTACTGATTGGTATTTATGTTGCATTATAGAATATAGACCCAGGTTGCATTCTGCAAGGTTGCTTTTCTCCAAGTAGAACTGGTATTTTGCTTTAGATTAGGACGTCGATCTGTGATACTGTCTGTAACTAACCTACTGTAGCATTTCTCCTAAGCAACCCTTTTGTGTATTTGGCTACTCAGCTCCATGACTCACCCAAATCCTGAAATTATATGCTCTAAATTTACCCATTCATAATCCCACTAACGTCAATGTTTCTATTCTAAATGACACCAATATGATTAGAAGCAGAAAGGCACTTGACTTCAACAATAATAGAGTGCAATCCTATGCAGATTTAGACAGAAAAAAATCCTACAACTCCCAGCATTCCCCAGTCAGCTGGCTGGTGAATGCTGGGAGTTGTAGGGCATTTTTCTGTCTTAACATGGATAGGGTTGCACCCAAAGTGATCTTTATCTCTGCTGCCTTTGTAGTGGATGCATTCCCTGTGAGGTAAACAGCCACATGGAAAGAAGCTGCTCCCATCAAAGAATACATATCCGCCAAAATGCATCCATCATTAGCCACATTTGCTAGGCATTAAGTGAAGGAAGTAGCTCATCGCATTTGAATGTTTTTTTTTTAATATTAAAAGAGCTCTCTCATCTCACCCTGTGGGAAGTTAGTTTGGTCATTGGCATTAAACTGCCACGGGGCAAGGGGGGTGGTAACCACGTTAGTTGCAGAACTGTGGTAAAATTCTGAGGCAAAATGTGTGGCAAAAATATGGGACAGACCGTGTGGTAAAAAATATGGGGCAGGCAGTGTGGTAAAATATGAGGCAGCCCGTGTGGCAAAATTATGGTCGCCTGTACAGCCTTTGACAAGGGAGCGGCAGGCTCAATGACAAAAAGGAGACCGCTCTTTACGCACAACAGCGTCTCGGGTTCTTCGGCTGGAGCAGCCGAGAAAAGGCAACCAGCTTTGCAGCAGCCCTCGAGCAAAAGCAGGCCAGACACACACCAATGGAAGGAAGGAAAGCCCCTCCACTGTCGCGCGGGGGCTGATGGGGATATTTTCTGCGCGTGAGTCGGGAACGGCCCCCTGAACTGGGGCGGGGGGAGGGAAGGAGCGGGGCGAAGGGGACGGCCGTTGGCGCCGTCGGCCGCGGTTAGCTGCGGTTGCCGTGGCGACGCGCCCCCCTCCCCCTGCTGACGCGCGCGGCGACGCGAGGCGGCTGGGCGGGGCCGAGCGCGGCGGCGGCGGCGGCGGCGGCTGGGCGGGCGCCGGGCTTCAGTGGCGGCTGCTCCGTCCTTCGTGCGAGAGGGAGACGGAGCGGCGGGCGAGCGAGGAGGCGGAGGAGCGGGACCAGCCCCGGTCCCGGCGGCGGGTGAGGAGCGGGGGGCCGCCCGGGCAGCATGGTGATGGCCGAGCCCCGGCGGCTTCCCCCTGCTGCGGCGGCGCTGCTCCTGCAGCCGCCCCGCGGAGGGTCGGGCCCCGTCCGCGTCGGCTTCTACGAGATCGAGGGCACCCTGGGCAAAGGCAACTTCGCCGTGGTCAAGCTGGGCCGGCACCGCATCACGCGCAGCGAGGTGAGCGCCTGAGGGCAAAAGCGGGGACGACCCTCCCTCGCTGGCAATACTGGGCTGGCGCTTGCCCAAGAACACGCGTGTTGGGGGGCGTAACGTGTGAACCCGGCCCCCTTCTCTCCTAACAAGGGGGCGTTTCTCTTTCCCCCCCCTTCGTGGGTGTGGGGTGCCGCCTTTTTTTCTTCCCTTCCTCAAAGCAAGGGGGTGTTTTCCTCCCCCCCCTTTCCTCGCTTCCTTCCTTCCATAGGTATGTTGGGGAGGGAGAGAGGTAAATGTGCCTCTCTTTCTCTCCCTGCTTTCTTCATGCACACCTCCCCCCCCCATCACCCCTTGTAAAGTAAAAGAACATGGTTTCTGGGAAATGAAGAGGATTTTATTTTATTTTAAAAGGTTGATGGTCCCATCCAGGAAAGCTTGTGCCAAAATAAATATGTTAGTCTTCAAGGTGCCACAAGACGCTTTGTTGTTTTTATAATTAAAAAGGTGGCTTAAGAGGGCAAGAAGATGCTCTCTCTCTCCCTCCCCCCCCCAATACAAAAGTACAAGATCTATGAAATCTATGAGGCAAGGTGTGCTTTTTCCAGAAAGGGTCACAGCTGGTAAACCAGCCTAAGCTGGCAAAATGAACTCCTAGCTATAGACACCAGCTGCACCTCCATAAATAGTGCTGAGTACAGGAGAACCCCGAAATCGTGCACTTGGTCATCTAGGGGGAGATGCAACCCATGCAAAACCAGCTGAACATCCGCCCAGATAAGCAGACTCCCCAACGCAACAGTACTTCCATCTTATCTAGATTCAGTTCAGCTTGTTTGCCCTCATTCATCCCAAAACTGCCTCCAGACACCTGCTCAGGATTTCCCAAGCCTCTCTTGTTGTAGCAGGTGGAAAAGAGAGGGAGAGTTGTGCATTACCCACATACCGATGCACGCTGGAGCCCAAACCTCTGGATGACTTCTGGTTTCATGTAGATTTTAAAGGAAGCATATGGGACAAGATGGAACCTTGAAGCACCCCAAAGGCCAATGGCCACGAGTGAGAATAGAAGTCCCCCAGCAACACCTTCTGGATCCATCCTCCCTCCCCAACAACCCTGATAGAGTTGGAAGGAGCCTACAAGGCTCCCATCCAAGTAATAACCAGGCTTGACCTTGCTTAGCTTTCCATGCTCAGACAGGCTGAGCCAGCGTAAGCCACAGGCCTGTTAGCCTCAGTTACGTATGTTCAGGTTACATCCAGACTAGACTACCTCGATGTGCTCTACATGGGGCTGCTTTTAAGGACAGTTCAGATATATCAGTAACCAATAGAATGCTTGGGGGTGTGTGTGTTCTGAATGTATTAATATTAATACTGGTTACACTGGTTTATTTATTTATTTATTTATTTGTTACATTTATGGATTGGCCATCTTGCTGGCAAACCGGCCACTCTGGGCGATGTACAACATGATAAAATACAGAGTAAAATACATTTAAAACAGTATAAAAATTTTAAAATCTTAGCCCACCCCATATTCCCGCCTGAACAGCCATGTTTTTAGTGAGCGGCGGAAGTTCAGCAGAGAGGGGGCATGGTTGCCTATTTGTTTCTAGGCTCAATTTAAAATGCTGCTTTAGACCGTTGAAGCTATAAACTTGTTGCCCTCCAGATGTGTTAGACTGCCCTCCCATCATCCCCAGCCAGCATGGCTACATTCAGATGATGAGGGTTGTAGTCCAACACATCTGGATGGCAGCAGGTTGGGGTAGGCTGCCCTGAGTAGTTTGGGCCTATGTTATTTGAAGGAACACCTACACCCACGTGAACCTGCCCTCACCTTAAGATCAGCCTCAGAGGTCTTGTGTGCAGGCCCACCATCAAAGTCCATGAAACTGGCAAGCGTAGAGATGGGGCCTTTTCAGTGGTGGCTCCATATCTGCTGAAGGAGGTATGTATGGGCCCCATATCTGTTAGCTTTTAAATGGACCTTTAAATTTTTTTATTTCATTCTGTGTTCTAATAATAGTGTTGTGCTGGGCTTTTAAACTGCTGCTTTTCTTAGTTTTGTAACTGGGTTGTTCTATATGTATCTTTAAAAAGATATTAATGCTGCTTGTAAGCCGCCTTGGGAGAGCTTTGTTCTGAAAGGAGGCATATAAATTTCTTAAATAATAAAAAGGAAATGGTGAATGAAGGAGCAGGAAGATTCTTCAAAGGTGGCTTAATTCCCTCTCCATGCATGCCTATGGAATTTACATAATTCCCCTTGCTGGTGTGGCTTGTCACATTGTGTGAGGCTGCCAAGGTTGGCTTGTTGCCATGGATAACAAGCCACCCATAACTCTACAACAGCCCATGGGTTCTGGGTGGCCTATTACCCACGGCAACTAGCCACCCTTGCCGTGTTTGCATGACAGGACAAGCTTATCTGGCGAGGGTAATTATGCAAATCCGCCCCAGCACATGACAGGCACACGTGTGTGTGTGGGGGGGGGATAAGCCATCATGGCTTATTTCCCCCTTTATGAACATACGAACCAGCCCATTGTGTCCCTTACTAAGTTATACCTTTTTTTTGGAAGTGTAGGAGCCATCCAAATAAAGCAGCTCCTTGGGAAAGTGTAGGAAGGGAGAGGTTCAAGAGAGGGTTGCCCTCACCAGAGAGGAGATACCCCTTCAGGGATGTTCTCCCCTGGCACTAAAGGAACTAGTCCTCTGCTGGCACTCTGGAAGATGGCATAATTTTGCAGCTGGGTAGTTGTCTGATGCTCTTAGCGGCTTCTGCTCTTCTTGGATGGCATAGCAGAACTGTGCCTTCCCTAGTCTTTGTCCTTGTAGCCTTGACCACAGTCACTTCCTTTCCAGTAGCTGGGAATGAGGTGAGATGCATAACTTCCTTTGTCCCTTTTTTCATAGCAACAGCAAAGGAGGTAAATAAGCTACTCCAAGCCTGGACTAGTCTTGGCATAGTCCTGTCAGCTTTTCTGCAGCTGGTGGCATTATTTGCTCAGTTAAGGAAAGAAGAAGAATTGAGGAGAGGTGATTCGTTTTACTTCTGAGAGATTCCAAAGCCAGTCATGCTGCAGACCTTGAAAACTTTACGTCTTTTGTTCCTAGTAAGGACCAGTAGTGCAGGTATCTGTGGCAGCATGCCCCACCCCAGGCCTAATTTGTGGGTGCATATTGGAAGCAGGGTGGTGGTACACAGTGCGAATCAGTTGTCTCCATTATTCAGTTATTTCCTTGGACAGGAACGATAGCAGCCGTGTAAGCTAGAGTTTTGTGTAACTTGTTAGAAATCACAAAAGTCAAACCTCAAAGTGTTAAGTTATGCATCCATTGTGGATAGATTACAAAACTATTTCCCTTGACCTGGAGCCAGCTTAAAGAAGGATGGTTCTATTTTACCTCCCAATCGTATGAATCATTCTGTCTGTGTCCTAAATTAAGGCCATAGGAGTCTTTTTTTAATTATTATTTCAAATAAACACACGTACAAAAAGAAAATAAACCCACAGATCCATATAATTCCAAAGTGCACCCGTCACCACGGGGCCAAAAAATAATTCTATCCACGTAATCCATTATTAATCAATATTCCAAAAATACATCATATCTTGACATGGCTTACTCCCTTTTCCCTTTACTAAAACATAATCTAGAAATGGGGACCATTCTAGTCCCCATAGACCATCGCCTGATGATGATATCCTTAAAATTATTTTTAATTGTCCCTTTTTACATTTAATACTTGTGAAGGATCAGCAACAGGATCCTTTGCGTGAGTTCGGCAATTATAGGGTTAACCGGCAATGAGATACAGCTTCAATAAGCGCCGGCAATCACCTCCGAGCTCTAGCGACCACCCGCGAGGCTTTTACTCACAAAAGGAAACCGCAGCCCTTTAAATGCCCAAATAAGGCTTTTATTTGTTTATACAATAACACAGAACGGAACTAGCAGGTCTTCAGGAATACTATACTGTCAACACAACCTTAGCTGACCCCCGTCTTACCCAATGAGCAGGCTCCCAGGCTAGCAGACTGAACCTCGTCAGTGTCCTCAGATCAAAGACAATACTCCTAGTCAGTTTCAGCCTAGCTCCAGATCCGCACTTCGTGGATGAGAATGGTGTACCCGGACTGCTTGCTTTAAGGTGGATCTGGCCCTGGCGTACCCGTGGTTCCCAACAACCCAAACCCGGAAGGGAGAGGGGTTTTCTACCCCTGAGTTCCCGCTCCCCCGCCCTCCAGGTCAGGTGGGGGCTTATGCCTGCCCCCTTCGTTCAGGTGGGCTTATCCCTGCCCGGGAAGAAGATGACGTACTGGTACTCTGCAGCTCTTTGAGACTGCCCTGATAGCTTGATGATCCTTGATGGCTCTTCCTTGGATTTGTGGATCTCCACCGAGACCCTCCTTTGTTGGGGATGATGGTCCGTCTGCTACTTCTCGGATGACTTCATCCCCCCTTCCTTGCCCCCTCCCTTGGGCGAAAGCCGTGTGTGTGTGTGTGTGGACCTGTGTTGGGCTTTCTCCACAATACTACATGTTAATTTATCATTTAAAGCAATATCCCACACCTCTTTATACCAATCTATAGGTAATTAAATACTGATGTTGAATGGCCATAGGAGTCTTTCTGAATGCAAGCTACACATTCAAGACAAGACAAGGAGAAAAAGGCAGAGGGTACACGTAATGACAGTTTATTGGATAAATAAGTAGCTGGGTTAAGTACTAAATGAATGGTTGAAACCGTTTTAGTGGGGTTATATTAAACTATCTCAAACATACTTTTTAAAAAAAATTACCATAAGCAACTGAAAGTTTGTTCCTAATCGAGATTACAGTAGTTCCCTAGCTAATTTTATGTGGCCTTATGGTTATTTATCTGTGTTTTTAAAGTTTTACCTTATGTTTTCTGAAGGTGCTAAACAAGACTGAGCTATATACATTTAAGAAAAGAAAACCCTAATAATTACTACATTTGATTATGTAGGTAGAAATGGGGCTAAGAACAGTTGAGATGTTTTCTTCCTTTAATATATATTGCCTCATTCACCCAATAAAACCCAAACTATGTCAAGAAAACAAATTGAGTTGTAGCCAGATTTAGGGTGAGTTGGTATGACATGGCAACCCACCCTGCAAATAAGCTACGCAGTGTGGGTTGTTCGTGAAACAACCCACGGTGCACCTGACAGACAACCGGGCTCACCGTGGGTTGAAACCCCCCTCCTTCCCCCTCAGTCCTCCTGCGGGCATCTCGGGGCTCTGCAGCAGGACTCCTCTTGTCTCCTCTCCCCGCGCTGGCCACAACCCCTTTTGTGGTTGCAGTGGCTTTATCCCTCCTTTCCCCATTGCGGGGGGGGGGGGAGATTGCTGGGGTTTCTGACAGGGCTAATCAGGTTTTTTTGGCAGAGATATATATTATATTATTTATTTATACCCCACCTTTTTCCTGCAAGGAACCCAAGGCGGCTTACATAATCCTCCTCTCCATTTTATCCTCACAACAACCCTGTGAGGTAAGTTAGGCTGAGGGACAGTGACTGGCCCAAAGTCACCCAGTGAGTTTCATGGCTGAGCGGGGACTAGAACCCGGATCTCCCGAGTCCCAGCCATAAAATCTACATATGTCCCTGTCAAAAAACCCCAATTAGCCCTGTCAAAAACATCGTTTTAAAAGGAAGCCTGAGTTTTGACAGCTGTCAAAACTCATGCTCCCGTAAATGGGAGGCTCGCACTTTTCCATTTTCCCGAGCACCTAGAGTCTTGGGAAAGGGTGGAAAAGGTGGAGGACACTGAGAACAGTCTGGTCCACACAAAAAAACTAAATGATCCCGTCGGAAAGGGGGTGATCTATGTGCAACCCCCTTTTGCCAGTAAAGATCCACTCATGGCTTTGCTTCTCACATCATTTGACAGCTGTCAGATGAGGAGCAAAGCAACAAAATAACCTATTTGTAGCCTTGCCTTATCAATGTCCATGGATGGTGCCTCCTGTACTTTGACAGAAGACAGATTTTTACATATATGGTGGTCTGTTCTTAAGTATGAGTTGTCCGTAAATCGGGACGTTCGTAACCCAGGGACTGCCTGTACTCCCTTAAATTTTGTGTTGCATTTCACCTTTACTAGCCATCTCCTCTTTTGACTTTTGTACACCTAGGTACTGTTGTCAAAAAAGGTTGCAATTTTTGCTTAAGTCAGGGAAAAATAATAGAAGTTATAAATGGCTTAACATGGAGGTTGTACAATCTATTGTAATAAAAGAGGATGGATGTCTTGTCTATCTTTCTGTCAGCATCATAGCTCCAAGACCACAAAACCTAGACAACTGAAACTTGGCTTGCATACTAAGGTGACGCTACAGGTGTGCACTTTAGAGTTATTTTGTGTTTAAAACACATAAATTAATCTTAATTAATTTAAATGTGTCCATGTGGTTGAAACCTGCTGTAACGTGGTCAGCCACTAGGGGCAGACTTCCCCAACGAGCATATAATTTTGCAGTCCATACAGTTTGAAGCCAGGTGAGATTAGTAAGCCAAGGGACAGGGTTTTATGCCTGCCCACCCCCACCCGGGAATGGAGTGGACAGGCCCCTCCCTCAGGGGGCTATAGGGGTACAGTATGGCAGGGGCCATGCCTAGGGATGCCAGAAGGCATGGCTTCATTCAGACAGGGCAGGCACAATGTGTCCAACTCTGGCAGCAGTATAAATTTGCTTGAGGCTTTGCTGTGTCAAACGAAGAGCTATTCTATCCCATGCAAAACCAGGTCTGTTTGCTAGTTCATTAATTTTTTTAAAAAAAACCTCTTGAGCACTCCGAAAAAGTTTTATATAAATTCCTGGCATTATTATTGTCTCTGCTAATAATAAACTTGGATTTAGCAGCAACACTATGCAAGACACTGCACAAAACATAGAAGTTTCATGCCCAGAGGATTTACAACAGGGCTGCCCAGAGGATTTACAACAGGGTTGGGTGAGGGGCCAGAGATTGATAAATGAGTAGAAGGAACCAATTGTGGTTTCTCTAGTTGTTGGACTAGATGCATGCTTAAGCCTATAAAATGTGCAAAAATGCATATTTTTAAGGAAACTTGCATATTGCTTAAGGGAACCAGAAATTCAAATGGTTCTTATACTTGATGAGGGTGGTGTGGCCCGTTCAGATTTGGAATAAGAAGTTTACCTCTGTTGCAGCTGTCGAGATGGATGTACTCTGGTATTGTGGCTATCCTGGTGATATTTTTTGAGGTATATTCTTGTTCTTTGCTCAGCTTTGTATTTATAGTCTTCATTACATATTTTGAAGTCCTGCTGATATGGAACTTGATCACCTTCTTGCAAGGTTCTTTTAGCAGTTCTGCCCAAAACCAAGTTCTCTGATGCATCATGGAAGCCTTCCAGAGACCAAAGGTGGAGTGTCCCCCCCCCCCCAGAAATGGGGTGTTCCCTGGGTGAACAACCTTGCAGGCTGAAGGTTCCCCATGGCTGCACTAAGTTTAGTGGGATTTGTGAGTGCTGCCATAGACTTGGATCCAAAGAGCCAAATGCATGAATTGATGTATTTCTTACATACCACGAGGGGGGTTATCTTGCCAGTTCTCTGCTTCATTTGCAGCCCCCTACTCCATAATGCATTCTTCTTCAGAGGCTGGATTTTTGAGGCATGAGGGGCCGGCTGCAGCTGGAGCAGGGGTCAACAACCCCCTTTTGTTTCCACTTGTGGAAGCAGATCTTTTGCTCTAAGCTGTAGTGAACAAGAGAGGTACTAGCTGTGACTTCTAATGACTCTTCGAAATGGGAAAGCAGTCACACATCCTGCTTGTAAATGAGATTGGAACCAAATCTTTGTTATGGAGATTCCTGGGCTATGTTGCAGAAAGAAATGTTGTATCCTGCTACTGGGATGTTTTTTTATTTGTTTTGCCTATTAATTTAGAGTTGTCCTTTCCTAACTTTTACAGTAAAGTGCTGTGTAGTCTTGTTCTGTGTAGTCCCTTGGACTGCAACTCCCATCATTCCCAGCCAGAATGGCCAATGACTGTGCCAGCTGGGAATGATGGGAGTTGCAGTCTAACACATCTGGAGGGCACAAGGTTTGGAAAGGCTGTCATATAGTGACACAGTTCACACATCAAAGTATGGGTTGTTTAATTCCTTTCAAAGAGAGGCTACATTTGCTCCCTCTTTGATGTCTCTCTGACAGCAAGCAAGGACTGCTTCATTTAAGAAGGCCTTTAACCTGTAAATGGGTCTGGTGGGTTGGGTGCTGTTTTTAATAATATTTTTTCTGTAATTGTTTTGTTTTTATTGCATTTTAATGTATCATTTTAATCAATTTTAATTGGCTGTGTAAGCCACCTTGAGTGCCATTTTTTGGTAGGAAGGCAGGGCACAAATAAAATAAATAAATAAATAATAGTTGTAGCTGTATGGCGGTGAGTGCACACACACACTGCCTCCTGCGAGCTCATTGCTTCTAATTTACTAAGCAACCCGGGAATGCCCCGTTCCTGAGTTGTTGTTATTACATCCAAACACGAAAGTCTGGGTTGTTTAAGGGTTAAACAATCCAGCGTTAACCCAACAACCAATCATGGGTTAACTCTGGGTTGTTTAACCCCTAAACAACCCAGAGTTTCCAGATTCGGACATAACAATAGCAGCACCCCTTTCCTGAGTTATTTAGGAAAGTGGAAGCAGGCGAGCAGGCAGAAACCACCATGCTTGCTCCTGTGTGTTCACTAACAACTCATGGTTTGTTAACCATGGGTTGCTTGATTGTATGAACTGGGTGATTGTGTCCTAAGTGCCGGTGTTTGTTCAACTTTGTTGTGAAGCCCCAAACCATTTCATCCTCATCTAGGCTGCAATCCCATACATACTTAGCTGGAAGTAAGTACAATTGAACTCGGGCTTATTTCTGAGTAGACACGCATAGGACTGTACTGTTAAACAAACTGTAGCTTTTGAAATACTGGTAGCAGTAGTGCATTTAACTTACCTCAAATTGATTATATGGACAGCACTTTATACTACACTCTCTATTGTGGGAGTCACAACAGCTTGGGTCCAGATTTTGTCAGACTTAGAGGAGACCCATTTGAAGTCCAGTTTATTTCCATTGGTCTGCTGTAAGTGTGGCTAAATCTGAAGCGAACCGAATGAGTTTTTGCCAACTCTTAATAGAAGTGTCCAGTAGTATTTTACATACAGAAACTATTAATGCAATGGCTACGCACTGTTAGAGTGGAGGCAAATTTGGAAGTCTTAATATACTGATTCATGAACACATCCATGTGATGTAGATACATTGTGTGCCTGGCAGAAGAGATTCTGTAAGGTAAATAATTTTGAATTGCCGTGCTTCCGGAGAACTCTTCTGGGTATCGAGCATGCTTATTTCGTGGCGCACCTGACACCTGCAAGCCACACAGTGAGTGTGCCAATTCTCCCTGGTTTCAGATGGTATCTTGTGGGATTCTTGGGTTCACTGTTGATGGCAGTTTGAGCAAAAGATTGCTGGCGGGCGGGAAGGTTGCTGGCAGGCGGGTTGTACACCACCATCCATGACTGCTTTATTTCTACCCCCACTGCTTTTTTAACTTCCACTTTAGCGCTGAATCGTGTGGGAAGCTGCTATTAAGACAGAGTCATACATGGTTCTGAAATCAGGCCCTGCATCAACTATGTTTTATATTGTATATTATTAAGAATATAGAAACTGCCTGTCAGATCAGAGTGTAGGTTGCATCTACCAGATATGTTGATGGATATTAGCCAGTATTTTGCTTTGTAGTAGATTGCATTCTTCCTCTGCGTGTTACTATTTGCAGGTGTAAGGGCTTCTTAGAGTTGGGTACATTTTGGTTATGGCACAGATATGAGTTGTTATTAGTACAGAACCAGCATGTCTTGATTTGTCTGTGTAAGGGAGGAGAACTTAAACAGTGGAAGGAATTGAATTGACAAACTTCAGAAATGATGCATTTGGTATAATTGTCACAGTAGTGAATTCTATTTAGATTATGTATGACCACTAGACTGTTATGGTCTAAGCACTTGGTACCGTGTTACTCAGATCAGGTATACATTTACAAAAATTGATGCTTCATAGCTGTTGCTACTTTATTCAGGCTGAGAATTAGTTATCTTCAGTAACGTCTAGCAGTGTTTCTGAAAAGAAATCTGAAATGTACTAGAACACTATGAAAACTGAACATGATAGGCTGGTAAAAAATACACAAATATGAAGTGTTGGTGGCAGAGTGTTATGTAAAGGAGGTTTTGACAGTGAAGGCTGGAACTACAGCAGGGTGTCTAGAGAGAGCCTCTGTGGAAAGTTAGTTATAATCAAAAGACTCTGGTATTAATTTAGTATGGAGTCTTCCACCCCTCACCCCCCTTCTAGGTTTCAGAAGTTGAGGAAATATGTGGAAGCCAGTGAAGCTGACTTTCCTTGGATTTGCTGAGAAGCATCTGACTTACTGAGAATTGAATTTCTTGGAACTGCATAGCTTGCAGACCTTCAGATGAAATAATTTATTTCGTCATTGTTTGGAAAGGGTATATTGCTAGCAGATATCTGCAGTGTGGAGAGAATGAGGGAGTAGCAGCAAGTTGGATTAACACTGTGAAACTGGAACCAGGTTTACAGTAAAACTAATGTCTCCACTCTCTCTTTTGGAGATTCTAGAATCTTTATTTGTGTTTAAACAAAAATAAAAATGAACTGGAATACAGTATAATTATAATGTGTTTAGACAGTTTGGAGCTGTGTTCCCCAAATCCGCCTGTTCTCCTTTGTGCAGCAATTTCAGTCCTTGCTTAACTGCCACACCATTTTTTTAAAATTGTGGGTTTAAAAAGCGATTTGGTAATTCAGTTTTTGTTGTGGCATCTATACCTCACCTGAAATTCTCTCCTTGTCTTACTCACTGTTCTGAATTGGGAGTTAAACCTGTGGTCACTTATTTGGTAGTTACACTTCTTCCATCATTGCATATATTCATCAACTACCGGTACTTATTTTTGCTCTTTCAAGGTAGATGGGATCTTCAAGAAATATCCTTCTAATGGCTTGGAGACCTCACATCTTCTTTGAGTTAGGCTCTTATTACACACCTTGGAAGGCATAGATGTAACCGTGTTCCACTTTGGGAACTATTAAGCTGTATGTGCAGAAACTGTTGTGCCAAACATTTATAAATAATTGAAGATTTTTGTTCAGTTAGGATTTCCCCCCCTTGTCATCAGGAGCTGCTTCCAAAGTAACAAGGGCAAATGGTTGTGTTTGCCTTCTGAGTTTTTACTTGGCTTGCAACCAGTTTGAAGTCAATGCTGCTGCTTACCACCCTGCTTTTATGCATAATGGAGGATTAGCTGCCATGATTATGAATGAAAAATAATACCTTAGAATCACTACACAGATGCAACTGCAATCCCCAAATCTCCTGCAGTAGCTTAGCGTTGCTGGCTTTACTGGAGCAAAGGTGTTTAGTAGTTGTATGTGTAATTCATTCAAGTCAGAGCTGATTGAAATGATGTGAATATGGTGGTCTTTCTCCTGTGATAAGTATGCATATAGCCATGCCTCTAGCAAATTTTCATGCTGTGATATAGTTATACCTGTGCTTGTGGGGGTGGGGGGGGATGGTTGGCAAGCAGGGACTCTTCTAAATCTTGTGACATCGTCGGCCATGTTCCCAGTGTGGGAAATGTAACATACTGGTAGCCCAGTTGCTGGTGTGGAATAAGGAAGGGTCCCTGCCTTCACAAGAGCAAGCAGAGCGGAAAAGGCTGTGTATTATTAGAGATAGAGATAGGGAAGATTCTAGTTTAACTGGTAGCTGGACTGGAAAGGCTTCTATTTGTGATCCCAGACTTTTGCTGACAGGATACAGGCCTTACCTGACCATTATTCTGACACCATATCAAATGCCTTTTATATCTTTGTGGGGCAAGGCCTTCCATACCCTTTATTTTCCTTGATACATTGGGTGAATGACATGCAAGGTGTCTGGAGTGGATAAGAATTTCTATTCTACCGGTATTCTGTTTCTAGTAAATGTTGATGTTCTCATGATTCATCTGACTTTCATTCTTCTTTAAAAGTATTGCTAATCTTAATGATATATTGTGACATTTTCTCAGGTTGGTTACTTATTGGGTAAACGAAGGGAGTGTGTGTTTTATTCCTCTTCAAAAGAATTACACTGTTCTTAAATGCATACATGGTCTTATACAAAGAAAATATAAGACTCTAAGCATCTCTTTGCAAAGTTGGAGCCTTAAACTCTGGATATACAGAAACTGAAGTCATTTGGATTAGCAGCACTTCACCCATATAGGAAGAGGATATCGTCCTCCATTCCATCAGGTTCAGATTGTTGTCCACCTCCAGTGCACTTTGTCTCCTTTGGTGTATTTGCTGTGGGTCGGTAGCTCCTGTCGAATTTTTGTATGGCCGTTAGCGATGTCTGCTAAACAGAAAATGATCTCTCTGGTATGCTAAATATACTCTTACAGATATTTTTTATCTGGAAGATTTCATGAAGGAATTGTAAGACCAGGAGAGAGAGACAGATTCATTTCTAGTACAGGTCCTGCGCTGAATCAGGATACTGCCTATACTAAAAATTCTGATTATTTAATATAAGAACATAAGAAGAGCCTTGTTGGATCAGACAAAAGGCCTATCTAGTCTAACACTTTGTTCCCACAGTGACGAGGAAGCCCACAAGCAGGACATGAATACAATAGCACCGTCCCGCTCATGTTCCCAACCCACTGGTATTCAGAGGTATGCTGCCTCTGATACTGATGGTAATATATAGCCATCATTTTACGTTTATTCATTTAAAATTATTTTTAGGCCACTTTTAAGAGTGGAACTAGTAGCCATTGATAGCAGTATCCTGTATGAATTTGTCTAAGCACCTTTTAAAATTGTCCAAGTTGGCGGCCATTACTACATCTTATGGAAGTGAAATCCATAGTTTTAACTATGTACTCTGTGAAGAAGTACTTTTATTTTGTCTGTCCTGAGTCTCCCACCATGTAGCTTCATTGGATAACCCCATGTTCTAGTATTATGAGAGAGACTCATAATAATACTCAAAATTTCTTCACAGTTAAATAATATGGTATTCTGTATTAATCAAATAATGTGATATACCATAAAGAGGAAACAAGGGCACTGTGGCAGTCGAGATACATGTCTACTGGAGATACATGTCTACTGGACAAGAAGCAACTTAATCCAAACCCAGGGGATTCTGGCAATCTTTTGCCATTCCTTTTTTGTTCAGATTTCTATCTTGCACCACCTCCAAGGCACGGAGCATATAAAAATAAATGGAAAGACATGTGTACAAAATATATAGTTAAAACTGGCTTGAAACAAAGCATACCATAAACAAATTCCAACCTAGTCTTCATACTTTAAAAAACACAACATTTTATTTGCAACACAATGGTAACAGTAACAACAAGGGTCTTCATAAAGTCAGCCTGAATTGCATTGCTTCTGAAAGATTTGGGGGCTTTAGTGAGTTGTGGGAGAGTTCCACAGTTGAGGGGCCAGTGAACATATTTTGTATGCCCCTTTTGTCCAGATTTGTGCCCCCTGGCTTTCTATGTTAAAGCCATTCCTTGCTGCTAAAGGGGTTTGAGTCCCCCTTTTCGCTAGCAACAATCTCCCTGGGCTTTTGAACCATTTGACAGCTCAGTTTGACAGCTATCAAATGCTTCAAAAGGAAAGGGGCAGGGAGAACTACTTACCTGCACCCTTAGGGGGACAGTGGGCAGGGTGGGTGCCTACTGGACTTTGCCAGCAGGCACCCCCCCTCCCAATAGCCACCCCAGGGCCCGCACGTAACTGATTGCCCGCAGTTGCACACAAGTAGCCGTAAAAATGTTTTTAAAATAATTTTTGCAAATATTTGCAAAAATTAATTTGCCTAATCTTTTTTTTTTTTTCAATTTACCCACTCCAGGCAAGGTATCGCTGGTGACCCTTGGAAAGTCACGGATGGGTAAATTGGGATTGCAAAAGCTGGCTTGACAGCCAGCTTTAGCCATCTCAAAAAATTAAGAAGCTTAATGTGCAAAGGCAAGCTGAAAATGGATCTTGGCAGCAGGGAGGGAGGGAAACTTCAGTACTCCCGCAGGGTCTCCTGGGATACCTGTGGGAGTACCGAGGGGGACGGAGGTGGGCATGGACCTACGATGTGCCCGATAGTCTGTTGTGCACATTGTGGGCCCCACGGTGATCAACCCACACTGCTGTGGCTTGTGCCATTGTCGTGTTGTGCGAACCCTTCCCGTGTGTGGTTAACATTCACAGTGGTCATTCAACTCTTGCATTGGAGTAATGGTTGTCCAGTGATCCATATAGTGTTTTCAGTTGCACATTAAACACATCTTTTTTTGTGTTAATTTGCCTTTGACATGAATCTGTGGATCTGTAACTGCACTTCTTTATAACTCCAATTTTCCAACATTAGCACAGCATTGGGGTTTTCAAGCTCAAAACTAGATTGTAGATGAGTTGAGCTGTATTTATTGTGTTTAAGTGGCTTGGGTTTCCCTGAGGAGAGCTTACACTCAAGTCTCAATAGCGTGATTATAAATGTCTTTATGTATGAAGCATTAATCACAGTTAAAATGGAGAGCGTGCAATAATTTCAACTACATTGATTTTATTTTCTGACTGAATATGATGTGAGCATCTGCTTAAATTGTATTTTTACATTCAAGGACACTTTCTCTTTTTGGATAGTTAGTGGGTGATTCTTCTTAATGGTAGAGTGGACACATGTTTGGGATTGGTTTTTTTGGTTTGGTTTTTTAAAATAAAGTCAAATACTTCTAGTGGGAACAAGCTTTGAAGCATTTTGGCTGGGATCCAAAAAGCTACTTTAGAGGTTGTGTGTGCCCATTGTCTGGTGTGTGTGTGTGTGTGTGTGTGTGTGCATATGCATGCATCTGTGCTCTCCTACCTCCAAATCTACAACAGACCTTCAACTGTTTTTGAAACTCCCTTCAGTTTCAAGAGTGATTTCTCACGTAGTCTGAGGGCTGTTCAAGGAACACAAATTAAGCTTGTAGAACGAATCATGAAGTCTTTTGGATCTGGGCCCATGTGTATATATTATTTACTGTGTTTGTACATTTTTGAAGAACATTGTGTGATGTTACACAGATGCTTTGTTTTTGCTTCCGCTCTAAATCATGATACTAAGAACTTAATTATGATCTTCGTGGTTCCTCATTTTTTATCCTATGTTTTAAAGTTTGCTATTGAACATGTCTTTTGTCAAATTATGTATATTTTCATTACTAAGCATCTTGACTGTCGTTTCTTGGTCATGTCCTGTATGGTTATGCTTAATGGCAGGCTTGGTGATACCTAAATGTCTTGTAAGAGCAAGCAAAAAGGTCAGGTCTTCATCAGTGCAATTATACAAAGAGCAACAGATAAAATGAACAGGCATAGAGAAAATAACATGGAGGTCTTCATTTCTATGACAAACCTGTCCCCTAGAAGGTTTCTTCCCCCCACCCCATCTTAAGTGCTTTATTTTAAAATATCCTGCTCCTCTTTAGCATAAACAAAGTGTGTAAGTAGATTCTCTTGTGTATAAATAAATGTAAGCGTTCTGGCCAAGGATCTGGACTTGTTCTTTCTGTTGTATAGGAAGTGTTGGAAGCTGCTTACTAAACTGTTAAGAGTATTTTCAAACTCCCTCCAAAGTATTTCATTTTGTGAGTGAAACAACACTCCAGTGCTAAAGTATAACAAGTACATCTCTTTTTAAAAATGGAGAATTGGCTTGTAGCAATTTATTTGCAACCTTGGTAATCTGGTTTGGCAAAACTGACTTTAAAATTCTTTTTGTATTTGATTCTAGGTGGCAATAAAAATCATTGACAAATCTCAGCTAGATTCTGTGAACCTGGAGAAAATCTATCGTGAAGTGCAGATAATGAAGATGTTGGACCACCCACACATTATCAAGCTTTATCAGGTGTGTAGCAATCCTGCCTGCCAAGTCTGTTAAGGATTTGTTGGAACGAAGCTCTTTGCCCAATGAAGTCCTGTATTGTATGTCAGTTATCTGTATTATCTGGCAGTTGTTTGAGTTTTTATGTGGTAATTAATGAATGCTGGTTTACAAATAATTTTTTAAATCTGTATACTTCATGGTTGTTTTTACTTGATTCTTTGTGATGTTGACATCTGAATGGCTTTGAATAATTCATTAATTCACAGGGCTGTACTTCCATTGCCTTGAACAGCCAGAGGCAAGGAGAACTAGACAACTGACAGTTTACTCAGACAGTGCAAGTCTCTTGTTGACAGGAACAACCTCTGTGGTTTTTAGGCTAGGCCTGCAGGGAATCTGCTCAGCATAAAAAATCAGTGGCCACATCTGCACAAAACGCTAGGCCAGAATTCTTCACAGTCCTGACTTATTCACGGGAAGCCGTGCTGGTGCATACTGCCTGATTGCTCCCACTTGACTCCTCATCCAAGTGGGAGTGGCTAAGCCAACTAGCAATGTACCAGGGCAGAAAAGCTTGTCATTGCATCCAAACTGGGATTCCTGGCTTGTTGCTCCTCTAACAAGCTAGGGTTTGAAGTTGGTTTCTGAATCCAGGCTCGTTAGAGGAGCAACAACCCAGGTTCAGACATAACACTAAGTTTATGTAAGTTTCCTGTTAGGTTAGCCGCTTCCACTTGCAGGAAGAAGCAGGTGAGAGTGATCAGGTAGAGCATCAGCATGCTCACTTGTAAACGGTAAGCAAGAATTCTGATGAATTCTTGGTTATCATTTTGTGCGAATGTGGCCAATTACTTGAGTGTATTGCCTCTCTCTAGATTGTAATATGCCATGAGACCAGGTGGATCAGTGGGACTTCATCTTTCATGGGATCCTGTTTGTTATCTAATCTGCAGTTTGACCTGAATAACCCTTTGATTGAGTGTTCAATAGTGCAATACATGACTCAACAAATTTCATAGTGTGAAACAGTGCACTTTTAAAGATGGGATAATGTTTTGGATGTGGGCTATGCTACTGTGTGTGGTTGAATTGGGAAAGTTATTATTTTTAAATCTACCTAGTGTGTGATTTACTTTTCACCATTATAGTACTTCGCTTTTGCTCTGGACCTGGATAGTAAGGAGGTAGGGGGAAGTCATCATTCTTTCAGGGATGACTCAGTTGTTTTTCATGTGTTAGTCAGACACCACAGGAGTGTTTGGGTTGCTAATGCTTAATTCTGAGCTTACTCTACAAATATGATTTGGGATGGAATTTGTTTTGTGTCATTGCTTCCTCCAAAATATCTGTGAATTGTTTGTCAAGGTTCTGAGAATCCTTTTGTAGAGCTCCCTAGTCAGTTCAGAGAAAGAGAGTTTCCTTTATAGAGAGCCATAGAATCATAGAAAAGTAGAGTTGGAAGGGGCCTACAAGGCCATCGAGTCCAACCCCCTGCTCAATGCAGGAATCCAGGTCAAAGCATCTCTGACAGATGTCTGTCCAGCTGCACCTTGAATGCCTCCAGACTGGGAGAGCCCACCACCTCCCTAGGTAGTTGATTCCATTGTCTTATTGCTCTGACAGTCATGAAAGTAAACAGGCTTGAAACTGTTTAAATAGGTCATGTAGGCATGCCTTAATCTTTCATTCTTCATTAAACACCCATGTAGTCACACATACTGACTGGCAAGAGCTTCATCTTACCATCAATTGGATAAATGTTCTAGAAGCCTCCATCACAGCTTTTCTAGGGTAATGTGCCCTCCAGGAGAACCCATGTGTAATGGTAGTATGGCGTTTATAAGGGCAACACATTCAATAAACTGCCCAAAGTATTAAGTGGTCAAGTATTCATATTGCTATCTGTAATAAAGAAGCATTCATTGATTGATAAGGGTGATTGGCTTTTGGCCTTTAGGTTAGGTAGGCAGGTGTTTGAAATGGGGAGCAAAGCATACTGAAGCTGACAGTTGATATTCAAATTTCGCAGTTTTATTTTGCATGTGTTGCCTCACTTAAGTTGAAAATTCACCATAGAGTAAACCAAAAATCAAATTTAGATGCTGAATATGTGGACATAATAGTTCAGGAATGTTCAGTTCCTGCACAGTGCTCAATGAAATGAACAGAAGATGCTTAAGAGCACAGTTGTTTAGAATAAGTTGTCAATGGACTATGTCCATTGTAAATTTAAACAGGAGTCCCAGTTCTGAGCTACCCTTGTGGTCCCAGTGACATTAATGGATTGCCCCCATTAAGTGTTGCGCCTTAAGCAAAATGGGAACCTTCCTGCTATTTAAAGAGGAAAGATCTGATTTAATGAGGTCTGTCTTGTTAGCTTTAATTTTACTAGCGAAAACAGTCTAGTGGTTCACTTTTATTAAATCATGTCTTAATCTTGACAGCACCCTATAAATCAAGGGAATAATTCTGAGAGTATGAAACAAGCACCTTACTTTGCTTTTTCAAATTGGAATGCAGAAAAGAGAGTTGTTCATGTAGTGAAAAGAATACAATAGCTGTTTCATGCTCTGGGATCTTGCTGAAAAAGTAGCTAGCTACAACTCATGCTCTTTCTGCAAAGCAGTCACCTTTAATAGATTTTTATTATGGGTTACTAGATTTTTATTACGGGTCAACTCCCGCCACCTGTGTGATAGCACTCAGAGGTCAACTAGCTAATAAGAGTCAACAAACATGCAGATAAGAAATGTGTGTTAATTAATCGCACACTGAGCAATGATCAAGGATCTCTCACCCCTTTTCATGATATGTACTGAATACTGTATATAAAATCAATTTTAAAAGATATAAGGGAAAGTTGGATCTATTAAGGGCAAGGTTAATGTGACTTTTTCATTTGCTTTGTAAATATTATACTGGTGGGCAACATAGAAATAATGCTACATTTTGAGATGCAGTTTTTAAAAATCTGTCTAGGAACCATTCCATCCCTAGCCTTCCTACCAGCCATGTAGCTGATGTGGGGGGATTGCTGCTGCAAATGTCAGGACAATTCCCACCCATCCCTTCGTTGTTGGGGAAAAGGCTGGCAGAGGGTGCCACCACACTTGTCTTGGCAACCAGAAATGTTGAAGCCTGAGTTTGAGACCCAGCAAGGCCATTTTGGGTGAGACATGAAAAAAATAATAATTTATGGGCAGCGCAATCCTACGAGGGTTCCTGCAACTCTCCAAACCCAGAGGATTGCAGACATCCCGTGAAGGGTGGGAGGAGCATGGCGGATAGGATATCCGCTGCGCTCCCCTCGCCCTCAGAAACCGCTAAACAGCTCGTTTTGGCTGTCTAGATGTTTTTCCTCTCCTCGTGTGAAGAGAGGCTGAGGCGCTGCCTTTATTCCTCAGAATCCAGTGGAGCCCCGCTCCTCCCCTCCCTGCCCCCAGGATCACCCCTCCCATGGGGAAACCGAGGACCGCCTTCATTTCCCTGCCGGCGCAGAAAGAATCATGCCTGCTACAAGGGGTGGGTGGGATGTTCCATGGTGCCACAACCTCGGAAAGGATTTCCAAGGTCACAGGCTTCCTGCCCCGATCCTATGTCCCCCCAGACAAGGTTGGAGAGACATGGGATTGCGCCCTTAATCAATTTACAGACAGCTTGACTATATCTAAAATGACATCTCATTTTAGAAAGCATAAAAGTTTAAAGTACAAAATGTTTTAGTTAAAACATTTAAAACTAAAAGAAACCTCACTCTCAATTAAAACATTGAAAATCATAAAACTAAGAATCAACAAACTGGGCAGCACAATCAGTCAGGGGAGGCCTGAGTGAAAAGATCGGTCTTTAACTGGTGCCTAAAACATGTCATAGTTGGTGCTTTCTGCCTACCATATTATGGATCCAGTCTAAATGTCACTTGTTTTTTGATGCTGGCACAAAAAAGAATACTTCTGGCTTCAGGTAATTCACTACTGCAGCTTGACTACATTTATTAAAAGCATTTCTAGCCTGTCTTTTTTTTCCTTTTTTTTTAACTGACAAGCCAGCTTTCTAAATGAGCTTAACTTTCATTTAGTGCAAGTACTGCTGTCTCTGCCTTGAGGGTTTACAAACTGTGTTAAGATTTGGAAAACCATTTGAAATTCTTGGGACTTGGTATCATATTCTGAAGCATTAGTCTTGTACATGAAGGGAGGTGCCCAGTGAAAGAAGAGGTCAGGGCTTCATAAAAGAGCAGAGAGTATGGATTAACTGGTAGCTGACAGATGTAGAAAATCTGAGGCTGTGGTAATACCACAGGCTAGTTTGCAGTTTAAGAATATGATAAAATAACAAATTTCAAAAAGAATCTTCTACAGCAGTTTCAAGGCTGTGAAAAATCCTGACAGTCAATGAAAAGTTTAGAAGAGTTTGGCCTGCTTTCTTATTAACTTGGCCTATGAGTTGTTTAACAAGTTATAGGCAGGTAATTATCTAATAAGAGCTTGAGGCTCATTTTCTGTTTTGTCTTGCTCACAACAGCTGGTGACATAGTGGGGCTTAAAAGGTATAGGGGGGGACCCAATGTAATAAGAGGACAATGAGGGGCACACATATACGTAACTTGAGTATGTTGGTAAAGATCTCCAGTATATTTCAGAAGTTTGGGTAATCCTCATCTCCTAATAGTGACATCAGATGGTGATTGCTGACAGAAGTGGAGCTAAAACAGGTCCATTGGGAAACAAGAGGGAGCTTTGCAGAAGTACAAAAAAACTTTTTTAAAAAGACTAGGGAGTCGGTACTGCTCAAGAAAGACTGAGCATGCTCACTAGCCACATAATGTTGAGGGCCAGTTGGAAAAGGAAAATTGAAAAGCTGGGAGGGAGACAGAGAAGAATTACCTAGCTGAGCCTCTTAACACAGTGGTGAAGAGCCTCAGACCCAAGGGCCAAACCTGGCCTGCTTGGGGTCCTCATCCGGTCCTCCGGGCTCCCCAGATTGCCATGCCCAGGCCCCACACCCTTTCCCCTGACCACCGATCGTTTGGGGATTTCCTGGATTTTGTGCAATCCCCCCCCCCCTAAAAGGTTAAAATGCCACACCTAAGACTTGGTTACTGGCATTAAGAGCAGTAAACTTTAATGCTGTATTTTTAGCACCACCCATTTTTCCTTTGGCCCTGCCACTTTTACCTTCAACCCCACTCACTCCTGAGAGCATCTTCAAAATGGAATTTGGCCCTCGGGCTGAAAGCGTTTCAATAGTCCTTCTCTAACAGCTTAAAAGTATCCCGGAGGTGGGCACAGTTGGCTGGCAGGAGTGCCCAACAGGAGCTTTCACGTTAGGTGGAGAGGAGTATACACTGCAACATCCTGTTGTAGTTCCCACTTGTTAGGTATAGTTTCTACCACTATGTTGTTGTTCATAGAAATGCTTTGATAATTTTTTCTTCCTAGAGAGAAGCTAAACACTTCCAAAGGGAGGATCTGAATAATACAATGACTCTGATACTGTATGGGTGGATTCTCATGATTTCAGACTTTGGTGTCTCTGCCTCCAGGATTTATTGCATTGTATTTTCCATATTTTGCATTCCACAATATCTGCGATGTGTATCAGAGAGAGGCATAGACTCCAGTGCTAAGGCCCCAGATGCTGTCTGTTCCCTGGTAATTTAGGTATTTTAGTTTAGAAGTTGAGCAAACCAGTTGCTTTGGCATGTTAGCTCAAGTCCTAGAGCCTTCAGACTAAATCTTCCAATTGGTAGTCATGGCCAGGAAACAAAGGCACTCCATCTGCCTACCATATTATGGATCCAGTCTGGGTGCCAATGTAGGGAGGCATTTAACCATGCCGTTGTATTTGAATCCTTGAAATAACCTGGGATTATCAGGCTTTTAATGGCCACCTGGGTGTGTTTGGGGGAAATGTTGAAAAGTTTCCTGGATTTTTTGTTTTTCCTCTTTTCCCTAATTTGTGATTTCTCCATCAACAGGTGATGGAGACCAAAAGCATGTTGTACCTTGTGACAGAATATGCCAAAAATGGAGAAATATTTGGTAAGCTTTCTCACTCTAAAAATAGCTTGCTAGTTTATTTCCGTGGCTGCGTACTGTGACTTATATGGGAATTGTTTTCATTTTTAAAAATAGAAGCTTTATATTTTTACTGCACCTTATCTTCTGTCTTAAAGTAACATTTAATGCTATTGCTGAGACTGACCAAACTTCTCTTTTTAAGGAATGTTTTGAATTAAAGCTATTCATGAGCATTGCTTTGCCTCTTGCTGAATGAGGAAGACAATTATTTTATTTAGTCCTCTTTGTCACCGAGCAAGTATTTATTTTTTAATTTATGATTACATATATATCCTGCCTGTTTTCTTACATGGAACCTAAGGTGGTTTACCTTATCCTCCTTCTTCTCCCTTTTATCCTTGCATCAACCCTGTGAGGTAGGCTAGGCAGAGAGTCAGTGACTGGCCCAAAGGCACCCAGTGAGCTTCATGGCCAAGTGGGGACTAGAACCTGGATCTCCACAGTCCCAGTCCAACACTCTAACCAGTGCACTACACATTCCCTAATGTGCAAACTGACCTGTGCTTTAGTTTTGGGATGAAGTAATACATTCTTAAGACATTTAGCATTTCAAGGGTGGCAGGATTATGTGGTTGCAACCCAGAAAACAGCCCTGTAGCTGCAAGCAAAGATACAGCTACAGCTTGTCTGTCTCTGCTTCTTCCCTGTTTGCTCCAGTAGGTAGAGGCGAGAGAGGGTGACAGAACTAGGTAGGTGCTGAGCAGTAGGAGGGCTAGAGACTGGGCTGTTCTCCAGGTGGCAGCTTAGCAGGCCTAATTTATTTTATTTATTTATTACATTTTTGAATCACCCATCTGGCCGGACACCCTAAGCAATAGTGATAATTTTCAAAAGAAATGGTTCTGAGTATTGTTTGTTTCAAATATTTATATACCGCTTTTCAACAAAAAAAAGTCTCAGAGTAGTTTAAGGGGCAATTGTGGCGTAACCCCACAATTCAGTTCCCTGGTGTATGTCTGCTTTTGTATATTTAGTGAGTATAGAATGTTGAACTGAGTGGGTGTGGTTTGTGATGTCTTAGAAAGGGTGGGAGGAGGAGTATATAAGGAGTGTTTGAGTGAGGTCAGAATTGAGTGAGTTTAGGTGGTTAAAGTGTGTGTTGGGAGTTGGGTTATTCATGGCTTGTCAGGAGTTTTAAGAGAAATCAGTGCTTGTATGAGGAGTGGAAGTATTTAGAGTTATAGGGACTTAAGTTAATTACAAAGTGTTTGGTGTAGGCAGGTTATTTTCTGGAACTAAGATTTTGAGAATTAAAATAAACTTATTTTTATTTTGTTTACTACCCAAATCCTACGTGTCAGCTTGGCGTTATTAACCTGCATTACTTTTAAATCCACACACACACACCTTTGTACCCACAGTATCATAAATTTGAGCTAGATCCTTAATAACCAGTATTACCAGTATTAATCTTTTCCCTCATTAGTAGGGGAAAGGTTTCATTTGACCCTCCCCTCGGGTTTTTAAGTGTTGATGCTTAGCCTGAGAAGGGTTTATGCGCCTGGTCCTAAAGTGTAAGGGACCATGTCGCAGCAATCCTATGGAACTTTAGACAGAAAAAAAGGCCTACAACTCCCAGCATGCCCCAGCCAGCTATGGGAATTGTAGGCCTTTTGTAAGCCTGGGAATTGTAGGTCTTTTTTTGTGTGTGTCTAAACTTCTGTAGGATTGAGCCCTTACTTAATAAAATAGGCAAACAATTAAAATATTCAAAAGCCATTTAATTCTAAAGTTTCCATTCCAGTTTCATCTGCACTCTTCCTTGGGTCTTGTAGGCCTCCTTCGACAGCGTTTGGTTTATAGAATTGTGAGGAGCAAACAGTTGGAGGTGTTGGGAGATCAGTGATGTTAAAAGTCCTCTTCCCTGACCTCTGACCTCTCTCTGCCCACGGTGGTCACACAGAAAAAATAGCCCCCTGCCTTTGAATTATGTTACCAAGCCCTAGGCCCGGGCAAAACAAGATGTTAGTGTCCAAAGAGGGCAGGGGCTTCTTACCTAGGAATATGCTACCACTGGGTAATATCCAGTGTTAGTCCTATGTAAAGTAGACCCATTGAAATGAATGAGACTTAAGTTAGCTCCTGGCTCTCGGAACTCTTGGTGGAGGAGGCTTTTGGAAGAGCTGAAGGAACAGTGATGTAAAAAGTCCTTGCGTCTCTCCCCACCGTCCATGTCATAGTACACCTGAGGCTGGTTTTAACGGTGATTCATTATTTTGGTCCAGAAAGAGAGATCAGAGGCTTGGTATATTGGAATGAGCAATGTATTGCCCATCTGCAGGGATCTACAAATTTTGCCTGGCTTTGTTGGCCAAGCCAAAAATTGTAGTAATCAATCCCCCCGCTTCCTCCCCAGGCAGGTCTCCCACCCTTGCAGGCATTTTCCAAGGGATGGGAGCATACCAGGTTTGGTGCTGCTTCTTGGAGAGGCCCAGAGTACCATGTCCAACACCTGTCCCTGCCCCCAAGCTTGCTCTTCCTGAGGAAAGGGTGGGTGGGGAAAGAGTGGCCTGTTTGGCATTCCTCCTTGAACTACATGGGGAGCTTTCAGGCAGCAGTGTCCAGGCTCCCCCTGCCCCCAACCTTTCCTGCTCTAGAGCTGAGGGGATGGCTGCTGGTTTGGCTCTGTGTGGCCAAGCTTCTCCAGATGCCTTGGCCATGCAGCTGCCAAACAATCCCCAGCCTTCCTCCCAACTGGAAAGGTGGCAGGAATCCCTGTGCAACTGCAGAGAGGATCTCTACCCACTTCTCTAACGTTTGGAGAAAGGCTGGCAGCTCATCACGGTCGCCATGATGGGTGGACATATTGAAGTCTGCCCATTTCTTAACACCAGGATTTCCTCCTGGGGAGCAGTGGGTCAGAGGTATGTCACCAAAGAATGAGAACTCAAATTTTAATAAGTGAGTGGATATCTGTCATGGTAGAAAATGTGGTAGATGTGAATTTTCAGGATGGGTGCCTAGTTAGATTATTTTACTTGTGAAACAAGCTCTCTTTGGTCTGTGGTTTCTTTTCCGTTTCTGTTTGCTAGTTTGTTTAGAGCAGCTATGGGGAACCTGTGGCCCTCCAGATGTTTGACCCTAACTCTCATCATCTCTGACCATTGCCCATGCTGGCTAAAACTGATATGAGTCGGTGTCCAACCACATATGGAGGTTCACAGGTTTCCCCTTCCCTGGCTTAGAGCCTGATAAAGCACAAACAATGGTAGACATTCTACCGTGAACACGGTTTACTTAGGATTTCTGGGATAATCAGTTGGAACTGAGAGAACTGGTCATTAGTAAGAGCTAATTTGGGCTCTAAAAGAAGTTCCCAGGAAACCAAACTTCTTGGCAGTGGTGGTTGTAGAAGACACCCAGGTGAATTTTGAGCCCATGCTTTTCAAAGGTGGTATTTAATTTCTAAAAGGAGGATCAAATTTGTGCAAGTCTTGCCTGTCTGATCTAGAAACTTTTTCCTCCATTGCCATTCCAGCAGCATGAGGGCAGTTTGAGGTTACTCAGTGGTGAGGGGAAAACATTGCATATACTCCGGGGTATTGTCTTTATTATCACATTAAATTTATGTAGCACCAGTACAGACTTAAATGGAGCTGTAGTAAGCACATCCAGACTGCAAGATATCAATTGGCTAAGGGAGCAAGTTGTATAATTTATTTATTATTCATTCATTCAAAGCATTTTTATCCTGCTCTTCAGTTAAAAGGCTCCCTGAGCGGCTTACAGGAATCAGTAATTAGACAGTCTTTGCGTTCAGGCTTACAATCTAAAAAGACAGGAGACACAAGGAAAGGGATTGGGAGGGAGGAGGAAAAAACCATGATGATGATGATGCTTGATTCACTTACTCAGAGGGATAGGAATATACCTGTTCTGGAACAAATTGTACTCAGGTTTGCGCTGCATGTATTGTCCTTTGGGGCTGACATGTTCTTTGCTGGCCTGTTCCTCTTTTCTTTCTTCTCTCCTACAGTTTCTCTTCTTTTGAGTTCAGGCTTAATCTGTTTCTTCTCCCATGCCTTCAGGGCAAGATGTTTTCTTAGAAACTTTTCTGGTGGCAGTTGGGGCAGGGGCCACTCCCCTCCTAACTGTGGGTGGCAGCTCTCAAAGTTGTGTCTGCTTCTTCCTCCATCCCCTCCGAGCAAGATGTATATGGAAGCCTTTAGGGCAGGGGTCGGTAACTTAGTGCCCTCCAGATGTTTTGGACTATAACTCCCATAAGCCCTATTAACCATGCTGGCTGGGGGTCATGGGAATTGTAGTCCCACCTGAAGGACCAAGTTGCCTATCCCTGCTTTAGGAAAGGATGCCTAAACATCACAGGAACAGAGGAAGCTGCCTTATGTCAGACCCTTGGTCCAACTAGGCCAGTGTTGTACGCAGAGGCTCTTCAGAGTTTCTGTCAGGATTCCTTCCTAGCCCTACCTGGATCTGCTGGGGGATCGAAGCTAGGACCTTGTGCATGCAAAGCATGTGCTCTGCTACTGAGCTATAGCTCCTCCCTCCCCCATCAGTTTGACATGGCTTTAATCTAATTAATCCAGCCATCCTGTGTGGTGGCTGGATATGATAACCATTTGGGTGCTCTCCAAACTTCACAATTTTAGTGTTGGTTTGTGCAAAGGATGGACGATGATGGATGATATAGATAAGGGAGACTCCCTCATATATCATATGTCTTGGGCACGTCTTGCATTACAATACCTGCAAGCACATCGTTTTGATGATGGATAATTGTGTGTTAGAAGTGCTGCAAGTGGACTGCTCTGAGTGATTTCCATTTCAGAGTAGCTTTTGGGGTTTACCAGAATATGGGCATGAGAGCCAGCATGGTGTACTGATTAGAATGATGGAATGCCAGAGTACAAGTCGATGCACAACTATGAAGCCCAGTGGGTGACGTTGGGCCAGTTGCCATCCCTCAGCCTAGCCTACTTCATAGGTTGCTAGGATAAAATGGCAGGATGGGGGAGGAAGAGTCATGTATGTCACCCTGAGGTCTGTGGAAGAAGGCAGATTAAAAGTAAAAGAATAATAACAAACTAGAGCTCATTTGGTGATGTGATTTGTGCAAGTCTTGGTGGTTTTTTCCTTTATTGTCCACAATGAGAATGTTCTCCTTGTAAGATGTGACAATGTAAATGGTTCATACCAATTTCCGTATAGCATAAAATCAGAGAATTTAAGCGATTCCTGTCATGCCTTCGTTTCCTCAGCAGCAGCAGGGAGGGCTGCACTCCAAGTTGTCTTTGGCAGTCTTAAGGGTGTGGTGCCCCATGGTATTCTTTAGTATCTTCTAACCGGTAATCTTATAGTATGTTCTTGTCTTTATTTTATCTCTCACCATCTTATGTTACACTCAGATAGTTTGGGAAACACAATTATTTGGTGCTGGCTCACTAAGAGATGGTCTGGTGTACAGTACTCCCTGTTTCCTGTATCCTAAAGTGTGAAATTTGAGCAAATGCCAGTTGTTGTCTCTTGGATGCAACATGTATCTTCAGTACTCTGAGAAAAATCTCTTGAGAGGAAATTCCGGAATGAGTGCATCAGTCTGCTTGCAAGGACAAAGCCTTTTATTTTATTTTATTTTTGATCAGGTTATCTTCTTCTGCAGTGATTGTTGTTGGATTATATCCATGTAGTGTAAATGAGGCTTCCCATAATTCATTAGCAAGTATATTTAATGGCTAACTACCAATATTATTGTACATAGTAGTGTATTTCTATATTGTTGAACATGGTATGAGAGGCCCAGTTGGGTTTTTTTAACCCAGCGTTGTTGTGAACAAAGTGGGAGCGAGCATGTCTGGCTCCTGCCACCTCATCCCTCCTGCTGTAAGTGGGAGGAGCTAAACATCCCAGAAATGCTTTGTCCCTGGGTTGTTAATTGTGACATGTGAACCAGGAATTCTGCATTGTTGGGGGAGAGGCAACCTAGAATTCCCACTTCACACATCACACTTAACAATCCAGGGAATAGAGCATCCCTGGGTTGGTTAGCTCCTCCTGCTTGTAACAGGAGCAATCAGGCAGCAGGAACCAGCACACTCGCTCCCGCTTCGTTCACAACTTAAACCCTGGGTGGTTGTGATGTATGAACTGGGTTAGAGTGTCTAGCAGACTGTATGTGTGCAAGTGGACACAATTTTTACTTGGTTGCAGGGTTCCAGATGAGGTTTATGGCCCTACATAGAGAAAAAAATGTACCGTACTTGGTGGCAAAGGGGAATGGTACACTAGTCTTTGCATTATGTTTCCTGATGCTTCAGACATGGAATTATTGGAATGCTGCATCTTAGGAGGTGTAACTAGTGCCTAAAATAGAACATTTTCCTAGATGTTAAGATGCTATATACTGCCTTTTTCCATGAGGAGCTCGAGGTGAGTTACGATAAATTGAAAGAAGAAGTTCAAGATCCAAAGAGCTACTTTGAACGTGCAGCAGGGCTTGCATTCAACATTTTTGTGGTGTTTCTTTGAACAGCAGAACCCCGTACATTTTATTTTATTTATTTTGCAAGCTACTTTTGAAACACCTCTAAATTTTAAGTGTCTTGTCATGCAGCTTTTGGGGTGAGGGGGGATATTCCCAAAATATACATCTGAAGTCCCCTTGTGTGTAGAAGTTGTTGCATTGCTATGATTCAGAGCCTATATACAATTTGTAGCCCCCCCCAAAGGCTCAGGTTTGTTACCTTATTCAAAGGCAAAACTCAACTATAATATCATACCTATGAAATGACTTGATAAGCTATCTGTGATAGTTGGAGTTACTTGGGGGGGGGGGATTTCCCTTTCATGCAAGTGTAAAATTCCAAATTAAAAAGCTGTCCATTGGGTTTAATTTGTATAAGGCAAAAAGCTGAATGCAGTGGAGGTGAGGTGACTTTAACAAAACTCTGAATCTTTTCAAGAAAAGATTTTGCATATGTGTGTCTCTAAAATGGATTAAGAGTGAACAGTTACACCATCCCAGGAACAGAACAGACTCAGTATGCATTCCAGAATTCATGTTTAAAATTGGCTGCAAGTCTTAGAACTTCTTGCTTGCTGATCTGTGTTAGATATTCTAGAAAGGGCGAAGTGACACTGCAGCTGCGATAATATCATTAACTTACTGCCACTAATATAAATTGTAGGTATTTGGTGGTGATTCATGTTGTTGGGCTGGGGCCCGGCTTAGTTTGATGGAAGCCCCCAGGCCTGTTGATTGCCAAGAAGAGCAACTGGAATAAAGTTCATTGGCTTGTGGCAGAAAGCCCTCTAGTCATTGGAGAACAGAGGAGGTGGAGGTTGGCTGATGATGCCATCCTGTTTGTTTAGTGGCTTGGCTTTTGAGTGAGGCTGAACTTGCAGCAATTTTAAAAGTCTCTTCTAGTTGTCTGTCTGCATTTCCTCTAAAGCCTTATCATTGAGCTGTACTTTTCAGTTCCCTGGGTATTCATCAGTCATGCGTGTTCAAGCCTTATTTTTTTTATAAGAGCAGAAAAGCAAGGCTGCCAGTTGATAACAGCAAATAAAATAGTGTCTTGTACGTGAAAGGCCTCCTCCTCTTTTTCTGCCTAACATTTAATTGGTGTGTATTAAAACTGCTGTTCTTAGTTCCCCATCCCTGCTCTTTTTAGTTCTAAATGAACAGGTTTTAGTGGTCAGATTTGCAACATTGGTTAAGAAATATATGAATAATCAATGGGAAACTTAATTTAAATCAATTATATAAATTGGCCTTTTTTCTTGCTGGTTTACATAATGATTTAAATGAAGGCAATTTGTCAATCTACCGTGCCATGAATATTTAAAGCTGTGGAGGAAGGGGGGGCGGGCTGGCCCGCCACACCCCCACCCTTTCCTACTCCAAAGGAACCAAGACCCCCTGAGATCTCAAGGTACCAGATTGCCAGCCTCAGCTGTCTGCAACCCTACTTGAATCTCTGTTCAGGGACTCGCCTTTAATTCTGTAACTTGGATTTAGATACTGAACCAAGCAGAGCAATCCACAAACACCATGTGGGGTAAAACCAGGACAAGGTTTATTCTGGTAGCATTTTACAACAAGATTAGGGAAATGAGAGAAGCACACAAAATAAAGAGAGAGACACTCTAGTACACAGTAAAGCTGCAAAACAATAAAACCTGATTCCTTAATATCTCTCAGGCACACACCTGTTACCTGAGGGTGTTCTCTTCAAGGGTTAAATCCAGCACAGCCTCGCTGCCCGAGGGAGATTACCACACCTACCCGAAGGTCCGAGATGGGTAAAACTCCCACAAGACTTGCCTTCACTAGAGCCCTCATCCAGCTCATTTCACCAGGAGCTAACTGGGGTCGGATCCTGATGCCCCCCCCAAAGGCTTGGGCCTCTCTTTGGCTTGCCGCCATCACCCAACAGCCAGGGTAGCCGGTAGCCACGCGATCCAAGACAGACAAAAACCAAGACCCACGCTTTGGGAAATATCTCTTCCCCCCTCCCCCTTTCTGTAGCTTTCCTGCCTTCAGCCAATTAGAAAGAACTTCACCTGGCCAGGCAAGGGAGGGGGAACATGGCTCATGGCTTATGGCTTACTGGGCCTGAACTATTTACATATGAAAGCCCTAGGCCAACTTCTCCAGGCATCTAGGCGCCATTCATTCCATCCGATGCTTTATGTACCTTTCGTTTCCTCCCAGCCCCCTCAACTGGTCCCACTTGGTTTACACATGAGGAGGCGTGTGCGTGTGTGTGTATGTAGGAACCCCCAAAAGCTCCACAAAAGCTGTCATTCTTAATTCACATTAACATAACCAGAATGAACATTGGTATGATCATGATCCAAAGCTTCATGTGAGTGAGGGTAGTCCCATAGTGTCCTTGTAGCATTCTTCGGCCTTAAAAGCACCGCCACCAAATTTTTCTCAGATGCTGAAGATGCCCTGGAGACTCTGTTCACACCCAAGCACCTTGCATGCACTCAGTTCTTTAAGCACCAAACACTTTTTCAAGCCTTCCTGGCTGGCTTATGTATACTGGCATGAAAAAGGCTTTAGAAATACTTGACGAAGGAAAGTCCTAACTGCTAGTGTGTCCATTGGATTTGATTTATGTTGGATCATGTGCTTTGAAATATCAGCCTGATCCAAATTCTTCCACATGTTTTACTCCTCCAAATAAGGATCATGCTGATGAAAACCGGACAGGAAGCTGTTTCACTTCCAAGTGAAAGGCCTGTTTGTTCCAGCTATTGTTCTGTGTAAGTCTGAGGAGGTTTCCAGTTTCTACTGAATTACCCCAAATAAAACAAGTTAAGGAGAAGGTCAAACATGTCCATAATGCAAGTGTAAAACGAAATATTAGAGCACAGAAGTTTAGCTGCAATACACCAGCAACCTGGCAAAGAAAGGGAGGCACAGTTGCTACAGTTTAAGTGTAAAGTTGAGTAATGTTGACCTAGATTAGTTAACAACTGACCCTGTAGAGTTGCTTCTCCTTAAAGGGCCAAGTACACAGTTTGAGAGTGCTCCTGGACTTGGAGTGAAAGAGAGAAGATCTCGCCTCAGTGACATATGTTGATTACATCCAAACTGGATCACTGTAAAACAGTCTATTTGGGGCTGCCCTTAAAAATGGTTCAGAAATTTTAACTGGTGCAAAATGCCGCAGCAAGAATGCCTGTAGGAGCTAGGCATTCTGAGTCACATTACATAACTGTTCTGCACCAGTTACGTTGGCTGCCTATTAATTTCTGAGCCCAGTGTATTAAAGGTTATCTGAAGGACCGCCTGCACTCATGCACGTCCATGAGCCTTAAAATTGGCATCTGAGGCCTCCCTCTCTGGTCCATCAATAAGAGATGTTAGAGTGGTGAGTACTAGGGTACTCTTCAGTGGTGACCCCACATCCTCAGGAAAATACATTTGGCCCCCCTTTTTGTTGGACTAAGTAGGCTCTGAAGACATTTTTCTTCCAGACGGTGGGCAGGTTCAAATGACCACCAAGGGTTAAACAAGCCAACAACAGGCTATGGATTATTTGAGAGTTGTTTTCCACTGAAGCCATGCTGCCCAGGTTCAGATGGTCAACTGTGGATGATTTGTGGTGTTGTAACTGTTTTATCTGCTACGGCTATTTTAATGTTTTTATTTGCTGTTTTTATCCGATTGTTTTACCTAATTTATTGACTTATGTGCTGTTCTTTTTCTGTGTGATTTTATTATGTTTTACTGAGTATTGTAAACTGCCTTGGGAGGATAATCTATCCTAGAAAGTGGTTTTACAATCCACTAAATTCCTCAGTCTAGTAAATTCCTCAGTGTCTTGTTGTTGTATATATGTCTTATATTGCTCTTCCTGTAGGTGTAACCGGTATAAATTTTTAAAAATGCATTAAGAAAAAAATAAATATATACCAAATGAATAAATAAGTAAAATGTACATATTAAGCATAATATTTTTTTCCTGAAATTGCTTACTTTACAAAAAGATGGTCAAGTATATTGCTGAGCTTGGTTGTTAATTTGGGGCTTCTTTACGGGGAGGAGTTGGTTCTTCACTGGAGTTTGCCCTGCCTGTATATATTGTCAAACTAGTTCTTTGACTTGGTCTTACAATATCCCTAATAAGCGAGCCGTCATCCCTGGAGAAAAGCTGCAGCTTAAATTATTATCTTGCAGTCAGCCCTTTCAAATCTCCTTAGAGCAAGGTCCAGCTGGTGTGGCAAAATGCTTGTGAACAGTAGCTGCCTGTCATTGGAACCTACTAGTTGGCTTCTGTCTAGAATCCTGTTCAGTTGTACTTGTAATACAAGTTAACACCCAACAGCTCCATCCCAGTTGGAAATTTTTTATCTAGGATAGATATCAAAAGCTGAGAAGTACCAGGAACATCTGGGAGTTTGATTTCATAAGCAAAATGGCCAGTCTTGTTTTCAGTTGCCACATAACCTCCTTTCACTTCCATCTTTGCTATGCCCTCACATAGCCTAATCTATAGCTTCATCTTTGTTCCTGTGTCTGTATAAGTCTACAGGGTGCGGACTGTGCCATTTAGTGCATGGTAGATGCTAGATAAATGTACATTGATGATAATTTTAGACAGAAGCCATAGCCCAAGGCTGAACTGTTCTGATACAGAACATAATGTACAGCAGGGGTGTCAAACAAAAGATTCTGGGGTAGCATCCAACTGTATCCCAGTGTTAGCGGCATTGTGCTAGCGAAAGCCATTGCTTGCACAGTGTAACTAGCACTTGCTAAGATAAAGCAGTGATCTGCTTTCCCCCATTGCCCTAACAGGTGTTAGTTACCGTACGTTGCGCAAGTGTTGGTTTCTGCTAGTGCAATGTTGCCAGCACTGGAACACAGTTGGATACCACCCTGGGGCTTTATTTTAGCCTTTGGAACTCCCCAGTATTTATTTAAAATATTTTATTCTGCCTTTCAATCCAAAGGCCCTCAAAGCAGGTCACAACATACATTTAAAAAGATCTACAACAGAGGTGGGCAAACTTTAGGTTTGTGGGATCTACTTGGCTTTTCATTGGAACATAGAGGCCTGCCAACTGGAAAGAGGTGCAAAATAGTGGCTTAAGCAGGCAAATGTAGAATTGTGGAATTCTACGTTTGTAGAATATGTGGAATTCTGAGGATGTGCTCAGCCCAGGAATTTGTTTTCAGTATCAGAATTCTTTCTTACATAAATCTACTCTTTCCAGAAGGGTAGCTGTGATAGTCTTGCAGCAAAAACAACAACGAGTCTTGTGGCATCTTAAAGACTAACACATTTATTATGGCATATGTTTTTGTGGACTGGAGCCCACTTTGTCAGATGCATGAAGAGTTCTTCTGGTCTGCAGGGTCCCCTGGTTGGGAATAAGTAAGCAGCAAGGTCAGAGGGAAAAGGAATGCAGAAACAACAGAGTGATAAATACTTACTTATTAATGATGGCCATTCACAAAATCTGTGTTTGCACCCTAATAAATAACTAATAAAATAAATAATTCTACCATGAGTACAATTTTTTGGTAGAAAAGTGGGATACAAATCTAAATGAATAAATTAGGAGAGAGAAAGGGTCTTTTGTTTTTGCTGCTGTTAATCTTTTGCTAGTCTGAAATCCTTGCAAATCTACTGCAGATCACCCAGAGATCTACCAGTAGATCCCAATCTATATTCTGCCCAACCCCGGTTTACAATAATATAAAACAAGAACAGAAACAAACCTTAACAGGATAGAGCAGAGCCATGAAACTGTAGGGGGGTGGGGGGTGGAAACTAACTGAAGGCACATTGGAACAAAAATATCTTGACAGCTCCCAATATTAAGGATGCTAATCAGGGGAGGGGTTTCACAACCCGGATACTACTACAGCAGGGGTGCGGAACCTTTGGCCCACAGAGGTTTTGCATCTGGCCTGCGGAACCTCCTTGGGTTACTCCAGGGAACAGGACTTGGCAGGAATCCCTACTGTTATCTCAGATTGGAGATGACAGCACTGATGTGGGTCGTGGAGGTCTTGGCCAGCACTGGGAGGAGCAGCTGCTCTTTCCATCACCAGCCCAAATTTCCTCCATGCACCTCTTGACGCCCTCGGTGGAGACAGTAAGAGGCACGTGAAGGAGGCAGCTGGCACTGGGAGAAGCCGCTCCTCCCAGTGACAGCTGAGTATCTTTCTCCGTGCTGGGAGAGGCATGGAACTCTGTGCCTCTCCCAGCACAGAGAAAGGGAAAATGGGTGGGGTGATCATGTCAATGGATGTGGCTGCAGTTGTACCCACTGATACAATTCAGCCCCTGCCTTAAACTAGTTCTGCATCCCTGCACTACAGATCTGCATCGTGGCCAATCAGACCTCTGATAAAAGGATGAGGAGCAAGGCCTCCAATGAAGAGTACAGTGGGTCAGCCATTCATGTTGGCCCAATTCATGTTGGAGAAGGTGAGCTTTTCAAGTATTCTGGTCCCAAACCATTTAAAGCTTTATAGATAATGACCAGCACCTTGAATTATGCCTGGGAATGTACTGGTAACAGTGCAAATGGTACAAAAGTAGAGTTACGTTGCATAAAACGGGCCCCAGTAGTACTCTGGCACCCTCATTTTGTACCAGTTGAAGCTGCTGAACACTTGAAGGGCAGCCTCACATAGACCATGTTTCAATAGTCCGAAATCAATATGACCAAAGCATATGTAGCAGTGGCCAGGAAAGGGTGCAGCTGGCACACTGGCTGAAGCTGTGCAAAGGTTCTCCAGTACATGCAGATGATATTTCTACTAAACACTACACATTTCAATCACCTTCAAGGCTAAGAAGCCACAAGTGGGAGGCTGGTCAGAACAAGATCCAGTGTAGAAATGGTCCCAGTGTTTCCATTTAAGTTGCTCTATGTACTTAATGCAAGCTTCTACAGCAAGGCCATATTCACGTGGGTCCTCTTTTAAAGCCTTCTTTCTCCCCTACCCTTGCAATGTTTTCACTGCCTGGGATATAGCCCAGGAGGTAAACATTGGAAGAGGAATTTGGGGAAGTGATGATCTTCAAATTGAAGTAGAATTGATACACTTTGGTAAAAAATTATGGATGCAGCACTTGAACATCTGATTAGTGGGGAAGTTAACCTCACAAGTAATTTCTTGATGTTTGCATCCTTGATGTAAAGTTTGTGCCTGACAGTTGGGTGGCCGTTGTAATGTTTTGGGAGAATAAAAGGGGCATCACAAGGGAAAAAATGCAGGGTGCAGGGAGAGATGCTTTTCAGACAGAATGTCAATGAACTAATCCAGTGAAAATTGGCCTGCTTGGTTTCAGTCTAACCAACCCTTGTCACTATTGAGAAATTAAATTTTCTAGGACAACCCTGTTTGGCCCACTGCAATTGCATAACCAGTTTGACTGAAATCCTAAGTAAAACCATTAATCAGATCTTACGATGAGATTATTACAAACAGAAGCAGGGCTTGCATCCATCATTACATCATCTCCCTTTGTTTACATTAAAAAGCAAATACTTTGGCCTATTCATGTGTATTCAACTGAGGTTTTGTGCAGGAAAATTATAATTCCTGTGTCAGTATTAGTAGTAGCTTGCCAGTGTCAGAGCAGTGTCTTTATACAATATTCTTTATACAAGTGTATTTGTCAACATAAAATGCCCTGGTCTAAGTGCCCAGCATGTTTTAAAAGAATTTCCATTCCAAAAGTGTGCAACAGATTACATTTCTCCCAATGCTTTAAAAAGCAATTTAAAATAATTAGCATATTCTTAAAAACTATGCCTTAAATTCAAAGTACACTTCACTGTGAATGCATACAAAATTTCATTAATGCAAATCTGAAGCGACCATTACATATATCATGTTATCCTATATCATCATGCCAGGAGGTTGCTGTATAGTTTCCACCATTAGTGAAGGGCCCACAACCTGCTTCCTTTATGGAAAAAGGAAGTTCAGTAAAACTGAACGCCATCAGTTCAGTAAAACTGAACGCCATCAGTTCAGTAAAACTGAACGCCATCAGTTCAGTAAAACTTTGGTCCTGACAATCTGGAGTAGTCAGCCAAAGGGAGCAACACGCCTCTCTGTTAGTACATGGGCATATCAAAGTCGAGGTGTAATTTCCCTCGTAGTTCAACTGTTGTAGGTTGTGAATAAACCTTTCTATGTAAGTCATAAATGGTACATCAGTAAGGCTAGTGTATCTGCTGAACCTTCTTGAGTCTTTTTTTCTGAGTGAAATACTTGCTTACTAGTATGTGTGAAAATGCTTTGCCCACACAAAATATTCCAGTAGTCACTTGAAAGACCTAAAATTAAGAATGGCTGGAGTATGTCAAGTCAGTTAGTGGAAACAGATTTTTTTAAAAAAAAAAATTTGGAAGTCAATCTTTAGGCTGTTCTATATTAGTATTTTTAAAGAGTTAAAGGTGTTTATAATGTATCGCATAAGAACCTGAACATGAGATCTTTCTCCCACCTTCTATTATGCACGTACACACACACACACACGTATGTGTGTCTGTATGTATATGTGTGTGTATAGCTGCCTGGTTCAGGGAGAGGTGGTTGGGGAGTATCACTGCATGCTGCACAGAGACTTGGCTTTCGGAGTACCGGTACCTACTTCTTTCTTTGTGCAATGTTTCCTGCATGTCTTGGTCACTGAAGCACTGTAGCAGGAGCAGGAGAAACTGCCACGTAACCACACCCTTGGTTTTTCAGCATAGGAATGCTCCCTCCTTATTTCAAAATATGTACAGGATGTTGGAGCAAGCGATTCTTATTTGACATAGACAAATCTGTGTATGTGTGTGCATGCATGCATGTGTGTTACCTCTGTTATTCCTGGCAAAAGCCACCACATAATTTGGCCTGTGTCATTTTTCTTTAAATTTTGGAAATTAACACCTAGTTGTGAAGAAGATGACAACTTTAAAAGTGGCTTGAATGAAAAAATAAATAATCTTTCAGCAGCTGAAAGGCAGAGAAGGATAGTAATGTGTGTGGGGGGGGACTTTGTCATGTCTTATAGCAGAGAGCAAAGAGAATTAATGTCGCTTTTTGATGTAATAGGCAAAATGTTGCTGCAAAGCTTGATGTGCATCTATCTAATGAAAGACCATGTTAACAAATTATTAATCATACTGTAGAATTTGTAGGCCTTAATTTTACTTCAAAATTACACCTTCCTGGTAATAGAACACTTTTGGTTTGGTATATAATTTTGTTGTATAGGTCCTAATTATTAAGAGAAAATAGGTGAAGATGATTCATTAAGCAGACTTTAAGTTGGTGAAAGATGTGTAAGCTCTAGACTTGAAAAAACAAGAACATCTTACAAAATGGGAAAGATCCATAGAAACCAATCAGGGTGAGCAACTTCCATAAAACAGTTAGACACCTGATTTCAATAAGAGTCCCCTCCCCCAAAATACATTTCTTTCCCACAGCTTTGCTATTGATACTTGTAGGAATTATGTAACTTCTCGGGTGGATTCTAACATGCGCTTTCTAGGCTTTCAGTTGCTGTTTCATTTGGGGCTGTTCACACATCATGACGCTGTTTGGCAGCAAATTGTGGGTGAATTAATCCATGATTTGCAGGGACACGTGCTGTGTGTGAGTCACGTTTTCTGTAAACACCTCTCTCTGACTGGCAAGATCGGAGGTTGTCAGCATGATCTGCGAACCTGGACTGATGGGTAGTTTAGCGGTTAACCATGGTTTCTTGTAACCCACGATTTGCCACCATGATGTACGAACCAGGTCTTCGTATGTGAGGATGGCCTCTGTCCCTTGTTACACACAAAAGCACCTTTCTGCATAATTAAGGATGCTGCTGCCCAAAAAGCGCCTTTATAATGGGGAGCAGAAGACACTTTGTCTTAAACACACTCAGATAATGGTATTTTTTTCTTGTAAGTTGCCACATGAAACTGCATATATATTACAATGATGTGCATGTTTATTGGTAAACAATTCAGCGGAAGCAACAAGTCTTGTGGCACCTTAAAAACTAACAAATTTATTATGTCATAAGCATGGCCTACGGTCCACTTCATTGTCTTCTGACCTCACTGTTTACAATCCCTCCTACCGTGTGTGTGTTTGTGCGCACACATGTGTGTGTATACACAGACACGCATCCTGTAACTCAGGATAACACTTCGTGCATCTGATGAAGTAGTCCACAAAAGCTTAAATCTTTAAGGTGCCACAAGACTGCTTGTTTTTCTGCAAAAGACTAACATGGCTACCCCCCTGGAAATGTATTTATTGGAACTGACTCTCTGGTTAGTGTGCATGGGATTGCATCCATTTAGCCTTTTCTTAATTTTATTTATTATTTCATTTGTTCATAGTATTTCTGTACTGCCTTTCTACACCAATCAAGGTGGTTTACAAAAGGTTCAAATATAAAAACCAGAAGCAGATAAAGACTACAGCTACATATCTTTCTGTGTGTGTGTGTGTGTGTGTATACAGAGAGAGAGAGAGAGAGAGACTGGCTGGGAGTTCTTAGGTCCTTTTTCTGTCTAAACATGCATGGGATTGTGTCTTAAGTGACCCTGCCCTTGCTGCCCCTTATGCCTGGAACTGCCTCCCGTAACACCTTTATGATGCTGTCTCTCTCTTCCTTCAAATCTCTCTTCCCCCCCCCCCCCGGGGAAAAAAAAAACCCTTTTGTGGAAAGCCTTTAGCACAATCCCTTAGTCCTCATCCCTTGTTGAACTAAGCCAAAATACCTGTAACTAAGCAGAACATACTCTTCCCCTATTTCAGTGATGGCTAACCTTTTTGAGCCCGAGTGCCCAAACTGCAACACAAAACCAACTTATTTATTTCAAAGTGCCTTAAATTTGGCTGGAAGGAGGAGGGGGCACTAGCTAATCGGGCCCCGCTCTGTCTCAGGGCATGGCTCTTCACGGCGCGCAAAGATTCTGAGCTGTCTGTTCAGTTAGAAGGAGAGCTGGGTGCCTGCGCAGTCCGCTTCTGGGGGTGGAGATGTTGGAGTGTGCCTGCCTGTGGAGGCCAGTGAGGAATGAGTGGAGAGGAGTTACTATGGAAACCCAATGCTGAATGCAGAAGGGGACGGTCTTTTCGCGATCTGGCGACCAATGGCTCGAGTGCCCACAGAGAGGTTCCTGCGTGCCAGCTGTGGCACGCGTGCCATAGGTTCGCCATCACTGCCCTATTTACACTCACCTCCATTATCTTCTCCTCCCTCTATTGTCTCTCCTGTATTGAACTTTAGATTGTAAAACCCTTTAAATTGGCAGAGAACTGCATTTTTGTTAGCATGCAAAGCACTGTGCCCCATGGATTGCGTTATTACCGTATTTCACTCTAAATACTGAGGGCTATGCTGTGAAGAGCATAAAACATACAAAAATGTAGATATAATTTTCTTCTAATCCATCACACTAACAGTAAACTGATGAACAGCAGGGTTTTTTTGTTTTTAAAGTGCTGCGTTATATCTGGTGCTTTCCATCACTTCATCCCCTCCCCCCACCCCTTTTAGTATTGATGTTGTTTTTGAATGGACTCTGACACCAGCTGAGAGTTCTCATTGAAACCTCTTAGCACTGACCTAATTTTAAGATGTTTATAAAATCGTCTTATGTAGTTATTACTAAAGTCGTGTCTCCTCACATGCATGCACGCACGCATGCATCTCCATCTGGGATTGTTCCTTGTCATAGACTGCATTCTGATATAAATCAAGGGGGGGATAGATACTGTCTTAGTCATTCATACAGTGCTTATAACAGTAGGATTCTCACTGGGAATCCATGGCTTTTGTATACTGTTCAAATATAATTTGACACTGAATTCCAACACTTTCTATATATCTTTGAGGTACACATTATCCCTAATTAGTGGCCCATTTCTAGGAATTGTACTGCTATGTGATTGAAGTGCTACTCTAGCTTAGTATTCTACTCAAAGAAATATGTATATTTGCACACTCAGCAACACTGGAACATTTTTTGCAAGGATGGTCTGTGGTGGGGAATGACTCAAAAATGGAATGAACATTTGAGAGAAAGATTGCTGTAAAAAGTTGGGATGAGTTAACTACCCTGTTGATGCAAGAAGGCATCCATTTTCTATATATCCTGCCTGCAGGATTCCCAGCAGGATGAGGGTACTGAGCATTTGCTACCTGCATGGGCTAGAAAAACACTTTTTAAAGAGGAATGCTGACAGCCTGACATTCTTGAAAATCCCCCGTCAAATTTATCTAGGAAACAAGTGAGATTCTAATCCAGTGTGGTCATTGTGATGGTTATGACTAAATATACACTTATACGAAATCTAAATCTCTACCACCAAAATACTGTGAGGATTTGAGCTGAAAATTCTGAGTTCCATTTTCATATATGCTAATATCAGGTTAGTGTGACCCCCCCCCCCCATAGATTCATCCTTTTCAAGTGACAACTACATTGAGAGCCAAATACTGCTCTATATCATGCATCCTAATTAACAAGTCACCTACTCTGGGATAGATACAGTTAAAGTCCAGTGCAACTATTCTGTAACACAACTGGGTTGTGCTGGATTTCAGCCTTGGTTTCTTGTGGTTCTTTGCCAGCTAAGTTCCCCTCATTACATTCTGTGCCACAAACAAACAGCTTAACTGGTAGTGAAAATTAGATTTGTTCTTCTGACATCTTTTTTGTTTATCTGAAATGTTGCCAGAGGAAAATGTTTGTTCCTTCTCTCTATGTATTAAACTTCATTACGCATGTTCCAAGATGTAAAATGTTTTTCTCTGCTGCTAAATTTCCCCTCCACAGGGGATTACACAGCCTTTTGTCCATCATCTGTAGCATCTTAAAGCACTTCAGTCTTCATCTAGTAATTATTAAGGCTGCATTCATCACCTCCTGGTGAATGGAAAAGCAAGAACAGCTAAGTTCCTTGAGGGTAAGGGGCAAAATGGAAATGCAGCCTAGAATGCTGCATTATGTAGTGCTGTTATCTGAATAGTAAGACAAGTTAGTTGATTGATTTGCATTTGCATAGATTTGGATATGAGTAGGGCAAGGATGCCAACCTGCACCAGTCCCCCTAGCTATTTTTGCAACCCCTGCCAGACCTGCAGAGGTTGCCCGCCCCTGGACTAAATGACAACTAAATTGGGGGGGTGGGGCTTCTTAGTCACTTGTAAGGCCTTAAAATTCACAAGTATAGTTCCTCTGTACTTGGAGGTTCCATCTGATCTGCCCTAATAAAGTTCAGAACAACTGCCTTGCTCAATCACAGCAAACATTGACCTTCTACAGTATAGCATCCTGTTCTCAGTGGGAGCCATCTGAAGCAATGCCACGCACCATCACCACAGACAATGCAATGCCACATAATGATAAAGGATATAATTACCTTGATTCTTTGTTGGTTCTCCCCACCCCCCCCGCACCTCCCAGAAGAGAGAGTGGGTGTACTGACTTCACTCAACTCTCAACTGTACCCCTCCAGTGGAGACAGGCATTGGGTATGCAAGATCTTTGGTTGTCTCTTCCAGTCCACCACTCAAGAGTCCGACTATCACGTTATGCAGGCGAGCAGCACTGGTTGAGCTCAGCTTTCTTGCTTCCTGTTGGGCCCTCCAAGGCAAGGAGCCATCAGAGAGCTGCAACAAGTTCAGCTCTGCACCAAAAAAAAGAGAGGACACTGAACTGGAACCAGTTTACTTGGGGGCAGTGCCCCATTAATTGTGGCCCTATTTTTAATTGATTCACAGAAGTTTAATCAATTAATTGAATTATCATTTCAGGCCTGGTATTACAAATGCAAGTTACAAAGCATAGTTTCTATCTGCTTCTCCATAAAGATAGGCAGACTTCTTAACAATGGATTGAAAAGTAAATTGCAATTTCATACCTTGTTGAAATGTCCTTATAAACTAAATACGAAATATTAGATCTATTGTAATGGTTATGATGGTAAGTTGGAGCTCTATTCCATTACACTAGAATAATATGAGGTTGGTTCTTTTACTTCATAGTTTTTCCAAGCACACAGTACTGTGTAGGAATATGTGGCAGACCTAAAACAAGTTCTGTTACAGGGCAACTGAACACATGCAGGTCTGTGAATGGTTATTTTCAAGACAGATATCCAGTCAGCAGTCAAGACTGAAGAATAATTGAGGGCCAGCCTGTCTGTTGGGCAGCTGAAAAATTTGTTCAGCTGCTGGGTCAATACCAGATGAAGGGCTAATGTGGAACAGGGAAGGATTCAAGTTATGTAGAAGTGCATTACTTTCTCCCTGTCTAGATTACCTAGTTGTCTGTCACCATAGTAGTGATTTGAGCATTTCTTAAACACTTTCTGTTTTGCGTGATAATATACCACATTATTTCCCCCCCCCCCAAAAAATAAAAGTGAACTCAGAATGGGCACGGGAAATTTCAGGTAAAGGCATATGCCAGCCTAGAGATGAGAAGGCCTGGGGGGAAAACTGGGGGGGGGGAGAACAGACCAGAAATCTCTGTGGGAAGAAATGGGGAAAGCGGTGGTGGTCGTGGTCGTGGTCATGGTGGTTTTCATTCCCCCCCCCCCAGCCTTCACATTTTTGTGCCAGTCATAGGTGAGTCCCAAGAACAAGCTTTCTTCTCCCACTCCAAAACATGCCTTTTGGATTAGCAACTCATGGCTAAGTGTAGGCTTCACTATGATAGTAGATGTAATAGCTGATCTCTTAGTAGGCTGGCTTGGTTGATCCTCATTTTTGTTTTGCATTTCATCTCATTCCTCTTATCACAGAAGTCCTGCTAAGTATGTTGATATCATTTGAGGGAAATATGTCATGTTCCATCTAAGAAATGCATTCCCAGAGTAGATTGGCAGCAATGAGTCCCATAAAATATGGAAATGAATGAAACCTGTTTGGATGGCTTGGTGTTTATTACTGTTGATTCATTCAGTTTCATAGGTTATTTCCCCTTCTCCAAGGTGCTATCACCTAGCAAGAGTGTTGTTATATATCCTTTAATGTGTATATCCTTGTCCCTTGAGCAGAAATATTGGTTATACAGGAGTATGAATTTCCAGTTCATTAGTAGGACTTCTTATCATATCCTTCTAACCCACAAAACAATGTAAACTGCTAAGCTCTCACCAGTCCCCTTCTCTCCCCCCCCCCCAACTGTTTCCCATGTGTCAGCTTCTGGGAAGCAAATCTTTGTGGGCTTAATATGTTAATCTGTAGTTGTTCCATGGGATAAGGCGGCTGGGAAGGATGCCCCCTGTGAGTAACTGAGTACAGTAATTACTCCAGTGAATAATTGACCCTTCTATACTCTGCAGATGAAGCATTGTAAGTTGAAGTGTGAGTGTGTGTGTGGTGAGGAAGTGCAGGTAGGGGCAGTGAGGGATGATGGGAATTGCAGTCCAACATCTGGAGGGTCACACATTCCCAATTCCTGCTCTAGAAAATAGGATCAAAACACCTTTCTCTATGTAGCTACTACTGTAGCAGCTACTTTTCCTGATGCAAGAGCAACATTCTCCCCCCCCCCCGCCCCCATCTATGGTGTGACAGCTAGAATGTTCTTTTCCTCTGCCATGAATAGAATTTCATTTTCACTGCCGCTTGGCTTAAAGAGGAAAAAAAAGTAGTGGGCTAGAGAGGTAGCCCCATCTTCTACAGCATCTCATTCTGAACATATGTGCCATGTTTGTGAACGAGGAACTTTTGTATGGATTGATTGAAGAAAACTGATAGAGGAAGAGATACTGTCTGACTCTCCTTATTTGCCCTCTTGGGCTGGATGTGGGAAGATCAGCTCTATTTCTCCTTTTGATTAACTCCTTTAAAAAAAAAAAGCCTAGAAATATGATTTTTTGTAATTAGCAAAGGGATCTCTTCTGGTATATACATTTATGAATGTATGGAAAAGGCTTCATATTGGCAGCTGGGAAAATGGTTGCTTATATAACTGTTCAGGAATTTGAAAGTAAAATTTTCTCCCCAAAACCTGTTCCTGCAGATGTAGAGATAATACACCAGTCTTTTTTTTCCCCTTCTCCCCCCCCCCCCCTTGTTATTCGGAAGGGGATATTTCTGTTTCTCTGGTTGCTGGAAGACAAGGGGTTCAGCAATTAAACAATTCTTTGTTCTAGTTTTCTTTTGGGTGTCCTGTTCTTGAGACAGTTTTGGCTTTGGGCTTACCTTCTGTGATTTTTGCAAGGAGATCATGAAGACTTGGTGGGTTGTAAACCGCCCAGAGAGCTTTGGCTATTGGGCGGGATGATGATGATGATGATGATGATGATGATGATGATGATGATGATGATATGACCACAGGTCTTAGGTTGCCAACCCTTGCTTTCAGCAAAGCTCTTCATTCTGGAGGTCACACATGCAGCTGTTTCAGTTCCTTTCCAGGAGGAGACAAAGGGAGAAGCATCTGACTTCTAAGTTATTTCCTCTTTGTTAATAAGAAATGTTGCCATTTATTGCAGTGAGGGGAGAACCGGAATACATTTTAAAATTAGGTGTACCATTCCAACTGACTTTAGAGAGAGGCATGATATTTATTTATTGAACTCTCAATTTATCCACACAGTAGGAAGAATGCTGTCAATAGCCTTGTGAGCTTCTGTTTAAAACTCCGCATGAAACGAAAAAAGGGGAGAGAACTAGGTTCTCAGGATGCAAACTTTATTAAATAGAGACGCCCAAAGCGTTTCTGCCTGTTAAGGCCTTCCTCAAGGGGTTGTAAAAGAGTCTGCAGATTTCTTAAACAACTGAAGTGTCTTTCACTGTTTTAGTGTCACCACTAAATCCTTTTTTCGGCCTTGAAAAAAAAAACAGGCCGAAACGCGTCGGGCTTCTCTATTTAATAAAGTTTGCATCCTGAGAACCTAGTTCTCTCCCCTTTTTTCGTTGCTATTGGATGCTCTTCTCCTCTGGTTTCTGTCTTAAAACTCCACATGCAAAATCCTTCTCCAGTGTTGTTTCCTACATGAATAATATTTCCCCCCAGTTAAGCTACATCCTAATATTCATGGCTTCAGATTCTACTGGACTTTGTGTAAATTACTGGGCCCCATCAGTGTGTTGCCAAACACCCATTTGCTTATTACTGTCTCATTATTCCTTCACTCCATAGCTCTCTAAATCGGCATTGGTCACCTGAAGCTTAATAGTGGCACCTAGGAATATGTAATATTTTTTTCAGCCCCACTTGTACTTTAGCAGATGTCCCTTATTTCAGAATACTGAAACTGGGCAGAGAATATACCAGATTGCTGCCCCCCAGCAACCTAAAAGGCTGTACATCTTGCCCCCCCCCCTTTTTGGTAAGGAAACGAAGATACTCATCAGCCTACCTCCTCTCTCTCTCTTTGTGCCATGCATACGAAACTTAAGGTAGGCTCCATGCAAAGACAACTCCTTTGGTTGCGCCAGTAAACAGTACAAAATGTACTGTGAAGGAAGGGTGAAATGTTCAGTCTCCAGTACATGAGTTGACTTTTGTTTTTTGGCCATGTCAAAGCCAGAAACTGTGAGCAAGAATGTGAAAAGGCTTCCTCCTAGTGACTAAACCTTGGAGCAAACATGTTGCCTCAAACAGTGAGCAACTACCGCAGTATAGTCAATTTTGGAAAGAGGTCAGCATACTGTCTCTGCTGTGAAACTGTGATGAGTGCTTGAAAAAGACATCTTGAGACTTCCCATGTAATTAACCCTTTGAAACTCCTCTTTCTTTCTACAGATTACCTTGCTAACCATGGCCGTTTGAGCGAGCCTGAGGCCAGGCGCAAATTCTGGCAAATTCTCTCTGCGGTAGAATACTGTCACAGCCGGAAGATTGTGCACCGTGATCTCAAAGCTGAAAACCTCCTGCTTGATAACAACATGAATATTAAAATAGCAGGTACCCCAGAGACATTATTCTTTTATTCATTAACCCTTCTCTCTCCTCCAGGTGGCTTTTGCCAACTTCCTATGGCAACACTAGAGGAGGAAGAAAGATGGAGAGGCTTGCCTGATCACACACTTTGTGTTATGGGTGATTTAGCATGTTGGCACTAAGGGCTTGCTAAAAATAGCCCCTACTTGTATTCCCCCCCCCCTCTTCTTGGGAAAATGGCAGTAATTTTGTAGGGTTTTATTAATTTTTGTAGTGTCATGGCAACTCGCTAGCTCTTCCAGATGTGCAGGTTACAATCAAATTAATCAAATAATTCTTCTGTATTAAAAAAAGAAGCAGAAGCAGCTCAAAATGGAAACTTTCTGAGTTATTTTAGCATGCTTGATTTAATTTTAATTACAAATTTAGACACAGCAGATGTTCCTTGCATAGGATAATTTTCTTTTGCCTCAATATAATGCAAAGGATCCTTGGATTGCCAGACCAGAATTTCAAAAATGAGGGACACTCTAAAGCAGAACATTTTTAAGCTGCTGAGAGTTCTATAGAGCTGTGGAGTTCTTGGAATAAAAGATGTCTGGCAGCATTTCCAGATGGTGTTTAGCTCCAAGGAGGAGGGAATAATGACTGTTTAGGACTTCTTACCATTTACTTATGTAGGGATAGACAACGATGGGAAAAGAAGAGCAGCTGCAGCAAAAGAAAAGTTTGCAGTAAAGTTAGCACAGTGCTGCCGTCAAACACTAACTCCCGGCAAATGGGCAGGATAATTACCTTATATAGCCCATACACCTGCACTGCTGCAGTGAACACAAGCACCCGGGGTTGACTTGATGGGTATCATGGAATACTTTTTCCTTCATTTAGAAATTGCTCCTATCTTTAAGGGATCTCTTTACATTTGGCAAACCATGGGCATAGAGCTTGCATGCAAGTAGATCCTTTGCAATATACGTTGGACAGGAAAATGGGATACAAGTGCTATATTAAGAAACAATTTAGTGAAATTCAGTGGATGATAAAGCTTTGAAGCACTCAACACTGAAAGATTTGGAGGAAAGTAAAATTTGTTTCTACAGTAAAATGGCTACCTAAGTGTATATTGGAATGAGATTTTCTTTCGCAGGATAGGCAGAATAGTCAGTATTTTGTTCTTGTACCTCTGAAGCAAATGGTTCACTGACATACAAAGAACTATTTTGAACTAATGTGTTCACTTAAAACACCATTGATATTTTCCCCCACCCCATTATGACTGGAAATTTACATTGTAAAGCAGAAGTTGGGGAATGGGGAAGTGTTCAGTTCCTCACACTATCTAGTTTGCAGTGCTAGCTAAAATGGGGCTATTTCCAGATCTCCTTTTGCACCTCTCTTGGGGCAGAAAAAGAAGGATTGAAGGATAGCAAAACTACAGAGGAAAAGACCAACATATATCTTGTTTATATCAATGAACTTGTGTATTTCATGTTGTGACAAGAACCTTCCCCTCCCTCTTCTGCAGCGGGCAGCATCTCTTTATTCATCAACTGAAGTTCCCCTTGTAGCTTTGTCCATTGTAAGATACTTTAGGTGTCATGAAAATCAAGTTAGAAATGGGGTATCTGTACATGGTCAATGAGTGTCTTGATTTTTCCTACATCTGTCGGCTGATGCTTCCAGTGCAACCTAGCTTAGTTTAATTTCTTGTGATGCTTGTAGGCCTCTGTATACTCCAAGAAGACTTCATTGTTGAAGAAGTCAACACTAAAATAGAATTATTATGTCACTGTGACCTAAAGGCTCGAAGTTTACATTGTATATGAACAAAGTTGCCTGCTTGCTTAATGTACTTACTACTTTTTTATTCTCCCCATCCTCCAAACATATATGGCTTTACTTCCGTTCACAGTAACCTTGTAAGGTAGGTTAGCCTTACTGGCCCAAAGTGGCAAAGCAGGGATTTGATGCTGGCTATCCCCCATTTTCAATCCAATACTCATTCCACCATATCACATTGTCTTTTAACTTGTATTCCATAAGAGCAAAAGAGTCCTGTGGGATCAGACCAAAGGCCCATCTAGACCAGGATCCTGTTACCAACAGCGTCTACCGCAATGATTCCTGGAAGCTTACAGTTAGGTAGAAGGCAATAGCCCCTTCTCTGTCATGACATGCGAGCCCTCCCATTGCCTCTGAATGTAGAGATTCTATTTAGCTATCATGGTCCATTGTTGTTGATAGACCTATCCCCCATTAATTCATGCCTTGGTCTCCTCTCGCCTAGACTACTGTAATGTGCTCTATGTGGGGTTACCCTTGAAGACGGTCCGGAAGCTTCAGCTGGTACAGAACGCGGCGGCTCGCCTGATTAAGGGCAGCCGCCAGCGTGATCACATCACGCCAGTGCTTAATGAGTTGCACTGGCTACCAGTTGCTTGCCGAGCCGAATTCAAGGTGTTGGTTTTGACCTTTAAAACCCTACACGGCTCTGGCCCAGCTTATCTCAAGGAGCGCCTCCAGCAACATCAAGTAGGCCGCTCAACAAGGTCTGCCACGGACGGCCTTCTCCTTATCCCATCAGCCAGAGCAGCCAGGCTGGTGGGGACTAGGAAGAGGGCCTTCTCTGTGGCAGCCCCCACATTATGGAACTCCCTCCCTAGTGACCTTCGCCATGCCCCCTCCGTGATGAGCTTCCGCCGTGCATTAAAAACATGGCTGTTCAGGCGGGAATATGGGGTGGGTTAGGTTTTTAATAAGAATTTTTTATATTGTTTTAATTCTTATATTTTATTGTGTTTTTTGGTTGTACATCGCCCAGGGTGGCCGGGTGACCTGCCAGATGGGCGATTGATAAATATAATAAATAAATAATAATAAATAAATTTGTCTAATTTCCTATCAAAGCTAATGTCCATCACCACATCATTTCATACTATTTATGCTCAGTGTATGAACTATGTATTTTTGAATGACTTTTGGGATTCCTCTTTTGAAATTTAAGCAATTGTTATCTGGCTGTGTGATGCTGGAGCTGTCTTGCCTGCTTGAAGATCTTGTTTGCTCTTCTCTAAAGTAAAATTAATACTGACCTTATTTTTTAAATATTGAATCTCTTTCCTTTGTGAAAAGACCTTGCCTTTTCCAGTTAATATTTGTCCGGGCATTTCCCCTGAATAATCAATACTTAATTACCATTCCTTAATTACCTCTCATTCAGACTACTGTAATGCACTCTACATGGTGCTACCCTTGAATAGTGTTCAGAAACAACAGCTAATGCAAAATGCAGAGGCCAGACTAATGTTTGACCTGTGCTTTACAAACCATATATCACCAGTCTTGAACCAGCTTCTAGTTTGTTTCTGAGCCCAGTTCAAGGTGCTGGTTGGAGCCAGGGTATCTGAAAGACTGCCCCATCCTGTATGAGCCTGCACGTAATTTCAGGTCTTCGTTGGAGGCCCTGTTGCTCATCCAACTACCAAGAGAGGCTAGGTTGGTGGGTACACGAGACAGGGCCTTTTCTGTAGCAGCACCCTGGTTGTGTGTGGAACTGCCTCTCGGGGGAAGTCAGGTTGGCTCCATCCCTTCTGAGTTTTAGACAGGCAGTAAAAACTGCACTGTTTCGCGAGACCTTTATTAATTGTTTTTGGCCTGTTTTAAAGAATTTTTGTTTCTGTTTTTATTCTGTGATGATTGTATTGTGTTATTGTAATGTTTTAAATTAGACATCACTTTGAAGTGTGCAGAAAGATGGTGATGATGATGATGATGATGATGATGATGATGATGATGATATGATAATAAATAATGACAATGAAATTAACCAAAAGCTCAGTGTATGGTAACCTTAGATGGATACAGACAGCGAATTACGTATGGTAACTTACTACAGTGGAGCATGATTACCACACTGATTATTTGTGTGGTGATTTTTATTAGTCTCCTGCCGCTACCCCAGATTTGTGATCAGTTTGGTAAAATTGTCTTCACACTTGTGAGGACAACATGGATGATTGACTTAGCAAGCTACAGTATATGCACTGTGGTAGGTTTATTGGTAAATTATTGTCTGAATTCTATGTCAGTTCTCGGGTGGGGTGGGGAGGGTGTGGCAGAAAGAACAGCTAATGTTTTGTGTCAGACTTCAAATTTCTCGGGAGAGAATGCAGTCCTCTTGGCTATTCTGAGAAAATATTCTTCTAGTTAGATTTTGCAGCATTTTGAGAGGTGTATAAAGGCCGATGGATCCTCGGAATGTGTATCCATCTTCCATGTGCTGTGAAGGGGGTGACACAATATTCTTGCTTCAGTGAGGCCCTTTTCCAAAGGGATGCAGCAGTGTGGGCCTGACTGGTCATTGCAGCACCTTTGAGCCTGCAGAGATGCTCTTTTGTTATTCTTAGCTCAACTCCTTAAAGTCCACATTAGCTTCTTTAAAGACCAGGAGGGTTAAGCCCGGTGGAGTAGCTTGAACATCAGAGTGATGCTGTGTAGAGCAGAGACCCCCAAGATCTGATTGCATTTGGGTCATTCGAAGGAAAGTGGGCATGGGAGAGATTAGTATTTTGAAAGGGTGCACAGTAGTCTTTTCTGCTGCGGGTGGACCATATAACATGCATTGACGTCAGAACTGGGTGATCAGTGATCAGTATTCAGTTCCTGCAGTGGGTCAGGTTTATTTATCTTCTCTCTGTCTCTCTCACTCTCACACACACACCTCTTCGCAATTGCTGCCTTGCTCACATTACCAAATAACAAAAGTTCCACACGTATCCCCACTGAAGCCAAGTAACTTGACTTCTGCTAACAAACAGATCCACTTCCTTAAATTACTCCCCTTTTAAATTCATTTGTGCTTTTTGGACAAAGGAGTTTTCAAATTTGGGGACTTGAGACCTTTTTTAAACCAATGGAGCAAGTTTAGTATATAGATCAATCTGGTGTGTTTAGTACTTGGTCTCAGAAACAAAAAGCAACTCTTGAAATCTAGGAAGGAAGACCAGAGACCAAGCTTGTGGGAAGCCTCCATAACATGGAAGTCCTCCATGGGCTTCCATTCTCCCCCTTTTCAAGGGTGGGGTCGGGGAGAAAGTGAAAAGCCAGCAGTCACTACTCAGGTTATTTCTCTCTCTCTCCATCCAGCACTGTCACCTTCAACCTTCTCAGACCCAAGGCCCACCTCTTAACTATAACCACAACATGCAGCATGGGATCCCACGTTCATTTGTTTAATCATTCATGGCCCCCTTCCTGTTTTTCTTTCTAGGGCAGGAGTAGGTAACCTGGTGTCCTGCAGATGTTTTGGCCTACACCAGTCTAAAACATCTGGAGGATGCCAGGTTGCCTATCCCAGTTCTACGGTGACCAGATATAAGGGAGGACAGGCTTTCTGTCCCCTTTAAAAGTTGCACAGAAGAGGGAATTTTGGTAGATGCAGCTTCTTGAGCAGGGGCAGGGACAGTTGGACTAGCTCAAATTTGTTCTTCTACACAACTATTAAAAAGCCAGAAGAGGCTTGTCTGGCTCTGTAGATGGTAAACCTCTTTCTCTAATTAAAACAAGAAAATGGTGCTGCAACCCACCTTAGGTTGGGGCACATCATCCTAATTGTGGGTCCCAACCCCCCAATTCAAGACCAGTGCTCTTTGTAGAAAGATAGATATAGCAGCCGTTGTCTCTGTATCTCCCAGCTGGGCAAACGCAATGGGGCTGACAGATCTAGTGTTCTCTTTTTGCTCCTCTTGCAGAAGACAAGTCCACCTACCTGTCACATTGTGTTTAGAACAGAACCCTTTCTAAGACCAGGCAGCATGAGGGACTGTTTTCTCCTTTGGGCAGTAGCACAAGAGAGCCCAGTATCAGCCTTCAGAACTAAGGGGCGTAGCGTAGCTGGCTGGGGCATGCTGGGAGTTGTAGGCCAAAAACATCTGGGGACCCAAGGTTGGAGAACACTGTTGTAGAGTATCTTAAGCAGAACTCTGTTAGGGAGGCTTCCTGCTGGGCTAACTGTTTTTCCTCCTTCCTGGAAGGGTTAGAGTGAAGGGCCTGGCATCAGGGAGGCTGCACAAAGCTATCTTGCTTGGCCATCGGGACCATCCTTACCCCAGGTGAACAAATGACAGGTTATTTGCGTGTGTGTGTGTGTGAGAGAGAGAGAGAGAGAGAGAGAGAGAGGTGCATGCTGTTCTATATTTACATCTAATAACATTCATATGAACTTAGGTTGTTAGGGCTGACATGTATGTAGGCTTTATAGACAATCAAGTGGGGTGTATGCCAGCAGTAATGCCTGGTGCACTGCATCTCTTATGGGTACAGTTGCATGTGTTGTGGGAACCTGTGGCCCTCCAGATGTTGTTGGACTCCAACTCCCACAATCTCTGACCGGTGGCCATGCTGGCTGAGACTGATGGGAGTTGGGATTCCAACAACATCTAGAGGGCCACAGGTTTCCTACCCCTGGTTTAAGTATTGGAGTGGGGCAGAAGTACCACATCCAAACCAGTGGTTACAGTTATTTTAAATAAATATGTTTCTTCTTCGTGGTCTCTGTGCATCACACATATGGACTCTGCGCCTGCGTAGGTAGGGATTAGAGCACTTAAGTAATAGTCAGGTATTGTCCATTAGATCTTCGTCCTGGAACTGGCTCCCATATAATCTAAAAGGATGGAGGTGCACTCTTCAGTGTTATGCTCCAGGAAGGGAGGCAGACTTAGGAACTAACAGTTCTTCTTCGTGGTCCCTGTGCATCACACATATGGGCTCTGCGCCTGCGTGGAGACCATTTCGGGAAGATTCTAAAGCTGAGGCAAATTGGGCGGGAACCCCTCCACCCGCGCATCTCCTCTCGCGGGTTCCCGCCCTCTCCCTCAGTTCCTCTTCGACCGCCATCGCATTTGGTAGCGTTTCGAGAGGTTCTACTACTCTATCTAGAGATTCAACTAATTCTTTCTGAGGAATTCATTCAAAATAATCAACTTTCCCCCCGTTCATCGTGGGATCATCGATCGACTAAATTCCGTTTGGCTATGGCTCCGAAAGCCCCATTTCGCAAATGTGTGAAATGCGGCACTAAGCTCCCGCCAGCGGACGGGCATTCTCTTTGCCTCGTCTGTCTCGGTGAGGGGCATAACGTGGAGACCTGCCACCACTTCCAAGCCTTCACAAAGCAGGCAAGAAGGCACAGGGCAGATAAATTGGCTGCCATTTTATGGAAAAAGGCTCTCCAACTGCCTGTGGAACAGCCCACCCTCTCGGTGCGGCCTAGTACCTCTCCGTCCCATACCGTGTCCTCGGCGGCCGCCCAGGACAAATATATGGAGGCGATGATCTCGAAAAGCAAGATCAAAAAGGCACGGAGAGAAAAGGAGGAGGCCAAAAGACAGAGCAAAGAGAAAAAGGAGAAGGCAAGGAGATTGGCAAAGAAGTTAGCTGCTTCGCTCTCGGGCTCGAGATCGACGCTAGCTCCTGAATTGACTGACGTCGTGCCTGCAGAAAGCCCGGCTGGGCAGAAGTCTCCTCCCCCCACGGGGGCTTCCTCGTGCTTGAGGGACCCAATGCCTTCTTCTCCTCCCAAGAGTTCTTCGGGCTCGAAGAACCCCGCTCTAGCACTCTCGGTATCGGAAGGCGAAATACAAGACTCTCCATCGGATCCGAGGCCGTCGGAGCTCAGATTCTAGAACTCTCCAAACTCCTCCTCCAGCTCACTGCTCACCAGTCCGGAGTGTACGAGCTCGTACACCTCGGACCCGGTCGAGATCCCTCGAGATCGAAAAAGTCAGGATTACCCGGGATTGGGCATCCTCCAGATCTACTGACTCTCATCGGCCTCGGGATCGTCCGCGCTACAGAAAGCGCTCATTTGATTCCAGGGACTCAAGGTGTTCCTCTACGTCTCGATATGGCTATCATCGTAGACGATCTCCAATGTTCGATTATAGGTACCAGCCAAGCAGGTACCGATCTCGGGACAGGTCTCCGGTTCGGCGACAATCACCTCGCAGGGACGCTAGACTATCTCCACCTAGACGAGAAGTAGCACGTGCGAGTCCCAGGAGGTCTCCTCCTCCAGTTCGACCAGCAAGGCAAGAGGACCAGCTGACTACTGTGTCAATAACAGCAGTGTCTCGGTCTCGTAAGTCGTCAACTCCAGGGTCTCCCCTTTCCGACTCGGACTCCCTATTGTCCTTGTCCCCGTCATCGACGTCCCCGGACCAGAACGTCTCGACCCAAGCCGCCGTGTCCCCTTCCGAGGACATGGGCACGTTCCAAGACCGGGTCCTCCGAATGGCCCAGGCCCTAGGTCTCGAGACTGCAGTCGAAGAAAAGAAAACTGTCGACCTGCTCTTCGACACAGTCTCCAAATCACTGGGCCCGACGCTGCTGCCAATCACCCCAACGATGCTGGAGACAGTACAGGGCTCATGGAATTCACCGTCCACAGCCCCACCTGCAGCAAAGCGCCTTGATGCGCTTTACAAGATCCGACCAGACACAACCAAGTTCCTTTTCTCCCATCCCGCTCCCAACTCGGTGATCGTTGAGTCGGCCCAATCCAGATCGGGGAGGCAACACTCCACCCCCTCTGACCCCGAAGGAAAGCGCCTCGACAACTTTGGAAGAACCGAGTCTACACCTCGAGTGCTCTAGGGATCTGAGTTGCCGGCTATCAAGCTACCATGGCAAGGTACCAGCTTTTCCTTTGGGAGAAAATGGGAAGTCTAATCGATTATCTACCTGACGAGAAAAGGGACTTGGCTCGCGTCTTCCAGGCCAAGGCTACAAATACTTCCAGGCAGCAGATACATACAGCCAGGCACCAGGGAGACTGCCATGGAAGATCACTAGTAAGTGCTGTCGCCCTGCGCTGCCACACTTGGCTCTGATCCTCGACCTTGACGACGGAGACCAAAGCGAAGATAGAAAACTTACCTTTGACGGAATCGGCCTATTCAACTATAAGACGGACGATTCCCTCGACGTGGTACAAAAAGCCCAAGTGAACGCGAGGAAGATGGGTCTGCTTCCACCACCCTCCTCCAAACCTTTCAGACGCCGCAGGTGGGCTCCGTATCCGACCGCTATAGCTTCTGCCCAACCGGGCCATCAACAGCAGCAGTGGCAGGACAGTCGTACTCGTCCACAGCAGTCCCGGGCACCGAGTCGTCAGTACCAGCAACAACGGTACCGGGGCTCCCGTAAAGGAGGCGACTTTCAAAAACGGCACGTTTGACTTATGCGAAGGCCTGACCGACATCTGTGCTCCGATCCTCCCGGCTCGACCTCAGTTTGGAACTTGACTATCCCTCTTCCTACCATCCTGGAAGAAAATTACCACCGATCGATGGGTCCTGAACATTATCCAGCATGGATATAGGATCGAGTTCGACGCCCTCCCGCCCTTTGTTGGCATCCACACCACGCAGCCATCCCACACGCTGCGGGAAGAGGTCGCTTCCTTGCTGCACAAGGGGGCCATCCAGATGGTCCCTGCTCACCTTGCTCAGGACTGGCCTTTATTCTAGGTATTTCACGGTGACAAAGAAGGATGGAGGGCTCCGACTGATCCTGGACCTACGTTCAGTAAACTTCTTCATTTCACCCAAGAAGTTTCGGATGGTAACTCTCCAATCGATTTTGCCACTTCTCTGCAAGACCGACTGGTTTGCGTCCATCGATCTCCAAGATGCGTATTTTCACATCGGGATTCATCGAGACAGCCAGAAATATCTGAGGTTCAGAGTTGGATCCGACACTTACCAGTTTCGAGTTCTTCCATTCGGTCTTTCGACGGCACCAAGAGTCTTTACCAAATGCATGGCCGTAGTCTGCGCGGCCCTCCGGATTCAGGGAGTGATGCTCTATCCTTACCTGGACGATTGGCTATTAGTCGCTCCGTCTGCTCCGGAGCTGCGAAACTCTCTCCGCCTGACTATTGACATGCTGAATTCTCTCGGACTCTGTCTCAACAAGAAAAAGTCCACACTTCACCCTACTCAGAGGATCCAGTTCATCGGAGCACTGCTGGGCTCTACTGTCGGTCTCGCCTTCCTACCCAAAGACAGAATTACAAAGATACTTGCCCTTGCACTAAAACTTCAGAAAGCAACTTCGTGCACGGCCTATGCGATACAACAACTTCTCGGACTCATGGCATCTTCGATATCAGTCGTCCCCTTTGCCCGACTTCGCATGCACCAGCTTCAAAACTGGTTCGTAAGGTCGTTCGATTCCAAGACGAACGCCCACCGAACTCGATTGTCTATCCCGGCCAGCATCAAGCAGTCCCTGAACTGGTGGACCGGCTTGGGGAACCTGGCGAAAGGTCTCCCGTTTCAACCTGCCTCACCAGCACTCACGCTCACGACAGATGCCTCTCTCCTGGGCTGGGGAGCACACTGCGGTTCCCACAAAGTGCAAGGCTCTTGGCCTCCACAGGACCGTGGGAAGCACATCAGTGTATTAGAGCTGCAGGCAGTCTGGAATGCGATGAGGTCTCTCGAATTCGTACTGCAGGGAAAACGAGTACAGGTGGTTACGGACAATACAACAGTGGTAGCCTACCTAAACAAGGAAGGTGGCACCCGTTCTCTTCGCCTGACTAACCTCACCCTTCGTATATTCATCTGGATGATTCCCCGTCGAATATTGGTGAGAGCCATCCATATCGCTGGGAAAGACAACACCCTGGCGGATGTCCTCAGCAGAGTATCTATCAGCTCTCACGAGTGGCAACTCGAGGATCGGGTTCGACAACACCTTTTTCGTCAGTGGGGTACTCCAACAGTAGATCTATTCGCCACTACAGAAAACACAGCGTGCAAGACGTTCTGCAGCAGGGCGGGCCACGACAAAGCGTCGATTGGGGATGCCTTCCTCATAGAATGGACAGGGACTCTGTTTTACATGTTCCCACCAACTCCGTTGCTGACCAGGGTCGTCTCGAAGATCCAGTCCGACTGCACAAACTGCATCCTAGTAACCCCTTGGTGGCCGAGACAGCCATGGTTCACTTCTCTCCTTCGCCTGTCAGAAGGAGAATACCTTCACCTGCCGAACTCGGTAACGATACTCTCACAAGCTCGAGGCACGCTTCCTCACCCGAATCCGACCGTTCTGAAACTCACGGCATGGCGCATACGATACCGAGCTCCCTTCCTCCGGAACTGAAGCTGGTTTTGTGAGAGGCTTTGAAACCGTCCACTAGAATTTCCTATGCTAGGAAGTGGAAAGCCTTCTGTGAGTACCTTGGGGAAATGGAAGTGCCCTATCCTAGCGCTCCTATCCCTCAAGTACTGCAATTCCTCCTTCATTTACAACACAAAGGCCTGACAATCAGTTCCCTAAAAGTGTACTTGGCGGCTTTATCAGCTTACCATACTGGTAAAGACAGATTTACTTTGTTTTCATACCCCCTGGTGAAACAATTCATGAAGGGATTAAAGAACATTGCACCTCCAGTTCGATCAATCACTCTGGTCTGGGACCTTCAGCTGGTCCTACAAATGCTCATGTCGAAACCTTTCGAACCCATGGCTACCGCAGATCTTCGGCTGGTCTCATTTAAAACTGTGTTCCTCATAGCAATCACTTCCGCTAGGAGAGCCTCTGAACTAGCGGCGTTAAGGGTAGATCCACCATACCTTAACTTTCACAAGGATAAAGTGGTGTTGCGCCCAGACCTGACGTTCCTCCCTAAAGTGGTCTCTAATTTTCATCTAAATCAAGACATCATCTTGCCAGCATTTTTTCCAACTCCAACGTCCTCTTTGGAGCGCCAGCTACACATGCTGGATGTCAGGAGGGCCCTTGTATTCTACAAGGCGCGAACCGAGTCCCTTAGAAAGTCTCCCTGTCTTTTCGTTTGCTACAGCGGTCCTTCAAAGGGCGTTCCGACCTCGAGTCAGAGAATCTCTTCCTGGATCGTGAGCTGCATCAAATTAGCATACGAGCTCAAAAGACTGCCAATACCTGTCTCGATACGAGCTCATTCCACCAGAGCAATTTCAACCTCCACGGCTTTTGCAAGAGGTGTCTCTATGACGGATGTTTGCAAGGCGGCTACTTGGTCCATGCCTTCGACATCCGTGACTCACTATTTATTTATTTATTTATTATTATATTACCAGATCGATGTCCCATCCCGGAGGGACAATGCATTTGGCAGAGCTGTCCTTTCCTCGGTCCTCCAGTAACTACGACACTGACTCTACACCGGTAAGTCAGCTTGCTACTCTGCCCATATGTGTGATGCACAGAGACCATGAAGAAGAAGGACAAGTTGCTTACCTGTAACTGTGGTTCTTCGAGTGATCATCTGTGCAGTCACACAACCCGCCCATCCATCCCCGCATCGGTGTCACCGTCGAGTTCGATAGTGTACTGAACCGGGACCTTTGGGCGCACGATTGTTCGATACCGTGTAACACCATCGAGTTCAACTATCGGTATTGATGTCATGGTTTGGGAAAACTTCTTCCTATATGCTCTCCCCTAACTCTGGGATTGCGATGGCGGTCTCAGGGGAACTGAGGGAGAGGGCTGGAACCCGTGAGAGGAGATGCGTGGGGGGAGGGGTTCCTGCCCAATTTGCCTCAGCTTTAGAATCTTCCCGAAACGGTCTCCGCACAGGCACAGAGCCCATATGTGTGACTGCACAGATGACAGAGCCCATATGTGTGACTGCACAGATGACCACTCGAAGAACCACAGTTACAGGTAAGCAACCTGTCCTTACTTGCAGGATTCCACCCCCATTCCACCCACAAAAACCCTTCTCCTCCACCCCCAGCCTGAAAAAGAGGGAGCTTCCTTTGCTCTGCAGTTCTCTTCTGTATCTAATACATTATCATAAAAGAATAGGTAGCTCAGATTCTAGAAACTGTGTGTTTGTGGGAATTTGAGACACAGCATTGCCTAACAGGCATTCCCTGGTTGTACAAGCCTCTGTATTTTTATCTTATCAAAAGTATGCATAATCTGGTTTGGAAACTTCCAGAGGATGATGCTTTAAAAAGACCTTTAATTTATACCAAAAGACTGTTGCCTGTTTGTCACCCTTCGGAAGTTTGAGAGTTCGTGTGTATGTTTGGGGTTGTGTGTTTTTTAGATTTCAGCTCAGTATGACAGATTTGGGATGACTGTAGGGAAAGACTCTTAACACCTGCACAGAAGTCAAGAAGGGAAAAATGGCTTCATCTTTTTCATGGTTTGCTAAAGTGAATTTTTTAAAAGTTTACCAAAAAAAGTCTGGCAGTGATAGCAACTGGATGTGTAACAAATAGAGGCTATAAGTTATCACAGTTTAGTTCTACAGCTTCTAGACTGGGGAAATACAGAATGAAAAGGGAAGTATGATGTGAAAAACAGTCTTTGTTTCTCAGTTGTGTTCAGATAAAAGTTTCTTCCCACTCAAAAGATTATCACTTCAGGGCCGGAAGGGACCCCAAAGTAAATTAGCCTATCCCCTGCCATTAAAAAGATCAATATATTTACAGCCCTCAGCAGGTATTTAATTTATTTTTATTACATTTGTTACTTCATAACATCCCTATATTAATTCTGTGGCCCTTCTTCCATTTTTTTGGAGATACTTAAAGTGGCCAGATATGTATGTTGACACTTGCATATTTCCCTTTCCACCACCCATTTTTGAGATTAAACACTCTGAGTGCCTTTAGTTATTTTCATGTTTTGTGTTGGGGTTCTCTTTATTTGAAAATGCTTAACAGCTTAATCATAAGACTTTAAGTGGGTTACAAAACTTAAAACACAGAGACACATCTCAACAATACTTTCTAAAAGGAAAACTAGCAATGGCATATCCTAGACAAATAGCTGTGTGGGGTTTCTTAAAAGCCTATTTGTGAAAACCACTTACTGGCTGCATTAGCATGTAATAATGCTAAACCACGGTTTAGCATTTTGAGGACAAGCCACAGTGAGCTTTCAGGCTCATGAGCTACCCTTTCCTTCATAGCTGCAAGGAAGAATTTGGAAGCATTCACTTTCATTTTAGACTAACCATAGCTTGTTGTGATGTCCAAACCTGAACAAAAAACAGGCCTGTGGCTTATGCTGGCTCAGCTTGTCTGAGTGTGGAAAGCTAAGCAGGGTCAAGCCTGGTTATTACTTGGATGGGAGACCCCTCCTCTAGTTTCCTGCATTGAGCAGGGGGTTGGACTTGATAATCATAGTTGAGATTAAACACAGTTTAGGGTTTAGATGGATTGCTAAACTGTGGTTAAACTAAAGTGATCTCCTTCTTGTGGCCACACTGGGGTAGAAGGGAGGGATGAGCATGCAAGCCCAAGACTTGCTGCATCTCATCCTGCTAATGCTAAATCATGAGTTACTGCTGGGCAAACCCTTGCCACTTTTTGCTTCCCTGGTCCAAGAGCAGCAAAATCTGACAGGTGTTTATTTGGACAGACTGGCTCTCCAAAAATGCTGCTCAGACCTTTGTCGTGTTTCTCCTGGCATAGCAAATTTGAAAAAATGATGTGTGTTTTTATAACAGAAATGATTCCTCATAAGGGGCGGTCTCCTATGTCTGGACATACTATTTGAGGTGCAGAACTGTTTGAATCTCAGTTCCTTGTTTGTATATATATTTTCCGATATGTGGAGGGTGTGTTACACACAAATGAACTTTTGCACTGAGCATCCACACACTGGACCTCATAGAGAGAGTCTCCATCTGTCCATATAACTTTAGGATGGCCCAAAAGCTATTTGAAGGTGCAGACATATTTTAATCTTGGTTCACGCCACTTCTGGCTGCATCTAGTAGCATAGGTTGTGCAAGGTAGCTTTGGAATCTTTCCCCAAAGGCAGTGTGCCCACCACTGGAGCAAAGTGAAGTCTTGATGATGCCTGCACAATGTCTCCTGATGGCAGCATTTATCTGTTCTGCTATCTGCTGATAATGCCACATGGTGCTCACATGCCTCTGAACTATTCAGATGGGAGATAAGACTAAGCCTGATCTGTTACCAAACTCTCCAAGATTCACTCACAAGGTTCCACAAACCTCACAAGGAAACAATTACATGCAGGAAGGCTTTTGGCCTGTTGTTCTGGAGCATGTTTCTTTCTGCAAAGACACAGTTGGAAACCTCACTGCTGCTCTACAGAAAAGCAAGTCAGGGCAACTCCTTTAGAGAGGCCATTAAGTGATAAGCTGAGCACCGTGCTATGCTAATAGTGTGCATGAAGTCGTGCTGTACAGATGTTGCATTAGAAACGCTGTGCAAACTATGTATGTAATACTTTTGACAGCAGTATTTGACAGAATAAAGTGCTGAGAGAACTGGAAACATACACTTGCTTCTCTCCTGCAGGCCTTTAAGTCAAGAATACTGTACTGGTGCAAATCAACGCCCTCATGCTCCTTTGTTCCACCATCATGCTAGCTATGCAGGTGACATTGAAATGTGAAAGGGCACAAACAGACTCCTTGTGTTCTCTCCATTGTGTCCTGTTCCCGAAGTGACTTAATTGTTCACCTCCTCTTTGCTCTTGAGCTATACGTTTTGCCCTTTTAAGCCATTCTTGATATGCAGGGTATATTTTATCTGCTTTTAAGGCTCTCCAAGTTGGGTGACTTCAGTCACTTCTTGGGAGTGGATCTGCAGATATGTATAGCTGGGTGGAAGTTGCCAATGAGTGTAGTGGTTATTCAGTTGCAGCTTCCTGATGAGAGTTTAGAATGCACACAGCAGAGACCCACGCAGAGCTGAATATGAAACTGAATGGCAAGAGGGGGAAAGAGATCACAGCGGTTTTCTCAGGGCGAGAGTTAAAACTGATTTCAGCCCTGACTTCTAGGAACAATGCTTTTTCACAGGATTAAACAAAATGAGTGCCCAACGTGGTAGAATTACATGGCATGTCTTGCTTTAACCTAACGGTCTTGTCTGTAAAGCAACTTGAATTGGACATCTGTGATTGATATAACAGAAAACCCAGGGGTGTACACAGCACCCACACAGATACATCAAGGTACCTGATTGTACTCAGGACAGGAGCAGTAACTGTGCAAGCAGCTTTTAATGGAGACCCTTATGATACATAAACTGAAGACCTAGAAGACACACCAGTAACCAAAAACTGGCCATTGTTCTTTGATTATTGAATGCAACTCCAAAGAAGGGTTTGTAACAAGAAGAGGGGTTTGTGTGTCTCTTTCTCATTTGTCTAGGTTTAACATTTGGCAGCCCTTTTATCAAAGTTAATATAACAACTTTTGTGGAGGTGAGTCTGGTTAACATGTTATGGGGGCGGGGGAAGGCTGCAAGCACTTGGATTCTACTCCCCAGGATTTTGACTACTTTGCAGGACCCCAACTCTTATTAAGCAGTTACAGAAATTCTGTTGAGGTGACTAAGGAGAGATTGTTCCTGTGTATGGTTAAGCCTAAACAAGGCTACTGGAAATGCAAAGAGCCCAGCGGGCCCTTGGGCTTAATGTACATAAAGCTAGGCCCCATTTCATTTTGTTCACCAGTGCATACCACATACCACAGCCTGGGCTTCAAAATATAGCTAAGTTATCTCTTACCCCTTTTTTCCCCTTCACAGATTTTGGATTTGGAAACTTCTACAAAAGTGGTGAGCCTCTGACAACATGGTGTGGAAGTCCCCCCTATGCAGCTCCTGAGGTCTTTGAAGGCCAGCAGTATGAGGGTCCACAGCTGGATATTTGGGTATTTTCATTGTGTTAAGTAAAGCATATTTTTTCTAAAGAACCTTCTAACCTTAAGTTACGTTTCATTTCTCTTACTAGCCCATAGATAAGTTGTTCTTGCTTCTTTAGACATGTCACAAAGGCCTAATAGTTTTGCGACTGGGAACTTGCACCTTTGAAATCTGCACCTATTGTAAGACAGGAAGTAATTCAGCCAATGTAGAAAGCTGACCCACTGCCTACTGAATTAATGCAAGGCTGTGCTGAAGTGCCCATGCTGTGATTTAGCACATTAATTCCTCCTTCCTTGGGAGCTCAGACCAGCCTTTATAAGGCCAGAGGGATTGTCTGAGTCATTTGCGCATGGCTGCTATCTGCCCTCTCTTCTTGTTGAGAAGACAGGCTGTTTGCCTTGAACAATGATGCTGCTGCAGGCTGGTGCACGTGGCTGAGCTTAATTAAGTGCGTGTGTGTAAGCACGCATGTTGGCTTCATGCTACTCTAATGGGAAAGGACATGCAGGATAGCAAGAAAATCTTGCAAAATGCATCCAGGAGAGATAATGAGCTGAACCAGTTTTCTTAAACTTTTTAATGCATTGTTAAGCATGCTGCTCTTTGTTCATTATTTTCTTTTTTGTAATAGGGTCTTAGTCTCTCCTAGTATTAGCAATACACATGCAACATGACTTTGCAGTCTGTCATGTTTCCAGCTTTTGAGGGCTCAGACTTGTCAGACTGAACATCACACGGATGCATATCCTGGCATTTTCTGACACCAGTTTGCAGTCATGGGAGCATGCCTCCCACAAGTCACTCCAATAAGGAAAACAGTAACATCAGGAGGTCTTATACCTTCTGCCTGCTTATGGCAGGTGTAAGCCCATCTGGTGGTGGTATTTCCACTGTTGGGTGTATTGTAGATACAATTTTCCCATGAGTGAAAATTGACATGTTGGAATTGGCCCTTAATCTCCATTCACTTCAGAAACAAGGCAGTGTGGGCGTGGACATTAGTGGTACATTCTGCCATCTGAAGAGGTCCACATTGTTTAACAAATCAACACATTTCAACAAGTGTTTCTCTTTAATGAGGAAACAATAACCTCCTCGTTGCAAATACTGCAATGTAACTTCCAAATGAACTCTGTACACACCCCATACACACCCAGTCATTTACAGCACCTAATGCTCTGTGAGGATGTGCCAGAACAACTGGAGTTTTGGGAAATATTTGTGGACGCTTTTGACTTCGCCAGATGGCTATGAAAATCAGAAGAAAATAATCTGTACTGCAATGTTAATGCTCTTTTTAAAAAAGAAGCCTGTGTCTTTTGCAAAGCTGCCCAATGTTCCCACTGTTATGGTGGGATTTGCATCTGTGCCCCCCCCCCCCAACTCCAGTCTCTATGGACTAAAACCATTCAAAGTAGTGTTCTGCCTAGAATGCCAAAAGGTGCTGGGGAGAACATTGAAAAGAAAGAAAGTGGATATTAAAAGTATTTAAAATCTACATATATAACACTATCAAATCCATGAATGCTTTTTTAGTTACATCACCCCAGTCTCTGTGTGGCATTAAACTGTAGGGCAGATTTTAAAATTTTCACTTCATGCTGCTTGATAATGTGAATACTTTCAAATGAGAGCTCAGCAGTTGGCAAGTTGCTGATATTTTGACTCTGCTTCTTACCCCAATCTCCCCGCCCCCCCTGCGCGCTCCTCCCCTGGTCTTACGTGATAACTCTTAATGGGCTTTGCATAGAATCAGGATCGGAGGCTCTTATCCTGACCTTCGCAGGGATTTCTTCCCCTAAGCTTTTACAAGTTGGGAACTAGAGAGGATCAGACTTGTGTATTCTGAGCAGTGAGAATTCAAGCAAAGTTTGGAGTGGGATTCAGACATGGATTAAGAATACTTATGCTTCTGTTAAAGATGGCTTACATTTTCTTGAGTAAAGCTAGCTTCTAGATCCCAAACTCCCTTATCAGTCTCAGTCAGGGTCTAGTCTGTTCCGTAGTTCCAGAATTGCAGAAATTTCCGTAAGGTTTTTTAGTTTGGATAGAACATGCCTATAGCCTTTGGCAGGATAGTTGGGGCACTGTAACATATCCAGATAGGTGTCTGTTCTGTTAAGTATTCTGTGGAAGGTGCTAATTCCACAGGTGCACGTTTTCCTGTCATAACATTGTGGTGAATGTTGCCTTACTTAAGAACTCTTCTTCCAGATGCAATGGCCACCCTATAGTTGAGTACAGTACTAGTATCAAAATGTCACTGCCAGATAGATCTAGATGGTAAAATGGAACCCACAAGTGGGTAGTTGGAACACAAGCACTCAGAGGATGGGGAAGCTGCTACACTAGCTTGTGAGTTGACTGCAGCCTGGCAGAAGTGACTCCGAATTAATTCCTTCCCCTCTTATGTCTGGCTAGTGTCAAAAGCCTCTTTGATGGCCCACTTGAAACATGCTGCTTACATCTAGCCCATCCCAGCCAGGTTATTTTGATTCTACAACAACTGCAACCCAACTTCTGCAGCCAAGTTAAACAAGCGTGAATCATTTTTATGAAGTCCAGATAGGCTTCTTCCGGAATTCTAGAAGAAGAAATATACAATAATACCTTGGATTGCAAGCATAATTCGTTCCGGAACCATGCTTGTAATCCAAAACACTCTTATATCAAAGCGAGTCTCTGGCAGGCATGAGCGGGGCCGATTTTGGCCCGTTACGCCCGCTCGAGGCGAGCGGTTACATCCCTACTGAGTTACTTGGATTGCAAGACGTCGCTTGTTTATCAAGTCAAAATTTATTTTTTAAAAATTGCTTGTCTTGCAAAATGCTCTCAGACCAAGTTATTTGCAATCCAAGGTATTACTGTAGTGCAAAAATTGGGCTTTGGCGCTTGATTTAAACCTAGAGATGGGCTTCTAAGGATTTGAGGTGCTTATTGGTAGCCTTGCTTTATGGGTCTTGTTGTTCTGGGTTACATATGTGTTGGGTAAGCTTCAGATATACTTTACGTGTATTTTGAAACATTCACATGTTTTTTAAAAAACCTTTTTCGAAATAAAATGTTAGCATGACTGGGTTAGCACCTTGGAGTGAGGAGGGTCAGGGTCTGTGTGTTTCCAAAGGCAAACCCAGACCTCTTCTTTTGTTTTCCAGAGCATGGGTGTAGTTCTCTATGTTTTAGTCTGCGGAGCGCTGCCTTTTGATGGACCTACACTCCCCATTCTGAGGCAACGTGTTCTGGAAGGAAGATTCCGGATCCCCTATTTCATGTCTGAAGGTAATATCTATGTGTACCAGTGCTTTAGAGATCTTTTAGCTTTGATTCCAATTGTTGGTTATCATGTGCTGCCAGTGATGGGGTGTGTGTATGTGATAAAAGTCCTGAAGAGAATTCCATTTCATCCCTCTGGCAAAAAAGAGAGGAATTTGGACTGGAAGAACATTATTTCTAATCTCACAGAAAGCAAAGCTGGTAAGGGTCAATTTGGATGGCTGCAAACTGATTTTGATGACATGGAGATGGACCTTCTCTGCAGTGGCACCCACCCTGTGGTATGTTCTCCCCTCTGAGGTATGACAGGCCTCAACACTGGCATGTTTTAGGAGTTCATTGAAAACACATCTGTTTACTTTGGCTTTTCCCCAGCCATGAGCTATCTTAGTGCCCACCTCATGGTATTATTTTGTGTGTGTGTGGTTTTTGTTTGTTTTGTTTGTTTTTATTCATTTGTAAACTACTTCAGGATTTATTTCAAATGAGAAGCAGTATATAAATATTGCAAACAAACATAAATAAATGTATAAACTGTTAGTCCCCAGTATAGCTGGCTGCATGGTCACATTGTCACCTGGTTGCTCAGTTGTGCAGCTGTATTAGCATATGATAATATGAGTGGCTAATCACCAGTCCTGGAGCCATTAGGTGATGCATCACCAGCTATAACATGTGTAGAATGTGATGTAAAGTCAGGGACTCTGGCTTCATGATTCAGCACTGACCTAAGCAGCCTTCTAATAACACTCCAGCCAGTGTTAAGCCATCTATATCAGCACAAACTGTTTGATGTGCCATAGAGAGCAGCTAGGATGTCATATTTAACAGTGCTAAGCAGGGATGAATGAATGGACTTGTCCCATCTGCTTTGTATGTGCTGGTGATTGTGTATCTGCTGGTGAATAAGCTGCAGTGGGTTGTGGTGCATGCTGGCTGCCATTGTGAATATTTAAGCTGTGGTGGGCAGTCGCTTCAGCTTATCATGACATGCGAACCTGGGCAGGATGGCTTGTTGCCATGAGTAACAAGCCACCCAGAACCCATGGGATGCAGAACCCATGGATTAACCCATTGTTAATCATGGCAGCAAGCCACCCAGCAGATACAAAGCAGGTGGGACAAATCCATTCATTCATCACTGCTTAGCACTGTTAAATATGACATCCGAGCTTAAGCCATGGTGTGCGAACCCGCCCAGTCTGTCACTGACCATAAAGTGGCTATTGTGGAACAAAGACACTTCAAAGGGAGATTAGAGCAAGAGTCTGCTAACTCATCAGCCGGGTTCACTTCTATTGCCAGAGGCTTGAATTTTAAAGGATTTTTTAAAATCACACTTCATGTGTTAATTGGCTTACCTAGTGCCAGGATATTTGTTATCAGCAGCAACTATTTTGTGAATGGCCACTGTTAATAATGACTGGGTTTGCACAACACAGCAACCCATTGTGGGTTGCTACCCACAATGGGTTGTCCTGTCGTGAGAACCCAGACCAGTTTCCCCAGGGCGGCTTGTTCATGGGCAACAAACCACCAATGGGCTGTTGCAAGGGTTGTTGTACCCACGACGGGTTGTCATGTCATCTGAACCCAGTTAGCCAACCCCATTGTGGGTATGGGGAATCGACTACTGAGTCCCTTGGCAAGAGAGGCAAAAAAACCCTTGCCGCTCTTGCCAAGTGGCTCCCGGGTGACCTCCAGTGCCAGCCACCAGCAGCACTTGGGGGCAACTGGCACTGGCTCCCCCCCCCCCCCCCCCGTGATCATGAACCGTTTTGGGCTTTCTGCGGGAGGCTCATTCACCCCCTTTGCGGCAGGATCCTCAGTGGGGTTGCAACTCATGTGTCCCAAGGGTGCCCTCACTTTTGCAGTTGTTCTACCATCTTGTGAACATGCAAAAGTGCAAGCCACTTCATTTGTAGGAGTAGTTAACTTTTACAGCTGTCAAAGTTAAAGTTCCATTTTAAAAGTAGGATTTAAAAGGGTTAAAAGAATTTTTTTTTGGCCAGGAACTATACTGGTGTCCAGACATTGGAAGACTATTAGTAAACCTCCCGTGTCTTCCCACTGCTTTTCCCATCTTTTTCCTTACAGCCCCCCCTCCCCAAAAAATGGTTAAGCAGTGAAAGCTGGAATAGCATTTTGACTGGTAGCACTCTGCTTGGAAGCATCTGAAGTGGCTGCCTTTCTTTGTGTTGCCTTTCCAAGTGTTGGCAGCTACCATCTGGCTCCCAGTCATCTAAATCCATCTTTAAATTGGGGTGGGGTGGCTGGCTGGGGGAATCCAACCTGCTATAGAAATGAGATACATTATGAAGAACAACCTATCTTGGTGCAAGGTAATATGGGTGTATGCTCTGAAAGAACAAAACATTTTCTTAGCGACTTTCCCCAAGGACCCCATAAAGCTTGGCAAAGACCACAGTGGTTTCTAGCAACTATATTGGGCACAGTTGCAGACAAACCAGAATAGCAAAGGTTGCATGGTTACAATGGGGAACCTTTCAAGAGTAGAGAGGAAACTTAAGAGGAAAAAAAAATAGGGTCACACTCTGGGACACTTGAGAGAGAGAGAGAGAGAGAGAGGCCGCATTCGTGAGTAACAGTGAACTATAGTTGAGGGTTAAGTGCAGGAGAAGAAATGAACTTGCACAGAGGGCTGGGCTCCCACACTCCTTTTTCCTCCCACGTGACCAGCAGGAGGAATAAACTTTATCAGATTCCTTATGTGTGAACCAGGGATTTTGGTTTAAAATAAGCTCTGCTTTGCTAAAATAACGATAAAAACAATCTAAGGTTTGAAGTTGGTTCATTTAGAAGTTGTCTAGAGTTTATTTTAAACCACAATATCTGGTTCACACGTAAGGAATCTGATAAAGTGAAACTAAATTCTGGTTTATTCCTCCTCCTAGCTGTGCAGGAGAAGGAGGCAGGGAGTGCTTGAGTGCTTTGCATGAGCACATTCCTAAATTATGGTTTACCATTAACGTGTGAAGTCACCCAGAAAATGCTCGTATTCATGATCATGAAGCTGGGATTGTAGAATAAGGCAGAATTCTCTGCCACATAAGTCTTTTGTGGCCATGGTTGTGTTATATCAGCTTTAAAATGCAGATATTTTCTGCCTCAGTGCTGAGCCTTCTCTGGTTAATACAGATGTAATGCTTTTGTGCACATCAGTTGGCCCCATGCATATGAATTATTATTATTCCTTTTATTGTGCCTGCAGTTAGAAATAATTGTGCTGTTCCCCCTAATTGCTCACCTGTGGGAGAGATGACTTTTGTTTTGTGTGAATAAAGTCCTCTGCTTCAAGAGTAGTATTTTGTATGAATAAAGTCCTCTGCTTCAAGAGTATTTTTATTTTTAGCAAGAACTTACGAAGCAGTTTCCTATCGTTAATAGCCTGTATAAATAGGTGTTGGACTGATAACAGTGTAGATGGGGTGACTCTTAACTGGATCCCATATGAGCTCTATCAAGTTGTCCTTTTCACCCCTTCTTTGTCCCTGTAGAGTGTGAGCATCTGATCCGGAGGATGCTGGTCCTGGACCCATCAAAGAGGCTGACCATTGCTCAGATTAAGGAGCACAAGTGGATGCTAATAGAGGTTCCTATTCAGAGGCCAGTTCTCTACCCCCAAGGTCAAGAGAATGAGCCCTCAATTGGAGAATACAATGAGCAAGTTCTGCGACTGATGCACAGCTTGGGAATAGATCAACAAAAAACAATTGAGGTAAAACAGTCTGGTGCTGACGGAGATGGCTTACGGTCCTACTTTACTGCTCAGTGAAGAACAAGAAAAAACCTGGTATCTTTCCTCAGAGTTCTTTAGAATTATTGGGTATTTTGTGTGCAGTTAAAGCAAATTACATAATGGTACAAGAACTTGAGTGACCCCAGTGCTTTTGTAAAATCATTTTGAGGAAAACTTATGGTTTGGGGGCATGTTCTAGCATGTATGTCTCAGATATCAGAAGATATGTTGCTCAGCCAGTATCCCCACAGTACACACTATCACGATGGCTCATATTGTATTCTGCGGATTCTATCGCAGAGCTTCACACTGGCAGCAAAATGCATGATGCCCATGGGTGGGATGTTACCAGCCAACTAGGCTGGTAGTAGGCCAGCTGTTACCAGTGAACTAGGGTCCTTCGATCTGCAGCAGATGCCCTGCTCACTGTCTCCCCACTCTCCCCATAAATGAGGCGAGGAGAGTGGGGCCACGAGATAGGGCATTCTCAGTGGCAGTCTCCCCTGTTTGTGGATCTGCCTCCCAGGAGAGGGGTGATCGGCCTCCACCATGAATACTTTTAAATGTAAGATAAAGGTCTTCTTATTTATGAAAGCATTTGGCTCCTGATTTGTTGGTTTTGGTATTTATAGGCTACATTATTATTGTCATCTTTTACATTGTTTTTTTGTGATAGTAGAATTTTATTGTTGTTTTTCTGGTACTTGTTTTATTAATATCATAAGCTGCTCTGCGCTCCATTTGGAGGAAAGGCAGGATTTAAGAATTGGTGGTGGTGGTGGTGGTGGGATGATGATGATGATGGTGGAAGAAGAGAAGAAGAAGAAGAAGAAGAAGAAGAAGAAGAAGAAGAAGAAGAAGAAGAAGAAGAGACTGTGATGATGATGGTGCTTCTTGAGAGTGTATCATATCAATATGGACTCTGGACAGAAGTCAGTCTTGAACAAAGTAATGAGTACTCACCTATTTTTAGAGGCTCCCTCTACCCCCCTTGATTTGGTATTTTTATTTTTTCAAATGGACCAAACGAAAAGTACTTTAAAATGTTGTAGGTCTTAGATTTTTTTTAAAGCAAGAAATTGTCTCTTTTTTTGAAGATCATGTTCTGTTTTCTTAAACCTTCACTGCCAAGCCTCCTTATATTTCATAGCCTAAAGCAGGGGAAATGCTCAGGTGGGCTTATTTTCTGTTATATTTACAGGGCATGTTTTGAGAGATAGTGGGGATAACGAGAAGAGCAAAACAGGAAATAACCTCCCTTCTGCTTTAAGCTTCTGAAATGTGAGATTTGACGAAGAAAAAATATCCTTAGAGAAGCTAGCAGTTGCCTCTTTATTTTTGGTTTCTCAGCTAGGATTCCAAATCAAGCCTCTTACCAGAAATAAATGCTGAAATGCTCCCTGAGGAGTCTGTATGATCACTTCCTTCAGAATGGTCGATATTTTTAGCCAGTGTGGAGTCTGCAGTATTAATGCTTCCTGCCAGAAAAGGGGGGGGGGGAGGGAATGAAACCATGAGCCTTTCTTTCCTCAGGGCTCCCATTTTCCATTGTGGCTCAGAATTTAGAATGGCTAATGTCTAATGCTGGTTTTTGCGGGGGTTTTGAGGGTCTAAAGACAGGCGTGGAAAGTAAGTAGAGTAGCAGACGTGAGCTGATGATGAGTTAACCTGTGCAACAGATGCTCTCGTAAGGCTGCTGTTTGAGCCCCGGGGCCCAATACTAACTGTCCCTTTTGGCTGGTGATAGAATGCTGAGCTGGAAGGGAATCAAAAGCCATCTTGTCCAACTGCCCACCCAAATGGCACTGCAGGATGTACTTACAGAAAACAGCTCTACGCGATTCCATAAAAGTGAGCTAAGAACACAATGCAGGGGAGGCCGATCCCCCCCCCTTCACTACCTTATCTCATCTCTGTGAAAATCCCCTCCGAAAACAAATATGCAGCTCATTTAGAATCTGAACAGAAAACACACACACACACACACGAGTTCTCCAAAGGAAAGTTGTTCAGTGGAACTCTGCACCACTCAGTACACACATGGTTGTTGTGGCCCCTTATGCCCTAGAGAAGTGTGAAAGATCATTGACTTACACTAGGATGCTTGTTCTCTTCTCAGTCCCTGCAGAACAAGAGCTACAACCACTTTGCTGCTATCTATTACTTGCTCACAGAGAGGCTCAAGTCACATCGCAGCAGCTTCCCCGTGGAGCAGCGGCTAGATTCCCGCCAGCGGCGACCGAGCACCATCGCCGAACAAACAGTCGCCAAGGTAACTCCCTGCTCTAGACAAAGCTAGGAACATAGGAAGCTGCCTTCTACACTGACCAGCAGTGGCACTCCAGGGTTTCAGACTTTGCCAGGCCTAGCTGGAGTTGCTGGGGATTGAACCTGGGATCTTCTGCACGGAAAGCAAGTGCTCTACCACTGAAGTACAACCCACAAGCCGGCATTCAGTCACAAAGCTTTTCTCCCTACCTAGAGAATCCCATTTTAAATCCCAACCCCTTCCACAATATTTTTAGATCCCGGAACTTGGCTGTTTGCACGAAGGGTTTGCATGTCACAAAAGTCTGCTCTAACCCATTGCATGCCCTTTGATGTAGAATCAACCATTCCCCTGATGAGTTCTAGAGAGTGGTGCTGTCTGCTGCAGTGATAAGAGAATTAGTAAGGGTGCCACCCAGTTACTTGGCTTTATGATTTTGTCTGAAGCTGTCATTCCAGGATGCAACAAAATTTGGATAAAGGCAAGAAACTACTGTATGAGCACTGGTACATTGGCTAAGATCACAAGATTGGACACACACACACCCAGTTCAAGTCTGCTATCAACTCTCTAGGTAGTGTTAGGCGGGCCAACATCTCAGACTCAGCTCCCCCCACCCTGCTTTTTATCTGCAGTATGGGAATGATAATACTTCCCTTCCTTACAGGGTCACTGTAAGGCTTACTGTGATGTATGTGAAGCTGTTTGACCACTTCAAAGTGCTGTGTAAATGCTTATTAAGTAGCTAATGGCTTTCCCCACTAATCGTGCCATACTCTGCTTTGGGGAGATGATGTGATTCTCCTGACATTCAAGTCACAAACACTGTCGGGTCTGAAGCTGCAGGGTAAGCACTGGCCCACATTAACATACTCATAAACCAACTGGTGGTCTGGAAAGCAGTCAGGTTGTTAAATCCTGTTCAAACTTATTGGTGAAACATGCTGACTGTATTGCACTGGGGAATGTTTATCATGATGTTCCTGCTGGCCCTGCCTCTGCTTCAGGAGTTCTGATGGAATCCCTGATGTTGCATCTCAATGTTGTGTGAGTCACACATGCTTAGGAGCAAAACTTTAGATGGCATCAGAGCTTCTTTCATTTAAAAAAGAAAAAGAAAAAAGGGTTGGACCTTGTAGGATGCGAGAATTAGCTCCCAATAGATCCCTGAACAAGTACACATGTATTTGTGTATGGCCTTTGTTTCTGAATGATAGAAACCAAGTGTGCGATGCTGGAGACAAGGGAACAGCATCTGCCTCTAAGGTTGGGATCTGTAGTGTACGCTGATGGTTAATATTGTTGATGTGGCAGTCTCCTTGCTGACAGGCTTCTTGCTGCCTCTGACTCTTCTTTAATCAGCATGACACCAGTATAATGAGCATTAACCAGCACACGCTTAAAATAACAGTGAAGGTACAACCTTCACTGTTGTACCTTCAGCTCTTGGAGAAGCCCTAGTTCTTTATGGCCTCTGTACGGTCCTTCATGTGGGACTGGGCATGCAAAGCCTGAAATACAGAAACATTGAGAGCTCTGGGCAGAACAGAAGGTCCTTCTAAAAACATTCTGCCTCACATGGAAGTGCTGAGGGGCAGAACCAGCACCTTCTTGCCTGGTTCTTTTCTGACCACCATGTGGGCCAGCATGGGCTAGGGTGGGGGAATGGCACCTGCTCTGAGCAGTTCAGTATTTTCTTTCTTCCTCTCATAGGTTGCCAACCCTCCACTTTATTACTCTCAGGTGTGTTTTTTCCCTGCCCCTCTCCATACCATGTCTTAAACCTCTGATTCCATTTGTGTTTTCCTTGCATAATAACTGCTCTTTCTTTCCCATTTCTCTTACTCTTATGTAGGCCCAGGCTGTAGTGGCTCCTGTAAACCTGCGTCCCCAGAACGTAAGGCTGCTAAGGTCTCCTGGCCTCCCACCAACTTCTGCTACTGAAGCATTCTCCTTTCCCCCTTCTGCCTGCCACTCAGAATCAGCTTTCATGGAGGAAGAGAGAATTGACACGCCAAAGGTATGTTTTACATTTCTCCAGTACCATATTTCAGGTCTCCCAGAATTTTGAAGCTCCTAGGGTCCTGCCCATTGAGGCAATTGTAGAATAAACAGAAACATTTCTGTGCTAATCTCTGATAGTTGGTACAGAAGAGCTGCAGTTTATTCTACAGATGTCTGTTGGTACTGGTGGCTGGCAATACAGTTAACCAAGGAGTTGGCCTGTTCTAGGTGGAGTTGCACTCAACCTTAAAGGATCAGTTAGGGATGCTAGTAGTTCTGGCCACGCAGATGGGTCCCGAGGTAAGTAGCCTTTGACTCAAAGCACCTTGAACCTTAAAAAGAGCCCTGCTGGATCAGACCGAAGGTCTGCCTAGTCCAGCATCTTGTTTCTCACAGTCCTGTGACCAAGCCCCTCTTGGAAAAACATGGCCAAGCCACAGTTTTCCAAGCCATGTTAATATCCAGGTTGGATTACTGCAATGTGTTTTACTTGGGGATGTCTATGAAGATCATCTGGAAACTTGAACAGATGCAGAATAAAGCAGCTTGGGTACTTCGGCTGGTACTCCGAGATCTTCACTGGCTGCCAGTTTGTTTCTGAGTGCAATTTCAAGTGTTGGTCTTTACCTGTCAAGCTTTAAATAGCCTGGGGCCAGGATACCTGAAGGACTGCCTCCTCTCCCACATGAACCTGCCTGGGGGTTGAGATCTCTATGGGAGGCCTGCTCTGCATGCCCGCACCTTGGAAATAAGGTGGGTGGCTGTGAGGGAGGCGGCTGCCTCTGCAGTGGAGCCCTGCTTGTAGAACTCAGCCTCAGATCTATCTGCCAGGACGGGGCTCTGCTGGTATTTGGGCCCCTGGTAAAAACTGTTCTTTTTATCTGGGCGTTTAGTAGTATTTGATTAATTTGAACTATGCTGGTGTCTTTAAAAAAATAAATAAATATTTGGACTGTGCTCTGTGTAGGGCAGTCTTCCCCAGCTGTGTTGGATATCTGGACATATTAATTGACATCAATATGAATCAACACTGCAACGCCCTACAGCAGCCTTCCCCAACTTTGAGCCCTCCAGATGTGTTGGACTACAACTCCTCGAATCCCCCAACCAATATAGTTGGCTGAGGGATTCTGGGAGTTGTAGTCCCACACATCTGGAGGACACCGGGTTGGGGAAGGCTGCTGTACTAGGATGTTGCAGTGTTGATTCATATTAATGTCAATTGAGGTTGTAAGAAATATTTTGCCATTGGAGAAAAGCTGGGTAGAAATATTTCAAATCATCCAAAAGCCATGACTTGGCTTTTTCTCCTTTTGGGGCTGTGCCTGTAGCTGCTTTCGCCTTGCATAGTTAGCTCATGGCAGAGCAGTGTTACATCTCCTTGTGGCATTGCACAACGGTCCATATTTATTTATGGTGCTTGTGCGGGTGTCCTTTTCACTGTGGTTAACCACCAGAGATGTTTCTTCGATCAGAAGTGGGTAGCTAATAAAAGGAATGTAAGAGATGGATTTATTGGCTACTTCGTAGCAGAAGGAAGTGGGAGGCCCACAGGTATTTTCCAGGGATGGTGTGGGAAGAAAAAAAACCACATTTCCGGTGGTGCGGTTTCCAGTGCCACAACATAAACATGATATCTGAAGCACCTGACTGTGTGTCCAGGAAGGGCTTCTTAAAAAACCAAGCTTGTCGAAAACTCCTCTCCAAGTGGGCAGTTCTTCCTCTTACCCAAGAACAGGAACTTTGTTAGCGCAGGGGGCCAAGTGAGAAATGTACTGTAAGCCAAAGCCAGGAATAAACTTTGATATTTTAATTTTTATACACAATAAAGTTGGCATAGCATTCCTGTGAACATGATGTGTGCCACATGGCAGATAAAAGATCCCTTGGGACAGGTGACGTGGCAGGTCTTCTCAGATATTAACTTGTGCCCTAAAGTCTGTCTTCACAAATGTTCTTGTTGCCAGAGAAGGAAGTTCATTTCAGGAAATGCTTCTTTTGTGACTGGATCTTCCCATATTCATCTTTTATGGGTGTTTAATGTCTTTATTAACAATTCTGCCTTTGACAGGATAGTCGAGACTTTTAAAGGAGAGAAAAATAGAAAAGAAATTTCATGAATAGAAAGATTGAAAAGATGGTCAAAATCGCACAGTGAATTTATCTAGCGCAGTGTTCTCCAACCTTGGCTGGGGCATGCTGGGAGTTGTAGGCCAAAAACATCCGGGGTCCCAAGGTTGGAGAACACTGGTCTAGCGCATCGCTGTCGCTGTGGAACACATGCATATTGTGACATATGCATATGTATGTGGAAGCCACAGGGAAATGATAAAATTCAGCTGTGGTGTGAGGGAACTTAGCCTGGGCTTTTTCGTACTAGTATTCTCTGTCTGATACCCAGTCAGTTTCCCTTCTAAACAGAGGTTAACCAGAGCTGGTTACACTTCTTAACTTGTCTCGTAGAGGTTTCCTCATTCTCTGCAAAATATAAAGCCTTATGCTGAAAAGTTTGCAAAGGGGTAGCCAGCCATGTTAAATCTGTTGCAGCATAAACAGTGAAGAGCTTAATTTAAAGCAGTGTTGTAATTGGTGACCAGGAATTTCACACAGGTGAGTGTATGGAATTCCCTCTGGGTGGGTAGTGAGCAGGCTGGCGAAAGTAGGACAGAGCAGTCTGTCCCTCCTTCGCCAGCTCCCTTGGCTTCCGTGCTGGTTGCAAAGGAAGCGAAGCCCCTTCTTCCCCACCCAATATGGGTGCCAGTTGGGCTGGTGCCACAGGGACAGTGTCCCTAATGTGTCAGCCCAAACAGTTCCTATGCTGGACACGCAGGAGGTGAAGGCTTTTTTTATGTGTCTAGTGTAGAAATCAAGCAGCAGGGGGTGATCCGTGCCTTCTCCACCGGCCAGCCCTGTTTCTATGCTGGGAGTGCAGGAGGGAGTTTTGCCTCCTGCATGTCCAGGGTAGAAATGCAGCAGGCTGGTAAAGGAGGGTTTGTCTTCTCAGCCAGCTCACTCGGCTCCTGTGCTGGCCGGGGTGGAAGTGAAGCCCCCTCCTCCCTGGCTAGCACAGAAATGCATCAGGTTGGCCAAGGAGGCAGGGATCGCTCCCTGCCTCCTCCAGCTCTCCTGCCTTCCATGCAGCTTCACTTCCTCTGGAGCCAGCATGGAAGCTTGCCTCAAATTTTTACGAGCCTGCTTTTAGCTCTTAAGAGGAGCCCTTCTTATGAGTAAAAAGCAGATGAGTAAAAAAATGTTGCAGACTACAAATTTTTGGAGACTGAGCAACAAGGCTGGCTGAAAGACTTACAGGTTTATTATGGCATAAGCTAAATCTTTAAGATGCCATAAGACTGTCATTTATGCTGAAAAGTACACTGTTGGACAGATTTCAGTTTATATTCAATGGCCGGGTTTGCACGATTGGGGAAGGAAAAGAAGCCGTGGTGGCTTATTTTCCACACTCCACATGTGCCAGTTGTGCACTGCCTCATTTCCATAATTACCCGTGCCGGGCCCAGTGGGTGGTAGGGGTGGTTTCCAAACCACCCCAGAACCCTAGAGCAGGCCATGGGTTACAGGGTGGTCTGGAAGCCACCCGCGCCGCCCACCTCGCCAGGTTGGGCAACATGGCAACCTGCGCCCGGCATGGGTAATTGTGAAAATGAGGTGGCATGCAACTGGCATGCGCGGGGCGGGGAAGAGAAGCCACCATGACTTCTTTTCCTTCCCTGATCATTCAAACCCTGTCTTTTATTTCTTCACATTTAGAACAGCCTGTCAACTTGCAGATATGGTTTTCTGAAAATGACTAGCCTTCACATTTCCTTTGAGCCGAGAACTTCCATGTTAATTTTCAGCTGTAATTGCAGTTGTTTTCCTGCCTGTTTACATTGTGAGACACTGGAAACTTGGCACACAGCATGATGCTTTAATTGAAATGGTGTTATTAGTGTTTGCTTTCAGTTCGTTGCATGAGTAGTAACAAGCTTGCTGGGACCTTCAAGTTGTCAAAAAATATTAGAAGCCGTCTATCTCTGTGCTGCCTCTCATTTTCTCTCCCAACCTGCAACTAGAAATTCACAGTCTACCTAGGAGAATCTGTAGTTCAGCGGTAGTCCCATTAGGTTTTGCTTACTGTAGTTTATACAGGAAAACTTGTATAGACAGTTGCTCCAGTGAGCTTTGCACATTCACACATCAAGCTTAGAGTTCTGTAGTGATGGGTCCTGAAGGGAAGTGGGAAATAACTAGGATGTATGTGAGCTGGCAGGAGGGAAATTCTGGAGCTCTTGTGGCAAGAGTACAAAATAGGCCAAAAGCATGTTTATATAGCGTGTGTACCTACATAGCGAGCGACTCATTCTGTTGTTCCACATTCATTGCCTCATTAAAACTGGCATGTTTTATTCTGTCTGATTCAAATTACACCATCGATTGCCAGTATGGGAGGCTTCTATATTTATATAAGAGCAGCATTTACCTGGCCTGTCTAGCCCACTATCTTTAGCAAGAGATGACACAAAGGTGGCTTATAATCACTTGCTTTATTTTTGCACAGTTTATAATTTTATTTTTTTTCTACGAGCTTGTCAAGATGGCTGCACCCCCCACAGCTGGCTTGGGCTGCAGTGCTAAAACGGAAGAACAAGATTAGAGCTTGCCCCAGAAAAGGCACCCAAGTAGTGTGGGGTCATTGTACAAGCATTTTGCTTTCAGACTATCCTGCCTAATGTGATCCAGGTAATCTCTGGGCTAGGAGGAATTGGCACAGGAATAAACCCATGTGTCTGTTACTCTGAATCAGCATGCCTGACACCCAAATGATTCTCCATCTAGAAGGATCCTAAGACAGGACGCTTGGAGTGCTTCAGCCTTATCAACCACTTTTAAGTACGTAGCTCAAGAGCTGGATTGGGAGTTCTCCCATGCTTTAGAGTTGTATAGAACTGGCCGCCTCTGATAAGGCTGGATTAATTTGAACAGGGCTCTTGTCATACGGCATCCTGACCCTGGGTGTTGACAGGCTCTAGTTTAATCCCGTGTACAGTTTGGAATGGCAAAAAGAATTCAGGCACATTGTGGAAGTCCTCCCTCTCTTTAATCCAGGAGTTTTCTCTTTATAACCACTATTAAGGTTTGGCTGTTTTCTTTTAACTTACTGCAAAGCATCTGAAAAGTAAAAACTGGGAAACCTGTCTTGAAATTGGGACTCTGTTCCACCAAATTGTCTGTTCTGCATCACTTCTGCTGACTTAACTGAGTTGGCTATGACTTCGACTGCTGCTTAATCAGCCCTGCTGTTAACAGATAACTCAGTGCTGTTGTGATGCGGGTAGTAGCGTGGTGCCAGCCACAGAACTTTTTGCAGCTGGCTCGATGCTCCAGAAAGGGGCCCGCCTAGCATAACACAGGCCCACTGCTGAGTTACCAGCTGTAGAGTTTTGAGAGAAATGCAACTTTGCCTCCGGGGAGAAAGTATGGAGCTCACCCTCTCATTTTGCAGCTGTGTTGCTTAAAATACCAAGACCTGCTCATACATGAGGTGTTGTCTTAAACCTGTTTTTCTTCTGTGCTTGATTGTCAAATCCAATCTAGCAAGCAGGGCTTGACACCACTTACCGTATTTCTTGCAGGCATCATCACCATGGGGCTGGTGTATCTTGGCTTTGTTCCCTGCTCTTATGGCAGTGAAGCAAGCAGCTTTCCCCAGAGATGTCTTCACATGTACAGACTCGCAACTCTGCTCTTCCTTTGTCATGTCTTGAGGCAAGGGTGGAGAACCTGTGGCCCTCCAGATGTTGTTGAACTACAACTCGTATCATCCCTGACCCCTGGCTATGCTGGCTGGGGCTGATGGGAATTGGGAGTCCAACAATATCTGGTGAGCCACAGGTTCCCCCAACCCTGTCTTAAGGGGTGGAAACACCAGTAACACATATGCTCTTTCCAGCCTGGGTCCCCCTTTAAAGTGTTTGGGCAAAGGTATTGCAGAGCTGGGAGAATGCAGGCAGTGCTGTGTCCTCCCTGTGTCATAAACGTAATTGTAGCTGGAGGTATCTTAAAAGGCCTGCGGTAAAACAAACAATGCAGCCCCTGTAGCTTGGCTGTGGGATCCATGTTGCCTCTGAAATATCCATGCCTGCAGCCGTTGGCCAATTGCAAAACTATGTTATTTGAGCTAGCAAAACTGGCAGAAGCTGCTTCTGTTTGTAATTCACCTTCTCATTATAAAGAGCAAAAAAAAAAGAAGTCATTCCTGGGTCAAAGGCAAGTGTAAGATGGAAGGAAGTCGTGGTGTTATTGGCCACTTGTCATCATCCTAGACCAGAGTCCTCTGTGCCTTGTGTCTAGTGTTGCTAGGTGAGTCCTTTTTAAGGCAAGAGGGGCTGCCCCTCCTATGGAGTGGCCCATACTTAAGGGCCTAAGGAATATACAAAGAGAGATTTCAAAAACAAGGTGATTGAAAAAGAAAACACCTTTAAAGTGGTTAGACCTGGGTGGGTTTTCAAGCAGCAGCAGCAACAAGAAATCAGATGCGTCATATTGAAAACCTAGAGACAAACCATTTAGCACCCTTTACCTAAAGACAATGACTCGGTTCGTATGACACGACAGCCCATCGTGGGTAACCACAGTAACCGCAGCAGTAATACTCCGGAAAGGAGCCTCAAAAAGAGGGAGAGTTAATATCTCCACTTTCTGGAGTAGCCAGAGACTTGGGGAAGTGCTGAAAAAGTGAAGGGCACTGAGAACTGTCAGTTCAGCACTGAAAATTGAGAGCATTACATTGCTAAGTGGGAGATACTGTGTGGTCCCCCTCCCTTTTGGTGCACCTTCTTTTGCTGCTTTCACCCCCCTTTTTTTGTGCTTTTCAGTTGACAACTTGGCAATCGGTCCGTGGCAGCTGTGTGCACATTAGCCCTATATGCAACCTCGTCTTGTCATTTTCCTTGTGTGTTAGGTACTCCACTTCTGGGCTCCCTTTGACAGGTGAAACGTACAAGGAATTTGACCAGGCAAGACTACACATATCAGCCATAATAAGAGTGCACTTGCACACCTGTGAAAGACTGACAAAAAATTATTTTAAAAAATTCTGAACACAATTGCACAATTTTCTGGGGCTGAAAAAATAATTTAAAAAAATATGATCCCAATTGTGCATTTTTGAGGCTCTCCCACTCTTTTTGAGGCTGCTTTTTGGAGTATTACTGCTGTAGTTACTGTGGTTACCCATGATGGGTTGTCGTGTCATGCGAACCCAGTCATTGTCTTTAAGTGCAGGGCGCTGAATGCTTTGTCTCTAGCAATAGCGATTGGAGCGGGAAGGGGAAGACAAGACAGGTTGTGCCACGAAGGACACTGGCCTGCCGGCTGGAGGACCAAAGAGGAAGTGGGGAGAGAACAAGCCACGGTGAGCCCGATCGTCTGTCGGGTGCATTGTGGGTTGTTCTGCAAACAGCCCACTCCGTGTAGTTTATTCGCAGGGTGGCTTAGCATGAACATGGCCGATGGAAGCAGCTCCATCACAAGGCAGAATCTAGAGAGGACTTTCACTTGCATCAAAATCACTTGCATTGAGATCAATCGCCAGAGCAGCCCAACAGGTATTTCTGGAGTTTACACAACAGACACATCACATGGTGAAGCTCAGGTGGTTACGTTTTTACCTAAGAAGATCCCTTCAACCATGTGCACTCTCTACGTTTTTGCCTTGACACGGTGCAGAATCGGTCCTCAGAGCTGCCTTGTCGAACTGATTTGTGACTTGGATGTTCACATGTGAAATTCACCCAGCATTCCACAATGTCTCTGGAAGTTGGAAGGACAAAAATTGAGAGACACAAAGCTGATGCAATTTCTTTTCTGTGCTGAAACCTCTATGACATACTCTTAAGTTTTTGGTGCTTAGATGAATGTTCTTTTTTGTTGGGTTCCTGTTCACTGAGAGTGTGCTCCCCTCACTGAAGTTCTGCCTAAGGAACTTTCTCCCATAAGATAAACTGGGGGGGGGGGGGGGACCTCATTCAGGTTTTTAGGCACCTGTGCAAACTCTTAGATAAGTGGGCAATTGGCCCAGTGCCAGCAGTTTAGCAATTAACTAATTTTGAAGCTGATCCCATGAGACAGATTTCTTGATGGAATTCAGAAACAGCTGCTTAAATGACTGGGAATTTAGTCAAGAGCAGCGAGGTCACTCATCAGCTGGCTGTGGGGTGGTGGTGTTTATTTTAAGAGCAGTTTTAAGAGCACCTGGGGCACAGCCTTCTGGGAACATCTCCTGTGCAGTCCCCATTGGACAAGAGCACATGCCATGCCTGTTCTCCTTCATGGGATTGCACATGAGAATTCCCAGTCAGTTGTGTCCACGTCTCTAGTTCTCGAGAAGAATGTGTGCAGGTCTTTAGCTGGAGGGTAATCTTTAGCTGGCATTGAGGAGCTGTATGGTTCAGTTTCTTTGACAAATGTTTCTAGCAATGTGGCACTGAAATAGCAAAAATTCTATTACTGTTCCAGAATGAAGTTGCCATGCAGGTCCCAGAGAATGGAGAAAGACAGCTGACATTGGATTAACTTCTGTTACCTGTCTGGGTGGTGGGGTGGGAAGGCTCTTCTGAACTAGAGAGTGTGCCTGTTCTCACCTGTGGAAGGTGGCCCTTCAGAAAGGTCACTTCGCTAATTTTTGTTTCTGATGTTACTTGCCAGTTCTAATCTTGACTTTTTGACAAGTGGCTTCATGGTGTGTGGTAGGTTGTGTCTGCTTTTTTATTTCTTTTTTAAAATGCTCCCCTGTTATGTAACTGTCTGTCACTTGATTCACAAAGATTCCAAATGTCAGGGAGCCTCTGTATATATGTGCACCATTAACTGAATATTGTGTGTGTTTGCGTGTCCCTTTTTGTTCTGGTACTAGGTGAATGGCTGCCTTTTGGATCCTGTTCCCCCGATAATGGGGAGGAAAGGGTGCCAGTCCCTGCCAAGCAGCATGATGGAAACCTCCATTGATGAAGGGATAGAGACAGAGGGAGAGTCCGAAGAGGATCCCGCTCAAGCATTTGCAGCCCTGCAAGCAACTCGCTGTGGGAAGAGGCGTCACACTCTGGCAGAAGTAACCAATCAGCTGGTTGTCATGCCAGGCACAGGTAGAGGAACAGCAGCCATTGGTCCAGGCTGAAGCTAAGAACTTAAAGTAGTGCTAAAGAGTAGCCACAGGTCATCTGGTCCAACCTGTCCCTAAGAAAGGGTTGTATTCTTCAGGTTCATCCACATAATTCCAGTTTTGGCATTTCAGGAGCAAAGCAGGGACCTGTGTGGGACTTCTTGACTGGAAGAAGTGTGCTTAGCACTGCAGGCAGCTCAAGGCACAGGGGTGGATTGGAGGTCTCTGGCTCAGTTTTACATCCCAGTGAACTTACCAGCCAACAAAGAGAAGCTGTGTGTGTGTGTTTTATTACCTTGGAGCCAGCAGTGAATTTGCTTTGTAGGAAGATAAGAGGAGTAAATGTACAGATGGCTTCTGCTTGCTTTGCCAAGCAATCTCATGACAGTGTGCAAAGGCTGGGAAGAGCAAACAATGTCAGCGAAGGAGCCACCAGCTTGCCGGTGTTTAATGGCACTGGCAGCAAATTGGGGGGACGACCCAAAGAGAATATCTCTCAGTCATTCCTATGCAAATGGGGAGGAGCCAGCTGTCCCCACGTGAACTGGGGACTTCTTGGTTCCTGCAAGTTGTGCACAGGACATGCTCAGTGTCCGCAAGGGGGAATTCCTGCCCTTCCTCCAAAATGGTGGCTGCTTTAAAAATAGAAAAAGTCACAGTGGCGACCTAATGAGCAGCATTCTGAAAAAATTGCTGCTGAGCAAACAGCCTGCCGGGGCCACTCAGAGAGAGGGTCATGGCTGTAAACCAGTATATGAGTTTCCGTGCATTTCCTGCATATTTCAGACGGTTGGTGTTCAGGTGCCCAATCATAGTAAGAGTTGGAGGGGGCCTATAAGGCCATTGAGTCCAACCCCCTGCTCAATGCAGGAGAATGAATTTCCCCAGCAACAGTATGTTGTTGCCTGTTGTACTGCGGAAGTATTTTGTGGTCTTGAATGGGCAATTAAGACCCATTAGTTTTAGAAAAGACCTGCTCCTGATAGAGATGGACACTGCTAGAACTGGTTTGTTGACATGGAGCAACACAGCATCCTGCACTTTTGGTCTCTCCTTTGGGGTGTGGCTGTGGGGGCTGTCATGATGACCGCCTGCACTTCAAATATTACCACTACACCACTGCCTTTTGCAGAGTCACTTGCTTCTGCACGTGATCCCAAAGTGACTGATTGGACCGTGCAGAGGTACGTATTGTGTGCCCTGGCCCTACGTGGCAAGCCTGGAACATGGTAGTGTCAAGAGCACATAATGCGGGCCACAGGCTGAAGCTAAGCAGGCATGAGCCGGGTCAGTGCTTGGATGGGTGCCGACACTGCATCCCTGCAAGCCCTGGCATTGCCATCATCATCATCATCAGGCGATCACTCGTGACCGAGTAAGATTGTCTTCCAGGATAAAAATTTACAAAAAGATTTTAAAAGGAGGAAAATTCTAAAGAAAATTGTGTAGACTGTAGCGATGGGTCCGTAAGTGACTGTGGAGGCCAATTCTAGATCCACACAGCTTCCCACAGTGAGGCCACACCACTGAAAGGCCTGTTCTCTTAACTTGGCACCATCCCACAGTCCAGGCACTCGGTGCTCTCTTCCCTGCCCAGTAGGAGGCACCTCCCACTTCCTCCTCAAGGCCAGTCTTTCTCCTACCTCCGCTGCATTTGGAAGCTGATAGTTTACTGGGTCTGCCCATTAGAGCAGGCTTGAAGGACGATGGACTGAAGAAGGGCAACAGAAGACTAATAAACAGGACAGAAATGCTTAACCTTAAGGGCTTCCCAAGTCGCCGTAAGTGAGGTCTTGCTCTTGCCCCTCTTTTGGCTCCCCCACCCATGCCTTTTCAGGCCTAAAAGGGATCGGTGAGGTGTCCCCCCCACCTGCCGTTCTCCTCCAGTGCTTCAGTATCTTGAGAGACCTAGTATTGCTACCTTTATGGACTCTTCAGTGTTAAATTCCTTACTTTGAAAAAAGGCAGAGTTTACCCATTTGTAAGCTACAGTCATGCCTTGGATTGAGAGCATAATTCGTTCCGGAAACATGCTTGTAATCCAAAACACTCTTATATCAAAACGAAATCCCCCCAAAAAAATTTGTACAGAGATTTTTAATTTAAGCTGTACTACAGTACTTGTATTGCAAGACGTCGCTTGTATATCAAGTCAAAAAAGATTAAATAAATATTTAAAAATTTGCTTGTCTTGCAAAACGCTCTTAAACCAAGTTACTTGCAATCCAAGGTATTATTGTATTTGTTCCAGAAGGAGCAGATACAGAACTGAAATGGAAAGTGAAAGTAATCACCAGAACAATCTTGGGGTAGACTTGGCTCCACCCCGGTATAGTGGAGGCTTGAAATTTAACCCTGTCCTTTCCCAATACTACATTTGGGGACTCGCTTTGCCTTGCGACACAAACTCTCTCCCAAGTGACCTCCGCCATGCCCCCTCTCTGCTGAGCTTCCGCCCCTCATTAAAAACCTGGTTGTTCAGGCAGGAATATGGGGTGGGTTAAGATTTTAAAATTTTTATATTGTTTTAAATGTATTTTATCTTGTTTTTATCCTATGTACATCGCTCAGGGTGGCTGGTTGCCGGCCAGATGGGCAATAAATTGATGATGATGATGATGATGATGATGATGATAATAGCTAGCTGTTCTTGCCTTGGCAGGCAACTGAGCTCAAAGCTCCCCCTGGTGGAATCGAGAAGATGTTACCCCCTCCTCAGTTTCACTGTTGACTGTCTAGACCAGGCTTCCCTAGGGTGGTGCCCTTCAGGAGTGTGGGGCCACAACTCCCATCATCCTGCAGCCAACGTGGCCCATGGGTGTGCTGGCTGGGGATGGCAGGAGTTTTAGTCCTACATATCTGGAGGGCACCACTTTGGAGAAGGCTGGTCTAGACGTCAGGAGAGCATTGGAGCTTTTCCTTTGCACTCGTCCCTCCAGGCGGTGGTCTTCCCTTTTCCCCACCTCTGGGGCAAGGGCAGAGATAGGGCCACCTCAGTGACCTCTCTTACAGTGGACTAAGGATGGAAGAGCCTTATAAGGCTCTGGGGAAGCCTGCACCTTCGGGGCTCTTAGATCCATCCCTCCAAGGAGCAGCTACCTCTTGGCCCATTAGGTCTAGACCCTCTACTGAAGGGGTGTGCAGGGCAGTGACTTGGTGCAGGGCAGTGTGCAGGGCAGTGACTTAAGCGCTACAGCAGGGGTGCAGATCCTCAGGCCCTCCAGGGGCCAGAGCCAGTTCCCCAGGGTTCCACCCTCTTTCCCCTAACCACCGATCGTGTGGTGGTTTCCTGGCTTTTGTGCAGTTTCCCCCCATTCCAAAAGGTTGAAATGCCTCCCCTGAGGCTTAATTATTGGCAGTATAAAGCTTTAAGCCACCCACTGCTGGAATGCAACCCCCAAGAGCTTCCCTGAATGAAAGAGGTTCAACATGCCTGCACTGTAGGCTTAATTTTTTTTGCCTCTGCTGAGGCAGTCTTTAGCCAGAGAGTGCTTCACTGTGTAATTCAACCAAGGGTCCAGACTGTACCCCCACTTATACAGTGTGGGACACTGTTACACCTCTGTGTCTGGACCACTGGATGATGCCAAGTAGAGGGAATTACCTGTGAATTCTTCTTCTACTTGTTCACCAGAGAGTGGTCCAGCTCCCACCCTGTAGGTCTGGATTTATTGCTAGGGTTAGGCCACATGAAGTCAGGATTATTGCGTGGACTGTAGTTTCTGGCCTTAGGAGGGCAGTGGGAGGTCCTCTTCTTTAATTAAAAAGGAGTCTGTCTCCTACTGGGTGGAGTGCAGAGCTCGCAGTGTCTGGACCACTGTTTGGTGGAAGAGAATTTACAGGTAAGGAAAATTCTCCATTCATGTCTTTTTCATTTGCAAGTGTCTTTATGATTTTTCTCTGAATGTAGGAAAGTTGCTTTTGCTCCTCTCCAAGCATGTATCATACCTGGACACAATTGAACAGGAGCAGTGGTTCTGTGGCTGTAGTAAAGGAGCCATGAACAGCTCCCACAGTGTTTAGGGCAACATTCTGAAAGAAAACTAGTATGGCGGGTCCTAAAAAGTTGGTCCATTTAGTTAAGTGTTTTGAATCTGAAAGTAAGAATTCCATGTGGTAGAAGAGCCTCCTTGCCCAACCTGGTGCCCGCCAGATGTGTTGGATTACAACTCCCATCACTGCCAATGGTCATGCTGGCTAGGGATGATGGGAGTTGTAGTCTGACACATCTGGAGGGCACCAGATTGGAGACTATTGCACAGTTGGAAAGTGCTAAAGTGATGGGGTGGTGCTCATTTGTAGGCCCTTTATTATGTTCCATTTAGTCATTAGGTACCGGGCTTTAGACGCAGCTGTTTAGTTGCTTTAGTAGGTTACTGTTCGTTCTATTTACTGTGGATTTTCCTGGGTTCTAAAGGGAAAGTCTTTTCCATGGACGAGAACCAATCGTTGAGCAGTGTCGACTCTGAATATGACATGGGATCCATCCAGAGGGATCTTAACTTCCTGGAAGACACCCCCTCCCTGAAGGAAATGGTACTGGCCAATCAGCCAGCTCCAAGAATGACCCCTCCTTTCATAGGCCTGAGGCCCGCTAATCCAGCCATGCAAGCTCTGGCCTCGCACAAGCGAGAGGCCCACAACCGCTCCCCTGTCAGCTTCCGAGAGGGGCGCAGAGCATCGGACACATCTCTGACACAAGGTAATTGCCGGTAACAAATCCGTTCTATTATGTCACACGGTTTGCACTGCCAGTTTTTAGGCAAGCTGGCTGTGTATGCACATGTGCATGGTATGGTGGGGGTGCTCCGAAATACTCTGCTGCAGATTTCCAGGTGATTTTAACCTGAAAAGGTCATAAGTGGACTGTACAAGCCACACTCTATCCTGTGCCATTTGTCAGTTAGCATTCTGAGCATGAAAGTTAGCAAGAAAGTGGGCCCTGAGTTCACCAAGACTTCTTTTGCTTGGACACGATCATCTCAATGTCCCTCATTCCAGACTTTCTCTTGAACCCTCCTTTTTTAAATCTGAAATGTCCAGCTATTTAATATTTTTTGAAAGGGGTGGGGGAGAGGAGGATTGTTTCAGTCCTTCTACAACTCCAGCTCCCATGGATGTATCTCACAGTGCAATTCTGTGCTTGCCTACTCAGTAGTAAGTCCTGTTGAGTTCAGTGGGACTTACTCTTGAGTGTACGTAGGATTGTAGCCTCGGTGTTCACTACCACCATTTTTTGCACAACCTTTTTGTGTTCTATAATGTCTGCTTTTTAAAAGAATTTTGTTTGTGTGCTGGAAATACATGAAGAGCAGCACAGGAACAAAGAGAAAAATCTAAATAAAATTAAGTTTTACAGCAGAGAACTGCTTGCACAAACATAGGTACCTTAATGTCCTCAAGGTTGCTCTGGTTGTTCTTATTCAGGAATTGTAGCATTTCGACAGCACCTTCAGAATCTGGCCCGAACCAAAGGAATTCTGGAGCTGAACAAAGTCCAGCTGTTGTATGAACAGATGAGGTCAGAAGAAGAGCCTGCCCTGGGGTTCACCTCTCCTCATTTGCAAGACTTCGGGAGTGGTCCCCAGCAGGTACGTCATTTACAAGCACTTTTACCGTATTGGTGTGCTCTGGGAAGCCTTGCAAAGCTGTGTCAGGCCAGCTGCTGCACCGAAGAGAAGATGTGCTGGAAGGCCTTGAAGAGAGGGCAAACGTACTGGAGCACTTACCACTCAGGAAGCCAATGAAGAAGCTGAGCTGGATGCATATTCTTAGCTTTCATTAATTTTTATTGCAATCTTAAACTTTGTATTTGCCTGCTCCCCTCAAATTCAGAATATTTGGGCGTTGGAGGCAACTGGATTGGAACAGGAGTGTTTATGATGGAGTAGGAACTAGGGGCTAGTGGACCAAAGTGGGGAACCTCCTCTGAGGAGGGTAGGGATCTCTGTGAGCCAGGTGTGCACAAGACATTAGCCTTTGTAAGACCCCCTTCCTTGACACTTCTGGGGTTTCTCCAGGAAACAAGCCTCCATCACAAACACGCAGCCTGTAAATTTGATGATGACACCTGGGGATTTTGAAACCTGTTCCCAGCCTTGGCTCTGGGTAGAGGGAAGAGGATTGGGCACAGGTGTTCTCCCCAGCCTGCCCCCGCTTCCAGGTTTCTGGCCAGTTGCTGGCTCCTGATTGGGCTGTGTTTCTACAGATCTCTTGTCTCAGCAGCATGCTCAGAGTCTTAAGCAGAAAATGTGGCCTGAGGAAGATGGGAGGGTCTCCACAGTGTGTTCATCTTTCCCTCCCTCTTTTTCTCCCAAGGAAGAGGCATCCCAGCAGCAGCATGCTGCCTCTGCTTTTAACAGCATGCATCCCCAGTTGCTCTCCAGGCGGCAGAGCTTAGAAACACAGTATTTGCAGCACAGGCTCCAGGTACAGTGCCTTCTTGTGAAGTTTTAAGCCGATTCTGAACTACACGTAAGTCTGCAGAGAGTGTTTCTGTCTCTCCTTCCCTCTCATCTTGCCCTAGGTGAAATAGATCAAAGCATAAGGCTCTCTCTTCTTCCCACCCTCCTCATGCTTTCAGGTGGCAGAGGAGGGGAGGCGGAGGTGGCAGTGTCGTATTCTGCGTGCATCGCGGCCAAGCTAGTTGACTGGTCAGGGGTGGGGTATAGGAGCAGGCAGTGGGCCTGCTAGCAAGCTCAGCCACTATGGCACTCTTAATAGCTAACTCCCTAGTTTTTAAATACTTCAGCAGGATTATAGAATGCTGCATATGTGACGGTACAACAAATCTTCTTTTATCAACCTCCTTCCAGAAGCCAAGCCTGCTTTCGAAAGCCCAAAACGCCTGCCAGGTTTTTTGCAAGGAATTACCCCGGAGCCTTGAGCAGCAGCTGCAGGAGCACAGGTGAGCGAGAAGGCAGGAACCTGTGATATGGGCATAGCAGCTTGCAGTAAGAGTAATAGGAGGCCTCCTTAGGAAAGGCTGAGTCTGAGCAGAATAACACCAGGAGCCAGGAAAAGCACCAGCTCCACAGAACAACAGAACCAAGCCCACCTGCAGAGTGCAGATGCCACAGGAGGGAGGGCTCTTCCAAGCAGAAAAGAGCAAGTCCTTGTACAGCCATCAAAAACCAGGGCGGAAGCAGCAGCCTAGTTAGCCTATGCCAGCCTTCCCTGACCCAGTGCCCTCTAGATGTATTGGACTACAATTCCCATCACCCCCAGCCAGCATGGCCCGCCCACCCTGCGCTATGCCCACCCTGTACCTCTTTAAGAAGAAACGGGGAAAGCTGTTCCTTCAAGTCTTTGCCAGGAGGGACTGGCCTACTGAGCTCTACAAAGGCATGCCTGAGATGAACGGGGCAGCCTCCCCTGCTCAGGACTGAACTGGGAGCCAGCCTCAGGGAGGGAGCAGGGCCAGAGTTTATTGCTGCTCATTCCAAGCTGGGCTGAACCTGCTGGGCAGACCTGGAAATGTTCGGTAGGACTTCTGTCACCTCCAGTTCCTTCCAAGGGCTCCTCAAGCTCACTTTGTATGTTCTTCTACTTTTTAACTATGCTTAGAAGTGCATGCTACATAAAACTGGAGAAGCATCTTTTTTTTTTTCCTTTTTTTTTTTTTGCCTTGATTTCCGTGATAAGGAAGAAAGAGTACCAAAAAATAGAAGTGCTTTTTAAAAGGGTTGGGTTGGGTAGCAATACAATGAGGGTGGAAGGCTAGTGACTAGTTCTGCTCCTGGCTTGGAGTGGAGGCTTGAAGTCCTTTTGGCGTCTGCTGCTAGCTTGGTGATCCAAGGGTTCCGATGAAGGTAACACCAAAAGAGTTCCAAAATCCATACTGGTTATACCTTTATTAGTCCCACTGAAAGTTCACCAAAAATGTGGAAGCAGACTATCACATCATGTGGGGGAGCCCAATCTGCAGTCCCCTCCCCCATGTCATCTTAAGACTCTGATGTCAGCATGAAGGCAGCCTCCCACACACACACACACCTGCTTTTTGTAATACCTTGCCTGATGAAGAGATCTGGAGTTCTTGAAAGCTTGCATATTTTTGGTGACATTTGAGTTGGCCTAATAAAGGTATTGCACCAGTATGGATTCTGGCATTTTTCTTATGGCCAGCACAGCTACCTTTACTTTTTGTGTGACAGAAAGGGTGGTGGCTTTTAGGAAAGGCACGACTAACTTTTTGGGTCGGTCTCTCTCTCTCTCTCGATTCAGGCTGCACCAGAAGCGGCTGTTTCTCCAGAAGCAATCGCAGCTGCAAGCATACTTCAACCAGATGCAAATAGCTGAAGGTGCATACCCCAGGTCAAGCCAGCTCCCCCTTCCTTGCCATGAAGAGCCGCCGCCACCCCCTCCCCAGTTTAGCTTGGTGCAGCCCCTGAGTCCTGTCATGGAACCTTCTGCAGAACAAATGCAATATGACCCTTTCCTTAGCCAGTATCAAAAGCTGCAACTCGACCAGCCCTCCTCGCCTCCGATCCACAGCTCGTCTCGGCTGCCATCACAGATTCCCATGCTGCAGCAGCAGCAGTATCCCTATCAGACTTGCGAACTGCCTGTTGGCGCCCCATCTGAACCAGACTATGCCAGTCAGCAGCAGTATCCCCTGGACCCAGCCCAGCAGAGCGGTGCAGCAGTGGCTGACCACCGGAGGAGCTCTGAGTCCCCTGGGTCCCAGTCTAGCTATGAGGCATTAGGCTTGGTGGAGTTGCCGGGGCTCTTTGATTGTGAAATGATGGAGACCGTCGACCCACAACATGGCGGCTATGTCTTGGTGAACTAGCGAGGTTGGGCTCATTCTGGATGGAAGGCTGGTTGGCTGAAGTGAAGGACATCAATGCGTGTGGATTTCCATTTACATTCTATCCCTAAAATTCATGGCTTATTACCCAACCCTTGACCTTAATGGATGAATATACAAACCCTCCTAATTGGTACTAGCAGGGAATGACTGAGTGTCACTCTATGAGAAAGCTTGCTGGCAGGAGCTTGGAGAGGAGTACTGCACTTTCCATGAAAGAAGGAATGATGTTGAAGGGAAAGAGGCATCACACTTCGAGAATGGAAGTGTTGGCCTTCCAAAATCTTTGGTATTCTGCTAACCATGTAACCCCTGTCAAAGGAAGCCTGGCAGAGTTCAGGAGGAAGAGTGAATATGGGACACACCATACTCCTTGGCAATAAAAGCAATACATTTTTCATTGGAACCTGGCACAGATGTGAGTTGACATTAGAGCAAATCAGGAACATGACCGGTCTCTGAGCTGCTGATGGTGAACTAGACTGCAGATGATCCTCAGAGGACACCCAACACCCCTTGCCGTCTCCACTTCCATCTGTTGGCTGGTGACTTTTGCCAGGACATTCCCAATCTTTATACACACCATGACGAGTCCCTGGATCTTTGATGAAAGGGTCCATATATCTACGTCAAACAAAAGATGGAGCTAATGTCCGGGATTTCCATGGAACTAAGTGCATTGGGAGGTCCTCCGAAGATCAGCAGAGAATTGGTGGGGGGATGGGGCAATGGTCTGGGAAAAGACCCCAGCGGTGGGAGGGTGACTCAGTGGTGCCTCTCAAGGAAGCTTGGGGAGAAGTTGATCACTGGAGAAGTTGTTATAAGCTGCCCTTAGTTACTTTTCTATTTTAAAAGAAGCAACTGGACTTGGACTTGACTGCGTGCATTGCTGGTGGTTTCTTAGGCTTTGTATATTTGGACAATTACTTAGGGATGTAGCGTTTTAAGGACAAAACAAAACAAGCTTATCAGAAAACCCATGTGAAGTGATAGTGCTGTGCCTTTTTTGGGTTCTTTTTGAGACTGTCCTTTTCTCTCTCTCTCTTTCTTTTTCTGAAATAGAAAATACCCCACTGATGTCCATGCTGACGCCAAAGTCCCTTCAGAGCCCAAGTTCCACCATGTGGAATGCAGGTTTTAACATTTTCCTGGAGTTGTTTCTGACTTGTACATCTATATATCTGAAATGTTTAAAAAAAAAAAAAAAGTATTACAGCAATATTTAGGATCAATAACTGTTGATTTGTTACACACTTCAACAGGCATCTGCTCTACCAAGCATTTGGCCTAGACCTTTGTGATGTGACATGCTAGCCTCAAATCCATAGGAAGAATATAGAGAATCTCTCGAGTTTGTCACATAAGTGGGGTCTTTTAAATGCTGTGACAGTGTTAAGGAGAAGGCGCTGATGTTCTCGAACATCCTGGTGGGAGCAGGTAAAGATTTAAGCACAACACACATTTGTTTAAGCACAAAGAACAGTGGACTAGCAGAGGTGATCTGCCTCAAGGCAATCTGAGACCCAGTTCTCACCGAGAGGCTCAATCTCTGTGCCTGGGCTGTAGCACTTCCGACCGCAGGTGTGTCGATGCCGTGTCTGGGGCATTCTGGGCAGGGGGGCGGGGCAGACACCAGGAGTTGGCTGGTGAGAAGAGGACCTCTGTTGCAGGTGCTGCCTGTTTTATACGCATTTAAAAGTTTTGAAGAAGAAGAGAGTCACGTGTCACCACTAAGGTAATTCCCTCCCCATGCCTCCCCAACCTTCAACATTGCTGAAACAGAGTCTGGGACGGCTTCCCAAATTTTGTATCGAAAACATCTCTGCCGAGAACTTGCTGTTCAGCCCTAATTTGGAGGGGATTTGTATGGAGGAGCATCCCACCCTGCAAGTCCCACCTGTCGTCTGAGATGGCCCAGCCCAGATGCAGGTTGCTGGCCATGATGATAACTGGGCCTCCCTTAATGGGGGGAACTTTTTCTCCCCTCCCTCCCTCCCTCCCTCCCCCACCTACTTCAGTCTGTGTGCCGCATTCACCCCCACACAGTGCTTAAGATGACTTCTTGCCTTGTGGAATTCCTTCCTGTGGGTGATCCTTGTTCTTAGGAATAGGACTTGTGGGGGGGCGGGGGCGGGTTGCCCAGGTTTTCTTTGCCAGGCAAGCCAGGATTAATAACCTCGTGTCCCCATCTAAGTCACTTGCAGTGCTATTCTCCCAAGGAAAGCCTTTCCTGTTGTATCCTCCGCACTTCGTAGGGGTGGGGGGAGGAGATGTCAGCCAAGCTGACGCCAACTGCCTTATTTCCTTGTAAGCAGTGGGAGGAAATCCCACAGGCCCTGGGGACCTGTCCACCCTTCTGCTAAGCCCTTATTGTATTCCAGGGGGAGGGGAGAAGCTTAACGCAAGTCAGCCATTTCTCTCCTCTTTGCTTTGTGGAGGAAGGGTTCTCTAAACTGGGGGCAGGCAACATAAGCTCTTGGACCACATTCAGCCCACCAGGACTTTTCACCGAGGATATCACAGCACACTGGTTTGTGTTAACCAAAACTTTGGTGGATTCGACACAATTTGTAGGCCGTAAGTTGCCTACCTGTACTCTTAAGTCTCTAAAGGTGCAATCCTATACATGTTTAGACAGAAAAAAGGCCTCCAAATACTGGGAGTTGTGGGCCTTTTTTCTGTCTGAACATGCATAGGATTGCACCCTAAAGCAATTTTCTGTAGTATCTTGGTTTGCAGGAGGAGGTTTCAGAACTCCTCATCTTGTGTTAAAGGTGGTCCTTGGCTTAACGCATAGGAGATTTGTGAGCAGGCATCTCTTTGCAGGAGGTTATTTAGTGTGTGCTTGGAGGCAGACTGGTTTGAATCTCAGCTCGTGTGTCCTTGCCAAGGACTACTGAAGACCAGGGAACTAGCCTCGCGGAGTTGCCAAGGACCTGATGCAGCTCATCTTCATACAGCTCTCCTGATGGTGCACCCAGAGCACAACTTGTAGCCAACCTTGGGAGGTGGCTACAGACAGGTATCCAGGGGCAGAGAGAGTATAAACATCATTTCTATTGGCAATCGCTTTGTACCTCAGCTTCTGGGGGCGGAAGTTCTGAATGTAAAAACTAGAGCAGTCGCCTCACTCCCTCCGTGTACCACCAGCCTGTGTTTCTGAACATTTGGTGTCATTTCTATTACAATAACAGAGGAAAGCCATTTTTCCTCAGCCACACTAACATACCCATAGAGCACCGCCTCTCCCTCCCTATTAGCGCTACTTCAAAATAGCCGCTTCTGTCGAGTCTGCTGTGTCTGTTGTTAGAGGGTTTGTGTATACTACTGTATAGAAACTACTAGCTTTATTAGTTTTAATGCAAGTTCCTTTGAAGAGACTTTGGTGAGATGTACATGGGGTTAAACAAAAATTTTCATATGGAGACAAGTGCAATATGTGTGTGTGGTACGTTCTTTAATGTATTTTTTTAAAAAGAGTTAAAAGGGTTTAGTCTTCGCTTTGGGAGAAATGCACTAGTTTTGTGAGCACCAGTTTTGGTGCACCCATCTGTAGTATTTACATGCAGTTGGTATGCTGGACTCTGTAAAAACAATTACAGTGTATTCATGCAAAATAAAGAACATGGACCTTCTGTTTTTCAAATTTTTGGTGTGCTGAAGTGGCCATCCTCTCCTGTTCTTGCATGCCATGTTTGGTAGCCTTTCCCTTGAGGATACTCTGATTGCTGGCTGTTAGCAAAGGCACCTGTGGTTACAAATCAAGAAAAATGATGATCGTAGGGCTTCATTCACAGAAATGCTTTTGTAAGTCACGTTGGCCTCTGGAAACTGACAATGGGAAGAGTTTACACTCATGCACTGAGCAGCATGGCATGCAGTGCCACAAGTCCAGCGATTTCGAATGCGTGTGCTCTAGCCATGTTGGACTACAACTCCCATAATCCCCCAGCCAGTATAGCTGGCTTGGGGATTATGGGAGTTGTATCCCAATGCGTCTTGAGGGCACCAGCTTGGGGAAAGCTGTTCTGCTTTGCCCGGTGTTGTGCTCCCCTCTCACTTTCTCCTCTCGGGACTGGTTTTCCCCCGAAGTTGCTGTGGTAGAGCAAAGCCAGGAATTCACCCCTCCCCCCTCCAAAAGAACAAAAGTATGTAGTACTGTATGTGTTGTGGGGCTTGCTGGATGCACTGGCAACTCAGGGGTGGTGGTGGTGAAGACAAGCTCTCTCTCTCACACACACACACACACACACCTTCCCTTTTACGTTTAGAATGAGAGTATTAAGGTGAAATATATTGTTTTTCAGAAATTTAATGTGTGGTGCAAAGCTCACCCCACCTCCTCCAGAAATGCATGTTGCTCTTCATTTCCTCAATATGCCACCATTGTGTTCACACACCCGGTGCAGCTGACTAGGAGCACCAGTTAAAACATGAAAGACAACCCTCATTCTTACCAAGGTTCTGCAGCAAAGAATCAAGCTGCACCCTATGTAATTCATGTCATATTGTTGGAATCGGGAGGAAGATACGAATTTTTGCAAAATACGATTTTGCAAAATGTTGTTGGAATGATGCTCCTTTTCTTGTACCTGTCCCCTGTTAGGATATGAATAATTCAATTTGCTTGATACACTTGGATTGCAAATTGATTCAGATTAATTACAGAAAGGTAATTTTATTCAGACTTGTTTTCAATGCAATACAGAGCCTGACTTTATAGAGGTCATATGCTAATCGGAAGATACAGCTAGTAAAATCTGAAAGATCTGATAAGCAGCAGCATCTGAGCGCAGTTGCACAAAATCTAATGTCTCCCTAGTAGTGTGATGAAAGTGGTTTAAGAAATGGAAAGAGCAGGATGAGCATGAAAGGAAGCATTAATGATGTGTCTAGGAAGTCACCCTATAGCAGGCTAAATCAGCCATGAGGTTGAGCCTGAGAAGGCTGTTCCTGGGTACTCCCCTCAGCAGCTCCTTTAATCCTACAGGTCGGCAACCATAGCATGAGGACGCAGGCTCTGCCATGTCAGCTACCGTCAAATGTTTCCCCATCCCAATATCAATCCCACTTTAACATAGATATCCACTGCCTCCTACAGCAGAGAGTTCCACAGTTCATTGATTATAGTGGGAGAAGAGAAATACTTCATTTTTAAGATCACTGTGTGTGACTCGGGGTACCCTCCTACCATAATAGTTGCATATGCAGGGATAGCCACCCAGAGAGCTTCAGATACTGGGTGGCACTAGAAATGTAATGAATATAATACATTCTGGATTTTCAGTGGAGGGTGGTGGGAGAGCATATGCTTCCCCCATCCCAAAAAAACACTTTATAAACAAGTCAGCCCAGCAGAATCTTGTGCCAGAATGACATAAGAGTATCCTGCTTTTGCCAGTGGGACAGATTGTGCCTCCCTGCCTCCACACGCACACTTATCCCATTTTAACTTTTCATTCCAGAAACGGCTTGATGTGCTATATACTGTCCATTCACATCTCTTTCCCTTAAGAGGGATATGGAGGAGGCCCTGAGGAACAGGTTTTGCTAGGAAGCCCCTCTGAGCTGTTCTGTTGCCAGCTTTCCTATTCAAGCCTGTGTTTTAAGCTAGTTTTCTTACATAGAATTCGTCCCTAAAAACTGACATGCCAGAGCACAAGATGCCAACAAAGAGTAACGAATAAATATGGCTCAATAAATATGGAGCTACCTACACAGTCCTATTCAGTCAGCACCTGCAAGAAGAAAAAGACAATGTATCTCATGATTTTGCATTATGTCCTGACAGCTTATTCTTTGGAAAGGATTTTCATAACGAAAATGCTCAACCAGACTTTGGTTTGATACTAGAGCGTTTAAGGTAAATCAGTTTGTGCTCCTTTTTCTGAGAACATCATTCTAATGCCCCAATCCTCTTGGGATTGTTCTTTGATCCTGCATTAGAAAAGTGCTTATTTAGGGGTGCTAGAAAATGGTTGTAGGATATCATTCGTTAATCTAAAAGTATCGAAAAGAAATGACAGCAACCTGTCCTTTTGGTAAGAATCCATCTGGTGCTGGGGGTTTCGCAACCAGTAGAATTACGTAAGTTGTTAAAACTGGAAAGGGTATTTGCTTCTCCAAATAGTCCAAGATGACGCTTTTTATTTTCTCTCTTTCTTCCTGCATCATGTGCTGTGCACTGCAAAGGGTTAGCCAGCATTTTCAAGCCAGTAAAACGATCAGGTGCCTTGTATCCTGGAGGCTTCTAGAGAGAATGGAAGCAGAGAATGTGCTGCTAATGACGTCAGCCGGGTAAATAATACCATGCATTGAAATCGCCAGAGTATGCATTACCCTTTCAGCAAGAACGCTACACAGACCAGATGCCTGCCTCTTTTTGTGCCGTAGATCTTTTTTATTTTAAAACCAAAAATCTGGTGCAAATTGGAGCAGGAATTCAACTGAGCAGGAGAGGAAGGGTGCCCAAAGGGAAGAAGAACTGGCCCACCAGCACCGTGGAAAGTTTTGGGCAAGGAAGTGACCTTTCCAAGGGCTCTGTTCCACTTGTCCATAGACGTCTATGCAAACAGGGAATCTCAGCAATTTCCAAATTGTAATGATTGCAGATCTGTTTGTGTGTCTCTTGTTTAGCCCTCAGATAAGAGCTTGGAAGCATCTCTTGCTCTCTTTCGCGGCCCAAACAAGTTTCCAGTTGTTAGTTAACCTAGAATAAATTTAAATGAAATTAAACAAACATACAAAATATTGCCTAAGTAATTTGGATCTCCGGGTTTGTGTTTCCTAGTGGCAGCACCCACACAGCCAAATGTTTTGACAACCAAAGCTGCAACCCACACCGGCTTTGGCAAGGCGCGGAATACTCCGGCCATCAAGCGGCCCTCTTCCCGTGGCCGATGGCTCTCCCGATAGAGATGGCTCCAGGCAATGGATGTACCCGCCATTTGAGCAGCACTTTTAATTTTTAGCCGCAAAGCAGTGCGGAGGTTTGGTTAGTGTCCTTTGGCGAGGAGAGCGGCTTGATGTGAGGCCCTTTGCCTAGATTTGTCGAGTGCAGGAAGGGCTTAAGCCCTGCACGTCTCCTTGTCACAATTTCTTCTCAAACTTTCAACAAGTGGCAATCACCTAGGCAGGTGCGTTGGCATGGCAACAGCTCCAAGGAGACCCCGGCCGCGCTCTGCAGTGCCTGGCCTGCAATCACCTTGAGCAGGAGGCAAAGCCGCTACCCTTGCTCTCACCGCCCACCCCCCATTATTACGGTTACAGCAGCACTTTGATTAGCGTGAATAATTCATAAATCTCGGCGGCCTTTCATGCGGCGGCCGCAGCGCACCAGGGGCCTGGCCGGGCATGAATACATTTCCCACTGGGGAATGTTCCCAGAGGGACCAAAGAAATCCGTTCACATTCAGTCTGGACATTTACTCGAGTTCCTTGTGCTGGACGGATCCTTTCATCCCACTCTTCAGGATGAAAGTTCCTTTCTGCGCATTAATTTAACTCGGACTGAAAGTTGGGAGAGTCAGTTCGACCCGGTAACACCAATAATCCTGAGTGTTTATACTGGGCATTCCAAATGCTTGCGTATTGATCCAGTAAACCTTACAATACTCCTGCAAGGCGGGCCACAGTCATCCCCATAATGTGGGGGGGGGGGCAGTTGACTGACACAGTTGCTCATCCAGAGCCCAGCCTAGTGCATTCACCGCAGAGGCAAGATTTGAACTGGAGCCCGAGGATTCACAGTGTGCACTCGTAGCCATGATGCTGCTCCAGCTTCCAAACCTGGTGACCGAGAGTTAAAACTGCTTTCACGCCAAGGGAGCATTGTGCTGCAGGCTGCCTGTGACCTTGAGAACCTGCAGTGTTGCGTAAACAGACAGGAGAAGAGAGCATAGATCGGAGACACCAGAAACGCCCAAATTCATCCTGAACTGGCCACAAGGCTTGGAGCTTGACCTCAGTGCTTCACCTGTAAAGTGGAGTTAAGGCCTATTTGTTTTTACAAAGCGTTAGAACTGCTAGATAAATGATTAGCAGCAAATGAACCTGTTTGCCTCTTTGGAATGCCAGAGGAGACAGAACTCAAAGACACCGGCTGACCAGGAAGTGTCCTGCGATTGCCGGTTGAACCAGGTTATTCATTTCTTAGTATATCTTCCTGCCGCCCCAAACCCCACAGCTGACCGTGAGTTCTGAGGGGCCCACCTCCTGCCAGAGCAAGACTTACAGCTGTTGTCAAGGAAATGGGTTTTTTGAAATGTGACACAATGCACCCAAAAGGACCCCCCCCCTCCTCCTCATTATTATTATGATTGGCTGCCTTTAAGGGTAAAACTCTCTCGGCAGCATGCAGGATAAACGCCATACAAAAATGTACAAATAGGCAATAAAGATACAAGCATCTCCCTTTCTCACCTTTCTCTAAAAGAAAACCACTGTGCTGGCTGGACAAGGGTGGCCGGTTGCCGGCCAGATGGGCGATTAATAAATGTAATAAATAAACAAACAAACACCTACCAAGCAGCCTCCCCACCCACCACCCACCCCGCTGCTTGCACTTTCGCCCCTAGAGCTGGGCACTAGTTTCTGTGGGCTAGCTGAGCGAAGGACCCCAACTTGAGCCAGGGCTGTGAGCTTGGCTGTGCCTGTTGAGGGGAAAGAGGTGACCATGTTGTCACAGCTCTGCTCCTGCCGAGTGGCAAAATTCTCCTTTCTGCTTGGTAGGATGACACCCAAGCAGGGCCGGCCCTACCAATAAGCAAACTGAGGAGGCTGCCTCAGGCAACAGATTTTTGGTGTCAGGAAAGCAAATGGTTAATTTAATTTGTTGTTGTATTTTAACTGCCAGGGTTGGAGAGAGGTGCTTGTAGGATTTTCTGCCTCATGGGCTGGCTCTGGGTACTGTGCACCTTGACTTGGGTGGAGGCATGTGGGCGGGGCACCGCTTGCCGCTCCACCTCAGGAAACAAAATGTCTGGGACTGGCCTTGCACCGAAAACTAAGGTCCCCAAGGTGGGAGCACTGTGGCAGGGGGGGGAGGGGGGCTCCAGGGCATTTCAGCTTTTATTTGTTTTGTTAAAAGAAAATGTGTAGATAAACGGAAAAGTCTGCAGGTGGGATTCTATCCAATTGCTCACTCGGATAATTGAACAATAGAGGTCCCCCTTTATTAATTTTTTGCATGTTTACAAAGTAAAATTGTCTTACTATTTAATTTAATTAAGGCAGCAATCCGGTACCTGCTTACCTGGGAGTGCATCCCATTAAACTCAGTGGGACTTACTTCTGAGTCGGCATGGATAGGATTGCACAGGAAATAACTTTTAAGCATATCAATCTGCCTCTATTCATGTTCCGGCTGTTCCGGCTGTTCTTTAATGATTTTGTGACGCCTTACCACAACATTTCCAGCCACAGACTTCAGATGGCTATCTGGGTTTAAAGAATCACCTTGCTAAGTTTATTGTGATATTGCACATGCATATTGTGATAAGTTCCCACTTGGTAAATGACCATCTGTATTTTGCCACTGTTTTATTGTGTTTATTGTATTGAAGAGGCCTGGCTCACCTAATGCAGCCCCCACCCCATTTTCCGAATGCTGGTTTGTACATTGTGTGTTCTGATACTAATTTCCATGTTAGAAGTGTGCCTTCCTCCCCACCGGCCACCTTCTCCTATGAAGGGTTTCTGACTGTATCAACCACAGCTGTAGTCTGGAAAGTGTGTCAGCATCTCTGCCAGTTCTCATAGCTGCCCCATTGATACTGACATTCCCAGGATGCTTTAGGTAAAGCCATGATGGTTCAACCATTTCCCAAGATGTTTTGGTTTTGTGGCTCCCAGGAGCAAAGCGAGGAATTCTACGGCTAGGAGAACTGCATTCTTCCTCCTGCAGTTACAAAATATTATGATTGCCCTGCCACAGAATACAGTCCCTCCTCACTCCGTTCCTCTTAGCTCGTGCCCCCAATGCACTTCAAAGCCCTGCAGCTCCCAAACCTCCTTCCCTTTATCAACTATTTATTTATCCTTGTTCCAGTTCAAAGTCCAAACCCCCCCCCCCCTGCCCTGCCTTGGTTTTTCTCGAAAACAAGCACATTTTTGATAAGCAGCCAGCAGGGCTGGGTCACGTGTTCTCTTTCTGTCAGTACCAAGGGAAATTGATTCTGGCACCGTGTGGGTTGCATCCGGAGTTGCTCGTGAGGTGAAGGGAAGGATGAGCCAGAGAGAACTTTAGTTCTTTTATCTGTACTTAACACATGTTACTGTGGCAACTTTATACTTTATGCTTTTTATTTGTGTGTGTGTGTTTTAAACAGGCCAGACAAACATACACCCTCATTGGTGGACCAAAGATGACCAAAATCATCGTCGTTGTCGTCGTCGTCATAATCATCGTGCACAAGAGTGATTGTCTAAAGTTGTGAATAATTATTAAACGTATACAGTACCATCAATGTACATTGTGCTTTGCAGAATAAAATTAGCCAGAAGAAGAAAGGTCCCTGCCCCAATGACATTACACTCGAAATTTTGACAGCAGAAGATTCAAAAGTGGGGAAAGTTGGCACCCCCCAGGTGTTCTCTGGTGGACTTACCGGCAGTCCAAGGCCCACAAACTAACTAACCTTTCTTTCTCAGTCAACAGCAAGACTTCTTAACAGCATGAGGATTAGTGCAAGGAGGTTGTTGGCTTCACTCCCCCTTCCCTGACTGCTCCACCACCAGGTCGTCCCCTGTGGACAAAGTCGTGGGAGGAAAGTCAACATCAACTCTACAGACAGAAGCCGCAGGACCTGCGTGTGGACAGAGCACCAGATGGGGTGGGTTTTTCCCGCGGTGTGAAAGTGTGCATGTGAGAGAGAGACCCCGGGGCGAGCTGAAGCGTTTGCTTTGCTTGCCTTTCTGCCCTCTGATGGGAATTCAAAAGCAAACAGAGCCCTTCTGAACACTGATTGAGGCAGTGACTGGGACGCAGCCAAAACCAACTCCAAGTCAATGGGCTCCCTGGCAAGGTTTCCTCACATTCCTCCCAGCTGCCTGGTCACAAGGCAAAGTGCAATGACGCAACCTCTCTATTTACCCAAAGAAGCTGCTGCCCAGCAAAGCCCTTTGGGCTGGCCAGCTCCCTCCCTCCCGCTCATGCTGCCCGGTGCCTGCCAAAGAGGCAGCCTGGGGTCAAGCCTTCTGGAAGCCACATTAATGCTAGGGGAGCAGAGACATGTGAGGGGGGGGGGGGTTTAAGGCAAAAGGCACAGTGCCTTCCCAGGACTAAAAAATGTGTGTTTATTGGCAGCATCGCTCCCTTGAATCCACTCACCTGCTGCATTTCAGGGATGTGCTCTCTCCCCTCCTCTTTTTCAAAGGCTTGTTGGTTCTGAAAGTGCCAGGAGATGCACTTTGAGAATCAACAAACATGGTTGCAAGTCAGGGCAGGATGCGGAGTGGGGAATATTTAGGCTGCTGACTCCTGTGTCAGTGGGGCCCCTCATCCATTGCAGCTTTTATTCTGAGCTTTATAGGAGCTATCCAGGGTGCCGTACACCATCCCCCAAATAGGTTCACCACCATGGAGCACCATGGACAGCTCCTATGAAGCTCAGAATAAAAACTGCAACGGATAAGGAGCCCCACTGGGACAGGGGTCACCAGCCTCCCTCAACAACCCACCTCCTCATTTTAAAGGGTGGTCCAGCTACCTTGTTATTTCATGGGGGTCTCAGCATTTAACCTTTTACTTGTGTTCAGTTAAGAGAAAACAATAGAAGTATTTAGAAAATTAAATTTCATTAGTGTACTCCATCTGTAAAATGGGTACATTGTTGAGCCCCCGGGGGCGGGGAGAAAGAACCATTTTACAAATGCTTAATTCCTTGAGGAAATGCTACATATTATGCACATTATAGGTTTTGTTACTTGGGATGTGTAGCCTGCGCTTGAGACCTTGTACCCGAGTTATTGGCTCTGTACATATTTCTACTTACTGTGTTTTGTGCTTGCAGTGGCATGTTGTACTAGTTTGGATTGTGGTTGATGGATAGCGCTGGCCTCATATAACTGCTGTGGGGGCCTCCTCCCTTCTTCCGGAATTAGCATCTCAGCCCAGCTTCTTTGAAAAAGAACAGATGCTCAGAACTCATCAGGTAATTGGCTTAAATAGAATGACTGTGCTAATAAATACACGCTTGCTTTTCAGCACCTAAGAGGTTTTGTCTTTCTTTCTCTTTTTTGTTGTCAGTTTGGTGCCATCTCCCCCTCTCTTTTTTTCCTTTGTGGTAAAGAAATGCACACAGCAATAGCTGATCTCTCCACCTCTAGTAGCTTGATCCTATGGATACCTGCAGAGGATATGCTGCAACTAGCTGCTGCAAAGGCAAGCTACTCAGGGTGCAATCTTATATTTTGTCAGAAAAAAGGACCTACAACCTCCACATTCCCCAGCCGGAATGCTGAGAGTTGTAGGACCTTTTTTTTTTTTTTTTTGGTCTTAACATGCATAAGATTACATGCTCAGCCTCCTTTTCTTCGTAAAGTAACAGTAGGCTGCCCATTTGGGTTCTTGGCGCCTGTACTTACAAGGTTTGGTACTATGCAAATATATTTATGATTGATTGGTTACAAGTACAATGTTTGCACAGTTGCAAAGATTGTACTAGCCCTGGGGTAGAAGAGGGCCTTGATGGTGTTGTGTGCTGGATTGCTTCATTACTGTTATCTACTATTATGCAGCACCATCCATGTACATGGTGTTTTAAAAAGAACAAGTTTGGCAGGTCCCTACCTGCAAGGAATTTACAATCTAAAATAGACCCAGAGAAACCACAGAGGAAGTGGGGAGCGAATGGAGGTGGGAGTAAACAGGCCAAGAATATGCCATTATTTTAATTTACATGTACTTCCAGCTTAGTTTCTATAGGGTGCTGGGAGTAGGGAGCGGTCTCAAAGGCTTTCTGGAGAAGGTGAGTTTCGAGGAGGGACTTCTATTTATTTATTAATTATATTTATACCCCGCCTTTTTTCCGGCAAGGAACCCAAAGCGGCTTACATAATTCTCCTCCTCCTTCTCTCCATTTTATCCTCACAACAACCCTGTGAGGTAGGTTAGGCTGAGAGTCAGTGACTGGCCCAAAGTCACCCAGTGAGTTTCATGGCCGAGAAGAGATTAGAACCCGGATCTCCCGAATCCCCAGTCCAACACTCTCACCACTACGCCACACTGGCTCTAGAAGCAAGGGAGCGGGTTCCAAGGAGGAGGTATGAGGGGCAGCAAGGGAGAAAAGGCGCACCAGGAGAGAGCAGGAGGACTTTGGGCGGCAGGGGGTGGTGGTGGAGCTGGACTAGCCAAGGTCACAGGCAGGGAGGTGGTGAGAGATGAGATGAGCGATGGGGGAAGAAGCAAGGCCACGGAAGGTTTTGAAGTCAAGGATAAGGAGCCTCCTCCATGATTCTCCCTTCCCACTCCCCACCCCGTGCAGCACTGCTTCAAGACCGGAAGTCACAAAATTGCACCAGAGACTCCAGTGCCTGAACCTGTCCACTTTTGCCTTGCAGAGTAGCCTGCTGAATAATCTGGCTAGTTTGCAGCTGTCTGCATCCCAAGTGTCAAGAAGCTGAGAGTAAGTGTGACGATACCTTTTCACACCAACCAATATTTCTGCCTCAAGGAAGCCCCTTTGAATCAGTCCTCCCACCCCACACCCCACCTTAACCTGGTCAGGACAACCCACAGAGGGCTTGATCATAGGCAGGGTGGGGTCAAACGAAGAGGCCTTCACTGACTTGCAAGTCTAATTCTCTCTCTCTCCTCTACACGTCCTCTCTTTCCTAAGAGTTTGTCCTGTCTGCGTGCCAAAAGCTTGCCTCCAAAAGCAGAGGACACAGGAAAAGCTTCATTCCGTCAACCCCTCAATATTTGCTCTTCCGAGCAAGCTGTTAGCAAAATGTTTCATGCTGGCTTGAGCTTGTTTTGACGGGTGGTTCCTCTTGCTGGAACATTGTCCCAGAATCTCGTCTTCCCTCCAGCTTGTTTATGAAACCAGCACTGTTGACATTCACAGGGTGGTGGTGAATTATTCCACGTTGATCAGAAAGAAGTGTGTGTGATCTTGTGTACAAGGAGTTTAGATTGTCAAGAATGGTAATTTTGCACCAGTTACCAGACTCTGCATGCATCTCTTGTGCCCTCCCACCCCATCAGAAGAGATTAATGCCTTTGGCAGACTCTTTCCTCAGTAGCTAAAGTCTCCCGATGGGGCACCTCCAGGTCCTTTGGTGCAAGTCACCGAGCCTGCTGTCTGGCAACCACAATAAATATTGCAATTATTTTATTGACCAGGCATTTCCCTCCTTTTAAAAGAAAACATTGGGGTGATCATATAGAGCTGTCAGTTCTGCATGTTCTACTTAGCCTTCAATAACTATTTCTGTTATTTTAAACATTTATTGGCACGGTAATGGGAAGACAATGAGACATCTACCGATACCTTAAAGGTTAACACCCTTATTGTGACATACATTTACGATATTACTTTCTTTTCTACCAAAATACCCAAATTAAATGATTACAGAAAATTTTACAAATAAAAACAGAATGTGATGGGGGTTTTGTAGGCAAATGGCTTGGATGGGGTTGCGTCCTCCCTACAGGGGAAAGGTTCGTGGTCTTGGGGATACTCTTGGATTCACCTGTCACCGGAGGCCCAAGTGGCCTCAATGGCAGAGTGCCTCTTACAAGCTTCAGCTGGTACGACAGCTAGGACCATTCCTGGACAGGGATAGCCTGGACACACTGACCCATGTATTTGTAACATCAAGATCAGACTATTATAACATGCTTCATGCAGGGCTGCCCTTGAGATTCGTTTGGAAGCTGCAGCTTGTGCAAAATGCAGTGGCCAGGTTGCTCAGTGGAGTTTACTACTGCAAACATATAACTCCTGTTATGAAAGCTCGGCGGCGGCTGCCAATTAGCTACCAAGCCATGTTCAAGGTGTTGTTGGTTTATAAGAGCCTAAGCAGCTCAGGGCCAGGTTATCTAAGATGGGGGTGGGCAGAAGGTAGATCCCAGAAACCTCTGCCACCGTGGCCAATGGTCAGGAATGCTGGGGGTTGAAATCCAAAACATCTGGAGATCTGCATTCTGTCCACCCCTGATCTAAGAGACCACCTTCTCCCATATAGGCCACCCTGGCCTTTACATTCTGAGCGGGAAGCTGTGCTTACCATACCGCACCCTACTGATGTTCACTTGGTCATTGTGGGGCCAAGGGCCTTCCCTACTGTGGCACTCACCATGTGGAATGATCTCCCCACTGAGATCAGGTGGGCTCCTAGTGTGGAGTGTATCCACTGAAAACCTAAGACACTACCTTTGACCGGGTGTTTACCTGGCTGCTAGCATTGCCAACTACCTGTGGTTATTTTTCTAAGATATCTCTTTTGTTATGTTATTAATTGGCTTTATTGTATTGTGTTATGCTTTCATTTTGTGAACTGCTATGGGATTATTATTTTTAAACATGAAACACAGCATATAATTTTTCTAAACGATAAATACTTCAGCCTTCCTGTAACCTGGTGCCGTCCAGATATGCATATAGAAGCTCATTCCACCGTACATTTGTTAGTCTTTCCGATAGCACAGGACTCATTTTAATTATAACAGATTTAGGCCCAGATTTCACAGCAAAGCTTTTCCTGGACTTTACCATTTGAGGGTAGAGTTTGTATGTGCGAATGCTCCTCCATTTGGGGAAAAGACTTGCATACAGATAGAGAAAAATATGAGGGAGAATTCTGTGCTGAATCCTTCCTTCCTGATGAGCTAGTTTTCTACATGGAAGAAACAGGGGTTTATTTTGCCACAGGAGAATATTCAAACATGAACCCACACCTTTGGCCTGAAGTGGAACAGTCCAGGAAAAACTTTAGCATGGTATATTTTGCAGCTTGTTTAAACTGACCCAAACAGGGTTACCCTTTCATAATGAAAAGGGTTCCCTAACTATCTTTATGGGGTGGTGCTAGCAGCAAGCAGGATTTGGGTTGAAATGCAGTATAGTGTTGTTAGTGCAAAAAAAGAAAGGAACCTCACCCATTGAACAGTGGATGGAAGACATTTCTGGGGAGACAGCAGCTCTGCTGGAGCAGTCTAGCAGAAATAACCAATATTCATAAGCAACTCTGGTCTCAAAGCTGCAGTTTCCTAATCTAATAATAGTCCCTGAGCTTGTTGATAGCATGATTCATGCCGTGTTGCATAAACCAGCTGCAAGGATCGCTCTAGTCTCCAGAACGCTGGCTTGAGACGTCGTGACTTACAAAACTTCCAGCTGCTCTGTGTGCCTTTCTATACATGGCAAAGCCTCCGTAAGACTCTTCCCTGCCATAATGAGAAAATGAGAGCGGTGGGGAAGAGGGTTCAATGGTCATTTAGCCCAGAGTGCAAAAACTAGTCTAAGAAGTCACTGTTTTATGTAATAAGACAGGCCCAGCACGGTGGAGGGTTAGATGTTTGCCTTTCCTGCAGATGTTAAAAAGCACAGACGACCTTCTTTGGCGTGTGAGCAGGGGGAAGCCAGCACTATCTGGAAGGGGCAGAAGAGCAATGGTGCTGGTTCCCAATCCAGAGCCCTTTGAGATGGGTAAGAATTAGAAAGAAGGCCTTAAACTAGAATTGTAAGATGGCATGAGGGACAACCAAATCCTTGTGGGGGGACTCGTCAGTAATTTCAGGTAAATTATAACAGGGAAATACTGATGTACCTTTC